>CM062842.1:5986475-6651271 GCA_031772345.1 Himalopsyche anomala
AGAACAAAGCTAACACTATTGCAATGTGTTTTTACTGAGGTTATCTCACTTGTATGAATGATACTTTAAGACGTGAAGAATATTACAACGCATCTACACTATTTTTTCTAAAATACCCCCTGGCTTATTTCATTTATAATGGGCACAATTTTTCTCCCCGAAGTTTTACTTAATTCTGTAAAACAATGCTATTTTCTATTAAATTGTATGGCAAATACGAAAATATTACAACAAAATAAAAGTTGAAATCGAGGAAACTTATAATATATGGGTTTTTCTAATCAGTTTGGTTTGACATGTTGTATTTAGCGCAAATTATCAGCTTCTTCAATTCCCATGGATGATAATTGAAAAAATTCTAAACGAAATTATATTCTTCTAGACAAAATGAAATTTAGTTCATTTCCAGCTAGAAAAAAAATATTAACTCTTAAAAAAACTGCTGTACTAAAAAAAAATAGTCATCACCGATAATTTCGTGCCTTACTCTTTGAGTAATTGAGTTTTTTGTACTTTCACAGCTCCATATGCATTGAAATATTTACATTCAGTTCAAGGTTAAACAAATACTTGTTATTTAAAACGTTTTTGGTTTTAGTAACAATTGTTGCCATATTAAAACTCTCGCGGCTCGGAGACTAGAAAAATACTTCTCATCCGATGGGGGTCGTTTAGGGAGTGGTTTCCTCATTATTGGCCTTATTCTTATGCCTATATAAAATATCTCTTTGCATCATTCCTCATACATTTTTTTTAAAAAAAAATCCGTGTTTTTTTAATAAATAATCATATTTTAAGTTGCGCGTAAAAAAGACGTCATCCCAGCACAAATATGAATTTGCAACTGACGCGCTTAGCCCAGCTATCTTACAAACGATCGCTGATAAGCGGGCGCTTATCTCGTTATCGCGTATTTATATAAACTACAAAAGGTCCAAAAAACTATGATATAAAAAAACCTTAATTATAAAAGTTGTATCACCCATATTAAAATATATATTTAAGAAAATGTGGGTATTGGGGTCGCATTTCTTGAGCTTAGAACCGGAAAAGTTAAATAAAATAGTTCCATTTGAGAAATATGTATTTTTTAAAACATTTTTTGATAAGGTTTGAAGTTAAATTCAACAAACGTATGATGTGACTCGTGGGCCCATTAACAGAACTGGAAGATCTCTTATTTGCAAAGCATTGTCCTAGAATCTAGGACAGTGCTTAGCAAATAAGGGAATGTCTAATACCTAGATCGAGGTGGGGAACCTTTTCATTTCCAAAGGCCACATTCATTAATCTGATTCAACATAATGCCGCAGTAAAGAAAACGTTGAAACACCCCCACCCTTTTTTTCGACTGTCGAATATATAATGGGTTGATTACGCTCTTTTTTCAAACACTTGGGTATAATTTTTTGATCAAAGTGAATATTTTGTCAAAAGGCCGCATCAGTGTAGCCAAAAGGCAGCATGAGGCTTTAAGGCCGCAGGTTCTCCTCTACTGACCCAGATGATCAATATTAAAACCTTCGTCAATATACAGTTGTCAACTGATCCTGTGCCCTGTAACACGATTTTGATATTTACAAAGGGACTGTTTATGAATCAACTCACACAGGTTTGGCCATAAAATAACTACCACACTACATCGTGTATGCTTTAATTTCTGTTTGGCTCATGACTGGTTGACAGCAGGTGGCATATTTGGCTACAAAGCACTTTATGTGTCTTACCGAAACGTAATATTGTGGCCAATAATTGTGCGTTTGCCTATTAGGGCCGCAAAATAACAATGGCCAACGGCAATATTATCATCAAGAATATTGTTCTGCCAAATTTACTTTTTGATTAATTTTAACCAATTAACTTTTGATCTAATTCTGCTGATAGACTGTCTGGTTTATATATAAACTGTGAAAGGGAAAAAAAACGTAACCAACAAATACTAAATTTTACAGAAAGCGCAAAAAACCTGTTATGATGATTTTGGGCTATAGGCAAATTATGTAATATACACAAACTTCAAGTGCACGAAGACTTATAAACTGGTGTTCAATTGACATAACCTAATAATAATTTAATAAATTGTTTAAGAGTAACCTTTTTTTTAAGTATATTTTACTGCTTGCAAGATTGACAGACCCAACTATTTTCAAACTTAAAAGTTAAATTTAGATACTAATTCGACTTTTGCAGTTTACATCCTTTTGATAGAAAGTGTATCAAATTGTAAACATTATGATTATCGAAAAAAAACTGTTTTGAAAAAACTGTGGGTTACGTCCTTTTTCCTTTCCACAGTCGATATTTTTGTATCACACATCTTCAACGTATTATATTTTCTTAGATAGAATAGATATTCAAGGACACCATCCTTTAGCATCAAATGCACAAAGGTCATTGGACGTAAGCCACACGATAACCAAGTGATACTCATACAATTTTAACGTTAGATGCACCATGCTTTTTTCACTGCCATAAAATAATTTTTTTTTTGATTAAAAGAAGAAACCAAATTTGTTTTTTAATTTACGCATTATTTGTTGTTGCATGTGCTTACATTGTTAAAATGAAAGATCATACGAGAAGAGAATTCTCGAGAACTTTACATACACCCAGGGGTGGGCTGGAAGGGTCTCGGTGGGGCCATTTGTAAGATTTTACTACGGCCGGCGAGCCCCTTGTCAATTTAAGAGACAACAATATTCTCGGTTAAAATTAGTACATAATTACAAATTCTGACTTTTTTTACTATCTACGACAGCTTCCAGTATACACAGTAGTACATTCTTAGCTATTTATAATTGATTAGTTTACGGTAAACTGCATATTGTTGCATATTTTAAGTGTATTTAGTAACAATCGTTTGCTTATTTAAGTATTGCATATAAGAGTCATAAATTGCTTTGAGATTAAGTGGGCATCTTGTTAACGTATTGGCAGCCCACCTATGCATACACCCATGTCTTAGATCTCATGTTTAAATTGAAAAATTCTAATTTGGCATTGCCTTTACCTTGACATTAACCTAGACGTTATTATGACATACCGTTTACTGCTTACAATCTTTTTCCCAAGCATGTTTTTAGTTAACCTATAACATGCCATCCTAAAAAATCACGTTCCCTGCCATGATGGCATCTCAGTTTCACTGTTTATTGACAGTATTTAAACCTAAGTTAGAAGCTAAAAAATAATTTTTAAAATGTATATATGCTAGAATACCTAAAATGATAAATACTTACTGACAATATTAAGAGAAATTTTGAATGATTTAATGGCTCTACTTATTACGATTGCATCATGGGCATGGAGGTGTAAAATTTGAATAAACATTGATATAGCTATTTTTCAAGTATGGTTACATCCTTTTGGTTTTGTTTTGACATTTAAATGTTAAGGCGGATAAAAGTTTCTTTAAAACACCAATAAAGTATCTGCTATTAAAAACAAAACGTTTAATTGATCGAAAAAAACGTGATAAATTAAAAATAAAGAACTTCAACTGAGCAGGAAGAATACTCAAATAAATTATTATTAACCACTCATTCAAAATATTAACATATTTATGCACCATTAAATCTTATTATTTATATTTATCTCCCACTTTGCCACTGTGGCAATGGCATTGAAAAAAGTGGCACCCCTGCCTGACGGGCAACGACCAAGTACACAGTATAATAATATATTTGTATGCTAATGAAGTCTTAAGCGTTTACACATTGCGTGCGGATTGTTTGTCACTCATTCAGCACATAAACACACTGCGCGAACAACTTTAACACATTATGAGCAGTTTGTCTTTAAATAATTATTTATGCACTGTTTGAACAATTGGTTTGAACATTGTTTAAACAATAAGCGTTGAATTGTTGGCGTGATGTCAATAAGACTTTGTTATATTTAATGTGCGTAAACATTGATTAACGCTACTGCCTGTACTGTAAAATAAATTTACGTGTGGTTCTCTTATTGACCGCATATAAAATAAACTTATATTGATTTGGTCAGTAACTTGAATCGAATGTTAAAATTGTCAGTATTTATCGCCAACATACTGACACAAGTTTGCCAGTAATATATCGAACCTTTACACTATGTAAGCGGGCGTTTTTTTAGTGATTAGAGCAAAAATATATTGCATTCTTAAAATCAACACAATAGTTTGAAAACAGTTTGCAAACCGTCAGCAAACCGTCAGAAGTACGCAGAAGAACAGAGCTATTATCTCAGTGAAATAAAAATATGAAATCCATCAAAACACCAAGTAAAGACGTGATTGTACTTAAAAGTTCATTAACCTCTCGAGTGCTCAATTGTAGTATGTTCTTCTTCTTCTTCTTCTTCTTTGGCCATGTTCGCTCCCTATGTGAAGCATATGGCCGCCACGCGGCACCTCCATGTTTCCTTGTCTCCCGCCAATTGCTTTGCTTCCTCCCATGACATGCCAGCATCCCTCAGTTCCACCGAGTACATCCTATGGATAGTACCCGACGAACGTCCGGGACGCCGAAATCCCACCGGTCGGAGAAGAAAGCAGGCAGGATTGAGGCTTTCCGGAGGCATCTGCAGCACGTGACCAAGCCAGTTCCAACGTCTCTCCATAACCACTGACGTGACGTAACGCTGTCTTGTACGCTCCTTATCTCTGAAATCCTCACAAAAAGTTTGTTCCTTTTGTGAGTATGTTGTTGAGGATATTTATTTACATTAAAAAAATAAATATACTTTTATCACTCCACGTTTATAAATCATTCTACAAAAAGTGTCAAAATGCAAATATAATAAACATTTTTCACGCACGTACGAGAAAACACCTCTCGCTGAATCTCCCTCGTTGTTTATGTGAGTTATTTAAACTACAACTTGTAACTTCTTATTTATTTATTATCGTGCAAGATTTATGTCTTCATTTTGGCGAAGGTGTGAAATTGAACGGTGTGCACCGAGCTTTATGTGTCCATTGCAACCTTTAATACACCTTTATTTATGTATTGATTTTATTATAATACTAACCGCTTGAATACCGCGCAAATAAATCATAAATATGTCCCAGAGATACTGCGTGTTTTTGAGAAAAATAATTTTGCGTAATATACACTCGAATTCGATATTTTAAAAACCTATATTGACTCAGTAGAGGTGGCACTACACATATTCATAAAAAAATATTGCTTATATTCTATTTGAATTCCAAGTATTTGATTTTTTAAATGTCTTGCACATCCGTGTTCGCTTGCATATGTTCCGGACACCGGTGTCCGTTTGGTATTCAAGTGGTTAATAATACGCATACAATATTTTTTGTTTTGTGACAGTTTTTACACTTGTCCAAATAACAGACAATAATTGACCACATATCTTAAGCACAATTTATCACACTATTTTATTTTTTAATTTCTTTTTTTAGCCTCTTAATGGAGATATCTCAACTAAGTTTCTCGCTACTAAGTTTCTCAACCTAACTGTTTCAAAGTGAGTTAATTATAATATATAATAGAAATTACAAATAGATTTCTGCCAGTGATAACTGTCAACGAAATATACTTAATTCGTATTACTTTTTAAAATATCGAAACAAATAGATGTATTTTGAGCCAGCTTGTTTTTTGAGACAATAAAACGTGTTTAACCCATAACATGCCATCCTAAAAAATCACGTTCTCTGCCATGATGGCATCTTAGTTTCACTGTTTATTGCCAGTATTTAAATTAAACAGTAAATTCTGACTTTTTTTACTATCTACGACAGCTTCCAGTATACACAGTAGTACATTCTTAGCTATTTATAATTGATTAGTTTACGGTAAACTGCATATTGTTGCATATTTTAAGTGTATTTAGTAACAATCGTTTGCTTATTTAAGTATTGCATATAAGAGTCATAAATTGCTTTGAGATTAAGTGGGCATCTTGTTAACGTATTGGCAGCCCACCTATGCATACACCCATGTCTTAGATCTCATGTTTAAATTGATTTTTTTAATTTGGCATTGTCTTTACTTTGACGTTATTATGACATACCGTTTACTGCTTACAATCTTTTTCCCAAGCATGTTTTTAGTTAACCCATAACATGCCATCCTAAAAAATCACGTTCTCTGCCATGATGGCATCTTAGTTTTTATTGACATTTATTGACGGTATTTAAACCTAAGTTAGAAGCTAAAAAATAATTTAAAAAATGTATATATGCTAGAATACCTAACATGATAAATACTTATTGACAATATTAAGAGAAATATTGATTGATTTAATGGCTCAACTATTTACGATTGCATCATGGGCATGGAGGTGTTAAAGACCCCAGTTTAAATCTATTGATTTGTCTGCATAACTCAAAACAACCTTTTTTGACTTAAATATTTCTGGCAGAATACCGATGATATATCTCCATGCAAAAGTTTGACCGTGGAGCACTGATTCATGCGCCCATTAGCGGCATTCTACTAGCTCGAAAGAATGCAAGCTGAATGCCATTTTAAAATAAAATTACCGAGCACTTATGTACATCTTAAATAGCAACAAAAAAGTCAAACAAAAATATCTCGTCGTGAATTCTTCGCCGTTTTGACCCACTATTTTGCCTCATTAAGGTTACTTTTGTATACTTTTATATGAGTGCACTTAACAATCGCGGTTTAATGTGTTGTAGGGTATACGTTGGCTTCCGTGTTGGATCTCACGGGTTCGAGTCCCAGAACGAGCACTACTTTTTCGATCGATTTATGTTCGAAGGCATGGGTGTTTGTGATATCTAAAAATATTTCCTCCCACCCTTTCAATTCTAAAATAAACGGGGAAAAGCGGGAGCTATTAATTTACCACTAGTTCTATCCTAGCTATGTCCTTCTATTCTTACTCTCTTCGAAAAAAGAGACAGGTACAAACAGCATTTGTCTATTTCTGTTTGAAGGCATGAGTGTTTGTGATGTTTAAAGATTTTCTTCCACCCTTTCTGATCCTTAATAACTGGACGTGGCGAGAGCGATTAGTTAACCACTGGTTCTCTCTTAGCTTTATCATTCTATCCCTACTACTCTCTTTGAAAAAAGAGATGTTGAGCAACTGGCTAATTAACAGTTCTCTGCTGTTAAGATACCTCCTCTCTTTGGTGGCCATATACTCCCAATTGGGAACAGACATGGATAAAAAATATATCCACCCCCAATTTGTAGCATATGGCTTCCTAATGGAGGTATCTCGACAGACGTTTTTCTACGAAAACTGGTTTTTACTTAACCCGAACCTCTCTTTTTCGATGATAGTAGGGATAGAAGGATAAGGCTAGGATGCTTGCGTCGATAATGGGGGTGAGGTGGTTTGATTTTGTGAGGAATTCAGAGATAAGGGAGCGTACGGATGCCTCCGGAAAGCCTTAATCCTGCCTGCCCCTTCTTTCGGTACTATCCATAGGATGTACTCGGCGGAACTGAGGGATGCTGGCATGTCATGGGAGGAAGCAAAGCAATTGGTGGGAGACAGGGAAACATGGAGCTCCACAAAAGGAGCGAACATTGTCAAAGAAAGAAAGAGATTGTAAACTGGTACTGAGATCCAGCACGGAAGCCCACAAATCTACCCACTACGCCATAGGACCCGGTTGATATAACTAGTACCGATCGATGACAAGGGAGGCCAAGACCCGCACAATTTGACTGAATATAAATGATTAGGTACGATAATAAGCACTGGGATATGGCATACACAAGGCGCCAGGTGTAATTTAAAAAATAAACGCACTAAGCTCTCTGTAATTGCTTCTCAAACTTTTTAACTTCCTACATATACAACCAAAAAAAATGTGCGTAATTTAAATTAAAAAAAAATACACATAACTTCTCGTTACTAGAAAATATAATTGATTAAAAATAATTAATACCCCAGAGGCAATTTCGTGTTTTGGACGTAAGGAAAAAAAACACAACACCAGCAGACACTCTCAAGGTATATTAAACGTGGGTCGGTTGATTTATTTATCTTCTGTAACATTTTTGGTTTGGACCAGCGGTGGGCTGCCAATACGTTAACAAGGAGCTCGCTCAATATCAAAGTAATTTATCAGTCATATGCAATTATATGCAATACTTTAAATAAGTAAACGATTGTTACTTAATACACTTAAAATACGTAAAAATATGCAGTTTAACATAAACTAATCAATGTAAATGGCTAAAAATGTACTACTGTGTATACTGGAAGCTGTCGTACATAGTATATGTCAGAAATTGCAGTTATGTACTAGTTTGATCTGAGAATATTGTTTTATATTAATTTGCAAGGGGCTCGCCGGCCGTGGTAAAATCTAACAAGGGGCTAGCGGGAGCCCCTCTGAGCCCTCTCCAGCCCACCCCTGGTTTGGATTCTATGTAGATGACTAGTTGACACCTTTTAACGTTCGACCTATTCAATTACGATTTAATGTTCCCGGGTTCGTATCTCTGTATACACATTTCAGGACTTAGGAGTTGAACAAAAATACTAATGACTTTAAAAAATTCGTATACAAAATGAAATAGTCAAAAGTGGCGCCACTGCATGCTGCTAACACTATAAAAATATGGAAGGTCCAAACCCATTAAAAATAAATAAATAGCATTTTGTAATGTTTTTCTTCTTCTTCTTCTTTGACTATATTCGCTCCCTATGTGAAACATACGGAGCGAATGTTTCCCCCATGTTTCCCTGTCTCCCGCCAATTGCTTTGCTTCCTCCCATGACATACCAGCATCCCTCAGTTCCGCCGAGTACATCCTATGGATAGTACCCGACGGACGTCTGGGGCGCCGGAATCCCACCGGTCGAAAAAAAAGGCAGGCAGGATTGAGGCTTTCCGGAGGCATCCGCAGCACGTGACCCAGCCACCTCCAACGTCTCTCAATAACCACTGACGTGACGGGGCGCTTTCTTGTACTCTCCCTTATCTCAGAATTTCTCACAAAATCAAACCACCTCACCCCCATTACCCGACGCAAGCATATGTTTTCGAAGCTCAGTATACGGTTTTTCTGAGTCTTCGTCAGGTGTCACGATTCGCAACTCTAAAGCAGCATCGGCAGAATGCAAGCGTTGTAATGTTACTCAGTCAAAACCAAGTACCTCATGTTTAACGCATGTACTCCAACAGTGCTGTTTTACAGTTGCGAGTCATGGCACCTGACGAAATTGCAGAGTAACCGTATACTGTGCTTCGAAAACAGATGCTTTCGTCGAATACTGAGAGTGCAGTGGTTTGATTTTATCAGAAACACGAAGATCAGAGAATGAACTTAGCAGCCGTTAATTACGTCCAAAAAATGCTGTTCCCACTGAGATTTGAATCCGTGAAATCTGTCACAGAAGCCAACGAAGTTGACCACTGCGCTATGGAGCCGAAAATATTTAGTATCCACTATAAGTAGTGGAAGATAATTGTTATAATATAATATGAAATGCTTCAAGCACCTGAGATGTTTTGTAAAATAAATCATTTGATAGTTTTCTTATGAATACATGTCACCGTGTCAAAATCCAAACCTTTTCACTCACTCTTAAGCCACTGGGTGTTTACAAACCTCAAACCGGCCAGTCTCATAATACAATACTTGTGTTATCACTCCAGTGTCAAAACAAAGTTTCAAATTTTCACTTGTCAATAATAAGTTTTTTTTTCTTCTATTTGATTTCGAAACAGGTTTCTTTGAAGCGACATAACATCAGAGATAATTAGAAAACTAGATTTATTATTATTAATTTCTTATCTCGGCAGTATATTTCTTTTATTTATCTTAAGTGGAATCAATTTAAACTTTTTTTTTGCGTGTAGAAACACTCGACCAGTTTCGAAACAGAAAACTGTTTGTTTCTTTTATTTTTTCGGCAAATTTTACGTTTTAAGTTGTGGTAAGTTATTAATTGAACGGTTTAAAATTGTATTCCTTATCACTGCTTATCAATAAAAATATTAACTATATCCGCATTTAATTTACAGCGAGTCAACTGTTCGACCAGTATTTCAACAGAAGTTGTGCAATGATAACTAATTTTGATTCATTTGCTCAATATCTTAAGAGTAAGTGTTATATTATTTATTACATAAGAATGGCGTTATGACAAGACAACGCCACGAAAACTACTAAACGTTTTACGACCCACTATTGGTGCATTAAATCCCAAACCCTTTATCTGATCCTGTAATATCGGGATTCACAGACTTTCAATTCCATGATTTTTTAAAAATTCTCTAGGCTACTTAACGTTGTACTCACTACCACCCAGTAATGGATTGGAGGGGGCTCAGAGGGGTTCGTGAGATCCCCTTGTTAAAGTAAAAAAATATTCTCATATCAACAGTTATTGCTGTAGATGGTTTATATGTAATTTAATGTATATTTTTACATAATAAAAGCATATTAAGTAACATTCGATTGAATTCATAATTATTGCAAATCATCCTACAAGAGTGATTAAAAAAAATATAACACTGCGAATTTAGGTTAAACGAGCCTCTTGTAAACATTTTGGCAGCTCACCGCTGCTACCACCCGCTACTGCTTCACACTATTCTTACAGGGTGTATTCCGTAGCGTAACAACGTTAGTCGTGTTTGAAGTTTTGCCAGTGATGTCCCGAGAAGAAATTCCCAAGACTTGGTTGCATGCACTACAGTGTGCAGAATGATAAGTAAAGAAAATAAGTGAAGTTGAAAATAAAAGCTTTTATCTATTGGAAGTTGGTGGTGTCTGAAAATTCTCTCCCACCCTCCTTATTCATAAAACATATATCAACAGCAATTAGCTTACCACTATTCATGCCCTAGCCATATTATTTTACCCCTACTACATTCTTCAAAAAAAAAGAGATTGAGCAAATATTTCTCGTAGAAAAAGTTTTCTGTTATTGCTTCATTAAGAGAATCTATGCTCCAAATTGAGAACGGACTTGAATTTAAAAAGTGCATTTTGCCTTTATTAGGAGGCCATATGCTTCATACTAGGAGAAGACATAGATTAAAAAAATGTTGGCGAATAAAAAAAATACATTAGGGGGCAATAACTGTTGTCTTAGTACTCCTCCCTCCCTCTTTATTAATTAATATCTCTGAGCCCCCCTAATTCAAAATTTCATTCGTTTACTCGATGACGACGGTGTGATATTTGCAAGATAAATATTTATTTTTACTTTTATGAGTATATGTATAATAAATCTAGAATTTCAAAAGCACGCGGCAAAAAAAATGAATTATTATTTTAATAAAGGCATAAATTCAAGTTTCAATAATGAACATTTTTCAAGAAAACAAAACGAAGACAGAAATATTTCAAGGTTGAGAACTAGTTTCCAATAAATAATTTAAAACTAAAACAAATAAAGAACTGCAAAATGAATTATTCTTCTAACGGTACTGGAGATAAATGTCAGCTGCGTTATTAAATTTATTGATTTATTGAATTATCGAATTTAAATGGATATTTTTCAAAATTTAAAATTCAAATTTTAATAATGGCTTATCACTGAATTGCCATTAACTTAACAAAACATTATTAGATAAAAGTAAAACAATACGCAAATTTCTACTGTGCTAGGCAGGGTAGAAATAAAATTACGATTTATGATATGTTAGTATACAGACAAGCGCTAGTCAAAGTATATATGACAATGCGATTTGAGTCATTGTAAATATATTGAATAGAAAGAGGGCGAGAATGGCAACAAGACGTTGAAAATTTTGAATGGTTAAGTGAGATGTCAGATGACAGTAAAATACAACAACTGCGTGACTGCGCGCTGACAGCAATGGGGAGTGGGTGGCAACTAGAGTATCCAATTACGGACCCTATTTGTGAGCCCGAGATTCACAATTTTTCCAATACCGGGATGAAAATTCAACATTAAATCGTTTATAAATTCGGCATTCGAGATTGATAAATTTTTGAAATCCTAGGATATTTAAAAAAAAAATTGGTCGATTTCAAAAACCTAGAAATTTACGGAATTTCCAACGGCGAGACCTTTTTTTTTTTTTAGCTCTTCTCGGGATTGGAGGCTCTAGTGGAAACACTATGAGTGCATGCCTGATTACTTTTTAGTATGTGAACAATTTATTTACGTCCGTGTAGTAAATGTACACTAACTTGTTAAAGTGTTTATTTGTTTTCTCGTGTATGTCATAATTGGCTACAATGGACAATAAAATGAACATTTAATAATTGCATACTTTGACTGTAGCATATATGAAAATAAAAAAATAATGCTGGTTTACAGCTTTTATCAGGGGTGGGCTGGAGGGGGCTCGCAGAGGCTCTCATGTTTTGATGCTCCGACGATAAATTATTTCTCTTTATTACAAATTCCGTTACATATAAGTTTTTGGTTTGATTTCTGCATTTTAATTTATAAAAATTCTCTATATTTTTTTTTTGTAGAAATAAGTCGCGTAACAATGAGTAAATCGCGTAAAAAAGGATCTGGTACTTATATATAATCTTATAATCTGGTATATATATATATATGCAGTCGAACATGGTGACTACGAAGAATATGGGACCGACTGAATTTACTTGTTATAAGCATTACTCGTTATATCAGAGAATATGTATTATTAAATGTTTACAGTTACAAACATATCCATCAAATGAAGACATACAGTATCTGGAGCGGTCACATAACACAAAAAGCCGCAATTTAAACAAAAATACACAATTAGAATTTAATTACACACCCGTTACGCACATATTACATTTTTAATTAAAAAAATATTTGGCATTACAGTTAATGCCAATGTGCCAAATATTTTAAAGTTGAAAGATTATTATACGAGAAAAATTCGATGAGAATTTTTGTATTGTAAGTCACTCGAGATAAGCTCAAGGTAAATTGATATCACAAACACCCATGTCTTAGGTCTCAAATTAAAATTTAAAAATCTTGAACATGTCTTGAGGAATTTCTTCTCGGACCATTGTCGTGGCAAGCTTTTGAACACGAGACTAACGGTGTTACGCTACGGAATACACCTATATAAAGAGTGTGAAGCCGTAGCGGTGGTGTGGGTACTACATTGAGATACCCTAGGGAATTAAGAAAAAAAGAAAAAAAATGTATGTAGAAAATCATAAACTAAAATGTCAACGTATGTTTCCTCATATCAATCGAGATCTCGCTATTTCCGTGATCGTAATACCCGAGTTTGACTGTATATATTATGTAGGCAAATAAATATTTCTGGCGTGTAGCTCTTACCATCAGATAGATCAGCAGAGGTCGACGTGTCTGTTTTATTCAGAATCAGAACCGCTGCACTCCCTCCCTCCCATGACCATTTCGCCGATGTGGCGGAAAAAAAAGTCTTAAAAGCGAGCACTTAAAATTAACTCGGAGTAATGATAGCGAAAAAAGATAAAAAATTAAAACTTACCTGTACAGTGTGAAGAGAAAAACATCGACGCATTCAAAATGAAAGTGGGCCGACCCAATTATTCGTCTTGCCAGCGCAGCTAGAGAATCGAAATATAATTTCTTGGCTTATTTTTATCCGGTAACGATTTTTAATGGCAAACGTATAATTTATTTTAACTTTCGATAAAGAGTTTCAAAAATTCTGCAAATTTAAATGACCATTCTTGGCAAGGGTCCGTGGACAAGTGGTTAACGTCGTTGGCTACGGTCGCGGTGGTCTCTGGTTTGAATCTCAGTGCGGACAGCTTAGTTGCCCTCCTCCACCCAGCACTGATTTGCTTTCCCATCTGTTTTTTTTTTGTTTTTGTTTATTTACAACAAATAATAAACATAACTAGGCCACAGCAGGCGATAAAGGAGTTGGTTAGAGCTTGATCTACCAATCGCGCAGGTCTAGGTTCGATTCCCGGTCAATTCACAGTGAATTTTAGAATTATTCAATTCAAAGTTTTGATTGACGACTAGGTTTTGTGATGTCAATTCACATTATTTCTTCTCCTCTTATCCTTCTGATCCTTTAATAACTGGGTGTAGCGATAGCGATTAGTCAACCTCTAGTCATATTCTAGCCTTATCTTTCCTTCCCTACTACTCACTTTCAAACAAAAAAAAGGGAGGTTGAGCGACTGAGTAGCAAACAGTTCTCGTAGAAAAAAATTCTGTTGAGATATCTTCACTAGGAGGCCATATGCTCCACATTGGGAACGGACATGGATTAAAAAAAATAATGCGACAAAGATCAAAGATATATAATATATTTGTTTTATCCATATGTGAAAAAAAATGACAATTCAATCAAAACCACGAGAATTATTAGACAATATAACTAGAGAATCCAATCCCAGATCCTTTTTTTAATTCCGGTATTTCGGGATTCAATTTTTTTCAAATCTCGAGATCCGGTGAAGCTCTTTCAAGGATTTCAACAAAATTTTCGCAGTGCCCAATTTCAAAATCTCTGAAATTAACCAAATTCCCGAAATGAAAAAATGTGAGACCCTTTTTTTAGCTCTTTTGGAGCTTTTTTGTCATAGTTATTTTTTCCAGGTTGAATACTGTCACTATACCAGAATTTCGGGATTACAAAATTCGACGGGATTCCGGGATTTAACGCACACAACATTCTGACGCACGTATGCAGCCATACTCCTCAAAGGGTTAACAATAAAAGACAATTATTTAAAAAATACTTAACAAGTAATATTTCTGACAATAATTATGTGTCAAACTACTCATGCACGTCTTGAAACTTGGTATTAAGGTGATATATTGTTTGTGTAGTTTTATAATGTATCTTCTTAACACCTCCATGCCCATGGTGCAATCGTAAATAGTTGAGCCATTATATTATTCAATATTTCTCTTAGTATTGTCAATAATTATTTATCATTTTAGGTATTCTAGCATATATACATTTTTAAAATTATTTTTAAGCTTCTAACTTAAGTTTTAATACTGTCAATAAACAGTGAAACTGAGATGCCGTCATGGCAGGGAACTTGATTTTTTAGTATGGCATGTTATGGGTTAAAATCTCCACAGTATTGTGATTTAATTAGTCCAAGAAACCTTTATTTATGTTGATGCTTTATCTTAAAAATAGCCATTTCCCTGCCAGCTAATTGCGTTGATTTAAATTGAAAAAAAAACCCTCATTTGTCAAAAACCGTTCATACAAGAACAATTTGGAAGCAAAAAATTAACATACATAAACAAGGAAGTTACATTTTTCAAACCTTTAATGTTTCGAAGCTATTTATAATAAATTCAATAATGATTCTGTTATTATTACAATTTTTTGTGTTAATATTCTAAATCAAGAAATGGGTGTAAGCAATTTAAATTAAACAAAAAAAAATATTTGCACGTTTCGTCTACAAACGTACGACCTTCGGTGCATTTGGTTTTTTTTTTAAGTTGATTCAAAGCAGTGCTTTTCAACTTTATTAAAAATTAAATAACTCATTTTTATTGTGTTCTCTGACAATATTTATTAGGAAAAGTAATATATTGACCGTGGAAAGGAAAAAGGACGTAAACCACACATAGAAAATTTTACAGGATGCACAAAAAACGTGTTATAAATATTTTCGGCCATATGTAAATTATTAAATAAACACAACCTTGAAATGAATGGAGACTTCTAAACTGGTGTTTAATTAACATAATCTAATATTAATTAAAGAAATTGTCTAAGAAAAACTTTTATTTCTGTCTCTTTTTCTTGGTTTTAATTTTTTACAAGGTCATCTTTTTCAAACTTAAATGCTAAATTTAGACACTAATTCGTCATTTGTAGCTTGCATCCTTTTGATAGAACGTGTATCAAATTTGATACATTGTGATTATCGAAAAAACTGTGGGTTACGTTCTTTTCCCTTTCTACAGTTGATATATAACCTTAGCCGTTATTTCTACTCACGTCAGTGAGTTTATACACTTACTAGTGAAATCATATATTGACTGTTCAAAGTAAAAGTGAATTGTAATAATGTACACTTCAAATAACACTGTTATTTAATCTATACATAGATTAACTAGTGAGTGAAACTTTTTTGAACATTAGTGAATAAATAAAAATAAAACACACCAGTTTTATACAATTGTGGAGTTACTAGAAAAAAAAACTTAGTTTTAACGTAAAAAACAAATAAAATAAGAGTATTTTTTTTGGGTATTTTAAATCAAATTAAAAAATACTTTTTGTGTTTGTTTAATAATGTCCGGTTTCGCTCGCCACAAGTTTTATCGTTACAACGTTCAGTATAAAATAAACGGTAAAAATTATTAATTAAATTTCTTAAAACTAAATGAATTAAACTCTTTGAGAACACCTGCCCAGTTTTAGTAGCATGTTTAGAATTAACGCCGGATTTTTTATAGCTTCATTATCGACCCCTGGCTAAGTTTTAAGCAACGCGTACGTATGACATCATAACTTTTTTTAAGAACAAAATAATTTAGCCAAATATTGTATTTTCCGAAGTTAAATGCCATGTGAAAATGTTAACAGATTTCAGATAAGAAGATTGTTAAGGTGGCATTAGATTATGTGCCAATTGGGCATATATTATAAATGTATATATTTGTAAAAATATTTTTACCATGTCCGCTTCTAATGTGAAGCATATTTTTACTACAACTAAGTCTCTCAATGTTTATTTTTTGAAGAAAATAGAGATAGAAAGATAAGGCTATGGCAGTAGGCTACTACTAACAATTCACGAATCTGATGAGTGAAAAGTAGAGATTCTGAAGTCTCAGGGTTTTCAAAGTCCCGGGAATCTAGGCGTGATAAAGTCAAAGTCCCAGGACTCGAGAATTTTATTCCCCCTTTAATATAATTATAATTTTATTAATATTAAATATTTGCATGTATGTATGTATGCATTACATACACTCGGCGCCTTTTGAAAGTACGCAATAGTAAAAGCGCGTTTTTTTAATACAATGTTTAATAATTAATATTTTTGCTATGTGAAATGCTTACGGCTAATTTTTACGGTTCCCGGTAAATTGCTCGAATGGAAATTGCTCGAATAACAAGATAATCAATTTGTTTCCGTTTGTTCTGTCCGTTTGTTCTGTCTTAGCCCTAGTCTTCTATGTGTTTTGGAAATATATAGAAACAGTTTGAGTAACTAATTAATAAGCAGTTCTCGTAGAAACACTTCTGTTGAGATAAACTCCATTAAAAGATTATATGTTCCGCATTTGGAGCGAACACGGTTAAAATAAATACTTACGAAAATTATTTTTTTATTTCACTCTCTAAACAAGTGTCGCACTAGATAAAAATGAAATTCGAAGAAAAAGTCGTGAAAAATCTTTTAAATAACCAAGCAATTCGAATAATTTGTAATTCGAGCAATTTCCATTCGAGCAATTTACCGGCTACCAATTTTTACTAAGAAGGGATGATAACGGTACATGCAATGAAAAAAATATAAAACCCCCTTTTGAGGGTTTCTTAACCACAATAATTGTTTTTTTCAAAATTAAAATGTACATGTTATTAGCACATTTTAAATCACAAAAAGTCCCGGGACCCAAAACAGCAAAAAACCCGACAAGCCCCAGGACGTCTCGACACAGAATCCCTAGTAAAAAGGAGTCTTCGACAACATTTTTAATGGATTCGGCGGTATCTTGTCGATGTTCATTTTTAAATATAAAATTAAATTTGATAACTTTGTCACTCCGAGTGTAATGAATTACGACACGTGTTCTGCCTCTTTGTGAAACATCTCCAAACATAACATCACGCAAGGTGTATTCGTTTTATTCAAAAAAGTACGCGGAGGCTTCCCAACTGCTGCGCGGCAGCGCGTGCGCGCAGCTTAGAGAGAACATTGGATATTACATCGCAAGGTGTATTCGTTTTATTAAAAAAATAAAATACTCATATGTATTAATTCCACTTTTTATTAGATAATGTCAGGAATGGTTTCGCTCATGACGAGAATTATCAACTGACGATTGCTAAATTCAGATTGAAAAATTTAAATTTTACATCGAACCTAGACCCGTCTGGTTGGTAGAGTAACCTCTAACCAACTAGACCAGTATTTCTCAACCTTTTTGGGAGCGTGGCCCCTTTTGGATGTTTTTATTTTCCTGTGGCCCCCATACCATTGTTATGTCTTCCCATGAAAATTATAATTTCAAAAACCCACTTTTTTTATAGCTCTTCCGAGATTTTCGAATCTAGAATGCCCGTAATTTATTTTATTTACGGATTTACAAGCTGCAAATGCCGAATTATTATCTAAATTTAGCTTTTAAGTTTTAAAAAGATGACGTTATAAAAAATTAAAACCAAGAAAAAAGACTGAAATAAAGGTTTTTCTAGACAATTTCTTTAATTAATATTGGATTATGTCAATTAAACACCAGTTTAGAAGTCTCCGTGGACTTCATGGTTGTGTGTAATTCATAATTTGCATATGGCCCACAATCATCAAAACACGCTATTTGCGCCTCCTGTAAAATTTGATATGTGTGGGTTACGTCCTTTTTCCTTTCCACAGTCGATATGATATAGTAAAATCATTAATTTAAGATTAGTACACATGTAGCAGTGATAGATACCATTTTTTGTGAGTAATGTTTTTATGTATACATTAAAGTTACAAAATTAACTCCGTGTTTGATTGATTTGTCTGGTAGGAATTATTTGTGCCGGTCCATTCAAATGTCAGTACGCATAAACGAAAATGATCAATCAATAATGGGAATAAACAGTAAGCAACAACAAAAAACATTTAACATGCAAAATATAACATAAAAAATAAGGTTGAAGTTTTCGAGCCAGTCTGTATTTTATATAATGTTCTGATTACACGATTTGCCCTGGGCCCGTCGAGCCTATTTCAAATGTTAATATTTTATTATGTACAGTAAATTATACGCGTTTTTTTCATTGACTTGAAAAAACGTGTAAAAACAGAACCAACAGTCTATATACTAACTAACTTTGTTGAGTATGTATGCAATAGTTCATTTATTTTCACAATCAGTACTATTCTTAGATGTAGCGCTTTTCTTTCCATGTAACGCGGTAGAACGGCGTTCCAGCACCGCTTTCTCTCAATTTTAAATGTTTCAAATCAATATTGATATAAAAAAAATACTTTGAAAACTTTAATTAAGTTATTTCCTTTCTATCCCTACTCTCTTGAAAAAAAAAAAAATTGAACCAGTGGTGGGCTGCCAATAAGTTAACAAGAGGCTCGCCTAATCTCAAAGATTTTATTCGAGTTCTGGGGAAGTGGTGAATTTTTTATCACTTCTTTGCAATTATATGCAATATTTAAATAAGCAATCGATTGTTACTTACTACACTTATAATTTGTAACAATATGCAATTTACAGTAAACTTATTGATGTTATTGGCTTAAAATTTACTACTGTGTATACTGAAGCTGTCGTAGATAATATATAAGTTTGGAATTGCAGTTATTTACTAGTTTGATCTGAATTGTTTTCTCTTGAAACAGCAAGGAGCTCGCGCGAGCCGTTCCATGCCCTCTCTAGTCCACTCTTAGGTAAAGCTACTGATAACAAGCAATTCTCCTGAAAATAACTTCTTTTGGTGATATCTCCATGATGAGGCCATATGCTCCATATTGTAATTAAACATATATTAAAAAATATTTAAATCGTTCTCTCTGTAAGTTAATGCGCAGAGAGTCTGCGTATGTGTTTCGCGTAAAATTTGAGTGTATTTTGAACGCATACAAATACACCTTTTCTCTGTTTGAGAATCTTTTGCATCAAGTTTATTTAACAAATGCTTGCAGGCTGGGCACTGCTAATTTAATTAATAATATCTGCTTGACTTATTTCCGTACTGTGCGCTTAAAAAAATGTCATTTCACATTTAAGGCTTGCATTGTAATCAAGTATTTTTTTCAATTATCTTATTTCATTATATTCAAGTGTCCGATTTTAAGCTGGTCGCCATTTCCGGTTGCATAATCCTTATTTGTAGACATTTCTTGATCCAGATACGAGACTACATCCGGCCAGGTTTGTGCAGCAGAGCCTCCAGGCTATATGGCTGCCTTACGTGTGGTTGGCTAATGACAATGCCTATTTATTATTTTGTCCGGCTTGCGGATGGCTACTGGACTTAATTGCAAATTTTATTTGTTAAGTTAATCAAAACAACTTCGGAGTACATTAAAAGTTAACAAGAAATCGAGTGTTTTGATACAAATAAATAATTACTAATTTATTATTTTACCATGTCCACTCCCAGTGTGAAGCATATGGACTCCTAATGGAGTTTATCTCAACAGAAGTGTTCCTACGAGAACTGCTTGTTAATCAGTTGCTCAACCTCTCTTTTTCCAAAGAGAGTAGGAATAAAAGGATAGGGCTAGGACAGGAATAGTGGTTAGCTGATCGCTCTCGATACGCCCAGTTTATAGGATGGTATGGGTGGGAGGTGGGAATTCAAGACATCACATACATCCATGCCTTCGAACAGAAATTCATAAATCGATTGAAAAACCAATTTATAAAACTGTCCGTACTGGGATTCGAACCCGTGACCTCCGTAACCGAAGCCAACGACGTTGACCACTTGACCACACAGGAGGCACAATCTATTAGAATCCTTAATTTGTAAAAACATAATAAAATATAATAAGCCAATTAATATGTTTATATTTATAATTAATCACCATCTCGAGTATGACATAATTCGCTTTGCAATAATGTTGATCTTTGTGGAGATAAGAAAACAAATATCACAAAATAAAACAATTCTCTTTCTATACGATGCACTCGTTCCATCTAAGTAAAAAAGATGAAGTGAATAAAGATTAATGAAAGATCGTTTCCAGTTCATTTTATCGTGTGATTTCAAAACCGTGTAAAAAGTGGATAATGTGCATAATAACTGATGTTGCAAGATCGTACATTTTTTACACTGTTCCAGTAATTAACGAAAAAAGCCTAAAAGTATTTCATATTTTATTTATCATAGGAATACTTTTTTAAAGTATCGTTTTGAATTTTTTTGAGAGTTTCAAAAATTAATTTCAATCGGACCTAAAAAGTGTCTACCTTAAGTTTTTTTTAAGACCATGTTCTATTCCAATGCGGAGCATATAGAATCCTAACGTTATGTCTGATGATACGTCTTAAAAAAGCGAAACACATGTTACATTTTGTAACATAACAAGTTGAATAACAAAGCTGGCTGACTTCCTTGTATGAATATAGTATGTGGGGAGGTATATATTATATAATGAGCTGTGAACTGTTTACGTGAACCAGCTTCACTAGGGATTTCTAACTTCTGTAGCGATCACACCCTGCCGTCAGCAACGATGGTTAGGAAATATAAAATACCAAAACATTAGCGATGAAGGAGACTCGAAGAACTCTGACACTAATTTAATTAAAGCTCCATAATTATTGATATTATTATTTTTAATCCATATCCACTCCCAATATGGAGCATATGGCCTCCTAATAGAAGTATCTCAACAGAAGTTTTTTTTCTATGAGAACTGTTTGTTAATCAGTCGCTCAACCTCACTTTTTTCAAAGTGAGTAGTAGGGAAAGAAGGATAAGGCTAGAACAGGACTAGTGGTTGGCTAATCGCTATTTCTGTACTCAGTTATTAAAGGATCAGAAGGATGGGAGGAGAGGAAATGATGTGAATTGACATCACAAACACCCAGTCTTCGATCACAACTTTGAATTGAATAATTGTCAAATTCACTGTGATCTGACCGGGAATCGAACCCAGACCTGCGTGATCGGTAGAGCAAGCTCTAACCAACTGGGCCACAGTAGATGACAAAATTTTATATTCAAAAAAAATAGTTTCAAGAACCTTGTTAGCAGTTTCATGAGTGTTGGTGGCATTCGTAAAACAATCAAAGTCCGAGAAGGATAAGATGTGTCCTTCGTTGATAGATGGAGTTGTCGTAAGGAAACGATAGATAATTAATTTAGAATCCGATTCAGTCTAATACAAGAACAGGCACGTTAATGTTGCTGCGAAATAGTTGCGCAAAATATTTGTTTTACATTAATAGTGTAAAGTTGTTTTGTTTCATTCGTGCTTCACACATCGGACACGGTCTTGTTTTTCTTGTTCTGAAGCTTATAATAAAAAAAAGCTCGCAACGTAAAAAGTAGCTTTATCTCATTTCCTTATAAACAATGTGAAATCGTGACTGTGAAACTACATCGAAATTACACCAAAACCCGACAAATTACATGTCTGCAAACGATTTTTGATTCCGAACGAAAAAATCGCTTAAAAAATCTCAATGAAACACAGAAAACTACTCTGCGATTAAAATTATACAGATCGTGGTTCATCGTAAATTTTGTAAAAATTTGTTTCAAGTGTTTCAACGAATAAGATGATCAAATTGATATTTTTTTACACAGATTTCTGCGTATTTTTTAACTATTAAAATCTAATTCGATGCTTTTAGATTCTAACTCGAAAACAGTTTGCAAACCGTCAGCAAACCGTCAGAAGTACGCAGAAGAACAGAGCTACTTTTTTCAAAGTGAGTGGTAGGGAAAGAAGGATAAGGTTAGAATAGTACTAGTGGTAGGCTGTTATCGCTGTTGCTACACCCAATTATTAGAGGATCAGAAGGATGGGTGAGGAGAGGAAATTATGTGAATTGACATCACAAACACCCAGTCTTCGATTACAACTTTGAATTGAATAATTCACTGTGATCTTACCGTGAATCGAACTCAGACCTGCGTGATCGGTAGAACAAGCTAACCAACTGGGCCACAGCAGGCGGCTCAAATTAAAATAACATATTAACACTCTATTATATTCGTGATAATAAAATGATTAAAGTGGCCGAAACTCCAATTAACAAGTACACCAAACTCCTTTTTACGCGGTAAATACGTTCTTCAAAAAAACTGTGTATAAATAAATCTTGTAAAAAATGATAGTGTTGCTTAAAAAAAGAACAACATTTTTGTATAGAAGATCGTGTAAAAAGGTAAAAAATGAAGACATCGCTACTTGATTATATACGGAGAAATTTATGAGGGACTGGACATAAATCGCTGGAAATATCTTCACACCTCTAATGTGTTACAGTTAAATACAGCATTTTATTTGGTATTACTGTCTTGTGTTGTTGAATTTCTTGTTCACTTTAAGGCTGTTCACTGTCAATACTTGGTGGAAATACATTATATTAATAAAAACACAATATTTATTTGTACTTTATTTCACTTGAGTGCATTCACGCACTGAGTAACGCCGGAAGATGCCGAGAGGCGAAACCCGGGTCGTGTTTGACCAAGACTTTTGTGGAAGTGTACATAATGAAAATAATTCTAATTTAAAGTTAAATTTCCATCAAGCACCTACAGTCGAAATTCTAAAAAAAATTAATAGGTCAGGTTTTGCTCATTACAAGCATTGTCAACTGATAAGAATTATATTGACTATGGAAAGAAAAAGGAACGTAACCCGCACATATAAAATTTTACAGGAGACACAAAAAACGTTTTTAGATGATTTTCGACCAAAGACAAATTATGTAATATTCACAACTTTGAAGTGCACGGTGACTGATAAACTGGTTTTTTATTGACTTAGCATAATATTAATTTAATAAATTGTTCTAAAAACCTTTTTTAGGTCCATTTTCCTGATTGAAATTTTCACAGGCCCTTCTTTTTTCAAACTTAAAAGTTAAATTTAGATACTAATTCGAAATTTTCAGCTTCCATACTTTTGATAGAACGTGTATCAAGTTGTATACATTGTGATTATCGAAAAAAGCTGTTTTGGAAAAACTGTGAGATACGTCCTTTTTCCTTTCCACAGTCGATATATAAACAGTGCTATTTATACAAAAATAAATTAAAATAAAAAAGGTGTAAACAACATTTTTTGTTATTAAGACATCTGGGTCTGTAAATCGTGTTGTGTTAGAACAAATAATTCGTGTAAAAATATAGTATTAAAAACAGTGTAAAACACGTCGAGTGTGTATTGTTCTACTTATTAAAACATTATTAAATTGGTTTATTGAATTAAGAGTCGATCAGGGTTCTTCGAACGAGAAGAAAAGAAAAGAAAATTGGTAGAATATATCGCCACTATTGTGTGTACAAGGCGGTGGCACAAAAGTGTACAGCGGCACAAAAGGCCGGCGGGCATTCAAATGTAGGTCGGGCCGCTGCAATGTTATTGCGGCGAACAGAGGCGATACTCTGAAATGAAATATCGAACAGGTTGTGTTACTATTAAAGGACGAATATATTTATCGGTGGAAAAAGCTAAGCTAAGTTTTAAATGAAAAATAATAGACATTTTTTGGTATATTTATGTGTAAACATACATATAGTGTTACTTCATTTAGAATATAATTGAAATACAAGCAAAGTTGAAAATTATGTTGAAAATACAATATTAATGACTTTGATTTTCTGTTACGTATATATCGACATATCGACTGTGGAAAGGAAAAATGACGTAACCCACACATATCAAATTTTACAGGAGGCGTAAAAAACGTGTTTTGATGATTTTGGGCCATATGCAAATTATGAATTATACACAACCTTGAAGTGCACGGAGACTTTTAAACTGGTGTTTAATTAAACCTTTATTTCAGTCTTTTTTCTTGGTTTTAATATTTTACAAGGTCATCTTTTTTAAACTTAAAAGCTAAATTTAGATACTAATTATTCATTTGCAGCTTGCAACCTTTTGATAGAATGTATGTTTATCAAGTTTGATACATTGTGATTATCGAAAAAAGCCTGTTTTGAAAAAACTGTGTGTCTTTTCTTTTTCCCTTTCCACAGTCGATATAGTACCTTATCGGTGGAAAAAGCTAAGCTCTGTTTAAAATAAAAAACAATTTAACACATTTTTTTGTACATTTACGTGTAACCATACATACAGTGTTACTTCATTAAGAATATAATTGAAATGCAAACAAAGTTGAAAATGATGTTAAACTACAATATCATTGATGCTGGTTTTCTGTTACATATTAACATATATATATATATACAGTCTAACTGGGTAATTTCGAAAAAGATAAGACCAACTCAATTTACTCGTTATAATCAATCCTCGTTATGTCAGAGAATATGTGTTTTTAATGCTTTCAAACATACCCATCAGATGAAGACATGAAGTATCTGAAGCGGTCACATAACACAAAAAAAGTCGGAATTCAAACCAAAATACACAGTTAGAATTTATTTACACACATATTAAATTTGTCTGTCAATCCACTTTTCTTATAAAATTTAAAATCGATGCTTGTTTTATTGTTTTCACCCTCATTGATGATATTTTTGCTCTGTATGTCCGAGAAGTAGTTCTTTATAAAAGTGAATGAATGTATGGAGAAAACCATAAACTAAAATGTCAACGAACGTTTCCTCATTACATCCAGGGGTGAGCTGGAGGGGGCTCGGAGGGGCACGCGTGAGCCCCTTGTTAAATTATACTTAAGTCGGAGAGCCCCTTGTTAATTTTAGAGAAAACAATATTCTCTGATTAAATTAGTATATAACTGCAATTTCCGACTTATATATTATCTAAAGCAGCTTCAGTATACACAGTAGTACATTTTTGGCCATTTAGATTGATAAGTTTACGGTAAATTGCATATTGTTACATATTATAAGTGTATTAAGTAACAATAGATTGCTGATTTAAGTTTTGCTTATAAATGCACAGCAGTGATAAAAAATATACGTCTTCTATAAAACACTGTGAATTGCTTTGAGATTAAGCTAGCCTCTTGTTAACGTATTGGCAGCCCGCCGCTAATTCATCCGAGATTTCGCTATTTCAAAAATCGTAATAACCATATATATATATTGAGATTAATTCTACACCCTTGTTGTAATAGAAAATAATAATAACTTACACACACACACACACACTTAGACATGCATTATAAATTTAATAATAATGAAACACATACACACTCTCATCCAACACGCGGTTCATAAGCGTTGTTGTTTTTACGAAACGTAAGCTATGCTCACTGTGAATGTTTTTTTAAACTATTTTTTAAATCGAGAACATTTTAAAAACTGCCAAAGATTCTCTTATGCCTAATAAGTTTCTCGTAATGCAACCTTAAGTAATATATACAGGGCACTATAATTGGAGTTGAATTATCCCAAATAGATTTAAAAAAAGCTAAGTAGACGTATAGCAGACATGCACAACTTTTATCTTCTAGCGGGCCGCATAAAAACAAACTATTATAGGTTCAGACCGCATATAAAAATTTAGTTTAAGATACGCTCAATCTTTTTTAACACGGTAGATTCGTTCCATTTAAAACAGCCGTGTAAAAAAACTGTGAAAAAAATCAAAAAGCAAAAGCTTGCTAACACTCGTTAAATACATGTTTTACGTGAAAAAAATATGTATTAATTTTGAAGGCCGTCAAAAAATTCATGCGAGTTGTCCACCACTGACGTATAATATACTGTTGAAAGATTTTTAATCATGCTTAAGCATTCTTTTAAAAGAATAAACAGATCTTTTCGTTACCGAAGTTGTCCGAGTTCACCTAATTCTCTTTTTGCATGGTTTGTTTTTAGCACGGATTCAAAATTGCATATAATAAAACGTATGTATTCTCAATCAATTTCTCAATGTAAACTTTATCTTTTTTACATGTAACGTTTGTATTCCTATTATGCATTTTAGGCCCCAACTTTTAATTTGTAATTAACATCATAAAAATTAGAATTAATTATTAGTTTATTCGTTAAGGTTGCGATAATATGTCTGATGATGCTTCTTAATGATTCGAAACACGTGTCTTAATTTGTATAACAACAAATAAGTCGAGTAACAAAGTTATCAAATTTAATTTGATTTTAAAAATTTGAACGATAAAAATCGATATTTAACAAATGCTGACATCGCTCTCGCATGTTGGATTTAGCTTTAAAATATACAGTCACGTACAAATAACACTCACACACATGTACGTGCATAGAAAAACGTATTAGTTGAATCGTGCAGAAATCAAGAGCGAAAAAGAGAAAAAAGCAAAATAGGAAAGAGAAAGCAGACACACACACTATCACGCCATGCATAGAACTCTGTAATGATTGTATGCTTCACGATGAACGCAACGATTGTTTATACATTTATTAAAAAATTACTACAACCTAGTTCTAATAATAATAGATCGTCATTGTACTTGTTGGGCAAAAAAAATATGATAAAACAGTGTTTTTTTTTTAAATAAAAAAAGGTACGGAACATGTTAAGCTTTTTACGAAAAAAATATCAAAACATGTCTATTCTCAGTGTGGACCATATGGCTTTCTAATTGGAGTATCTTAAGAGAAGTTTTTTTTACGAGAACTGCTTGTTAATCAGCTGCTGAGTTTCTCTGTTTTCTCTTTCTTATGATGTATTTTTAGGACTCGTATCCTACGATACCTAAAACTACAGAATAAATATTTTAGATATCACAAACACCCATACTTTCAAACAGGTATTGAAAAATCTGTTGTGAATCTGATTGGAAAAAATGATGTACATACTGGGACTCGAATCTGTGAAATTCCGTCACGAAAGCTTTGTCTTCCTTTGAGTGACCATCGATCAACTTATTTTAAAGGATATAAAAATGTCAAAGGTGCTATTTGTGAACTGTTTAGCATGGCACTTTTAGACCCCTGGTTATGGTCACAGAGTAAGTCTAAGGAACTGGTTTTGCTTTGTATTATGGCATTAATTTACGATATTTGATTCATAACAATTAGAAAAGATATGGACAGACAGTTAATGATTTCCAAAGATTTAAAAAGTAAAATAAAAAATAAAATTTTGCGAATACTGATTTGAAACATAAAAAAATGACAATAAAAACGGTGTCGGAACGCCGTTCTACCACGTTACACTACTCATACCCAGGGATGGGCTGGAGGGGGCTCGGGGGGGCTCGCGCGAGCCCCTTGTTAAATTTTGGCACGTCCGGCGAGCCCCTTGTTAAGTTGAGAAAATCATTCGTTTCAGATGAAATCAGCAGTACCTAGCTAAAATTTCTGTAGAAGGTTACATTTTATTATGAAACATAAGAAGTCTTTATTTCCCCTTAAATTTTGTCAAAAAATACATTTACTTCGGCTCCCTAATAAACGAGACTTTCGTTACTTATTGTCTTTTGTCTGACTATGTTGAAAAATACCGATGCTGGATATTGTATTGTTAACAGATGTCTAGATTTTTATGAACTTACATACATACAATGCTTTACCGTAATTATGTTGCAGTTTTGGGATAGGTTTCTTACATTTCTTTTTGGTTTTATTATAGCCTTCTTCCTGGAACTGCAAACATATTATTTATCTGTACGTAAGATAATAAACCAAAGCAGTCACATTAACACTTTTGTTCAAGAAAACGATATTATGGCGAGCTGAGGTTTTGAAAATTCATTACATGCTAATAACAATAGTTATTAGTAATGAAGTGAGCGAATTATTAAAACTAGGGGGAATAAATATTTTTCGAACTAGTCTTTCTACCAAGGTACACGATTTTGAAATCTTAATAAGATAAGTTCATCTTATAATGCAGATAATCCACCCGGTGTCGCAGGAATATTGCATTGAAAATAAAGAAAAGTGAGACATCAACATTGTTTTTGGGTCACAAGAAGCATGGCGGGATAAGCAAACGAGAGGCGCCAGGTGCAATAAAATTTGGAGGCCTTGTTTTTCGGATATCATTAGAACGTCATAGAATTCCATGTGTATATTAAAATGTGCAAAATATTTCTATTAGCCGTGCAGAAGCTAAACGAGGTTTAAGGGTTGTGAAGCCAACTGTCAATCAAGCATGTGTAATGTTTGAATAAAATCAAGTTTAAGTGTTTATCGTCAATCCTTGGTGTAAAGCAGACAAACACAACCGTTTCATCTAGCGGGCCGCATTTTTTAAATGATGATTTCAGGCCACAAGTAAAATGAAATTTTAAGTACGCTAAATCCTTTCTTTACACGGCCATAGAGTAAAAAAAATGCGGAATACATAGATAAACGAAAGATAGTTTACATTGCATTCGGTCGTGCTATTTTGAACAGAAATTCGCAAAAGAGAATTCGGGGTACTTATTAACATATTAGAGGTCTGCACGGGCCGAAATTTTACAAAATTACCCGGTCCGAGCCTGAAAAACTCAGGCCCGACCTTGTTACCCGAACCCAACCCGAAGCTCAGATTTATACTCCTCAGCCAGAAAAACCCGTTGTTTACAAATTCACTACAATTTACGATTCACTATAGAACTGGTTATAATTAAAATTATCATGGGTGACTTATGAGACGAACGTAGTCCGAAATATTTTTCTGAAGAAATAAATTCCTTACCCGGGCCCGGCTCGAGCCCGAATCTCAATTGCGCTTACCCGCCCGAACCCGGCCCGCGGGCTGGGCCAGGCCCGGGCCCGTGCAGACCTCTATAGCATATGCTTTTGTTGTGAACTATTTAGAAATTTATTGTTTCAAATGCTAATGCGACCTTTGTCGTTGTAAATTTCAAACTAATTCTATAGAAATTGCCATACAATTTTTAGTATCAAACTGCAAAATCATTAAGTATATTTCTATGAACAGAGTTATTCTGCATCGTTATCGAAAAAACTTGCTCACATTTATTAAATTTAATAATTTACTTTTAAAAATATGTTAATTTAAAGATGATACATTCAATGGTAACAACAAAAACAAAGGAGCCACATGTGACCCTCGGGCTAGGGGTTATGCATCGTCTAAAGCAGGGTTTCTCAACGGGGCACTACAGCATGTCTTAATGGGGCCTCAGGGGGTTTTTTAGGATAGCCACGGTACAATTTTGGGAGGCCACGGGCAAATTTTTCGAAATCCGTACATTGTTGTTTTAGAAATTGGAATATTTAAGAAGACTTAAAAAAAAGTCTCACGACATTCATTTTGGGATATCCGCAAATTTCTAAGATTTCGAATTTCAAATTCTGAGAAGACCTAAAAAAATGGGGTTTCCTTTCGGGCCCCAAAATTCCTTATAAGACTTATACTTCAGTAGTGCAAAACAGGTATGGGGGGGGGTCACAGAAAAATAAGATACTCAAAAGGGGCCACGGGCCCAAAAAGGTTGAGAAACACTGATCTATAATGTGTAGGCATTTTGGCTGACATTTACCGAGCCCCTTGTTAAGATTTTGGCAGCCCACCGCTGCAGTCATACCTATAACATAGTTTCACTGTGAACTGACTGTCACTCAATAATGAATACAAATATAACACTAGAAAAGTAATATTTGTTAGCAGATAGCTCTTTGTAAATGTCGGTTTTTGGATTGGATATGCGGCAGAGAGCGAAAACATAACAAATATCCATAGCTTTTTACACGAATCTAACAAACTATTAATATATATATATAAAAAACGGCTAAATTTGTTTTAATATAAAAATATATTTTATCGTAGAATCGTTAAGATTTTTATGATAGATTTCTTTTTTATGCAGCCCTTCAGTCAAAAACTTTGCACATACCTGATTCCAATCGTAAAACTCGTTGACCTATGTAATCGTTCTTACAATCATAACATGTAAATAAGTATGTCGTGTCTTGTACACTATTTGTGAAACAAATCTTTCATTATTCTTTATTGGTACAAAATTACGCATTTTTTTAATACAATCGTTAAAATAGCTAAAGGTGAGATATTTAACAACATAATTAGTTTGTTTATATGTATACTAAGCTTGCAGCCATTAAATATTATATTTCAACAATTTTATATCTATGTTGCAAGGAAAGTAATAATGATCATATCAGTGTTGCCACATGACAAAATACATGCAAAAAATCAGGGGTAATAAATTGTATGTATGCTAACAAAGTAATGTATTTTTTATTGATTAAAATATCTTTGATTATTAATACTTGCGAAAATATAATTTAAGATCATTGTATTTTATTAGGACGGTTTAAGTTAATGTTTTCAATTAAATTATATTATAACAGGGCAGAGCGGGAGCGATTAGCTAAACAAAGACTAGTCTTATCCTAGCACAATCTTTCTATCCCAACTCTCATCGAAAAAAAGAGAGGTCGAGCAACTTAGTAACAAGTAGCTTTTATAGAAAAAAATCTGCTGAGATACCTCCAGTAGCAGACCATATGCTCCAAACTGAGAGCGGGCATTAATTAAAAATAATCGACATTCAATATTATCACGTTTCGAGAGTAAATATCGCCTAACACAGTAACAAGTTGAGTATTTCAGACCGAGATTCAAAAGAGGTGTATCTCTGCGAGGATAGAACCGCTGAAAATGTCTAAAAAAAGTTCAGATTCAAACACGGGAAATCGATTTTGTCACCCGCTGTGGTTAAGTTGGTTAGAACTTGGTCGACTAGTTGGTTAGAGCTTGCTCTACCGGCCAGGAGGATCTGGGCTCGATACCTGGTAAGGTCTATCTCAAATTTAAATTTGAGACTTAACGCATGAGTGTTTGTGATGTCAATTTACGTCGAGTTGGTTGATCTTGAGTAACTTGCAATAAATTCACATTAAAAAAAAAAAAAAAAAAATCCTTAAGTCATGTGTTGTACGAAGTAAAAACTGTAAATTCTCCGGAAGATCCGAACCGATTTTGCTATATCACGAGCAATTTAATAGTGATGAGAAAAAACACTTCTGACCCTAGGTAAAAATGTTGAACTCGCATAAAAAAATGCATTTTTTTAACAATTGACAATTAACACCTAAAGTGACGATGTGTTTAAATACAGTGTGTCAATTTATACAGTCAAAAATCTGGTATTTTATACCAGATCAATCAATCAAAGATTTTTCGGTTTTAAAACTGATTTTTTTCTAGTATTTATAAATATATTGTTACAGAATGTTAAAAAGGGGAGCCGGTAAATTGCTCGAATTACAAATTATTCGAATTGCTTGGTTATTTAAACGATTTTTCACGACTTTTTCTACGAATTTCATTTTTATCTTGTGCGACACTTGTTTAGAGAGTAAAATATAAAAATATTTTTTGTAAGTATTTATTTTAACCGTGTTTGCTCCAAATGCGGAACATATGATCTTTTAATGGAGTTTATCTCAACAGAAGTGTTTCTACGAAAACTGCTTATTAATTAGTTACTCAAACTGTTTCTATATATTTCCAGAAAACATAGAAGACTAGGGCTAAGACAGAACAAACGGAAACAAACTGATTACCTTGTTATTCGAGCAATTTACTGGGAACCGTCAAAAAGATAGATTCTGTCGAAATTTCGTCACATTTATTATGATAGAAAGAAAGGAGACAAAATTTTGTAGATAGTCATAACTGGAAATCTGGAATATTTTTGGTTTCCTGATGATTAGATGAACCAAAAGCCGACATGTTGAATGCCAAGGAGTAATGAAGTGCGTGGAAGTCGACCACGATGCTAAGGCATGAATAGTCGATTAAGAGAGAAGGATGAATTTATTAACACCATTAGGTTTTGGTTCTCAATGTCAAATTTTTCAATTACATTTTAATTTGCGTTGCATGAAATGATATTCATGTTTATTATTTTACGATACTATCATTCGATAGCTGAGCCTTAAAAAAAGTTTAGACGTTGATGTTTAATTTATGATTTTTTTTTATTTTTATTAATCGAACGGAAAATATTCATCGATGAAGATTTATTGTCGGCCAAATTGATGTCAAGCTTCTAACTCAATTTATAATCACTGATACACTCGTATGTATTATTTATGGCTCCATGATTTTTTCGTACACGAAAATTCCGTACATTGATTCTTCCGCACACATAAACTTTCGTATATAAAAAACTCCATTTTTTTGTATTCGAGATTCGACACCGAGACAAATGGAAAATAATGATATTATTAAATATTTTGCTTCTTTCCAACTCGAAAAACATTTGACACCCTTGACCGCAAACACCATTAAAATAATTAACTATTCATTTTTTCGGGATGATAGTTGTGCGGAAAAATCTACACATAGAGGTGTATATCTACACGGAAAAATCTTATGTGGCCGATTAGTTGTACGGAAAATACGCATTATTCTGCACGGAAAATTCATGTGCGGATAAATCGTATACGGAATATTCCTTTCATACGAATCAGCAATAAACAAAAAGCGATTTCCTCGAATACTAGTGCTGCTTCGATCAACAATATTTTTAAAGCCCCGGTCATCAACCCCACTGTTGTGTTGTCCACCATTTTGGGAAATTAATAAAAAAAATATTATTAAAACATTCCTGAAAAAAATATTCATATATGCGCTCATAAAAATGAAACGATTGTGCATATTATTATGCATATAAACTCAGATATTGAAAACCATCGGGATGGTTGTTTCCAGATAATTTAACAGTGTTTCGGTTGCCAAGTCATACAATTAACTTATTTTTGGTGTAGTTTAAGATGTTAAAAAAAAACATTATGATATGCAAGACTGGTCTTCACAAGTGGTTCTACTGCACCTACGATTTGAAAAAATATACTTTTTAAATCTCTTCATATTTACTTTACATATTTTTTATTATTAACTTAATATTCACCCATTTTTTAAGACTCCTCTTTTGACTCGAAGGCTCTGTTAGTTAGTCAACTTTGGCATATTAATTGAAAAGACTAACCGCGATGAATGAGACAACGTGTTACTACGGATTTTTCAAATCAATATATGGAAGTTTAAAATTCTAATTTTTAAAATAGTGAGCAGTGAAAACGATAAGTTTACTACTAGTCCTGTCCTAGCCCTTTCATTATATAAAAAAATCTAACATAGACATTGAGTAACAAGCAGTCTTATAGTGTTGCACTGAATAAAGATAGATAATCTGACATTTATGTAAATTAAACGGAAATGATTGAAAAAAATAATTCGGAGTTTTTTTTTATTCGAATTCACAGCCCTGGAAAAACATATGTTGTGATAAACTCAACAAAAGTTCATTTGATTCACATTTTAAGCACATTGTAAAAAAAGTAATTCATTGCTAATTATGATTCGGCGCATACAAAAGGTTGGAAATCGCTGAATTCAGTTTGTTCATGATTTGGTATATTTTCATATTCAGAGCATAACCAATAAAATTAATAATTGCTTTTATACAGAGTGCATCAAAAGTGCGATACAAACAACAAAAAAACAACATTTTTTAAAGAAAGATTAAATTATAATACAAACTTGCTCGGTGTTTTGCAGTATGCCTTTTACAGAGAAGAAAAATGCCTGTTTTTAATGATAATGATGTATTTGTATTTTCTTTCTTTTATTTAAGAGCTGGTTCGTAAAAAAACAGCTTCTATGACTAAATTATACAATGTTTAAAAGTAGAATATTTTAAAAGAACTCCAGAAGAGAAAAATAGCATTTCTGCCAAGTGAATCGTTTGATTTAGCTTTTAAATCTTTTTTTTTTACCCACTTCCGATGTAGAGCATTCCGTCACCGTACAATTGACAAAAATGTGTTAATTACACAATAATATTTATAAATATCAATCATCTGTCTGGAATAGCTCAATTGGTGCACTTTATTGTATCAGTTTTGCAAAAGTTTATTTTCATTCAGTCAGGTTTTATAGCGCTGTGGTTTGTGTTCTTGGCTTCCGTGCCAGATCTCACGGGTTCGAGTCATAGTATGAGCAGCATTTTTGGATCAGGAATGGGTGTTTGTGATGTCTAAAAATCTTCCCCCCCCCCACCATTCCAACCTTTCAAAAACTGGGCGTAACGAGAGCGATTAGTTTACCACTATTTTTTTTAAATATAAATAAAATATTTGGCCAGTGCGCGAAGTATTTTAAAGTTGAAAAATTATCAGAATTTTTGTATTGTAAGTCACTCGAGATAAACTTGAGGTTAATTGACATCACAAACACCCATGTCTTAGGTCTCAATTTTAAATTGAAAAATCTAAACTTGACATTGACATTACCGGGAATCAAACCCAGACCCACCTGATCGGTAGAGCAAGCTCTAACCAACTAGACCACAGCTGGCGACGTCCTGTCTTAGCCTTATCTTTCTATCCTTACTACTCACTTTGCAAAAAAAGAGATTGAGCGACCGAGTAACAAATAGCTCTCGTAGAAAAACGTCTGTTGAGATACCTCCATTTGAAAAGCCATATGCTTAACATTGGGATTGTTGAAGGCTTTAATGTTATGTACTGTACATTGTCGTATATACATATTATTGAGTTAACTTTACATTTTTTTGTAACCAATTTTTTAATCATTCTATGTATTAATTTACGCAAATTTGCTTAGTGAAAAAAATTGTCAAGCCTTGTTAGGTATGGGAGTATTCATGAAAAATAAAAAGCGCTTTTTCTTTTAAAGATGCAAGTGATGAACTCTTTCATAAAATTTGAGTATTACTGCAAAAAAAAATGTTTTTTTTCAAATGTTATAAACAGTTAATTTTCCCGCAATCTACACAACATTTATGTCACAATATTGCCGCTTTATTTGCCCAAAAGTAGAACAACTGCAAGGGTAATGCTCAATTTCGAAGAAATTGATTGAAATTGCTCATTTGAAATCCTTGGCTGACCGGAAATCACAGCAATTTCCTGACCACATATATTTTTTATTACAAATAATAATAGTTGTTCAAAAAAATAAAATATTTTTGCGGTCCATTGAAACGACGTTATCTTTTGTCTGAGTGAATTAAGTTTTATTGACCGTATGGAATGCATCGCAATTTCACTTCGCAATTTCACTTAATTTGCCGTTATATGTCCAAAGGTTAAGCAGCAATGTTATCCCTGGAGGTGCTACCAAAATGAAAATACCTACATTACTACAATACTAAAAGCTACCCTATATTATTTCCTACGAAGTCAGGGGTGAGCTGGATGGGGTTTACGCGAGCCTCTTGCTAAATTACACTTAGGCTCCGAGCCTTTTGTCAAATTAAGAATAAAATTATTCTGAGATCTATAAGTTATATCAGGATTTCCCAAAAAAGTTCTGCAATATAGCACCTAGCCTTTTTAAGGTTGGGTAATTTCTAATTTTGTCGCCTGCTGTGGCCCAGTTGGTTAGAGCCCGCTCTACCGACACGCAGGTCTGGGTTCGATTCCCGGTCAGATCACAGTGAATTTGAGAATTATTCAATTCAAAGTTGTGATCGAAGACTGGGTGTTTGTAATGTCGATTCACATAATTTCTCCTCCCACCCTTCTGATCCTTTAATAACTGGGTGTAGCAATAGCGATTAGTCAACCACTAGTCCTGTTCTAGCCTCATCCTTCTTTCTCTACTACTCACTCACTCACTCAAAAAAAGTGAGGTTGAGCGACTGAGTTATAAACAGTTTTCGTAGAAAAACTACTGTTTAGATACCTCCATTAGGAGGCCATATGCTCCAAATTGGAAGCGGACATGGATTAAAAAAATCCTAATAGTTAAAATACAAACAAATGTTTTATTAAAACACATTGAAAATTTTTTCTGACAAACTCAACCAGAAATCAATTCATGACTAATCTTTGTTTTTTGTTTCAAATCAGAATCACATATTAATTAAATCAATTACATTTTTAATCAATTAGACTTAAGTCTGCTGGCTAAGCGGTCACACAAAATGGATACTGAACCCTGGAACAATTACTTGTATTTATGTTTTTTAAATTGATATATGAACTTAATTTAAATGTGACATTTAAATGTAGTTTTTAGAGTCGTAAACTAAGACTTCTAGGACAAATTGTTTGCATAAAAAAAGAAAAAAAAAACTAAATGAAAACACCCTGGACTATTTAAACAAATATTACTTATTGTGATTATAATTCTATTATCATCGATTTAATTGAAAATTATTATATTTTACATACGTGACACATTTCACAACACGATTGCAATGCCAGAGTGTTTTTTTTTTGTTAAAAAATCAATTGAAATACAAAAAAATAGTACGTCAACTAAATAAATAATTAGATTTTTAGGCTTGTACGACGTTTTGTATGTTTGATAATATAATGAGAATTCGCGATTTGTAATTTAAATATTGTTTAAAAAAAAAATCAATGCCAGAGCTGCGTTATTGTTGAAAAAAAAACACTATTTATTTTCCAATTACTGATAACACGTATATGAAAATATCATTATATACAGGGTGACGGAAAGTTTCAATTTTCGTTTTGTTAAAACAATTTTTTTTTCACTGTTAATGCTTTGTATTTCGGTGTGTATTTTTAAAAATAATGATTTTAATACCTTCGATGGATTCGGCGGTAACTTTATGAATATTCATTTTTAATACAAAATTAAAATTGATTTTGTTATTCCACTTGTTGTATTACAAAATGTGGCACGTGTATCGCCTCTTTGAGAATAAATCATCAGACTACACATCGCAAGGTTTATGTTATAAATTGCAAAATAAATGTCGCGTTTTGTTGAGCAGCTGACAAGAAAACAGTTCTCATATAAACACTGCTGTTGAATTAAATCTTTAACGTCACTAACACCATCACATTGGACAACTATTCGCGCTGGGCAAGTTGGTTTTAAGGCCGGACTGCTCTTGTGGGTATGTCGAACAAGACGTTAATCATATTCTGTGGGAATGTGACCTGAGATGGAATCCAAACAAGCAGAACTGTTTTTTGTGGTGTTCCGTCCTCACACAGGCCCAATAAGACACGCCGAATTGATTGCAACCAAAGCTAACTTCACGGCATTTGAAAAGTTTGCTAATTTATTTGGAGATCATTATAACCTTGATTCCTCACCAGAACCAATAAACTAGTCTTTAACGACGAGCTCTCAGTATACGGATTATACACAGGATACTTAATATCTACTTCTAGTGAATGGTTCAAAATCAGCTTCGTCTAGCTCTGCTCGGGCCGTGAATGTGAAAGATAGACTGTGAATAGGCCGTGAATCTGCCAATAGCGTTGTGGAAGACAGCCATACAACACTGGCTGCATATACACAACGGATGGTGGTGCGAAACCAACTTGCTACATTATAAGTATATATGATCTAGATTAAGAGCGGAATGGCAACAACACATAAGGAAAGCAAAGTGACCCACTCAACCAAATTAATTCTTCTTCTTCGTGTACTTTCATCATTGTACGGGGACAAATAGAGCCGTGCTCCAATATTCCTTTTATTTGGGGTATATGTTATTTTTTTAGATGTTTTGGACCCATTTTTTGCATATTTCTATTTTTTTCAAATATTGTCGGTTTGTCTGTTTTTTTTTTTAGTAAAAAATAGCCTAGCCTTTAGCCTGATGTAGCCCAGTCGGTTAGAGCTTGCTCTACCGACCATGCAGGTATGGGTTCGATTCCCGGTCAGATCACAGTGAATTTGATATTTATCAAATTTAAAAATTGTGATCGAAGACTGGGTGTTTGTGATGTAAATCCACATTATTTCCTCTCCTCCCACCCTTCTGATCCTTTAATAACTGGGTGTATCGATAGCGATTAGTCAACCACTAAACCTGTTCTAGCCGTATCCTTCTTTCTCTACTACTCACTTTGATAAAAGTGAGGTTGAGCGACTGAATAACAAACTCGTAGAAAAATCTGTTGAGATACCTCCATTAAGAGGCAATATGCTCCACATTGGGAGCGGACATGGATAAAAAAAATACAGTGAGAAGCAGGGATGGGCTGGAGGGAGCTCAGGAGAGCTCGCGCGATCCCCTTGTTAAATTTCGTTGCGACCAGCGAGCCCCTTGTTAAGATAGAAAATTATTCGTCTTAGATCAAATCAGCACATAATTATAATTTCTGTCGATGGTTAAATTTTATTATGAAACAAGACTTAGTTGCCCCTTCATTTTTTTATAAAGCGTTGTGGGCTTCTGTGCCGCACCTAACGGGTTCGAGTCAGCATTTTTTTTATCGATTTTCTATTCGAAGGCCTGGGTGTTTGTGATGTCTGAAAATTCCCTCTTACTCTTCCGATACTTTAATTCTACTGGGCCTTACGTGAGCGGTTAGTTAATCACTAGTCCTGTCTTAGACGTATCATTTTATCCCTACTACTCTCTTTGGAAAAGATAGGTTGAGCGACTAAGTAACAAACAGTTCTCGTAGAAAAAAGCTTTTGCTGAGATACCTTCACTAGGAGGTATCCCATATGCTCGATATTGGGAGCGGAGATGGATAAAAAAAATGGACAAGGTTTACCCTTGTTAAGATATTGGCAGCCCACCGCTGGTGAGAAGGATAACATACATAAAAAAAGAGTATGTAATATACGTTGAATTATATTATATACTGTGTTGATGTATATGATGTGAAATAAGTTACGTTTTTTTGTGGACACCTTATGGGTACATTTATTCGATTAAGCATAGTATGGTGCGGGGCGAGATAACAAAGTGGCAGGTCTTATTGGGTCGACCTCGTTTTTGTAATGCCGGCACGTCCAATTTCGCAAGGCTCTTTTTGGTTTTGTACTGCACACGTATTTTTTTTCGTTTATTTTTTTTTACATATCCGAAACAATGCTCGGGCCCAGGTGGAGGCTTTTAAGGTATTCTTGATTGATCGGACGGCCGATACAAATGATAACGAAACCGCAACTCTGGTGTAACTGTGTAGTAATTGTATGTTTTTCTTTGATTCTTAAAATCGATCAAAACATATCGACACCTGATTAGTAGAAGTCGTTCAAAAACAAAATTTCAACGAGATAGGTATACAAAAGCATTCTTGGGTATCAATTATTTGTTAGTAATAACTTAGTCGGTGCATTTTGAAGATTTACAGTCAAACATTTATTGATAATGCTACTTTTTATTCTGGCTACATGATAGCCAAAGAAAGGTATGTCAAGTTATTTATTGATTTGGCATTTACTTGGTAGAACTCCATTTTAATACGGTAAAAATATCAAGGTATTTCAGTTCTACAGTTATTTACATGTTATACGTTGATAGCTATTTCGGCTTTCGTAATCGTCAGAACTATGCTTTAAACGTAAATTTGCTCAGCTATATATACTGGCTTAGAAGAGATACACAATGCATCATATAATTCACTCTAACATACTAATTCAAATTCTAATTACAATATTGCACTTATTAAACGTGATTTTAATGTTACAAAGAAAGATAAGCAGTCTGGGTTTTTAAAAAACATTAATTAGGATAATTTAAACTGATATTTATTATTAATTATGCTACATTAAATTTATTAACTATGGCTTTAGTGCTTTGAAAAACAATAAGCAATCAATGTTTTCCAGTTTCTTCTTAATTAAAGGTAAACTTCACGATATGAGAGACACACTTATAGTTAAGATAGATTAATAAATTACTTATATACAAAAAAATCGTTTAATTGATAGAATTTAGCTTGAAAGGATTTTTAAATCATCCAGTTGAAATAAGCATTCCTTATTATTATATTGTTGAAAAGTTTATTTGTAAAAAATGATCAGATAGCCAGTGGCGTGCTTAAGCAGACACCTCTTACTTTTTTTCAATAAAAAATCGCACAACCAAAACGCACTAAAAAAAGCATTAATTATCGTTATATTAATATAAATGAACATATTATTAATAATAAATATATTAAAATAATCATTAATATATTAACATGAATTATCGAGGATAGCGGATTTATCCTCGATAATGCTAAAATTTCCATTTGCTGTTTACTCATATCAGCGTTTCCTAAATGATGGGTCGCAGAAAGCAAAATGCCGGATCGTCAATTTAATAAAATAAATCTGTTTATTTACTATATAATTACGTATATTTTTTTTTTTAACCATGTCCGTTGGATTTTATCTCAACAGAGGTGTTTCTACGAGAACTGCTTGTTACTCAGTTGCTCAACCTCCCTTTTTCCAAAGAGAGTAGGAATAGAAGGAAAGGGCTAGGACAGGACTAGTGGTTAGCCAATCGCTCTCGATACGCCCCGTTCATAAGATAGGATGGGTGGAAGAAGGGAATTCAAGACATCACATACATCCATGCCTTCGAACAGAAATTCATAAATCGATTGAAAAATCAATTTATAAAACTGTCCGTACCGTGATTTGAACCCGTGCCCTCCGTAACCGAAGCCAACAACGCTGACCACTCGGCCACACAGGCGATGTACGTACAAACTTAATTACGTAATACCTCTCATTAATAAACTATTGGTACATTTTATTTCTATACAGGTTTATCACAGTAAATTATTTTGTATTATAACATATAAAGACTGTATGGACATAAATATACTGTTTTATTTTACCTGTAGGCCATAAAAAAATTTAGTGGGTCACGAAGGGGAAATATTAAAATAACTGGGTCGCGGGGGGAACAGTTTGGGAAACGCTGATCTATATGTTACTTACCAACCTTTACCTGTACAGTACAATATAATACAGACAATATACAATTAAATTAAAATCACTTGATACAGTTTTTTGATTCGGTTCTCGAATTCTAGTAAGTAAAACTCACTAATTTCTTATTTATTATTTAAATTTATAGAACTCGTTAAAAACAAAATTTGTATGCTTAGTATTTTTTATGAAAACATAAATTATTAACTATTTACTTTGCTTAACATTTATTATAATCAGAAACGTTCTTGTTACCGGTCTTCATAATTTCAAAAGAATGAAAGCATTTATAAATGTGTTTTATTTTTATATACATATATAGTGCATTTATATAAAAAATTAACAGTTAACACCCAAAAAGCGTACATAATAAACATTCAATTGTAATATTTATAATATATATAAATTAATTATACAGATAGATATATTAAAAGTTGATAGCTTTATCAACATCACGCTGTACTTAAAAGTTATGTGATTTAAACAAAAAAAAAACTATGTTAAAGGTTCATTCGAAAGCTTTCACTAATTAAATGTCGGTCCGTATTTATTTCTTGGAATTAGAGTTTAAATATTCACCAGGTTCAACTTGTGGGACCTACTTTTAAAAACTGCGTCATTCCTTTGTTTTTTAATGTTGTTTAGTACACGATTTAATGATGGGAAAAATGGAAATTAAATTATGACTCACCATTCAATCAGTTTTCCACTTGATTCGCCTGTATATGTCTTCCTGTTTCCGGTCCATGATGATTATTTTTTATTTGACCTATAACAAACATAAAAAATAAATTGTAATATTTAGAAATTAAAGGTAAGCAAAAGGATAACAAAATACCGCTTTTTTAAAATCACACCAGCTGATTTTGAGGATAAAACACATGAGAAAATCATTTTAATAACAGGTAAACACTAAAGCCCTGGGTATCAGAACAGAGATATTTAAAGAAGGATTAGAAATTGACTGATTGCCGTGGTTTTCAGTGTTTGATTTCAAACTTATATATCACTAACAAACTAATATATATATATATTTGTCTTCTCAGAGATTCTACATTAAAATTACACATAAGTAATGAAAAGTTAATATCATATCAAGTATAATATTATTACATGTTTTAATTGTGCTTTGAACCAGGGGGAGAATAATAATTTTCTTTACTGGATTTATGGAGTAACACAAATCTCACTAATGTTGGAGTGGAAAAGTGGAAAGCCGAGTAAAATAGGGGAGGGTAAATTAAGGCTGCCTAATTTCACTCCATAACATAGCCCCAAAAAAGAGATCTTGTAGGTGAATAGTAAATACTATTGAACCTCCGACTCTTTGATAGTTGTAGGGTCGTGAATGACTGAAAACCTTTGTAAATCGATTTTTAGTCAAAGTTTGGAGTTCTATCACAATTTATAAATTCCTGTGATGTGTTTTTATATTTCTACAAGAAACAAAACGAAAGAAATCAACTAGAATTGTTTTACGATGTGCTTTATTTCGTCGGTCTTTATGAAGTCGGTAGTAAAAACATCTTACCAGGGATGGGCTGGAGGGGACTCGGGGGGGCTCGCGCAAACCCCCTGTTAAGATAACAAAATCATTCGTCTTAGATCAAATCATCACATAACTGCAATTTCTGTTGATGGATAAATTTGAAAATTAGTTGTCGTTTCATTTTTTCATTCAGCGTTGTGGGCGTCCGTGAGTCCCAGTACGAAAAAACATTTTTTCAATCGATTTATCTATTTTCTGTTCGAAGGAATGGGTGTTTGCGATGTCTTAAGATTGCCTCCCACTCTTCAGATTCTTCAATTCAACTGGGCGCTACTATTAGTTAATCACTAGTCCTGTCTTATGCTTATCATTTTATCATTACTACTCTCTTTGGAAAAGAGAGGTAGAGCGACTAAGTAACAAGCAGTTCTCGTAGAAAAATAACTTTCGTTGAGATACCTTCATTAGGAGGCCATATACTCGACATAGGGAGCGGACATAGATAAAAATTGGGTAACATTTACCGAGTCCCTTTTTACGATATTGGCAGCCCACCGCTGCATCTTAATTGGGAAGCTTCTTGAAGATGTAAAACACGTATAATCTTTTTTTTACCCATTCAGACAATTAAGCAAACAATGTGCAATCATTTATCAAAAATAAAGATATTTTTGGATGCTTCATATGAATAACAGGCATGGTTTGAGTAAAACTTTACAACTGTTCTACAATATCACATTTTCTTGTTAACATGCATGAAAATAAAACAGAAGCAATGTCTTTAGTTCTACAAGCATACTAAGATAATATTTGCCGGATCCTGTGGCGCAGTGTTTAGCCTTGTAGGCTACCGTGTCGGATATCACGGATCCGAGTCACAGTAATCTCGGTTTTTTAGTACCGTTATTGAAATCCTCACTTCTGGGTGTTGGTAAATCAAGTCAACCCCTTGTAAGTACAGACAGTCTAAAAATTCCATTAAGTGTGCTCCACTTTACGAGCGTGGCAACATAAATATTACCTTTCTTAAAATCAGTGATTGACACTGAATAATGTGTAGTGGTGCACAATGAATATTGATTGCTGTATCGAAGTTCTCCGGTCTTGGAAGCGTTGGCTTCTTGCCAGAACCCCTCATCGCCTCGCACGTATCAGGTGTCTGGCTAAGCCGGAGAAATACGATCCAGAGCGACGAGGGAAAGTTTCGCTTGGTCCACTAGACCGAAAATGTTCGTCTCCTTTGACTTCGCCAGTGACATTCAACACACGGGTAACGACCTAATAATAAAAAGAGCAGTAGTATACAACTAAAATCTAAAATTTACAAGTATTTTTACAAGTAATTTACTAAAGTTATTTTTCACGTTTAGGGTGTTCACTGTCAATACAATGTCACTTTGTATTTTATTTCACTTTATTTAAAAGGACAAGACCGGACAAACAAAGAAGCTATTAATACAAATATAATTTCCTTTTCAATGTCCGCTCCCAATATGGAGCATATGGACTTCTAATGGAGTTTATCTCAACATAAATGTTTCTACTTAAACTGCTTGTTACTCAGTTGCTCAACCTCTCTTTTTCCAAAGAGAGTAAGAATAGAAGAAAAGGGCTAGGGCGGGACTAGTGGTTAGCTAATCGCTCTCTATACACCCCGTTCATAGGATAGGATGGGTGGGAGGGGAAATTCAAGACATTACATACATCCATGCCTTTTTTGAACAGAAATTCATAAATCGATTGAAAAATCAATTTATAAAACTGCCCGTACCGGGATTCGAACCCGTGTCCTCCGTAGCGGTAGCCAACGATGTTGACCACTCGACCACACAGGCGGCATAGCTACATAGCTGTTTAATTATATTTCTTATCAGTTGACAATGCTCGCAATGAGCGAAACCGGTCCTGACCTAATTAATAAAGTGGAATAAAGTACAAAGACATATCGAGTTTTTATTAACATCTTTATATTCTTGCGCCGTCAACATAGAGAGGTTGTGTGCCTATAAAACAACCAGTTGTCAAAAAATAAGCCTATTTTAATTTTTTATGAAAAATAATTCTTTTCATGGTTGAAAATATAGCTTAAATTGCTACTTTGTTGAATTAATAAAAATACATCCGAAAGAGACAGTAGAGACATCTAAAAAAAGCGAATCGCTTAAAGATATTATTTAATCTCAGTTCATATATGTAGTTTCGTTCAAATATAATAAAAATTCGCGCTAACACTATATTTACTAGGGCAAGTGCATTAAATATCTGATCCGGTTTCGAAATCGCTTTGTCATCGTTAAAATAGGCACTATACACAACCACAAACGATGCATAAAAATAATATATCATTGTACTATTTACGTACAATAAATACAACATAACTTGTCAAAGAAATTGATTTTTTAAAGGTAAAATATTTACAGTCGTTTGTTATTATTTGTGATAAGAAAAAAGAATACTGCTGTCAGTAATTCGTTTCATATAATGTGACTATCAAAAAGAGAAAAATAAAATAATCAATTTAGGTTTCGCGCTTATCTTGCCGTTGTTGTCTTTTTGTTCATTTTGTGGAAAATGGTATGCGGACTCGACGCCGATGCGTTCAAATTGTCAAGTCACTTTATAAGGGAAAAAGTAGTTTATTTCACAGAATAAATTCTTGCCGAAAATACTCGATTATAATAATAAAATACCGGGAAAGTCGCTAAAGCTTATCAATGTAGGGTATCCATTCCCGGGATGGGGTACTCAACATGGAATCCTGTATAAATTGAGAAAACTTTTGATGTCATGGAATTAGCGTGACTCGTTTTTTTTTAGCTATTCCAAATCCAAAATCCTACACTTTTACAGGTTTGGATTAATACAATCAGGTACGTTTCTCACACTTTTTTGTTCCTAGCGAAACTGAGACTAATCATATTAACCCTTCCCTTACTATGCAAAAAATCACAAGCTCCTGAGCTGTGTATTTGTTACACATCAGGCAAACAGGAGTGAATCATGACAATTATATGTAGTACTGCTGTAGTAGTGTTATATAATTTTCATGATTTTTTCCCGTTTGCCTGATGTGTAACGGATACACAGCGCAGGAGATTGTGCTTTTTTTGCACAGTAAGGAAAGGGTTAAAGAAATGCGGAATAAAAACAAAAGATTTTTTATTTTAAGGACAGACAGGACAAATTAAGTGAATCATCTATTATTGATCCTTTTTTCATATTATTTTTTAAGAATCGTTTCTGAATATAAAATTTGAGCGATAGTCTAAAAATCAAATCTTGTTAAAATTCAGTTTGTTAGCTGGTTTATATATGCTCCAAAATATGAGTGAATATTTATTAAACAAAATATGCATTTAATTATCTTCGACCTGCAAAAATTTGACTTAATTTAACATACAATATCTCAATTTTTCATTGTATATTCTCGTATTGCAAGCGAGCGTTCTCCACCCCTAGCCACGGAGTCGCTCGAGTGTTCGCACCTATTCAATGCAATAATTGGAGTGGAACGGAATAACTTGTTAGAATTTCATTCAAACACAAACACATTCGCAACACCATTATAAGATATTCTCTCACACGTACAAAATAAATGATTTTACTCAGAATAATTGTATTGTATTTATTTTACTTACAAATTGGCAAAAATAGTTCAGATTTTTTCTTTAACAATCAATGACTACATCACGTGAATTTAAATAAAAAATCTTATGGGGTATATCCATTTTGTATATGAGAAACTCAAAATACAAATAAAAGCAGAGTTTTGAGTAAATTCAATTTTAGTTAAGACATGTGATTCTAACTGAAATAAAACAATTTATTGCTATGCGGACAAACAGTTTTATCTTTTGAAAGTTGGTGGTTTTCATTTTTAAGATTGTAAAGTTTTGAGAAATCTGTCAAGCCCGTCGATCCTGCACAAATGGTCAAAGTCACAAAAGTCATTCGTTTAGCAATAGGATAACGCCCTATCTGCCCAAGTATCATTACAACACGTCATGTAAGTGAATAGTTGACTTGTGATATTTTTCCAGCTATAGCCATTCCATTTATTTGAGAATTTAAATATCAGTTTACCTCAAAAAGCGAAAAATATGGGTTGATCGTCTTCTGATCCCCTCATATGAAGATTTGGCACATCCAGGATTACTGATTAGCATTTTTTCGCTTCGTGTCACGTCAGTATTCTTACAGTCCACTGTACAACCCTTGGATAATGAGCTGAGTTGGACATCTTCTTGAATTATTTTCGCAGTGCGGGAACTGTAATTTCTTCCACTTCATCGTTTTCTGGGTCATAGTCAATAGTTATAGTTAAATTGGTAAAATCATCGTCCATTATAGCACTATCCATAAGTAATTCGTCGATTTAATTTTCGCTAAATGTATCAAACCTTCTACCAAATAATTTCAGCTTATATCGCCGATTTTTCAACGGTTTCATCGACTGTAGCACACCCAAATACGTGGACTTAATTCAGCGATTGCAGATGCAACATGATTTAATTAAACAGTCCAAAATTGTATTTTTTTTCCAAACGTCGGTTATTGTTAATGATTCATTATCTATTACAGGGTCTCCCAAACTTTTTCTTTAAAGGAACACTTTGCAAGTCCGAAAGTTTTAACGAAACACTTGGCTTATTCATAATAGTATTAAATACAACAAAAAAATATGAATAAAAAAACACTTATTATTTTGAAATGGTGTGGCATCGACTCTGTTCTTGCACTTTAACTTCGTTGCAGCCATAAAAAATATATCGTATGTAGGTTGCATAAAACGGAACTATGACAATAATTATTTGCTTTGACACATTGGGGTTTTTTTTCACAAACTCGTCAAGAATGAGTTAAGTGACATTTATATCAGAATCACTGATAAAATCATTTTACAGCTGTTATAGAAAATGGATCTCGAACCAAGGAATCATAATTGCTAGTTTTTGTAAAACATTGAAACATTGAAAAAGATCAGTTTTTATGTTATGTGAGTGTTTACGAAACACTTATTCAGATTCTGTGGAACACCAGTGTTCCGCGGAACATAGATTGGGAAACCCTGCTCCATTATATTTCCTAGATTCGAATTAATATGCAAATATTTGTCGCATTGTAAAAGCCATTCTTTAAATTGTATTTTATATTTAAAAAAATAAATATATTATATTCATTGAGTTTACTTAAGCAAAAAATTTTCTACGAGAACTACTAGAAGAGGACTAGTGGTTAAGTCATTGCTTTCGCTGCGACCTGTTTTCAATGTTGTATGATCAGTAGGGAAATTAATACATCACAGACACCCATGTTTCCAGGGATGGGCTGGCGGGGGGGGGGGGGGCTCGCGCGCGCCTCTGTTAAATTTAGGCGTGGCCAGCGAGTCTTTTGTTAAGATAAGAAAATCATTCGTCTTAGATCAAATCATCACATAAGAGCAATTTCTCTAGATGGATAAAATTGAAAAATAGTTGTCCCTTCATTACCCACTACGAAACAGCATTTTTTCGATCGATTTGACTATTTTCTGTTCGAAGGCATGGGTGTTTGTGATGTCTCAAGATTGCCTCCCACTTTCGATCCTTCAATTCAACTGGGCGCTACTATTAGTTAATCACTAGTCCTATCTTATGCTTATCATTTTATCCCTGCTAGTCTCTTTGAAAAAAAGAGGTTGAGCGACTAAGTAACAAGCAGTTCTCATGGAAAAATAACTTTCGTTGAGATACTTTCATTAGGAGGCCATATTCTCGACATAAGGAGCGGACATGGATAAAGAAATAGATAACATTCACGAAGCCCCTTGTTAAGATATTGGTAGCCCACCGCTGCATGTTTTCAACCATGTAAACCTTGGTTTACAACAACAATTGAGTTTTTTCAAAGTGAATCTATTAACTGATTTGGTTTGATATGAGTATATTTAAAAGTTCAATAAACGATCTTATTAAAAATTTACTTTTAAAGTAAAATACCACTACGAGTAATTCCGTAAATAAACCAAAAGAAAAAGCGATGTAAAATATGACATCATTAAAAATTTAAAAGCATTTATAAACCATCTTACTGCGGTATTTACCCAAGTCTCGATAACTTATAGAAGTTCTCGAGTTTTTTATTATTATTAAAATAAATACGAGAACGGCAATGTGTGCGCTGAGGACATGTTCGCCGCACAGATGTGTGAGTAGGAGAGAAACCGGTCTCAAAAAGTGATCGCCGGCAAAACAAAATCAGTGGGTCAACCGTCGTGAGATAATTGGATTTATTTATGGACGCAAAACTGAAAATTCCACGCGAGATGCCGCTTGCCGAGCGAGCGGAGTATTTTTACATGTTAAGAAAAACGCACTGGGATAAAATCGTAAACAATTCACCATTATCATCGTTATCAATATTACCACGAACGCTAGATCGTATGGTCTCATGGCCGGCAGCATAAATTAACGTAGCAGTTATATACAAAAAAAAGATATTTATTTCGATAACTATTTAAAAAAATTCAACAACGTCCGCTCACAGCTTGGATAATTACCACCACTAAACTTACTACAGTAATTCACAAAAGTGAAATTCATTTCTTTTGAAGTTAACCCATCATCATATTTCCTACTATTCAGCATTGTCATCAGTAATATCATTGTTTGTATCTCACCGAGGAATTTGAAAATCTCAAAATAGTTGGCGGACGCATCGGAATCGCAGGTACGGGGTTAATAACCCTTGGTGCACGACATAGTTCCATCTGGAGGTTTTATTTTGAATTTTTTATCCAGACATAATTTGACAATCAATTAGAGAAGGTTTTTCGGAACTTTTTTTGCAATGGAAAGGCATTATATAAAAAAAAGTTAAATACTCATTTGTACTGATTCTACTTTAGTTTAATGTGATCAGGACCGGTTTCTCAGCTGATAAGAAAATACAACATGAGTGTTATTTATACAAAGCAAAACATAAGTGTAAGGGTGTAGTTTGTTGGGTCCTTTAGCGCAGCGGTTAGCGTTGTTGGCTTCCGTGCCGGATCTCGCGGGTTTAAGTCCTAGTACGAATAGAATCTCTTCGATAAATTAATTGATTTCTGTTCAGAAGCACTGTTCTGTTCTGTTTAAGCGACTGAGTAACGAAAATTTATCATATAAAAAATTCTGTTGAAATACCTCTATTAGGAAGCCATATGCTTCACATTGGGAACGAAAATGGAGAAAAATGTGTTTTCAAGTTATGTAAGTTTTCATGAAACACCTATTGAGGTTTCGTTAACAGCTTTCCATGCCCATGATGCAATCGTAAATAGTTGAGGCATTAAATCATTAAATATTTCTCTTAATATTGTCAAAAAGTATTTATCATTTTAGGTATTCTAGCATATATACATTTTTAAAATTATTTTTTAGCTTCTAACTTAGGTTTAAATACTGTCAATAAACAGTGAAACTGAGATGCCATCATGGTAGGTAACGTGATTTTTTAGGATTGCATGTTATGGGTTAAAGACCGGTTTTCTGCAAAACATAGTTTTGAAAACCTGCATTATAGTATCGATATCGATGCATCCGCATAGTTCTTGCGAGGACGATCTTGTAGTCAAGTGGCTGCCAAACAACCATCGTAAGCCCTACGCAAAAAAGTCACGGTTGACTTGACTATCTCCTTCTGTGTCTTCATGCTTTTATTGCGTTAGTAATGCCAAGAGTAAAGATGGCGAATCGATCAGAATTTGTACGGTACTGAAACATTAAAATACAAAGTATTTGAGTGGGCGTGTGACGCGAGTACACATTGTTTTGACCCATTTATTTCGCTAACATTAATATATATATATATATTTTTACCATGTCCGCTTCCAATGTGGAGCATATGTACTCCTAATGGAGTTTATCTCAACATAAGTGTTCCTACTTAAACTGATTGTTACTCAGTTGCTCAACCTCTCTTTTTGCAAAGAGAGTAGGAATAGAAGGAAAGGGCTAGGACAGGACTAGTGTTTTAGCTAATCGCTCTCGATACATCCCGTACATTTTTTTTTACCTTGTCCGCTCCCAATGTGGAGCATATGTACTCCTAATGGAGTTTATCTCAACATAAGTGTTTCTACTTAAACTGCTTGTTACTCAGTTGCTCAACCTCTCTTTTTCCAAAGAGAGTAGGAATATAAGGAAAGGGCTAGGACAGGACTAGTGGTAAGCTTAACGCTCTTGATACTCCCCGTACATAGGATGGGTGAGAGGGGGGAATTGAAGACATCACATGCATCCATGCCTTCGAATAGAAACTCATAAATCAATTTATAAAACTGTCCGTACTGGGATTCGAACCCGCGACCTCCGTAGCTGTAGCCAGTGACGTTGACCACACGACCACACAGGCGGCATTACAGCTGACGCCAATTCGCCATGTAGTTGACATATATAATGAGACAAAAAATAAAACTACATAATACAACAAAATCAAGTAATAAAAAAGAAAAACTTAACAAACAGTTCACGAAAACTATCACCAAAAATGTCCAGCTCTCTAGGCAATATAATGCATGTAAGTTAATAGTCATGAGAATTTCAGGATTATTAACTCGGCCGCGAAGAAGAAGAGAAAAATGCTTTAAGCTTGAAAACGATCTTCGAGCTTCAAGAGAGTGAATAATAGTTTCTGAATTCGTAAAAAATGCGATTAAATGCTAAAATAATAAACTAATGTAAAATTAATAATTTTAAATGAAATTTCATAGGCAATTTAGAAGTGTCTTCCTATCCTATAATTGCCCATTTATTATTGGAAGGAATTGAGGGGATGAAACATACATTGCAGTTGACTGTAGACTGTGTTTTTGTCTGTCGAAACCAAGCAACTCTTTATGTCTACTGTTTATAAAAATAATCCGTAAAAATGTGCACCATGCTGAGTTGTAATAAATTTTAATTGATATTGTTATTTATATTCATGTATTTTTTCTTCGTTTTTTTAATATTTATCGATTCAAATTTAATATTGAAATTCCACCAAGCAACTTCAGTCGAAATCTTAAATTATAAATAATATTCATGTGTTATGTTTTTGTATTTTTATATTCATGTATTTGAATTACAAAATATTGTTCTATTATTTTTTAATTGTTGTGTTTTCTTTAAATTGTATATATGTATATAAATTGTATTAAAATTCATCGAAACTGTTTATTATTTGAAATTCAACTTTTAATAAAAAATATATGCTAATTGACGCTAAAATTTAAAAATTTTAATGCCCTAAAACGTTATAATGCTATTGACAAAAATAAATGTACAAAATACGTGTCTCCATTAATGAGTTTGCCGACCACAGTTCTAGGTGCATGTCTAGTGTAAACTGCGTAAAGCAACAATTGGCCTATATTTCACGAGCCGTGTGTATTAAAAAAAAAGAATGAAAGAAATGAAATGAAAAAAAAACCTAAACAAATTTAACAACAGTGCGTTCCGCCTAATGGAGACGTTTTCATCTGGGATTCCCCGCGACTCAAAACAACAATGATAATTAAGCACCTACGTATTCAACAATGACGACTCTCTTCTGTAGCAGTGACCCACTGCGTGATATTAGTGCGAAAAAATCACAACAACATTTCTATCACAGTTGGAGTACACGTCTGTCTATTTTTCGTAATTTTACCATTAATGCGTAAACACTTTGAGTCCTGGAGCCGCTTTTTAGCGTGATAATATAGCCAAACGTTGAATACCGTAACCGTGTTTTTGCGTGCCGTGCTATCATTTTAAATAAAGCCATATTTATGGTATTTACAAATATTTTTCAAAAGAAACTAACTATAGCCATTATAACAGATACTCAAATCATTCTAAAATAGTCAAATAATTATTGTTTTCATCAAAAATAGTTATTGATTTTATCAATCAAAATTTAAGGTTATCAAGATGCATTTTCTGCGTCTTTTTCTCAGTCTGAAATCTACATGATGGTGCAGTCATCAAGTTAATTGTTAATTGTAAATATGTATAATCCATTAAAACAGGATGTCACAGAAATTTTCTAACAACAGTAGCGAAACACAAACGAACCTGCAAACTGTGCGGGAAGCTAATAATGGAGTAAGACTCGATACTTGTGCAAACACTGTACAATGGCTCTCCTGAACGCAGAGCACTTGCAATAATATCATAGCAACCACAAATGATTTCTTTGACTTGGTTTAGTGGTTTCTATATTGGGAAATTATTAACTATCAAACAACAAAATTTAAGTCTAAATTGTTCGCGAATTACTACTACTTTAACAATAAAACAATTTCCGACAGTGAACCTCAGTTTGTTAATAAACATACATATTTTCTATCCATGTCCGCTCCCGATGTGGAGTATATTGCCTCCTAATGGAAGTTCCTCAAAAAGTTTTCCTTCGACAACTGTTTGTTACTAAGTCGTTCAACTTTTTTTTTCAAAGAAAGTAATAGGGAAAAAAGGATTAAGCAAGAAAAAGACTAATGGTTAACTTATCACTCTCTATACGTCTAGTTATCAACGGGTCGGAAGGGGAGGACATTTTAGACATTACAAACACCCATGTCTTCGAACAGAAATCGATAAATCGACCGAAAAATTCTTCATACTGAGAATAAAGAATAAATTTTAAAGGTTATTTTTTGTATTATTAAAATAAAGATTTTTTAAAAAATATATAAACATTAAATTACGGTAAAAGATCAATCCTGGAATCACAAAAATTGTCCGGGATTGGATGTTCTACTATCAACTATAATCGAACTCGGTTATTACCATTACGGAAATAGCGAGATCTCGGATATAGTGAGGAAACGTTCGTTGACATTTTAGTTTATGGTTATCTCTATACATCTATTCACTTTTATAACAAGCTACTTCTTGGGCATATCGACCAAAAATATCGTCATTGAGAATGACAACAATGAAACAAGCATCAATTTTAAATTTTATAAGAAAAGTGTAAAATGTGTTTAACGGGTGTGTAAATAAATTCTAATTGTGTATTTTTGTTTGAATTACGACTTTTTGTATTATGTGACCGCTCCAGATAGATTCTTCATGTTTTCATGTGATGGGTATGTTTGTAAGCATTTAAAAATACCTATTCTCTGATATTACGAGTAATGCTTGTAACGAGCAAATTAAATTGGTCTCATCTTTTTTGTAATAACCAAGTTCGATTGCATATTAAAAAAAAATGTTGTCTTTTTTTGAATGATCCTGAATTATTTAGCGAGCAGAATTTCGCGAAACGTGTTTACCGTGTTATTCCAGGGACGGACGTATTGGAAATTGAGAGAAGGTTTGTTGAGAAACAATATAAATTAACAGAAGCCTTCATTTTACTATCTGAACTTTGGCTCATCGCGTCGATTTACGATACAAGAGATTAAAGATCAGGTCTGCAGTAATGGGAAATAGCGGATACTAGATATTGATTTCTAGGTAATAAACACTTTTTTATTCAGCTTTTACATCACTTTATTGATTGTAAAATGAATGTGTTTGCTTATGCAAAAACATTAAGCATAATTTTTTAACATGTTTTGAATGTATTAACTATAAACAGTTTTATCTATAGTGGGTGTTAATTGTCAGTTCTGTAGTACTTTCTTTTGTGTGCTTTCATGGATCAATTTATAGATTTGATTGAAAAGACATGTGTGTCTATGTTTTATAGGAAGTGACCTAGAGAGAGCGATTAACTAACCACTAGTGCCTTACCTTGCCGGGTTCTATGGCGCAGCGGTAAGCGTTGTGGGCTTCCGTGCCAGACTTCATGGGCTTGAGTCCCAGTAAGAACAGCATTTTTGCGATCGATTTCTGTTCGAAGGCATGGGTGTTTGTGATGTTCCTCCAACCGTTTCCGATTCATCAACGACTGGCTGTAGCGAGAGCGATAAGTTTACAGCTAGTCCTGTCTTAGCCTTATTCTACTATCACTACAACTCTCTTTGAAAAAGAAGAGAGGTTGAGCGACTTTGTAACAAAAGTATCTCGTAGAAAAGGTTCTGTTGAAACACGTCGATTAGGAAGCCATATGCTCCACATTGGGAGCGGACATGGATTAAAAAAAAGTGCCTTACCTTACAATTTTAATATTGCTGTATTTCGGTATTGAAAATTATCAAAAATTAAATTTTAAAAAGCTTACGATATCGTGGACCCCATTAACCACTTGAATACCAAGCGGGCACAGATTTCCAGAACATATACAAGCGAACACGGATGTCCAAGACATTTTAAAAATCAAATACTTAGCATTATAATAGAATATAAGCAATATTTTTATGAATATGTGTATTGCCATCTATACTGAGTCAATATAGGTTTTTAAAATAACGAATTCGAGTGTACATTAAGCGAAATTATTTTTCTCAAAAACACGCAGTATCTCTGGGACATATTAATGATTTATTTGCGCGGTATTCAAACGGTTAAGGAAACGCTGCTCTGTTGAAAAGTGTGTTAAAATGCGCTCGCCGGGATATGATCTTACGATCTTGATTGCAGCTAGTACTAGGAAATGGTGAACGAACCCGCCATCGCCCGCAAGGCCGCAGACGCGATGTGTCATTGGGCCACGGGGCACACAGAGATGTGAGATGGAGATAGGCGGCCATTCAGAGCGTGCTGTCTCGTTTTTATCGAGAAAATGACGTGGCAGTATCACTTTTGCAAATGTCATTGTATTTTTATCGCTCGGTGATTTTGCGCGATTTATTTATGACGGATACGACCAAAGGTATGGCTACAAGGCACTGCGGGTCGGTCGGTTATTCATTCATATGAAACGGGCTGATATCCGGGACAGTTTTTTTTTTTTAAATTACATATTTATTTTTATAAACTATTGAATATTCTTCAAAGGATTTTCAAATCCGTCCATTCCCAATTGAATCAAACTGCATCCTATTAAAAATATCTTAATATAAGTTTTTCTTCAAGAACTGCTTACCTGTTGCTCAACCTCTATTTGTTCCTTAGAGAGTAAAATATAAAAAATAAGGATATGACAGCAGTGGTGGGCTGCCAATATCTTAACAAGGGGATCGGTAAATGTCATCCATTTTTTTTTATCCATATCCACTTCCTATGTCGAGCATATGGCCTCCTAATGAAGGTATCTCAACGAAAGTTATTTTTCTACGAGAACTGCTAGTTACTTAGTTGGTCAACCTCTCTTTTCCAAAGAGGGTAGTAGGGATAAAATGGTAAGCATAAGACACGACTAGTGATTAATTCATAGTAGCGCCCAGTTGAATTGAAGGATTGGAAGAGTGGGAGGCAATCTTAAGACATCACAAACACCCATGCCTTCGAACACAAAATAGATAAATCGATCGATAAAATGCTTTTTCGTACTGGGACTCGAACCCGTGAGGTCCGACACGGAAGCCCACAACGCTGAATGAAAAAATGAACTATATTTCAAATTTATCTATCTACAGAAATTGCAGTTACGTGATGATTTTATCTAAGAAGAATGATTTTCTTATCTTAACAAGGGGCTCGCCAGCCGCGTCGAAATTTAACAAGGGGCTCGCGTGAGCTCCCCCGAGCCCCCTCCAGCCCATCCCTGTATAACAGGAATAATGGTTAACTAACTTGTAACAAAGTTGGTAGTTAAGATAGTCATGTATAACAAACACGGTAGTTTTTCAATGGATATCACAAAACAATTTAAATTATATTAAAATAGAAAAATTTAAATCAGGGCTAGAACAGGAATAGTAGTTAATTAACTTGTAACAAAGACGGCAGTTAAGATAGTCATGTATAGCAAACACGGTAGTTTTTCAACGGATTTCACAGACAAATTTAAATTATATTAAAATAGCGAGATAATACTATAAAGAATATTTTAAGAATACTTTTTTCTGACATTTTATCTAAAAGAAAATAAAAACGTTTTAGATGATTGGCAAACATTGTATCGTCAACTGTCTGGCAGAAGTTGGTAACTAACAAAACGAATAGATTCTTTTAAAAATTCTTTTGCCTGGAATAACTCAATTTGTTCATTGATTACACCAGATTGACAATAAAGCATTTATTTTTATATGCACTTATTATCAATGCTGACTTAAAGGCAGACAATTTAACTGTCCCTGTTTATTAATTTTAAATTTTTATTACGTATTTATATTTTGATAAAATAATTAAAAAATCGATGCTAGAGACTTAATCATACACGCTGAAATTTTTCATTTACTGTTTACTCATAACTATCAATCTGCTAACTACCAACTTCCGTCAGAAAAGTGACGATATTTTATGGATGTGTTTTATAGAAAGTTCGTTAGGGATTTTGAATTTGAAATAAAATATTCAGGCTTTAAAGGAAATCGAAAATAGTTGCGATGGAGGAGGTTTTCTAAAGGTACTCAAAATCGTGAGGCGTAATCCATGGCCGACCCCTAAGTCTGCGTTTTTTATGCAGTACGTTGCCCTTTAAATGGCACATAAAAAATCTTCTCTGTTCCTTTATATAAAAAAAAACAATTTACGTAAATTTTCCACGCTAACTAGGAAACATTATTGTACTGTATTACAGTCCAAAAGTCCTTGTCCTGTATAAAAAATGAATCTAAGAGTAGATGGCCTCAAAAGTTCAGTGCTTTACGTATAATATAATAGTATATTATGACTCAATGCAAATCACGAAAAAAAATCTGAACTCAATATTCTAGCGGTAAAAAACGTAATAGTTTTATTATACTAATCAAAATTACCCGTATAACTAATTCTTTATTGTTGAAAATTATAACAATTTCTTCTTCTATTCTTGGAAGCAGGGATGTGGAGTCGGAGTAAGCGTCATTATTAATTGACTCCGATTCGCTTTTTTTGTTGTAGTTGTTAAACAAAAAACATGCGAGTCAAAGGTTTTTTTAAAATCAAATTTATGAAGCTTTAAGTACCAGGACAAAGTTTTTCTAGTCTCCTTCATCGCTAATGTTTTGAAAAATTGTATTCCCTTGCCATCGTTGCAGAACGAAGGGCATGATCGCTACAGAGGTAAGAAATCCTTAGTAAAGCCAGTTCACGGGGATTTCATATGCATTAATTTGCAAATCACATTCTATATCGATTGTGGGCAGGAAAAAGGACGTAACCCACAGTTTTTTCAAAACAGGTTTTTTTCGATAATCACAATGTATCAAACTTGATACACGTTCTTTCAAAAGGATGCAAGCTGAAAATGTCGAATTATTATCTTAATTTAGCTTTTAAGTTTGTAAAAGATGACCTTGTAAAAAAATACTGAAATAAAGGTTTTTCTAGACAATTTATTTAGTAAATATTAGATTATGTCAATTTAACACCAGCTTAGAAGTCTCCGTGCACTTTAAGGTTGTGTATAATTCATAATTTACATATGACCCAAAATCATCAAAACACGTTTTTTGCGCCTCCTGTAAAATTTGATATGTGTGGGTTACGTCTTTTTTCCTTTCCACAGTCGATATGCTTTCCCTCATACTATATCCGTGCATGTACATGCACATCCGCATACATACATCTACACGTACACTACACAAAGAAGTCAACCAAATAGAGTCATTTTCATGGTGCTTAGTACGTTCCTAAATAGTTTATTAATTTTAGACGAAAAATAAGATCTATGGTGGGTCGTCGAGCAGAACTGTTCTCAGTCTAAAACGATTCTCAGGCAGTGTCTCGTCATAGTTGTGAAGATTAGAGATCGTTGGGTTATAATGTTTTACTACCTCGCTGTAAAACTTTTGAGATATTTCACGAACGAGCTCGCGGATGATAGGTATTTTTAGGTAGTTTCTGTGAAGCAGCGAGTTGAGTCAAAGCTTAGCAATGCTTTGAAAATAGCTTAAATATAATAGTTGTTGGTGGAAAAGACTACCTTTGAACTTAACGATTAGGTTATGAAACGTAATATACGGGTCCATAGTGTTCATGGCTTAAAATTCCGGTATGAAAAGTTTTTATACATTTTTTATTTGATCGATTTATGGATGTCTTTTCGATGGCGTAAATGTATGCGATGCCTGGAATTTTTTCCCACGATTCTACAAACGGCGCACAGCGAGAGCGATAAGCTAATCACATGTCTTGATCGATGACAAAATTGATTATCAACATTGATAATTTTAAGTATCAACGAACGCTAAAAATTCATTTTTTTTTGTTTTTTTTTTGCTGTACAAAATTATCTAAATGTCACCTGAGAACTTTTTGCCGTAATTGAACAAAGGTTCGGAGTCAGGTTCAAAGCCGCCCGTGTTCGGTGGAGCATATCGCTCGTTTGTTGCTTACGTCGATTCTGCTGTTTTTTTTGTGCGCCGGCATACACAAACCGGTGACCTTCCGCGCCTTTTTTGGCCGCACAAGGAAGTTGGAAAACTCACGATTTGTAATGGAATATGGCAGAGAAAAATACCCAACAGCACGTCTCAAACATCTAGATGTCAAACAACATATTTTGTCAAATAGCTTGCGATTCTCTTCCCTTAGTCTTTTAGCTGCCGTAGAAAAAAGTACGCCAACCATTGCGCATAAACTATAAACATGTTTTGAATGTATTAACTATAAACAGTTTTATCTATAGCGGGTATTAATTGTTAGTTCTGTAGTAGTTTCTTTTGTACGCTTTCATGGATCAATTTATGGATTTGATTGAAAAGACATGTGACTGAGAGAAAGCAATTAACAAGCCACTAGTGCCTTACCTTGCCAGGTCTTATGGCTCAGCGGTAAGCGTTATGGGCTTCCGTGCCAGACCTTACGGGTTCGAGTCCCAGCACGAACAGCATGATTTCTGTTCGAAGGCATGGGTGTTTGTGATGTACCTCCAGCCATTTCCGATCCTTTAATAACTGACTGTAGCGGTAGCGATAAGTTAACTGCTAGTCCTTATCCTCATATCCCTACTATTCTCTTTGAATACGAGAGGTTGAGCGAATGCTTAACAAACAGTTATAGTAGAAAAACTTATGTTGAGATACCGTCATTTGGAGACCGTATGCTCCACATTGAGAGCGGATGTATAAAAAACCTCAACATAAACTATTACAATAAAAATAATAAAAGATTTTTAGTACTTTTTCCACATAAAATTTATTTGATCAGGACCGGTTTCGCTCATCGCGAGCATTATCAACTGATAAGAAAAATATATAAACAGTGCTATTAATACAAGTTAAATTGAAATAAAAGGTGTAAGCAACTACTAACAATGAAAAGGATTTACAAATTGTATGTTATAGGTGTTAAGCATTTAAATTTTGTGTAATTATAATGTAATTTGTAAATCCTTTTCATTGTAAGTAGTTGCTTACACCTTTTATTTCAATTTAACTTGTATAAATAGCACTGTTTATATATTTTTCTTATCAGCTGATAATGCTCGCATTGAGCGAAACCGGTCCTGATCAAATAAATTTTATGTGGAAAAGGTATTAAAAATCTTTTATTATTTTTATTATAATGCCATTCCACCAATTATTGACAGTGAACACCTTAAAAGTGATAAATTATTATAGCAAACGTTCAATTAATATATCCGTATATTGATTAAAAATAAGTTTCTCAAAGCCTTATCGTTTACTCAGGTTGTATTTTTTATGTTTAAGCAAGTAACAGAAGGCTTTACATCCGGGTAATGTACTTGACGAAGGGACATTAGCGTTATGTACGATAAAATACGTAAGTGTTGGTGATAATTGTATCTGTATTAATTTAACTATGTATGTATAATATTATTTACTAAGCACAGAATGTTTCGTTAATAAACTCAGAATTAGATTACTAAAATATTAAAAAGATCTCAAACAATAAATTAATAATTTAGAGCAGGCTACCTAACTTCTACTGTGGCTGAGTGGTATAAGGCTAACTTAGTTTTATAATTAATATTTTATAATACATAACTGCATTCTCTGACTTAAATATTATCTACGACAGCTTAAGTATACAGAATAGTACATTTTTGCCATTTACATTGATTAGTTTACGTTAAATTTCATATTGTTACATATCATATGTGTATTAAGTAACAATCGATAGCTTATTTAAGTATTACATATAATTAAATAGTTGTGATAAAAAATTCAGTCCTTTCCCAGAACACCGAGAATTGATTTAAGATTAAGCGAGCCCCTTGTTAGTGTATTGGCAGCAACGTTCCCTCTAATTTTTCTATTTTGTGTGCGGACCGTCAACTTCTGTGAGCAGTAATTTTTTAGCAAAACAAAAAGTGTGCGCAAATATAAAAATTTGGCGAAACAAACTTATTTTTACAACATCTCTTTGTGCAGCCTTGTGCGGGGATGGAAAAATGTGTGCGGGCATAATTTGGGAGGTGCGCGCGCGCACACGCGCACACCTTAACGGGAACATTGAATGGCAGCTCACCGCTGTAACAGCCTCATCTATAACTTAAAATTAAATGATTGAACAATTTATTTGTAGTCAGAGTCATAGTCGTCTTTTTTTACACGACCACACAGCCCTGAATAAAATAAACACACGAAAATTCAATCTATTGATAGTTTTCCGGTATTTTCCGGGCCCAGTACACAGTGACGTGTATATAATAGTATTTGCAATAATAATTACTTTTATGTCAGTCACTCTATGCAATTATAATTATGTTCGCATGTTTTTATAAGACTTTGTGTCTCGGAATTAAGTCCCGTTACAAAAATCAGCTCGTCCTTGATGCAGTACTGCTTTATTGTACACGGTAACATGACTGCGGTCAGACTCAGATAACATACTTCAAATCGATATAAGTGGGCTATGAAAAATAAATATGAAAAATAAAACACTCATTTTTTAAGAGACGGTCTACAGCAAGCGTGGGGAATTCTGTAATTCTGTATTTTTTTGTAAATTCGTATATTCCTGAGATTTTGGATTTGAAAATTCCTGGAAGACCCAAAAGAAAGGTCCCACGCTGGTTATTTTGGGAAATCTGAAAATTTCTGGGCTTTAGAAATTGGCATTAAACGGTTTCCGGCCAAAGATTCCCCAGTCAATGTTTACCGCGGCCTTCATGTCAAATCAGAAAAAATGAATGCGGCCATTAGAGAAGAAAAGGTTCCCCACCCCTGGTCTACGGCGACGTCTAAAATAAAGACATTTAAAGACAGAAATAAAGACACAAATAAAGACAGACAGACAGACAGACACAAAGACGTTTTTTTAGCTCATTCAGGAATTTCAAATATTTCCTCTGCATGCGGATTTGAAAAACCTAGGAATTTGCGGATTTCTAAAATTTTGTCCGATTTTACAGGTCTAATACTGGCACAATCCCGGGATTCGACACCCTAGTGACGGTGTTGTGTATTTCAGAGTGTCCAAAATAAATGTCTAGATTGTTATGCAGATGAGAATAGCCCCGCTGATCTTCAATCGCACTCTATTATCCCATCTCTCCGAATTATAATTCGTATGTTGCAAAATGCAACGTGTTTCATATTATCAAACACAAAATAGACTGACGTATGTATACATTAAAAAAAATATTATTTTAATCTTATTAAAGAACGTTTCTTAATTTGTAAAAAATCGTGCTAATTTTTATAGCTCTCCTGTAATAAATTGTGCAATACAAAGTGCATCAACACTTGCAAGGCAACATTATTGCAATTGCACTTTAATGCACTCAAAACATAACAAAGAAATGCAACAGATAATTTCGTTATTGAGTTGTACAAGGCGTAACAAAAAACTCTTAAATAATTTGTTGTCTGAAAATATTACTTTTTATACCGATTGTAATATTTCCAGTTGAATAAATAATTACTTTTAGGGTGTTCACTGTCGGTACTTGGTAAAAAGGCATTATATTAAGAAAAGCAATATATTCTTTTGTACTTATTACCACTTTTATTTAACAAGATCAATATTGGTTTCGCTCATGGCGACAATTGTCAATTGATATGAAATATAGTTTAACAGTTTGTTTTTATTTAAATAACACCAAGTACAAAGGAATTGAGTAATTGTTAAGTGTTCAAGAATACGGTTTCTTATTGTCACTGCAGTGACTTAACCTCGTATATACCATAACACTGTTCTTAAAATGTAAAATTATCGGTCGATCCTGTGGCCGAGTCGTCAACGCTTTTCGGCATTATTCCTATATGGTTTTACCATGCACAAATTCAAACTTTTGAAAAAACACTATCATACTATGATTGTTAATCGATTTTTAGACTTGCCGATTTCTCTTTAAGCGAAAGATTAAAAAGCTGAATAAATAGATGATTAAATAATATTGATATGCTTCATTAAAACGACATATTATTACGGTTATCACAGGTCTTATATTTACCTAAAACAAGAGCGATTAGTTAACCACTAGTCCTGTTCTAGTCTAACACACTATTTGAAAAAAATGGTTGAGGAACTGAGTAAAAAATATTTATGATTATAGTAAAAACTTCTGTAGAAATACATTCATTAGGAGAGTATATTGCTGATTATTTTCTACAAACTCGTATCTCAATAAGTATAAGTTTTCAGGAGACACATAAGTGTACTTTATTCTATCGCGTTCTCTATAGCTATAAAACACCACTGGAATAGTTTTGTCCTGAATATCTTTGAGGATATTAATAATGAACTATTCAAAAATGTTTCCATTTTTACCATCTTATCCTTTATGTTGAACGTATTACATGGTCAAAGAAAATCAAATAGTTCTGACGATGGCGAAAGCCGAAATAGCTATCAACGTATAACATATAAAAAACTGTAGAACCGAGATATTTTTACCTTATTAAAATGGAGATCTACCAAGTAAATGCCAAATCAACAAATACAATCAAAGATAATTCAATCAACGAAAAATAAGAGTTGGTTATACAATCGCGTTACCTTTGATTTCTTATTAAATCATATTTTTTTCTCACTTTTTAAAAGTGCAGCCAAAGTCTTTGTTTTAAGAATAATATAATTAAACAACGTTTATTTATCAAATACAATTTGTCACTTACAAAATTCCATCACATAGATTTTTAAATTTGATCATGTAATTTTGTTGTTAGCAAAAAAACGGTGTGACAAATTAATTTTAAGGAAATTCCTTTTTTGTGATTTTACGTTAATGCTCGAAATAATCATTTAATTGTATTGTATTTTCTGTAACCTTGCCAAATTACAAACAGGAATCAAAAATGCAGCAATTATGAGAATTCACATTTACTTTAATATAGAGTAAAAAAACTGTATTACGTAGTAGTTACAGCTTTCAAGAATTTGTCCTACTCGGTTATGTGATAAATTATTAAACTCCGGGATATACATTTGCATTCATTTACAGAAATGGTGCGCGCCATTTAAAACTCTAATACCACTTTTCCAATGTTTAATTTGTAAAGTGCAACTTAATAGAAAAGTAAAACTTTTCAAACATTTTTACTTATTTTCTCGCCATATTGTATAAGCAAGTTTAAAAGAATTAGTAAAATTAAATAAAATGACAAAAACCTTAATTATCATTTAGAACGTGGATGACCTGTCGTAGCGAGCTCGAAACTCAGACTTAATTTAGAAATATTTTTTAATTCAATCAAATAGAATAATTTATGATTGTTTTATGATACTTACAACAGCAGAATAAATATATATATCAATCCACACCCTCACCTAATGTGGAGCACATGGCCTCCTAATGGAGGTATCTCAACAGAAGTTTTTCTTTGAGAACTGTTTGTCGCTCAACCTCTCTTTTAGGAAGAGAGTATAGTAGGGATAAGAAGACTATTGTTTTACTAATCGCCTTTGCTACGCTCATTTATTGGAAGATCGGAAGATTGTGAAGGAATTTTCAGACATTACAAACACCCATGCCTCCGAACAGAAATAACGAACAAAATATTTTGTCAAATCGTCTCTACTATGCTTCAACTGGTTTTTAGTTAACAAGCTAATGTCAGCTGTTTTGACAATGGCTTAAAACCAATGTAACTATCAATCAATATGTAATTCTGGTTAAATTATATACTTTAAGATTTCGACTAAAGGTGCTTGGTAGAATTCAATATTAAATTTGAATCGTTCAAATTATGTACATTCACACAGATTTTGTCACTAACGACCCGGGTTTCGCCTTTCGGCATCTTCAGGCGTTCAAGTGCACGGATGAACTTGAACTGGCGCTTCGTAAATGAATGTTTCGTGTTTATATAAGACACAAATGTATCATTGAGTTTAAAGCCATTGCTGGTGAAACGGATCAGCCCATCGGAATGCCCTGGGAATGCATGGGAATAAACTCTTTTTTCCAGGAAGTTTTAGAAATAAACAGAGCGCAATTGAACAGTCTTCCGATTTTAAATGAACAGCTACACATGCCTGGCTCTCCACTTTTATACCCCATATAAATATAATCATACAACCTTTTGCGACAAACAAGAAAAAAATATAATTCTTAAAACTACTCACCATTCAAATCTGTGGGCATTCTCATGGGCTAATTAATCCTTTTCGCCAGCAATGGCTTTAAACTAAATGATACATTTATTTCTCATATAAACACGATATTTTCATTCACTAAGCGTCAGTTCAAGTTCATCCGTGCACTTGAATGCCTGAAGATGCCGAATGGCAAATCCCGGGTCGTTAGTGACAAAATCTGTGTGAATGTACATAATTAGAACGATTCAAATTTAAGCTATATACTTTGATGGTTAACCTTTACTTAAGAAATACTTCGATTCGAAACTGTTAGAAGTGTGTACATATGGCATTAGAATTGGGGTCGAATCATCCCAGATAAATGGCCTTAACAAAACAAGGTCAGCTTTTATTAGTTCACAACGTCGATTAAGTGTATATCATATATAAATAAATAAAATAGTAATATAATATTTAACCTTAACCGGATGTGCAATGAAATATTTTCATAAGAAACACTGAGTCAACTTGGAAAGGTTAACAATATAATAATGCATCTACGATTTTCCTTTGTGTTAATGTTTTAGTCTTTACATTGTTGTCTAAGACAAATGTCAAAGGTTATTAAATGAAACGAAGTTATGAGTAGGTATACCTATCCTGAACTATTTATTTAAACAGTGTTCACATTTTATGAAACAATTCAAACTAATTTCAAGATATCATCAGAGTGCTGCAATGCAATGTATATATCAACTGTGGAAAGGAAAAAGGACGTAACGTATGGCAAATTTTACAGGAGGTAAAAAAAAGTGTTTTGATGATTTTCGGCCATATGTAAATTATGAAATATACACAACCTAGAAGTGAACTGAGACTTCTAAACTGATGTTTAATTGACATAATCTAATATTAATTTAAAAAATTGTCTAGGAAAAACTTTTCTTCGGTCTTTTTTCTTGATTTCAATATTCACAAGCTCATCTTTTTTTCAAACATAAAAGCTAAATTTAGATACTTTCGATGGATTCGGCAGTAACTTTGTGGAAGTTCATTTTAAATTTGAATCGTTCAAATTATGTACACTCCCACAGATTTTGTCACTAACGACCCGGGTTTCGCCTTTCGGCATCTTCAGGCGTTCAAGTGCACGGATGAACTTGAACTGACAAGTTCAGTTCAAGTCAAGTCAGTTCAAGTTCAACCTTCAGTCGAAATCTTAAAAGTTCATTTTAATATAAAATAAAAATAATTTAGATTATTCCACGTATTGTGTTACAAAATGTGACACGTGTTTCGCCTCTTTCAGAGACATCCTTAAACAACTACTTTCGCAAAGGGATGCCTCTGAAAGAGGCGAAACACGTGTCACATTTTGTAACACAATACGTGGAATAATCTAAGTTATTTTATACTAAATTTAGATAATAATTCAGCATTTGCAGCTTACATCCTTTTGATAGAACTTGTATCAAGTTGGATACATTATGATTATCGAAAAAAACCTGTTTTTTAAAAACTGTGGGTTACTTCCTTTTTCCTTTCCACAGTCGATATGTAATATCTTTACAGTCGATGCCAAATAGGCATTGTCTGAAATAAAGATCGTAGAAAAAATTATATTTATATCTGATGTCAACTGTATTAGCGAAGCGATAGTCGAAAAGGATACGCTGTCAAATTGAAAGAAACCAGCGGTGGGCTGCCAATATCTTAACAACGGGCTTGGTAAAACTTATCCATATTTTGTATACATGTCCACTCCCAATGTTGAGCATATGACTTCCTAATGAAGGTATCTCAACATGTAGTAGAGATAAAATGATAAGGTTAAAACGATTTATTGATTTTCTGTTCAAAGGCATGGGTGTTTGTGATGTCTAAAAATTGACTCTCACTTTTCCGATTTTTCAATTCAGCTGAGCGTAGTTAATTACTAGTCCTATCCTAGTCTTATCCGTCTATCTCTACTACTCTCTTTGAAAAAAAGTGAAGTTGAGCGACTGAGTAACAAACAGTTCTCGTAGTAAAAACTTCTGTTGGGATACTTCCATTAGGAGGCCACATGCTTCAAAAGAGAGGTTAAGATAACTCAGTCGACAATATTCCTCGAGATTAGATGCTCTACTATCAACAAAAAGAGCCTAGATAATTTGTCTTAGAAAAACTTATCATGATGATCGATTTTAATTTATTTGTATGCCTATATTGCATTAACATTCTAGATACCATGGAAAATATACAACGCACAATATAATAAAACAAATAAAATAGATTTGCTATGACGTGGTTTGATGATTAAGTTAATTAATTCTATAACGTTATGTCTTGTTAAGTGTCATATTACGTTATAACATAATTTATGTACATGCAGAAGCCGTTAGAAAAAAAATGATTTAATGTTCGGAGGGTAATGTCAAGGATAAATGAATTGCTATGCGATGCTAGTGCTTCTGTGCTTATTTTCATCGAGAATATAATAAAATTGCAATCGTATTCTCATTTAGAGATACTAATTAATTTATTTCATTGTTATAAACCAGCGGTTCTTATACTTTTTACATCGGGACCCAATTTGAATCTGTAACCACATTAAAATTAACGAACAAACATTATGAGTAGTGTATTTTTAAGTTTTTTTTTCATTTACAAAATAACGTCCCTTCTGTTATAGCAGCGGTCGGGGAACCGGAGTAAATTACCCCAAATGGGGTAAAAATGTATTTTTTAGGGGTAATAAAGAATTTTTTCAAAACCTGAAAGGGGAAAGTTTTCAATTAAATTTTGTTTGTTCCAATACGAGAATTAATAAAAGCAAATGCAGGGAAAATTTCCAATAGTATGACAATATTTGAAAAAACCTGTGATATGTTTGAATACATTGCAAAAAGTGCACCCACACACTTGACGTTGCGCAAACGGCCGAGCGTACCAGGGGAGTGCTTCATCGCAGTCTTCGAAATAGCAAAAAATAGGCCAACGGCACGCGGTGTTCCCAAGCGGTCACCCATCCAAGTACTATCCGCGCCCAATGTTGCTTAACTTCGGTGATCGGACGAGAACCGGTGCTTTCAACGTGGTATGGTCGTTGGCAAGAGACTCCATTCAGCCGCCCTACAAGTCAGACGTTTGCTGTACGTCACAAAGATTTTTTTTCACGTAAGTACTCTACCTGTATTATAAATTGAAACAGGCAGGGGTGGGCTAGAGGGGGCTCGCGCGAGCCCCTTGTTAAATTTCAGCGCGGCCGACGAACCCCTTGTTAAGATAAGAAAATCATTCGTCTTAGATCAAATCAACACCTAAACGCAATTTCTGTAGATGGTTAAATTTGATTATGAAACAAAATTAGCCCCTTCATTTCAGCGTTGTGGGCATCTGTGCCGGACATCATGGGTTCGAGTTAATCACTAGTCCTGTCTTAGCCTTATCATTCTATTTCTACTACTATCTTTGAAAAAGAGAGGTTGAGCGAACAGTTGTAAGAAGTAACAAACAGTTCTCGTAGAAAAAAAAACTTTTGTTGAGATACCTTCATTAGGAAGCCATATGCTCCACAAGATTTACCGAGCCCATTGTTAAGATATTGGCAGCCCACCGCTGGAAACAGGTGCTTCGTCTTTTTAAGAAGCATCATCAGATAAAATATCACAAAGTATACGAGTGGCCCAGTTGGTTAGTGCTTGCTCTACCGATCACGCAGGTCTGGGATCGTTTCCCAGTGAGGTCACAGTGAATTTGAGAATTATTCAATTCAAAGTTGTGATCGAAGACTGGGTGTTTGTGATGTCAATTCACATTATTTCCTTTCCTCCCGTCGTTCTAATCCTTTAATAACTGGGTGTAGCAATAGTGATTAGTCAACAAATAGTCCTGTTCTAGCCTTATCATTCTTTCCCTACTAATCACTTTAAAAAAAAATGAGATTGAGCGACTGAGTAACAAACAGTTCTCGTAGTAAAAACTTCTGTTGAGATACCTCCATTAGGAGGCCACATGCTTCTACATTGAGAGCGGACATGGATAAAAAAATTACGAATAAAATGAACAACATTACATAGTCGTATCCAAAAACAGTGCAAATAAGATGCCGCATACAATCATACCACGTATACACCAATGCATAGCATTTGTGATTTTTTAAGACTTGTATCTACGACAGAAAAATAATCAAAATCCAAATTCTCACGACGTTTCTTAAACAAAGGAGGCAATAAAAATTTGACTGTCTATTTTCGTTAGACTTAAACTAGATTACGGAAAAAAAATTTGCATAGCAAAACAGCAGATGTTATTATTTTTTATTTATGATTCAGAGAAATCTTTTTCGCTCGTATTTTAATGAACATTATTTAAGTCACAAAAATGAACAACTGCAGAATACTTCTCTGACATAGTTTCTAGTGAATTTTTCACGTATTGTTGCACCGAATTAAAAGTGCGTTTGAGAACAATGATGCATGAAGAGTCTAAAGTTGAATTCAGTTTTTTCAAGTCATGTCCGCTCCTTATGTTGATCGTATGGACTGTCAATGAAGTCTCGACGGTTTTTTAGTTACTTTCGAAGAGAGTGAGAATATAATGATTGAACCAGGACAAGACTAGTATTAAGCTGATCGTTTTTGCTATGTCATGGTTAAACCTTTTGGCTGTTGTAGAAAAAAGTACGTTTGTACCTAGTACGCCGGCTATAATTTGCAATTATTAATTAAATTAGTTATTGACGAGGTAACTCGCCTCTGGTGTGTTGAGCACGAAATTTTTACGAGACATCTCGTCTGTGACATTCATCTAGTTAAAGGATTGGATAGACAGAAAACACAGACACAGTTTGAAACAGAAATCCATAAATCGACTGAAAAATAAATTAATGAAAATTCAATCCAACTCTTTGTGTGATCCCAGTATTTCGGCATACACAGTGTTTCAATATTGGGTCCTATGGCGCAGTGGTTAGAGTTGTTGGCTTCCGTGCCAGATCTTACGGGTTCAAGTCCCAGTATGAACAACATTTTTCGATCTGTTTCGGGTGTTTGTGATGTCTAAAAATTCCCTCCCACCCTTACGATCCTTCAATAACTGGGCGTAGCGAGAGCGATTAGCTTACCACTAGTACTTTCCCAGCCTTATCCTTCTATCCCAACTACTCTCTTTGGAAAAGAGAGGTTGAGCGACTCATAACAGTTCTCTTGTGATACCTCCAATAAGAAGCCATATGCGTTACATTAAGAGCGGAAATTGATAAAAAAAATGTACACAAATCTATTTATGAAAACATCCGTACCGGGATTCGAACCCGTGGGCAACGCAACCAACTAGATAACCCAGATGTAATGAGCTACACTTAGATTATCTGACGAAAATAATTACTAATTAAGTGACAAACTAACATACGTACAGATTTTTCTACATATATTAAAAATGAAATACTTGATATAAATATTCATATTGGTTGACGTAAAAAAATACACAACATCAACAAATTAGAAAATTTATATTAATTTTAATTTATTCCGTTAATATTGACTGTGAAATATTTGGAGCAGTGCTTCTCAAAACATTGTATTAACACGGCCTTTTTTATAAAACATAGCGCAACGGTAGGTGAAATATTTCGTACAAGAAAACTTCGTGCATAAAAAACATCAATTAAAAAAGTATAATATTAAAATTGTTGTTTTATTTAAATATTTAAAGTCTTAGCCAAATATTTTTTGCATATGATATCGAATATCGAATATTAAAAATAGTAGAATTTACGGAATATTCCGTGTACAGAGATTTTCAATATACGGAACCTTCATATGAAGTTTTGTTTAGAAGAAACGATGTCCGGTATTTTTTAGTACGGAAAATTCGTGTCCGGAAGAATCACAGAACCCTTAAGCAACATATTAACAATACAGTAAAACACCCATTTACACTAAAGTCGGGACAGTGTAATTCAGGGTAGTGTAATTGGTGGAGTGAATCTCATAAAAAAATATGGTTTTGGATTTTTCCGCAAAAAAAAAGCAAAACTAAGATTTCCCTTAGTTTTGCAAACAGTTGTCATCAGAAAAGGGGTAGTAGGAGCTTATACCTATAACTCGTCCCATGTAAATTTCTATATGAACGCATCTTGCATTGAGGAGCGCTGTTGAAAATTTTCCATTCGTTCTCAAAGTAATTACCCCAAATGCAAATAATAAGTGCCCCAAATACGGCCGTCAAAAAATAATACCGATCACAAGAAGTAGACATCAACGCGTCAGGAAGTTTCTCCTCATTGTCTGAGAAGAAAAAAACGAAACCCGCCTGCATTAAAATTTATTTTATTAAATTTTTGCTCTTATCCGACTCGGCGATCTATGTAAATCACAAATCAACAAAACCGGACTGCGAGAATCAATACGAGGTTTACATATTTCTCTCCCACGCTGTTTTCGCACATCGAGATCATTAGCATCAAATGCACGGAATAATTTTTGTTATTAAAAAATGAATAAACGAATTACAGCTACTTTTTATTTAACGCTCGGTGTTTTTGAACGGTTTTAAAAGCAGTTATATTAAGAGCATTTTATTTACAATATTCAAACAACAAATCAGATCATTATGCCTTTAACAGCTTTACTGTGTGAATTCCCAAAAAGGTATGGTTATCGCGAAAACTTCGAGTGCAAATACAGTGGAACCTCTCATAACAAGCACCACTCAAAACATCCATATGCTCCTCATTGAGAGATCCACTTCATGGTTAAAAAAGATGACATAGTGTGCATTTTTTTGTAAGTCAGTATACAAAGCCAAAATTAATTAAGTTTAATGATAGTTCTGAAGATGGCTTGAAGTCAATCACCCAAATTGTAAAACTCCAGTGAAACCAAATCATTATTTCAAAGGTGATCTATTAAGTGCGTACAAATTAAATCAATTAGTGATTGATTAATCGCAATATGTAATGACTCCAACTTTATTAGGAGTCCATATACTTAATATTGGCAGTGGATATGGGTTAAAAAAAAACCCTATCTATACATTATCACTGATTGTGACTAGGGCTTCCAATCCCGGAATCTTTTCCAAATTCGTGATCTCAAAATCTCGGGATTGTTACTGTACTAATTCCGGAATTTCAGCATTAACGATAACGAGAGCAAAATTGTCTAAAAGTTTGTGAAATCAGGCAATCGAGACAACATTTTAAAAATCTGCTTAAGACCTAAAAAAAGGTCACAATTTTGTCATTTTGGGAAATCCATAAGTAGATCTCAATTTTTTTTTATTTTAGTAAATCCGCAAAATTCCCATCCACAATTTTTCAAATCTAGAATTTGTCCACAGTTTAATAGTGAATGTTCGATCCCGTGATTGAAAAAATGTTTGGATGCCCTAGTGGTTGCTAGGGCTGGCACAAGGATTTCTGCGACTGTGTGCGAGGTGCCTTAGGCGCCTCTCAAAACTTAAACTAAATGAGTGGGATAGTGCTATAATCTTAGTGCGGCACCGTTGTGCGCCAGTGTGCGCCGCACACTTCACACACCACAAAAGCCGGCCCTGGTTGTGACACCTGCTTTGTCTCTTTAAAAACCATTTTGGACTATTTATCGTAGCTAAAATATGTTGTCGCCTGCTGTGGCCCAGTTGGTTAGAGCTTGCTCTACCGATCACGCAGATCTGGGTTCGATTCCTAGTCAGAGCACAGTGAATTTGTGAATTATTCAATTCAAAGTTGTGATCGAAGACTGGGTGTTTGTGATGTCAATTCACATCATTACCTCTCCTCCCATCATTCTGATCCTTTAATAACTGGGTGTAGCAATAGCGATTAGCCAACTACTAGTCCTGTTCTAGTCTTATCCTTCTTTCCCTACTACTTACGTTGAAAAAAGTGAGGTTGAGCGACTGAATAACAAACAGTTCTCGTAGAAAAACTTCTGTTGAGATACCTCCATTACGAGGCTATATGCTCTACATTAGTAGCGGACATGGATTTAAAAAAATATGTTGATTCTAATTCTTAATTTATGTAAGTCTTTTAATCAATGTCAACGCTATAACTAAAACTCTTACAATAAGTTTGTCTGAATATGTTCCCCACAACACAATAACATGTCGCGACCAGTAGCACAACCAATGGGATAAAAAAAACTTCAAAATCATTTTCACTTGTAGGAAGCGTAGGGATTCCCAAAAAAATAGATTTACGATTAGTAACGTCTAATTAATTCTCATTTTTTGCCGAACTTAAATAGTTGGCATGCTGAGGCAAGTTTTTTTAATGTTAAAGTCTTCAGCGCTTAATGAATGCAAATTGCAGGGTATTAGAAGAGATAACGTCAATAAATCTGCAAAGATTTTGATAGCAAATTCATCTATATAGATTTATGACGTGCGGTGAAAGTTGATGCGTGTATAAAAATTGAAAAAATAATTCACAGACAATTACTAATTTTATTAATTGAATCTACATTTGATTTAGGTTCAAAACAAACCAAATATGTAGCCCAATGAAATAGTGTCATATTTTTGATAGTTATTTAAGCATCGTGATATCTATTTGGTGTGATAGCAAAATTAGTAAAAACACAATACTCCTTTGTACTTCATTCCACTTTATTTAATATGTCAGGACCGGTTTCACTCATTACGAGCATCGTCAACTGATAAGAAATATAATTTAACCATGCTATTTATACAAAAATGAACAGTTATAAACAACAATTGGCATTGAAAAGAAATTACCAATTACATTAAAAGTGATTCTAAAATAACACAAAATTAAAAAGTCAACTCAGATTAATAAATTTCAAATGGCATGTATAAATAGCATGGTTAAATTATATTTCTTATCAGTTGACGATGCTCGTAATGAGCGAAACCGGTCCTGACATATTAAATAAAGTGGAATGAAGTACAAAGGAATATTGTGTTTTTACTAATATAATGCCTTTCCACCAAGTATTGACAGTGAACACCCTGATAGCAAAATAGTTATCAACTATGTTAACCGTTTGAATACCGCGCAAATAAATCATTAATATGTCCCAGAGATACTGCGTGTTTTTGAGAAAAATAATTTTGCCTAATATGCACTCGAATTCGATATCTTAAAAACCTATATTGACTCAGTATAAATGGACTACACATATTTATCAAAATATTGCTTATATTCTATTAGAATACCAAGTATTTGATTTTTTTAAATGCCTTGGACATCCGTGTTCGCTTGCATATCGACTGTGGAAAGGAAAAAGGACGTAACCCTCAGTTTTTCTAAAACAGCTTTTTTTCGATAATCACAATGTATACAACTTGACACACGTTCTATCAAAAGGATTCAAGTTGCAAATGCCGAATTAGTATTTAAATTTAGCTTTTAAGTTTGAAAAAGATGACCTTGTAAAAAGTTAAAACCAAGAAAAAAGACTGAAATAAAGGTTTAATCTAGACAATTTATTTAATTAATATCAGGTTATGTCAATTAAACACTAGTTTAGAAGTCTCCGTGCACTTCAAGGTTGTGTATAATTCATAATTTGCATATGGCCCAAAATCATCAAAACACGTTTTTTGCGCCTCCTGTAAAATTTGATATGTGTGGGTTACGTCCTTTTTCCTTTCCACAGTCGATATGTTCCGTACACCCGTGACCGCTTGGTATTCAAGTGGGTTATTACAATTAGACCCTCGATAGGTAAAGTGAACCAACTAGTAAAATAATAAAACTTTTTAAAGTACAACACGTCTTTATTTAATGTTTTGGTGGATTGCATATTTTTATTTTACTAAGATAACACTATTGCAATGTGTATTAACTGAGGTTATTTCAATTTTACGATACTTTAAGACGTATAGAATATTACATTAATATTTATATTTTTCTACAATAATAATTGGTTTATTTCACTTCTAATAGGCCCAATTGTTGACATATCTATCAGGCTAATATAATGGGTTGATTAGGCTCTTTTTTCAAACGATTTCGTATATTTTTTTGACCAAAGCGAATAGTTTGATCAAGTTAGAAGGCCGCATCAGAGTAACCAAGAGGCCGCAGGTTTCCCTCTACTGCTCTAGAGTCTAGATACTGCCGTAGGAGCAGTGGCAGCCGGTCAATGTGACATTCGATCAAAGCACCCCTTGTATATGCAGGGGCGGTTATATTTCATGAAATAATATTCAAACATAACATTTTAACCATTCACTCGTTTTAAATTCTTCATGTATTTATTGTCTATAATAAATATTTTATATAATTGAATTTAAAATGAACGAATGGTATAAATGTTATTTTTGAATATTATTTCATGAAATATAGCCGCTACTGCGTAGAAAGAGGGTAAGTTAGTTAGTAATAGAAATATGAAAGTATTTTATGATACAGCAAAGTTAGAATACAACGCATTTTCTTATAAAAAAAAGCCATTCGATGATAATAAAAAGGTTCCAGCTCACTGGTTTTTTCAGCCGTACGTGTGGTCCATTCTAGGATAGAATAATGATAATTGTAATTATCTGGAAATTAAATAAACGTGTTTTTATTAAAGAAAATATAGAAAGAATACTTCTATTGTGAGAGAGTGAAATTTGGCCCACATATGTAGTGGTCAAGTGGCCATTAGTCGACCAGTTAATGACTTGTTCAAGCCATCATGAATCATTACTTTATATTGGTATGAACGCATACAAAAATATATATATTTCAAAAGCTGATACAAAGTCCGAGGAAAGAATTTCATTATTTTTAAAACTATTTTGTTAAATTAAATACGTCGGCTCTATAACCGAATGGTTAACGATCTTGTCCTAATTGATTGAATTTCTAAGTGTGACATTTTATATCCATTGTTCTTTCAATTGATTTAAGAGTTTGTTTAGAACATCGACTGCATGATGGAACTTTAATGTCAAATTTGAATTATGTTGATTCTGTACACCAGGGTCTTCCAAACTATGTTCCGCGGAGCCAGAGTGGGTGTTCCGAAAAAAATTAGAATGGTTTTATACGCTGCAACACAGTTTAAAAATATATTAAAAATTCAGCGTTCAAACAAGTGTTCCGTTATATTTTCCGGACTTGCAATGTGTTCCATTCCAGAGAATAGTCGCCAACGAATTCGATCCACATATTCAAAAGCAATAAGTTACTTATAGTTTTTTGTCTTAAATAACTTTGAATACAATTGACATGATGTTTAATATGTTTAAAATATTTAAAAATACAGATTACAGCTGGACTTGTTTTTTTCAGAAGATACAGCGCGTTCAAATCTATCTATCTGCATTTAATACTAAACCAGTCAGTTGTTGACTTAACGCTTTTTGCCAGTATACCGACGAATGTCAAAAACTTCAAACCAATACAAGATAACGTTATAATTAGATTTTTGTGTGTTGTTTAAAGTTAAACATAAATAACGGACGCGCTTGCAGATAGCCGATGCGCTACGGCGGTCGGTTTACCAAATGCATACCATTAATTTGAATTCGTCCGGTTCGGGATCGGAATATACATGCGCTAAATATGCCCAAAGCGTGTCATAAACACCATGATTTACCTGACAGTAAAACGCTTTTATGCAAATCATAAAACAACAGAACGAAAAATAATCTCATTTTTTTACTGCCGCACTCGCAACTAAGTGTGAAGCCTTAGGCCAAATTTACTACATTGTGAGACAATACAGCGACTAGACTTACAATTGGTTGTAATGCTGTGATTAACTCTTAAACGGAACTGTGTTCAGTTGTATAATAAATACGCTTTGCCCTGCACGTTTCAAGCAGAGACGGATTTAGATTAAAATATGTTCTAGACCAAGGGTTCTTAATTTTGTTTTAAGAAAAAAAAAATGCACTACCATCATTACGAAATGAGTTAGTCAAACGCAGTGTCAAAGATTGGACTTATAGTGTTTTGTTATTTTTTAAAAATATTTTTGTATTTTATCTTTACTTATTTTATGACTTATCATTAGAACCTGGCCCTAAATCCCGGGATCACAAAAAGGCTCCAGGATTGGATACCCTAGTTCAGGGGTCACCAAACTTTTTGAGAAGCGAGCCGGATTGAACTTTTTAAAAACTAAGCGGGCCGGACGACAAATAAATTCTTATTGGAATTAAATCAGAATATTATTTCATTTTATGTGGTTACATAATAAATAGAATGGAAACAAATGTTTGCCCTTCTTAGAATTTCAATAAATGAGAATATTTGAGAATTTTTTGAGTAAACGAACATCTGGTCGTCTCGCTTCCAATTTCTATCCAATTTCCTTCACTTTGAGTCCCCTACCAGATAGTTGTATGACAATTGATGATTTCAAATAAATAGTTGTCGTGAATTCACAACTAAATCATGAAAATTTATATTTCTTTTATGAATAATGTCTATGCAAAAGTCCAGAACTTTTCGCGGGCCGGATGAAAATCTTCAGCGGGCCGTAGTTTGGTGACCGCTGCCTAGTTCATAGAGATAATTTTGTTATCAATTTGTGATGAGTGAAACTGGCTATGATCTTCAATAAGTTATGTTGGATTGTTACCACAACGTTATTTATTTTTCAGTAAATGTTTTTACCATCAAGAAATGACAGAGAACACCCTAAAAGTATTATATTTTTTGTCCTATCCTTCTACCCTCCAAATCTTCAAAAAGATGTGCGACTAAGTAAAAAAATATATCTTAAATTTTGATGAGGCTGTTGGAGTGGAAAAAGTTACGATAAAAAAATCCACTGTTTATTATTTGAAAGAAAAATTATTCGTGACTGGCAGTAGATAAATAATTCAAAACAATACTTCAAAAAGCATGCCTGTCCCTGAGGGGTTAATATTTCTTTTCCGTCGCTAATACAACTATGATGTTACGATAATGCAATTAATGGGCGAAATTTCTAAATGTGGGCGTTTTCGGGTGCTCTATTAGAAAACGCGAACGAACAAACCATATTGTGCTTTTGATTTATAGCTTCGAACGAATTTACGACGCATTTTAAACATTAACTGTGTTTATTTTTTTTTATATCTGGGTGAACTTTCTCGAGAATCAGTGCAAAAATTCGTGCTCGCCAAATTACATATATTCACTTTTGTCTTAGCTAAGACAACAGTCACAACCAAATGTATGGAATCTTTTTTTAACACCGCTTACAAGCCACCTTTTTTCGTGTCCTGGGACACGAGGTATAGCATTGTTAAGGTGACCATATATCAAGGAACAAATGATTCCAGAACATCACGTTCACGCCGTGTCGTGGAACATTTCACGTGGCCCGAAATAGGTTCCTAATCGTGAGATTTGGGAACGAGCGCAAACGGGGAAATCGGGGAACATGCATGCGCGCGCAGCTATAGACGAACTGTCAAAGTATATTTCGTCATGACTTCATACCAAAACAATGACGTATTGTGGGATATATCTAATTATAATATACTACTAGCAAAAATATATACGTAGGCAGCACTCGATATCAACTCATCAGGCATCTATTTTCGACATTGAAATGTCTCCCTATGTGACAGCTGTCAAAATAAACCATAAACAATAGACAATAATAAGTTATATTGGAACTATCTATGGTATAATCATAAGGTGTCATTGTAGATAATAAAATAATTGTATTTTCATTGTAGAAAGCTTATAAACATTAGTAATTAAATTTATTTGCATTGTTTGCATCCAATAAAAATCAAATAACGTTCGTTCGGACGCAACACTGACCAACATAACCTCAACGGGTGACGTTTCTGTGGCTCCACATGTGTTAAAGAACATGTTTTAGAACATAGTTCCTGAAACATTACGTAGTTGTTCAGGATCATGTCCCGGGACTTTTGTTCCTCAGTGTATGGGCCCTATTATGTCTCGGCAAATATTCGAGTTCCGAGAGACCCTCCGAGTGACTTTTCATTCTCATTGAGTTTATCTTGTATGTTATTTCAATTTAAGTACATTTGGCGCATTAGCAACAACTGTAATGTTTTTTTTTTAAATATAAAAAGTACAAACAAACGTTGTAGCAAATAATTTGTTTTTTTTATTGTTGATTCCATTTGTTTTCATTTTAAAAACTATTATTAAATAAGCCTGTATATTTATGTTAATAAGATAAAAAAATTATCAATTAAGCTAAACATAAATTAACTTAAAGTTATTAATCCTACAGATGGAAAATTATTTAAATTTATTTTAAGCTAACATTTAAATAACTTAATGATACATGCTATGATAAAATGCTTAAATTAATATTTTTTATTTAAATTTCACACTCTAGTTAAAGTGAGATATTCGTTAATTTTTATGCTGGTGATTTAGACTTGCTTTACATAGCTAATTACCGGTTTATTTGAAAATTTAAAATATACTATGACTCAGTACATAAACTCGCAAAGAATTTCACTATTCTTTCATAATATGTAAGACTTCGGTATTGAAAATATTTAACACCACTGGGTGATTAAAATATGTTGACAAACGAATTTCTAAGTAAAATGATTACAATATTAAATACGATCTTAATTATATCAATTACACGAATGTTTGTAAATAAGTGATTTAATAATTTTGCTTAATAATAGATGTCGCTGTAGACCGCTACGCTTACCCTTAAGTTACTATTTTGAGACACTGTTGGATTAAATATTCTCTACTCTAAGATTTGACGTGCGTGGTCAACCTATAATATACATTGTTTTAAATATGACTAATACTTTAAAAATATATTTTTTTATTATTTTTTTTAAAACGATTTTAAAGAATTCTCACAAAAAATTGAACAAAAGCTAAGATAATCTGTGTTCGTAAATATTTTGTTGCATAGAGCCGCATTGAATATTAATATATTGAATTCAGTGACACTGAACTATTGGCACTTTGATTTTTTTTCAAATCGGTGGTGCTTTATAGTTTATAAAACTTTATTACAAAAAAAAATATATAAATTAAACGAAGTCGTCAAGAATTTAATTTTCGGTTATTCGAATAACGTTGTATCACTACCGGATAAACACTGTGAAAATAGTTTATAGCTATAGTGAATGATGGTGGGTAAAGTATTGAGTTAACTAGATCAGTGCTTCTCAAACTGAAGGCCGCCACAGAACATGTTTTTTTGATCAGATGGGCCGAGGATTATTTTTTTCAGATTCAGCGGGCCGTTGCATGAAAAAGTGGAAAGTTGGGAAGCACTGCATTAAATAATGTGTAATGCCCAAGATTGGGTATTTTTTGTGTACCTACGTATAATATAATATTGCGTACCAACAAAAATCATTAATTGGATAATGCACTATTATTGAAGAAGGGTTTGAGAAAGACAGCTTTAGTGATTTTGAGAACAGTGCTGCTTCCTCTTAAGCCACTTTAGTATTTATTTTTAATTTGGTGCCATCACTGCACGCGTCATCACACTAAATATCTATCATATAATTGAGCAAACGTCAAGTAAAAATTGTGTAACTGAATTACAACCATCTCTCGTATATACGCTTCACATAGGAACGATAATAGCTAAAGAATAAAATGTATGTTGGTAACCGTATAGCTTATATTATTAGTAATCTACTCGCTCTCCATATGCTGTTCGCCTTTGTGACAACGTCGACTTTTTCGATTTTTTAAAATACCTTATTTATGGTTTTTTTTTTACATTTTTTTTTACCATGTCCGCTCCCAATGTGGAGCATATGGACTCCTAATGGAGTTTATCTCAACATAAGTGTTTCTACGAGAACTGTTTGTTACTCAGTTGCTCAACCTCTCTTTTTCGAAAGAGAGTAGGAATAGATGGATAAGGCTAGGACAGGACTAGTTGTTAGCTAATCGCTCTCGATACGCCTTGTTAATTCAAGACACCACATACATCCATGCCTTCGAACAGCAATTCATAAATCGATTGAAAAAATCAATTTATAAAACTGTCCATACTGGGATACGAGCCCGTGACCTCCGTAACCGAAGCCAACGACGTTGACCACTCGACCACACAGGCGGCAGTACGCCCCTTGAAAAAGATTGGATGGCGATTCCACTGCAAAACTATTCTTGTCTAAAAAAAAAACATTGAACAAAAAAAAAAAAGAGTTGCCAACAACTGTAATTCTTCACGATATCATTTGAATAATGCAAAACGAAAAATTCGGAAAAACCGAACACCGCTTGTGCACTAACGGCGGTTTCCCGTCTCGCCAAACTGACTTCTATTACCATGAACCCAAGTGTTAGAATCCAACGTCAGTTTGTCTGGCGGTTACCCGTTTTGTGTTTGACGACAGAAGACGTGACCAGAAATGATTCTATTGTCAGATTTTAAATATAGAAGGAATGCATTAAATCTAGATAATGAGTGCAAACGAAACGGAGAATGATTTTTCCTCTCGCTCTACTCAGGTGACCTAAAAGGCATTAATTATTTTTATTCGTGAAATTTGTCAATCGGTCAATAAAACAGATGATGAATTATTTCAGTATTTTTAAATAAGGAACACATTAAAACAGCGCTGTGGAGTCGGAGTCGGAGTCGTGAAAAATGATCGGCTCGATTTTTTTTCAAAAATATATTTAATGTGTATTTAAACAAAATAGTCAAAAGTGTTAACATTTCATGTTTGGCTGACTAAAAATGATCTGATGGTATACATATCGACTGTGGAAAGCAAAAATGACGTAACCCACACATATCAAATTTTATAGGAGGCGCAAAAAACACAATTTTGATGATTTTGGGCCATATGCAAATTATAAATTATACACAACCTTGAAGTGCACGGAGACTTCTAAACTAGTGGTAAATTGACATAACATTAATTAAAGAAATTGTCTAGGTTAAACCTGTATTTCAGTCTTTTTTCGTGGTTTTAACTTTTTACAAGGTCATCTTTTTCAAACATAAAAGATAAATTTAGATACTAATTTTGCATTTTCAGCTTATATTATTTTGATAAAATGTGTATCAAGTCGTATACATTGTGATTATCGATAAAAACTGTAGGTTACGTCCTTTTTTCTTTTAAAATTGGACTTTAAAGTACTGTTGTGTTCCAAGTTAATGTACTGTAAATACCCTGTAGTTTCAGATGATTGTTCATGAGATGGCAAAAGACAACTAACAATGAAATAATAAAAAAATATTTACAAAGCAGTATATCAAATTAATAAATTTATATTTAATGTGTTAATAAGGTGTTTTTTGCTTCGTGCTGTGAAGAGAAATCGAACCGGCATGCAGCGACGAGAGTGTGAGGTCGCGGGGTCGAGTCCCGCCCCGGACCAGCACCAGGCTACTTCAGAACAAGCTTGCTTCACTGTCCACATAGCGTTTGAACAAGATCCACACCGCGGTATTGAATTGATAACAGCTTTGCAATTTAATAACAACTAGATTTCTACACTAAAGTGTTATTTATTCGCAATAGGTCTAGCGGTCAATATGCAATATTTAAAATTTATCGTCACTTTTTTACAACATATTCGCCCCTAATCAGGGCATCCAATCCCGGGATTCGGGATCCCGTTCAATTTTCTGATCCCGAAATTCCGGGATTGACATGGTCGTGATCCCGGGATTTCGGGATTGAGAAATTTTGAGTAAATCTCGAAAAGTGAGACGAAATTGGCAAATTGGCGATTCCAATTTCTCCAGTGAGTTAAAAAAAAAAACGAGGTTTTGTGAGAATCCGGGGAAAAGTATACTTAATCGGAGAATTCAAATTCCTCGGTAAATTTATCTCAATCCCGGGATTGGAAAAAGGCTCCGGGATTGGATACCCTACTTCTAATGTAGAATATATAGATACTTGACAACTATAGAAATTATAATAATAATATTTGTTTAAGGGAACAAATTAAATGGTCGGATTTTAAATCAATTTTTGGTCAGAATAAAAATATTATTCGGTCAGAATATTTTATAACCACTTTGGTTAGGTTAGGTTAGATTATTTTTTTATTTTTTTTTAAATTATGACTATTTATTCTGACCGATATATTATGACCATTTAATATAAATTCTGACCAATGTGATATAAATTCGTACCGAAAAATACGAGCCATTTTTTACAATGGACTCTTAACCCTTCTCTTACTATGCAAAAAAAAGCACAAGCTCCTGAGCTGTGTATTCTTTACACATCAGGTAAACGGGAGTGAACCATGGCAATTATATGTAGTACTGCTGTAGTAGTGTTATATAATTGTCATGATTCACTCCTGTTTGCCTGATGTGTAACGGATACACAGCTCAGTAGCTTGTGCTTTTTTTGCATAGTAAGGGAAAGGCTAATGAAGTTTCTTTCAACGGAAGTTTTTTTGAAAAAACTGTCAACTTTCATTTTTCGAACAATTAATATGTGTAGCGAGAGATTCGTTTATCATTGGTCCCTTCGTAGTCTAATTCTTTTATCTCAATTCTCTAAAATTAAAAGAGGTTGAGCAATTAAGTAGCAAACAGTTATCGTAGAAAACACTGATACTGAGCCATGTGCTTAATAACCTTTACAGTTAATAAGCTAGACATTGTCTCATTCCTCAAAAACTCAACGCCTACGTTGGGTCGGACAAATATCACACATTGATGAATTTAATCCTATTTACTACACCTAAAGGAAGACGAAACGTTTGAAGACATTTTTCTGGATGAACGGGGTGTCACCTGTGACCAGCGGTGGGCTGCCAATATCTTAACAAGGGGTTCGGTAAATCTTATCCATTTATTTGTATCCATTTTCGCTCCCAATGTGGAGCATATGGCTTCCTAATGAAGGTATCTCAACAAAAGTATTTTTTCTACGAGAACTGTTTGCTACTTAGTCGCTCAACCATTCTTTTCCAAAGAGAGTAGTAGGGATAGAATGATAAGGCTAAGACAGGACTAGTGATTAACTCAAACCCATGAGGACCGCCACGAAAGCCCACAACGCTCAATGAAAAAATAAAGGGTCTACTAAGTCTTGTTTCATAATAAAATTTAACCATCTACAGAAATTGCAGCTAGGTACTGATTTGATCTAAGACGAATGATTTTCTTATCTTAACAAGGGGCTCGCCGGCCGCGCTGAAATTTAACAAGGGGCTCGCGCGAGCCCCCCGAGCCCCCTCCAGCCCACACCTGCCTGTGACACCCCTGGTCCTGACCTGTCAGTGCTGGAAGTCAGTAAGAGGGCAAAGGATTGGAATTTTAGTTGAAAAAAATAAATTTGACATTGAACTTACTGGGGAATCAAATCTAGACTCATCTAAGCAACCTCTAATCAACTGTACCAGAACGGGCGACGATATATAGATGGAGCTAGAAAAGGACTAGTCTTAAACTAATTGCTCTTACTGCGTTTCGTTTTTAAGATCATATAGCTGAGAATAAATATCGGCGTCATAGAAATTCATGCATTTACCAAGCCACGAAAAAATACCAGCATACTATGACGAAGATTATGAAAACTCATTGTGACCACAAAGAAGACGAAGAAATCTAATCCAGAAATAAACCAGTGATAAAAACTGTATTAAATTAAAACATTTATTATTCTCAGAATTATTAGTGTTTGATTGATCCGTCACGGGTAAACAAAGCGGAAAGTCCGAGAAATATTTATCGGTATAAATATTTATGCGTTTTTTTTCCTTTTCTATAATTTTTAATATCAGTGCTGTACAATATTTATTTGCGAGGGTCTGAAAAATTGAAATGATCTCTAAATCTAATGCCAATATTAAGGTTAACTTATACCAATGATATCTATATTGAATTAGTTTTTTTTTGTCCTTTAAATCGCAATAAAATTGCATCAAATAAATATTCGAATATTGACGATTTCGGATTTAGGTGCATTGTTATTAATTTGTTAAGGGTACTCCTATACTGCTTTTGCTAAACTCTCGCGGCTCGGAGACTATGCAATTGCAACTGACGCGCTTAGCCCAGCTATCTTACGAACGATCGCTTATGGGCGCTTATCTCGTTATCGCGTATTTATATAAACTACAAAAGGTCCAAAAAACTATGATATAGAAATACCTTAATTATAAACATTGTATCACCCATATTAAAATAGATATTTAAGAAAATGTGGGTATTGGGGTCCCATTTCTTGAGCTTAGAACCGGAAAAGTTAAAAGATCGTTAAATTTATTGGGGTACGTTCGCTGAGATCGCTGAGAAGAGACTGAGAAGTTTTAATGCCGAAAATCGACTTCGGGAAATTTCAATCGCACTGTACGTGTTATTTTGTAAAAGAGCCACACCCAAAGAGACAAAGAGCCTCATGTGTCTACCACTGGGCTACCAAATCTAAAATGACAAATTTTAATTAAGAAAAACCTTTAATTTTATATTTATATTAAATCTAGGATCATCTGATTGTTAAGATAAAGCTTTTAACTCTAAGCACAATCAAAATATGAATGATTTTAACCGTTTGAATACCGCGCAAATAAATCATTAATATGTCCCAGAGATACTGCGTGTTTTTGAGAAAAATAATTTTGCCTAATATACACTCGAATTCGATATTTTAAAAACTTATATTGACTCAGTATAGATAGAACTACACATATTCATCAAAATATTGCTTATATTCTATTAGAATACCAAGTATTTGATTTTTTTAAATGTCTTGAACATCCGTGTTCGCTTGCATATGTTCCGGACACCGGTGTCTGCTTGGTATTCAAGTGGTTAAATCTAGGATCATCTGATTGTTAAGATGAAGCTTTTATCTCTCAGCACAATAAAAATATGAATGATTTTAAAACTGTTGTATACATATTTTTCTAAATACGTTTGATTTTTTAATTATTTTATTAGTAATTGTATATACAAAGCGTTTAATTACAAAATGTGATATGTCAACATTTACATATTTGCTGCAAACAATGTATTGATGTATTTATTGATTTGGCATTTACTTGGTAGAACTCTATTTTAATAGGGTAAAATATCAAGGTATTTCAGTTCTACAGTTTTTAAAACACTAAAGCCATAGTCAATAAATTTAATGTAGCATAATTAATAATAAATATCAGTTTAAATTATTCTAATTAATGGTTTTAAAAACCCAGACTGCTTATCTTTCTTTGTAACACTAAAATCAGATTTAATAAGTGCAATATTGTAATTAGAATTCGAATTAGTATGTTAGAGTGAATAATATGATGCATTGTGTATCTCTTCTTGGACAGTATATATAGCTGAGTAAATGTACGTTTAAAGCATTGTTCTGACGATGGCGTAAGCCGAAATAGCTATCAACCTTTAACTTTTTTAAAAACTGTAGAACTGAAATATCTTGATATTTTACCCTATTATTAATGTATTGATGTTTCAAGCGAAAAAATATTTATATTCTTTTTTCTATTGTATTATATATTTAAATAAAAACGACTGAGATTATTTGCCCTAAACCATAAAACATTTAAAATAGAGCAAAACAAAATAATATATATCAGGCACTATAATATTACAATCTATGAATATATCGCTAATCAAGATTTTTTTTCGTAGATTTATATCGAGTTTTGGAACATTCAATTTTCTCGCGCTGTTTGCAATTAAGTGTAGAGTACGCACGTGTTTTTTTTATCGGTTTTTAAAAATGTGGTTTTATCGCTTTATGTAACTAGACGCCTTATTTTTATGCACATTGGTCTTTATTAAAATATACATAATCAGTTAGTCATTATAAGTCGATGAGTGTGTGTCCGCCGTGTCAACTGTGCACGATAATGGCCGCCGGCCATTTATTCAATACCTCTGAGTTACAGAAATAACATCATTGAATATTCATTGACCGCAAGCGTTATTATGTCATAAAACCTTTTCCCAACAACAGTTCCTAATAATAGGATTAGTTATAGGTACTGTGATTTAACAACTGACTCACATTTATAACCCATTTTAAGAAGTCGTCATGGCGAAGTAGCTTATTCATCAGAATAAAAATAACATAATAATTCCCCGTCGTAATTCAATGAATATATGTGTAAAAAATCTTCATATGTTTTTATGCCAAGATATGATTCTTATATTTGATTAATTTATCGGTGGCCTGAAAACGCGATGAGATTCTGGAAGGGTCTAAGCCAGTGCTCCGCAACCGGTGTGCCTTGGGCGATGCTAAGTGTGCCGCAGCGCATTCCTTCAGTGACAAAAAGATCAAATAATTTATTCAAACAATTATCAAATCAGGGTTGCCTAGTTGTAGTACTGAGGTAGCAATATATATTATACAATTGAGAACGATGTCTAATGATAACATAAAATAAAAATAACTTTGATTATTCCACGTATTGTGTTACAAAATGTGACACGTGTTTCACCTCTTTCAGAGGCATTCTCAGACATCTACTTTCGCAAATTTTGCTTAAGTACGAATGATTTTTTTTTATTATAATATATCAGAATAGTAAAATTAAAATCATTCGTACTTAAGCAAAAATTTGCGAAAGTAGTTGTTTGAGGATGCCTCTGAAAGAGGCGAAACACGTGTCACATTTTGTAACACAATACGTGGAATAATCAAAGTTATTTATATTTTATATTAAAATGAACATCCACAAAGTTACCGCCGAATCCATCGAAAGTATGTCTAATGATATTTTTGCATATACCCTTATGTATATAGACATATTTGAAGTGGGTTGCGGAAATATGGAGAAAAGTTGGTGTGCCGGTTGAGAGAAAAGGTTGCGGAGCACTGGTCTAAGCCACGGGTTGTCAACCTGGTCCGTACCGCCCACTAGTGAGCGGTAAAGGCTTTCGTGGTGGACAGTGGGGGATTTTTATTTCTTCTTAATTCCTTCTGGATTTTTTTTCACCCATATACTAGATTGAAATATTGATGTTTTTTGCCATAATAGTATTTAATTAATTATAAATACATACAAAATATTTGAATATTTTTTTGAAAGACTTATAATTATTATAATATTCGATTCAATCAAAGCGTTACACAGAAAGAAAAGCACTGCATATGTTTGTGAAACTTTATGAATCAATGAATCGATTGTATCAATGATTGTGAATTTGTTGATTCGAATCAGTGATCACAGGCTGGTGCAGAAGCTGTGGATGCACTCAGCGTCAGCAATCTTTCGAATCTAATTTAATGTAAATAATAACATTTTGATTTTAAACGTATAAGTTTTTTTTTTTTTTTGTTGAATGTTATATAGAGGATGTACATACTGCTGATGTTTATAATTATTGTATGTGATAAAGTATTGGACATGTAACACAATATTCAAAACAGCATTCTTCCTAAAAAATAAGAACAGGTTTTTGTTATTCATGACTCAATTGATTTGGCAAAGAATGGCTGCCGGTTCATTAAAAAAAAGAATTAGTTATTTGCCTAACATTTTAAAACTAAGCTCAACTTAACAATATATGTTCAGTGACTTATAAGTTGATTCGAAGAGCGTTAAAAAGTATTCAGACTCCGAATCATTGACTGAATCGGTCAAGGAATAAAATATATTGGTTCTGCTATAGAGAAGCGTGTTTCAGCGATTTTACAGGAGAGTAAAAACAATGGGCTATGTTTTGGTGTAGTTATTGATTGAGATATTTACTTGGGTTACTTAGAACAGTGCTTCCCAACCTTTTTCATTCCACGGAGCCCTAAATCTGAAAACAATAATCTGCGGACCCCCGATTTTTTTTTTCATACTTTATCACAAAAAATGTTGAAAGAATGAAATTTTTCGCGGACCCATGTGAAAAACCTGCGGAACCCAGGTTGGGAAGCACTGGATTAGAATAATTATGTATCAAGTCCATCACTGTCAATCCTACGATTTAAAGCAGGGCTGTGGAGTCGTGTAAAAAAAAGACGACTCCGACTCCGAGGATTTTTAAAAATAATTTCATTTTAATTATATATATATATATATGTATTCCATCAGATCATCTTTAGTCAGCCAAGCATGAAATGTCAACACTTTTGACTTTGTTCTTTGAATACACATATTTTTCAAAAAAAAATCGAGCCGCTCATTTTTAGCGTCTCCGACTCCGACTCCACAGCCCTGATTTAAAGACTTAACGTGAAAAACCTTTTATAATATATTCAAATACTTTCACTTTATGTATCGGCTAACTCAACCTGGGGCCAACGTTCCCTCTAAGCTGCGTGCGTGCGCGGCCGCGCAGCAATTAGGAAGCCCCCGCGCACTCATTCCGGGTTGTCGCGCACTACAAGACGGTTGTTCAATTAATATTTTATCGTTCCGCGCAGCCTTTGAAATTTCCACGCAGCTAACTCTTCGGCTTAGAGGGAGCGTTGCCTGGGGCCCATTCTAATTGTATGTGCGGCCCAAAACAATCACAGCGATATCCAAATATTCAGATTTGAATCGCAGGAATCACAAAGTAACAGCATAACGGTAATAAATGTCGAAAAACGTTTTAATTCAAAACAACCTCACTGAACAAAGTAAGCATTTGATTTAACAAAACAGTTTCTGACGTACACTTTCAGGCCTTGAACTTTTTTTTAGTTGACGAAATAAATAAATAATTATATATGTAGATGATTGGTAAATAATTTACGATATTCATAATATTGTATGTTGTTTTGTTTCAAACCTGATTTATAAGATACGGAAGTAGAGAATTCGTGCGAGATATTTGGGCACGATGGAATTTAATTCTGATCACATGTACAATATAATATAATAATTAATTTTATACATGTGATATACTGATATAATAATTATTTGGTTTGTAAGCTATGCTATTTTCCAATGTAGAGCATATGGATTCCTAGTGAAACTGTCCAGCGGTGGACTGCCAATACGTTGACAAGGGGCTCGCTTAATCTCAATACAATTCTCGGTGTTCTGGGGAAGGAGTGAATTTTTTTATCACTCATATGCAATTATATTAAATACTATGATAAGCAATTGATTTTTACTTGATACACTTACAATATTAAACAATATGCAATTTACCGTTAGCTTATCAATATAAATGGCTAAAAATGTACAACTGTGAATACTGAAGCTGTCGTAGATAATATATTTATGTATGTATGTCAGAAATTTCAGTTATATACATACTAATTTTATCTGAGAATATTGTTTTCTTTTTTAAATTTGACTACGGCCGGCGAGCCCCTTGTTAATTTAAGAGAAAAAAATATTCTCAGATCAAATTAGTATATAACTGTAATTTCTGACTTATATACTATCAATGACAACTTCAGTATACACAGTAGTACATTTTTTGTAATTTACATTGCATATTGTTACATAATATAAGTGTATTAAGTATCAATCGATTGCTTACTTAAGTATTGCATATAATTGCATAAAAGTCATGAAAAAATTCACTCCTTCCCCAGAACACCAAGAATTGCTTTGAGATTAAGTTTAAGAGTCCTTTGTTAACGTATTGGCAGAACACCTCTGATAAACACCCATGCTTTAGAGCAATAATTGAGAAAAAGTACTGCAACATTGACTTTGAAACAATTATACTTTTTCTGTACAAGAAAAATTTGTTTGTCCTTATGTTTGCTTTCTTGTCTGGCGAGCTGAATTTCTATATGATATCTTTTTACAAAAAACGTTTGCTGACTACTTAAATATATGATCCACATTGAGGGCGGATATGATTGTAAAAAAAAACGAAATATTTAGATCAGCCGCGGTTTGTGACACAAAAATCAGGTCAAAAGTATCGAATTCATCACGAAGATATCTGTGGATATTTTTGCATATCATACCTGCTTTGAAGCAAGTCTGTTATTTCAATATTGAACAAGTATTTCATTTTTGACAGCCGATTGACGCAGTGGGTCAGTGAGGCGGCCTGCCGCAGGGCACACCCGGGTTCGGGTACCGACACGGCCACTTCGTAAGCGGGGTATTGCCAATGTAAAGTCTGTGTAACTGGTTTGCTTGCAGCGCGGGTTCTGAAATGTTTTGCATGGCCGGAACCCCTTTATACAAAAACAAACATTTCGAACAACTGTATTTATCTATAATATCTACAATTTACTATTTGTTACATTTTGGAATTGGTAAATATCGCTGATATAATCGGGTACGTAGCGCAGTGTTAAACGTCGTTGTCTTCCATGATGGATGTCTCGGGTTCAAATTCTAATACAAGCAACATTTTTTTCCCTCATATTCTTTCAATACTAAAATAGCGGGCGTAGCGAGAGCTATTAGCTAACCACTAGTCCCATTCTAACCCAATTATTTTCGTCTCTACTATTGTCAAAAAAGTGAGATTGAACAACTGAGTAACAAATATTGTTTTTAGAAGAATGAATTCTGTTCAGATATCTTCTAATGTGTATAACTCCATGAAAACGCCAATCGCATAAATCAGCTGCAGAAAATTTGTAAAAGGGTCCAACTTGTGTTACCTCTCATAAAAAAATTTAGCTAGTGCATTTATTATTTGATTTGTAATATAAAGGTTCACCTTAACATCACAGCTCAGATCTTGTAGGTCTAAACATACTTCTGACAATTCTCAGAAAGCGTTACACATTATTGCAAGATCCGAAAATCAACAGTATTGTCAAAACAAAATAAAAATATTTTTTTGCGGCTATCAATTTAATTATTAAAAATGCAGAGAAAAAAGGTGCTGGAACGCCGTTTCAAGGCGTTACACGGGGAAAAAAAGCAATGCTTTTTTTCTTCTTATCTACGTCCGTTCTCAATGTGGAGGATATGGTTTCTTAATGGAGGTATTTCGACATAAGTTTTTTTACGAGAACTGATTGTTAGTCAGTTGCTTAACTTTTTTTTTTGAAAGATTAAGGATATAAATATATGACTAGCACATGACTAGTGATAAGCTAATCACTTTCACTTAAAAAAAAATAAAGCCAAATTAAAAATAAAATATCACTACTTTTGATCTGAAACATTAAAAGTGCCAAGTAAAAAGGTGCCAAAACGCAACAATCATACTTCACTTAAAATAGTACATGTTTGACTTGTTACACTTTGGCAATGAGTCACAAAATACCCACCGTTTAATATCCACTGGAAGTGAAGCATAACTTTTAACATTACTCGTTATAAATGAACATCTTCGAAAATATATTGGTTAAGTGTCAAAGTATATTGAGATGTCTTAACTTTTTTTCTTGCATTAAATTGACAGCAGACTTACAGTGCCCCACAAGTGCATCGTCACTTGTTCCGTAACGAACCGACCTTTTTTTCATGATGTTTATTATGATTGGAAAACGAATTCTAAAGACTGGTCTCCCTATCTGCATTTAATTGAGAAAAAAAAACTGTCTATCCGCCGGTGAAAATAATTTTACAATACAATATGTATGCATTGTTAAATTATTTACTGCAAGGTTCGGCTCGGGTGTTTTTTTAGTGGTTTGCTTGTATAATAAGCTACACTTTTTCCAGCGACAGCCAATTTGACAGTTGACAGCTGATATGTGCTCAGTTTGATTTGAAAATATTCACCTTTCTTACGACAGAACAACGCTTGCAAATTTTGCAAATGTATTCTGATATTCGTTTCCCAATTGAATGGTACTAGTGTGGAAGGGCTGTGGTTTCAATAAGACGATGCAATTAGAGTAGCCAATCCCGAGCCCTTTTTGTGATCTCACTCAAAATTAAATCGTGTATAAATTGGGATTCGGGATTGAGAAAATTTTTGGTCGGTGATTTTGAAATCATTTTGCATTTTTAATTTCAAAAAACACGCGTGACATTTTTTGTTTTAGCTCTTTCGTGTTTCATTTTCTTAAGCCCGAAATCCCGGAATTTGGGGATTACAGAATTGGACGGGATCCCAGGATTCGATACCCTAGGCGCAACATGCTACACAGCACCACAAATTGGATGTCACTGGAAAAAGTGTTGCTAATTTAACAAAAAAAATGACCTTATATATGTAAATATGAATCATTTAAATCGTTCCATAAGTTTTGTCAATAACGACCCGGGTTGTATTTTTCTGTATCTTTAGGCATTCATTTGCACAAATGAACAAAAGATGACAGTTGATGAACTGTTTGTATCGTGTATATATATCATTTTAAAAAATGAGAAAATGATAATTATATCGACCAAGTCTTTTCGTCAAATTTTTGTAGACTTCAGCTATTTTCAATGTTTTTTTGGTTTTTGTTGACAGCAAATGTTTTGATCTGCTTCTCCGTAAAATAATAAAAGAATAAACGCGAAAGAAGAAGAGTGGGACTATGACAAGTCTAGAAATAAGCTAGATCAAATGGGTGGGAGAGAATAGAGTTATCACGCCTTGCATAACACATTCTTGGTCTCTGCAGTCTTATGATAAAACCTTTCCATAAGGTAGTACTGATTTCAGGTTCCGGAAATATCCGTATAAAATTTATATTTTGAACATTTAAAATAGAAAGCATAGATAAGGCTTTTTGAAATATGTTTTCTCATTAAGTTTATCTGAATTCACATTTGAGTCAAAATATTTAGCGCCTTAGCTGTATATATAATATTTAAACCACATGCATGCATACAACTTTTAAGTATTCACTGTCAAATCGTGGTGAAAAATCATTAAATGTAAAAGAAAAACAATTTCTACTTATTCATTTACAATTATTATGACAGATCTGGATCGCTCGTGATAGCCAGTATGTAATTACAGTATTGATCTTTATTTTAATTTCGAATCCAGTTGTACGTTGACAACCAAACCTAACCTAACCTTACCACATTTTTAAAATGACGTCTGTTGACCAAATATAAAATAAATACAGACCAAACTATAATATATTTATCATTAAACGGTTTTGAATTTAAAAACTGACAGATTTAAAAAAAAATCCAATATAATCTTAATTTTAAGCTCACACTCTCGAAAAGCTTGGATTCATTTAAATCGATTTTTATTACGGCTTGTTTCTTTTTAAAAACGGATTCAGTGTAGAAGTTTCTATATACTGCTCCAAATTCTTAGCGTGGTTCGTTTTGTCAAAAAATCTCACTTCTGTCGTAGATTGTGTATATTGTGGAGAGGTGTTTTTTCGATTCGAAAATTCAACGAAGGATACTCTAATAGTTTCATGAAAACGACTTAAGTAAATAATATAAATTTTTAACACGGTGAAAAAGTAACAATGAACTTTAGTTCTACAATTTTTTAAATTGTTAATAGCTATTTCAGCTAGACGCCTTGCCCACATCAGAACTATGTTTAAACGTGCATTTACTTATCTATATATAGTGGCATAGTAAAGGTACACAATACATCTACTCTTTTTTTTATAATGAAGTTCTACCAAAGTAAATTCCAATTCAATTAATAATATATAGATTTTCCATCACAAAATTTTATTATACGTTTATGAACACAATCAGTAAGGTCAAGATTTTCAACTATCGAACAAAGCGATATTTTTCACGAATGAAATTAAAAAATAGCATACTTTGTTTTTGTAATAATTCCACAGCATTATCAAACTTATCTTCTTCTTCTTTGGCAATATTCGTGTCCTATGTGGAGCATATAGCCACCATGCGACATCTCCGTGTCTTCCTGTCTCCCGCCAATTGCTTTGCATCTTTCCGTGACATGCCAGCATCCTTCAGTTCCGCCGAGTACATCATATTGATAGTACCCAACGGACGTCCAGGGTGCTGGAATCCCACCGATAGAAAGAAGAGGCAGGTTGAGGCTTTCCGGAGACATCAACAGCATGTGACCCAGCCTGTTCCAACGTCTCTCAATAACCACAGACGATGAAAAATCGATAACAATGACAATGTTCTAAAATATAAAGTATCAATCTGAATAGTATAATACAGGGATGGCCAAACTTTTGACCACTGCGGGCGACGTCATACTTAGATCAGTCGTATCGGTCTACTAATACATTACGTGCTAAGTTGTCATTAAAAGTGAAGTAATTCAAAGCTCAATATAATGTATATGAATGGGAAAAAATAATAAAGTACACATTTAATTATTGTTTCAAAGCATCAGGTGAGAGACTTGTCCACGACATCGACCGCTTACCCACTCCTGGTATAATACATAACAAAGCACGAGAGCATTTTCTCGTATACTTAATTAATATCAATTTAACTATTTAACGGTTCAAGTAAACTATTTAGCTGCTCCTCGTACTTAGGATTAATAAATAATCAAAATAAGATGATAAAAAAATGTAATTAATTCCACTCTCCGTTATTATGTCTTACTCAGACCACAAAATGTGACCAGTCGATGGCCGGAATTGAGCGCAGTGGCGTCTTTATTTTTTTAATGGAATAATACATTAATTTTACTTATATTTTTACCAAATTCAGGTAGTGTGATGTACTCCGCGACGGTTTTTCCAATGATATTGTAAAAAGACACTCAAGAATGATCAAATCTTTCTTAACAAATGTTGGGGAAAAAAGCAGTGATTTTCTAATATAAACTTTATCAAAAATCTTTAAACATCCATAGGTTAAAACTGCCGTTTTTTTTATATAGTGTGGTTTACTTCCTATGTACAGATATATATGATAAAAATAATAAAACATTTTTAGTACTTTTTCCACATACAATTTATTGGATCAGGACCGGTTTCGCTCATGGTGAGCATTGTAAGAAATATAATGATTATTATTATATTTCTTATCAGTTGACAATGCTCACCGTGAGCGAAACCGGTCCCGATCCAATAAATTTTATGTGGAAAAAGTACTAAAAATGTTTTATTATTTTTATTATAATGCATTTCCACCAATTATTGACAGTAAACACTTTAAAAGAGATATATATGAATCATTTTAAGATCTGATGGATGGGGGGAAATTTTAGACGTTACGTACACCCATGCCTTTGAACGAAGATCCATAAATCGATTAGAAATAAATTTGTAAACAAATTCGAAGACTAAGTCAAGAAAAAAGGTGCCGGAGTGCCGTTTCAACTGCGTTACATGGTGGGGGAAAGCACTGTAATTAACAATGTCACATTAAATATCGATTCTAGAGGCTTCATCCAAAATTTATCATTTACTATCAATAATAGTGTGAAAATAGCAACGTATTTAGTTTTACAGTTTTAATATTTATTAGTTGATAGCAATTTCGTCTTTCGCCATCGTCAGAACTATGATTAAACATACATTTTTCTCAGCTATATATTACTGACTCCGAAGAGATACACAATGAATTATGTTATTCACTCTCATCCTAATTCAAATTACAATTATATTTAATATCACACTTATTAAATATTACTCTGTTTATCATTTACAGTTTAGTCAGAACTATCAATCTGTTACTTAACAACATCTGCCAGAACGGTGACAAAATATGGGCGTATTTTTGTGAGAATTTGAGAAATGACTTATTGCGTTTTATTTTTCGGCGCCTCAAATATTGTTTCTTTCGAGACGCCACTGAGCCTAGCTTAAGTGTATTTACGTTATTAAAAATCTGCTTAAGTGTATATGGAGCAAATTATTGAATTTATAATTACTAAAATACATTTTCTAAAAGCGGTAGGCATTGCGGTCTGTCTCTCCGTATATATTATAAATTAAAAAAATATTCTCGTTATATTTAAAAAAAAAAGAAAAATATGTATGACGGCAGAGTTTATTTCCGTTTAAATGGTGTCAACTGCCAATTCTACATGAAAATATAAAATACATATATCAACTGTGGAAATGAAAAAGGACGTAACCTACAGTTTTTCCAAAACAGCTTTTTTTCGATAATCACAATGTATACAACTTGATCCACGTTCTATAAAAAGGATGTAAGCTTAAAATTCCAAATCAGTATCTAAATTTTGATTTTAGGTTTGAAAAAAGAAAGGCCCTAAAAAAAGGTTTTACTTTAAAATATTATGAAATTAATATTAGGCTAAGTCAATACAAAAACAGTTTATCAGTCAAAGTGCACTTTAAAATTGTGTTTACTTCATAAATTGCCTTTGGCCCCAAAATCATCACCAAACGTTTTTTGTTTTTCCTGTAAAATTTGTTATGTGTGAGTTACGTCCTTTTTCCTTTTCACAGTCGATATGATTTCAAGAAGTGAAATGAGCCAGCTAGAAAAACTTTTCTATTGGACTTTGTAGGGTCCTATGGCGCAGCGGTTAGCGCTGTGGGCTTCCGTGCCGTACTTCACGGGTTCGAGTCCCAGTACGGGCAGAATTTTTCGTTCGATTTATCGTTTAAAAATTCCATCTCACCCTTTCCGATCGTTAACCACTAGTACTGTCCTAGCTCTATCCTTCTATCCCTACTACTCTCTTTGAATAAGAAAAGTTGAGCGATTGAGTAACAAACAGTTTTTTGTAGAAAAAACTTCTGTTGAGATACTTCCATTATCAGACCATATGCTCCACATTAGGAGCAGATATGGACTAAAAAAACACTACATATTTTTTCACCTTATAACAATGGAGTTCCACAAAGTAACTGCTAATTCAATCAAACAATGGATAATAAATGTTTCAACACCTCTTTACCTATCTCCTGATTTAATTAAGCCACTGAATGGGGAAAACCCTATAACATTTAATATTCGACTACAAGTGTCACTTGTTTAAGGTCGTCAAATGACAAAAACCTTATTTATTTTTAAATTATTTAACATTGTAAATCAGGTGGGGGCTGTTTTTATTTTTCCAAGAAAGTCCGAATTCTTTTTCCGACATGACCAATTGAAAAGGTTTCTCGGTAAAACAAAGTTTTCTTTTTAAGATGCGATAGAATAAATTTCACACGCGGGCACCCTCGACTGGATTTGAGCCAGCGTAGATAGTTATTGAAGCGTGGACGTTGCCACTAGACCATACACTTTGGCACAAGAGGTCATATAATAATGTGAGAGACACAAAAAAGAAAGACTAAAAAAAGTATCTAACTTTGATGACAGTGCTTGGACGTAACTGGCAACTTAATTAGTCATTTTTTTGCGATACTTTCCACAAATAAATATTTTTTTTTCTGTAAGTATTGTATGAACGTATGTGTATTTTTATGTTGACGTTGCAGTAGTAAACGTCATTGGTTTCTGTGCCTGATCTCACGGGCTTAAGTTCCCGTACGAACACCATTTTTTCAATCGATTTATCGATCGCTATTCAAATGCATGTGTGTTTGTGATATCTAAAATAATCCAAGACTTGTGAAAAATGCAAACAGAAAAATTATAAATTAAAAAATGGTTATTCTTAAACAATTTATTAAATTATTATTATATAGGGTTGCCAGATTTTTCGCAAGTGAATCCGGGACATTTGTCCGATTTGCTGACTTTAGAATCCAAAAACTCAGGAATTTACCGATTTACCCGCGAAATACCAGCTCGTTTTTTTAGCTCTTCCGAGACTTTTGAATCGAAGTTAAATAGTTTTCTCTAAATTTCCGGGACAATTTATTACTCATCCGGGATACAGGACAGCAATTCCAATTCCGGGACAATCCCGGCCAATCTGGGGCACCTGGCAACCCTAATTATATGAGGTCAATTGATCACCAGCTTAAAAGTCTCCGTACACTTCAAGGTAGTATATTTAATAATTTGCTTCTATTCCGAAATCCTCATAACACAATTTTTTGTGCCTCCTGTAAAATTTGTTATGCATGGGTTTCGTCTTTTTTACTTTCCACAGTGGATATTATAATATAATATACATACAAATACATATGGTTTCTACGAGAACTGGTTTCAATGTAGATTGCTAGCCTCTGCAGCGATCACGCGCTTCTGTCGGCACCGATGGAAAATCAATGCAAATAAACAATAGCATATATGGCTCAGGATAGTATAGGAACTTAAGCGCGTACGTGTTATAAAACATAGTGCTTTATCAAGTTAATATATTTAAAAAAAAAACAATTGTTTTTTTTTATTTGTATTGTTAGTAACAGAAATCGCAAAAATGGTATTGCCCGTTATATTCGTAGAGTGATATTAAATTATACTTTCTTCTAGTAGATAACACGCATTTGAATACAATGGTTGCAAGTATTCAGATAAGCATACATTTTCCTTTGTTTTACTGAGAAATTGCTACGACCAAAATGAATGAAAAACAAACAGTTATTCAACAAAGATATATGAGTACATATTACTCTCGATATAACGCTATTTTCCAGAACGACACTTTTCACTTCACGCCTTTTTTTGCAATGTTTGTTACCATTGAATATAATAATAATAAAAAAAGATTTTTAGTACTTTTCCCCACATAAAATTTATTTGATCAGGACCGGTTTCGCTCATCGCGAGCATTATCAACTGGTAAGATAAATATATAAACAGTGCTATTTATACAAATTAAATTGAAATAAAAGGTGTAACCAACTGCTAACAATGAAAATTCACTTTGTTTAAAAATTTCCCAAATTTTAATTGAGTTTATAATTGGCATCATTTGCCACTTATGATTTTTTAATTGTATGTTATAGGTGTTAAGCATTTTAATTTTGTGTAATTATAATGTAATTTGTAAATCCTTTTCATTGTTAGTAGTCGCAGGTCGCATTGGTCTAAGAATCAACACTAGTAAGACCAATGTGATGTGTAACCAAACCTGTCATGACTCTGATAGGACCCTTACCAGTGCGGGACAGATCATCGAGAGGGTTGACAAGTTCAGATACCTCGGCGTACATATCCCCGAAGACGGTAGTACAAAAAAGGAGCTCGCCATTCGTTTAGGAATGGCTGGAGCCACATTCAACTCAATGCGGACTGTCTGGGACACACAGCTGTACTCGATTAAAACCAAATGCCACTTATTCAACGCTTGCATTCTGCCGGTACTGCTTTACGGTTGCGAATCATGGCACATGACGAAGACTCGGAAAAACCGTATACTTAGCTTCGAGAACAGATGCTTGCGTCGGATAATGGGGGTGAGGTGGTTTTGATTTTGTGAGGAATTCAGAGAAAAGGGAGCGTACAATACAGCGTCCCGTCACGTCAGTGGTTATGGAGAGACGTTGGAACTGGCTGGATCACGTGTTGCGGATGCTTCCGGAAAGCCTCAATCCTGCCTGCCTCTTCTTTCGACCGGTGGGATTCCGGCGTCCCGGACGTCCGTCGGGTACTATCCATAAGATGTACTCGGCGGAACTGAGGGATGCTGGCATGTCGTGGGAGGAAGCAAAGCAATTGGCGGGAGACAAGGAAACATGGAGGTGCCGCGTGGCAGCCATATGCTCCACATAGGGAACGAACATGGCCAAAGAAGAAGAAGAAGGGAAGCAGTGTTAGGTGGTTGCAGTGAAGGTGATTTAACCCAAAAAAATTACCGTTAAACTCGCGATAGGTAACGGAAATTATTAAAAGATCTATTATTTTAAAATTATTGTTGTGAGTGTCCAGTTAGCACTTGTCAGTGAGAAATGTAAAAAAAAATGACCGGAGTATGTTTCTTCCGGTAACATTGCATTAAAATATATTATTTGCTTACTAAGACAGTTAAAAAATAACTTATATCCGCTTGGCTGGCTATGCGACTAAGTAACAGAATTAAATGAAATATTTTTTTAAAGGGGAGACTGCGGTTTGATTGTGTTTGAGACACTAAACGGAAAATAATTGTTCTGTCTGGAATCTGTTCATATATCTGAGTGGACAATGTTTTTGGGTAGTGATCAGCTATTTTAATTTGCAGTGGCCTATAGCACAAGACTAAATGATCTGTACTTAAATCATAGTATTAAATTTATTAAGCAATTTCCATCCTGGGAGGCGTACACTTATTGCAAAGGAAGGCGCAAACAGTCCAAAATATATATTTATCATTTAAAACGTGTCTTTATTACTATTATAAATGAAATAAAGAATGGGGAGGCGCGAAGATGTTTTTTTCTTCAAAGAGAGGCGCAGTAACATAAATGTTGGAAGCCACTGCCTATAAATATCACTTTAATTTAAATCTATTTCATTTGAATAGTCCAATATTTTTTATCATTCTTAGAAACATTCGAGTCATATTTAATCAATGTAAAACTATGATTTGTAATATAAATTAGGATTTTGGAGTAGATAAAAGCATGTATTGTGTATCTTTTTTTAAGCCAGTATATATGTATGTATACAGCGATGGGCTGCCAATATCTTAACAAGGGGCTCGGTAAATTTAATCCATGTCCGCTCCCTATGTCGAGTATATGGCCTCCTAATGAAGATATCTCAGCGAAAGTTATTTGTCTACGAGAACTGCTTGTTACTTAGTCGCTGTACCTCTCTTTTCCAAAGAGAGTAGTAGGGATAGAATGATAAGCATAAGACAGGACTAGTGATTAACTAATAGTAGCGCCTAGTTGAATTGAAGAATCGGAAGAGTGGGAGGCAATCTTAAGACATCACAAACACCCATTTCTTCTAACATAAAATGGATAAATCGATCGAAAAAAATGTTTTTTCGTACTGGGACTCACGGACGCTCACAACGCTGAATGAAAAAATGAAACGACAACTATTTTTCAAATTTATCCATCTACAGAAATTGCAGTTATGTGATGATTTGATCTAAGACGAATGATTTTCTTATCTTAACAAGGGGCTCTCCGGCAGCGCCTAAATTTAACAAGGGGCTCGCGCGAGCCCCCCCGAGCCCCCTCCAGCCCATCCCTGTATGTATATTTAGCTGAGTAAATGTATGCTTAACCATAGTTCTGATGAAATCGCCCTCTGTGGTCTAGTTGGCTAGAGCTTGCTCTACCAACCAGGTGGGTCTGGGTTCGATTCCCGGTAAGTCAATGTCAAATTTAGATTTGAATCGTTCAAATTATGTACATTCACACAATTTTTGTCACTAACGACCCGGGTTTCGCCTTTCGGCATCTTCGGGCGTTCAAGTTTCAAGTTCATCCGTGCACTTGAACGCCTGAAGATGCCGAAAGGCGAAACCCGGGTCGTTAGTGACAAAATTTGTGTGAATGTACATAATTTGAACGATTCAAATTTATTATTGAAATTCCACCAAGCATCTTCAGTCGAAATCTTAAATTATTTCAAATTTCGATATTTAAATTTAAGACCTTAGACGGGGTGTTTGTGACGTCATTTTACCTCGAGTTGAGCTCGAGAGACAATAAATTCTCATAAACTTTTCTCGTATGATCTTTCAATTTCAAAATATTTGGCGCGTTGACATTAGCTGTAATGACAAATATTTTTTTTAAAAATCAAAAACAAAGAAAGAAATAGCTATCAACTGTATAAAAAAGAATATTTGTATAACTAAATACTTTGTTATTTTTTACCTCATTAAAAACTTTTTGTTTTTAAGAATGTCTTATTCCATCCCAAGTTCCCCTATTTCACTGATACTTCAGAAGCAACGGGATCAATTATTATCATTTTTATGATGTGTTATGTGTACGCGGTCATATTTCGGTTTTAACCGTACATATTGTATTTCACTAGCTGTGTTGCTGAACCAAATATTAATATTTATGCTCGAACGGGCTCCGAGCCCCGGACTGCCGCTCCGCCAGTCATTGAACCCGACGCATCAATTTCATCGCTTAAAATCTGAGAAACTTCGACACAAAAAAAACACTATTTGCCAATTCCGTATTTTGATATAGTACAGTGTAAGACAGAACAACACTCTCGCATGTCCGTTTTGACAAGATCGATATTTTGATGCAGTTTATATTATCACCACACTGACAGTGAGTGAAGTGCCAATGTAAAAAAATATGACACTTTTGAGTGAACAGCAGATGAAAGCTTTTAGAATAAAGTCTCTGACCTCGATATTTTTTGTTATAATACGGTGAAAACATATCAATGTATTTTAGTTATGTTATTATTATTCCATGCCAGGTCCTATGGTGCAGCAGTTAGCGTTGCTGGCTTCCGTGCCGGATCACACGGCTTCAAGTCTCGATTTCTGTTCGAATGCATGGGTGTTTGTGATGACTAAAAATTCTCTCTCACCCTTTCCGATCCTTTAATAACTGGGTGTAACGAGAGCGATTAGTTAACCACTAGTCCTGTCCTAGCCTTATACTAACACCCTTACCCTCTTTGAATAAAAGAGGTTGAGAGAGTGAATAACGAACAGTTCTTATAGAAAAAAAACATGTTGAGATACCTCCATTAGGAAGCCATTTGCTCTAAATTGGGAGTGAACATGGATAAATATATATATCGACTGTGGAAAGGAAAAAAGACGTAACCCACACATAGCAAATTTTACAGGAGGCACAAAAAACGTGTTTTGATGATTTTGGGCCATATGCAAATTATGAAATATACACAACCTTGAAGTGCACGGAGACTTCTAAACTGGTGTTTAATTGACATAATCTAATATTAATTTAAGAAATTGTCTAGGAAAAACCTTTTTTTCAGTCTTTTTTCTTGGTTTCAATTTTCATAAGCCCATCTTTTTTCAAACTTAAAAGCTAAATTTAGATACTAATTCAGCATTTGCAGCTTACATCTTTTTGATAGAACGTGCATCAGGTTAGATACATTGTGATTATCGAAAAAAGCTGTTATAAAGAAACTGTGGGTTATGTCTTTTTTCCTTTCCACAGTCGATATATTATTTGATGTCGAGTCCTATGGTGCAGCAGTTAGCGTTGCTGGCTTCCGTGCCGGATCACACGGGATCAGCATTTTTTGAAAACAATGTGGGAGAGACAAATAAGGTACACTGAAAAAAACGTATCTTACTTTTATGATTCTTCACTTTTAATGTTGTCACACAGTAGAGGTGTTAATTTTTTTAAATCATGTTAATTTAGAGTCACTTATGGATTATTTCTACTGTAATTTGTAAATTATTTTCAATATAAACTGTTTATTACACCTTTTCCTTTAAATTTGTTTTTGCAAAAATCTGCAGCTATACACTTGTTTGATCTGAGAATATTGTTTTCTCTTAATTTAACAAGACGATCGCAGATCTTTGTAAAATTTAACAAAGGTACACTTGCAAGCTCCTCCAGCCTACCCTTGCAAACAACCTGTGGTATTTACATATACATAAGCTATCCATTATAACTAAGTAACAGTGCCACCTTTCAGTATTCACTAAGTACGCTCGATGCAAACAATGTACAAACAGTGTGTGATAAATAAATATGTAGCACATACCACAATCTTAAATGAATATAACCGGTAGATTTTCATGGCAAATTTTTCACTGTTACATCAGAATTTTCTTGTGTTTTCTCTAAATAATTAAACAAACCTAACATCCATCATAAATGCAGATACCCATTTACGCCTTGTATCGCACGATTCATATAATAATTTCAATTTAATTTTACGCCTATGGTTTCGTTTTCGAAACCAATTGGGTCGAATGATTCAGCGATATGCGAAATATATTAACAGTGACTTTTGGTCGTCATTCAATCATTGCTACTATTTCGTAGTAGCGTTTCTTCAATCGAATTGCAAAGTTATACAACATTTAAATACAGTTTGAAAAGTTTGTCTTAATCATTCGTTTGTAGGCAATGAAACTAGGGTGTTAATAATCATTGATAATTAAATTATTAATTGATAGCCGCAGGGGTTGTTTGCAAAGTATCAGGTCACTAAGAGTTTTGGCTGTGTTTAAATTAATGCAGTGCTAAAACGAATAGCTTTATTTTCAATAGATTCAACGGTTAGTATGTGGGGGTTCATTTTATTTTTTTAAATATAATGAAAATTGATATATTAGTAGAAAATATATTGTGTAGAAAATTAAAATACTTATTTCTCTTTTTGTCTGTGCCTAGTGCTTACCTCTTTTTCTCTTCTTGTGGCCAGTAGAAAGGAAAAAGTCCTAATCTTCGTTTTGTAATTTGTATATTAAAAATTAGAATAGAAAAATATTTACTCGTAAACTTGTGTTCAGTTATTTGTTTAAATCATTTATTTTGTAGACACCATCAAATATGTCAAAGTTGTTACAAACAAATAACATACAATCCGCTTTTTATATCATGAACATTTCAAGCAATATAACATTAAATATTTAAGAATAGTTAAAAACATTTTTTCATAGCGGTATCTATCGCCTCACATGTGAAGACTGTGAAGCTTCTTATATAGGGAACACGGGTAGAAATTTTAATTTTATAATTAAAGAAACACGTAATATGTCTAAAAGCAATATTTTTTTTCAGAGTTTTACGAAACATTTAATAGAAAATGATCGTACTTTTTATAAAAATAAAAACGTTGAAAAACTTAAACAAGTAGATAGTAAAGAGTTGACAATAAACAGCTTAGAGTCATTGGAAATTAATAAAACCATACACAGATTATATTTTTCAATTTATGTTCGTACCTTATGGTGGTATCTCAACAGAATATTTTCTACGAGAACTGCTTGTTACATCTTTTTATTGAAGAGAATAGTAATAGAAGTATGGGAATAAGATAGAACTGGTAAGTAACTAATTGTTCTCAATACGCCTCGATAATTTTAGAATTGGAAGGGTGGTAAGAACTGAATTTTTAGACCCATGTCTTAGAATAAAAATCGATAAATTTTAAATAAAAAATGTTGTTTGCACTGCGATTTCAAGTCGGCATTTCAACCAACGACATTGACCACTACGCTATGAACCCAACTAATTAAACATTGGCAAATAATATTTTAAATTTGGCTCTTTGATATTTTACATTGTTTACCGCGTTCTTCATATAGTGGCAAAATTGCCTATTCTCTGTGGTCTGACTAAGTCTTGACTAAGTATTGTTTTTGAAACTACTAAGACCAATAAACTAATAATGTGTAATATTTTATTTTACAGACAAAGTGTTGATTAGGGATTCTGAAGTCTCAAGGTTTTCAAAGTCCCGAGACTCAAGGTGTGATAGAGTTAAAGTCTCGGGACATCCCAGGACTCGAGACTTTTATTTTCCCTTCAATAAAATTATATATTTTTTTAAATTAAATATTTGTATGTATGTATTTATGTATTAATACACTCGGCGCTTTTTGAAAGTACGTACTAGCAAAAATCGCGTTTTTTTTAATACAATGTTTAATAAAAAAAAAAATTCTTATGTTATGGGCTTACGGCTAGTCTTTACTAAGAAGGGGTGGTAACGGTACATGTAATAAAAATATATCAACGACGCCGCCGTCAGGAGTAAATTTATGACCGTATCTTCACAATACAGCTTTTAGAACTTTTTTGTCCTATTGAGACATTGGTATCTTTGTGAAATGGTGAAAAAACATTTTTTACATAAAATAACATCAGGTATGAACATTTAATTTTAATAATTTGTAATTTTCTTTTGCTACAGTTATATTACAATATATAAACACATTACACACGTATTTGAAACTTCTACGAAATTATAAATCCCAAACATCTGTTTTTCTATTTTGTTAAAACCCCGGGTGAGTGTCACGTCCCCACCATGTCGTGTCCATCAGTCTTTTTGAGGGTTTCTTAACCACAAGAATTGTTTTTTTTTTTCAAAAATAAAATGAACGTGTTATTTTTTTTTTTAAAACCATGTCCGCTCCCAATGTGGAGCATATGGACTCCTAATGGAGTTTATCTCAACAGAAGTGTTTCTACGAGAACTGCTTGTTACTCAGTTGCTCAACCTCTCTTTTTCCAAAGAGAGTAGTAGTAAGCTAATCGCTCTCGATACGCCCCGTTCATAGGATAGGATGGGTGGGAGGGGGGAATTCAAGACATCACATACATATATTGCCTTTGAACAGAAATTCATAAATCGATTGAAAAAACAATTTATAAAACTGTCCGTACCGGGATTCGAACCCGGGTCCTCCGTAGCCGAAGCCAAAAACGTTGACCACTCAACCACACAGGCAGCACGTGTTATTAGCACATTATAAATCACAGTCACAATTCCCGGGACATTTTCCAAAAAAGTCCCGAGACTTACGACAGCAAAAAGCTCGACAAGTCCCGAGACGTCTCGACACAGAATCCCTAGTGTTGATTAAAATCAACAAAAAATATGTACAATTTAATTTCGAATACATCGTCTAGCTTTCCTGAACCAAGCGAATTGCGTTTTTTAAATCGTCTATTGTTTGATGTCGAAATAGTTTTCACTGCAAATATCGTGATGAATCGCTAATTATCATTTTAAATGCACTCGCGTGACAACCGCTACTTGCATTATTTACCATTGCACTATTTACTTGCACATCTTCTGTGAATGACTCGGTTATGGTTTCGATTTTATTCTCGCAGCATGCATCTGTATTTGAACGAATTAAACCTCAATGCATAGTTTTCGATTTTCATTTCGCAAGAATTAATTCATGTTTACTGATTTAACTCTCGCGGCTCGGAGACTAGAAAAATACTTCTCGGCCGATGGGGATCTTTTAGGGACCCCAGTGGTTTCCTCATTATTGGCCTTATTATTATGAATTTCAACAAAATAAATAGTCTAAGGGCTTTAAAATATCTCTCTGCATCATTCCTCATACATTTTTTTTATAAAAATCCGTGGTTTTTTAATAAATAATCATATTTTAAGTTGCGCGTAAAATATACGTCGTTTCAATGCAAATGTCAATTTGCGACTGGCGCGTTTGCTTAGCGGTGTTCAGTCTAGTTATCTTACCAACGATCGCTGATAAGCGGACGCTTATCTCTTATCTTATCGTATTTATATAAACTACAAAAGGTCCAAAAAACTATGATATAAGAATACCTTAATTATAAACATTGTATCACCCATATTAAAATAGATATTTAAGAAAATGTGGCTATTGGGGTCGCATTTTTTGAGCTTAGAACCCGAAAAGTTAAATGAGTCTTTCTATTCTTTAAAAAGTACGGTTTTAATAAGCAAAAAAAACTTACCAGCTTATGCGAGCGGTATGCCAAGTGGTCGAAAGGTAGAAACATCCAACTTAAGGAGTCCGGGACACATTAAAAATATTATTTTCAACCCGCACTGTATTTTATATACTCTAAAATTTGTAATTTATTTTTATTTTATAATCAAAGCACTGGCAAACTTAATTGCTTCAATTAATGTACGCAATTTAAAATATATCTTACATGGTGCTTGCTGTTCACTTGATTTTTTAAAAAAAAAAAACAGTATTCAGTATAAAAGGTTTTTAAATATTTTCTCTCTAAAGTTTTAAAATATTATCCATTTTCTGTGCGGTAACTCGGTCATCTGAAAAATAAAATAAATCAATTTAATTATTGGATACAATTTGTCACTTTTAGGGTGTTCACTGTCAATTACATTATATTAATAAAAACACAATATTCTTTTGTACTTCATTCCACTTTATTTAATTAGGTCAGAACCGGTTTCGCTCATTGCGAGCACTGTCAACTGACATTGTCATTGTCAACTCAGTTGACAATGCTCGCAGTGAGCGAAACCAGTCCTGACCTAATTAATAAAGTGGAATGAAGTACAAAGGAATATTGTATTTTTATTAAGGATACAATGTGTGCTTAAATTTAAATTACGAAAATACCTGGAAATAAATTAAATATAATCCTACTTAAAAAGTTTTATAATGAAGTCAACTAACCATATTGCAATAAGGTGGGAAAATATAAAAGTATTTTAATTCTACAAATACTATTTTACATATTATAGTATATATAGTTGATGGCTATTTAAGCTTTCAGCAGAACTATGTTTAAACTTTTTTCCCATGAAATTTGCATCTCAACATAAGTTTTATCTACGAAAACCGTTTGTTAATCAGTTGCTCAACTTAACCTTTCTTCTAAAACAGTGGGGATAAAACGGTAAGGATATGAGAGACCTAGTGTTAACCCTATTGCTCTCGCTGCTCCCCGTTATTTTAGGACCGTAAAGGTTGGCGGGGAATTTTCGTCATCACAAACAATGAAGGTATCTCAACAGAAGTTTTTTCTACGAGACCTGTTCGTTACTCAGCCGCTCAACCTCACTTTTTTCAAAGTGAGTAAGTAGCTAAAAAAAATAAGTAGTTGGCTAATCACTATTGCTACACCCAGTTATTAAAGGATCAGAAGGGTGGGAGGAGAGTAAATGATGTGAATTGACATCACAAACACCCAGTTTTTAACCCAAACACAATTTTGAATTTAATAATTCTCCAATTCACTGTGGTCTGACCGGAAATTGAACCCAGACCTGTGTGATCGATAGAGCAAGCTCTAACCAACTGGGCAACAGCAGGACATAAATAAAAAAAAAACTAAGTAAAAAGCAGTTACATTAAGAGATGCCTTCATTAAGAAAACACGTGAATGACATTGTGAACGGACATGGGTTACAAAAAAAAGGCTTTGGCTTGGAAAGAAGTGAGTTCCGGCAGCTTTTTTTTTAAAAAAAAAAAACACTGTTTATTACTATTAAATAAGATGAATATATTATATATCACACGAAAAAAATAAACATTGTGAATATGACATTATGTTAGCTAAATGGCAAACGGCGTGCATACATTAGCGGTGTCATTGTCAAGGTTGTATTTTAGGCATGAGGCGATAAACATGAGAATGCGTGTGCATGCTTTGCCCGTATACCTATGGGTATAATATATTCTTTCGTTTGTGATAATTATCTTATTATTATGGACATATTATACGACGCGGAAGAGTTCTGTTAAGCGGCCCAAGTGAGACTATAAAGGGAATAATATATTCAAAAATTAACCAAACATTCAACAAATTTTCTAAAACAACAATACATTAGGTATTCCCGGAATTAATTTCGTTTTTATAGTAAAACTCAAACTTGATTTTTTTCAATTATTTATTATTTTTTTAAATACAAACTAATTTTCACTGTTATCTACGACTCTTCGCCATCTATTTACTAGATCTAAAATTCCTTTTCTCATAAAAGGCTTTTGGTTTAGATTTGAAGAATTCCGAGAAATCCGATTTCAGTTCTTCGATATTATCGTTTTTTTTTTGTTTCTTAACTGCGTCTCTAAAAAGCGAAATAAGTGAAAGTCTCTCGGTGAGAATAGGATGGATGCAATAAAACATCCCAGCCAAGGTCCTGTATTTTTTTTCGGGTAATATCTGCGGCCGGGAGTTATCATGTTGAAGAATGACATTCCTTCTATTCAAGAGAGCAGGTTTAATTTCTTGCAACCTTGCATTTAACTTGTCAACATTTTTTGAATCCCACCACACTTACAATTATGCTTTCCGAGGATGTAGTCCTGGTTTTAGGGTTAGAATTGGGACTTGACCCCGATTTAACCATTGTATCTTTTTTTAATATCATGATAAAGGACCCATTTTTTGTCTCCGGTGATAAGGTCATGGAGAAACGGGGTAGACCGTTACTTTTCTTGCAGTATTTTGCGTATGCTTTGAGCTTTGTTGCAATCAGTTAGCGCGTAAGAAATCCAGATACCTTATTTTTGTACTTTTCCCAGTTTCCGAAGATAGTGATGAGTATTCGATTGTGATGTGCCAACCTTCTTCGATAATTCGTCAATTGTCATCGTCTTTGCTGGTCAACGGACTCAACACACACTGAGCCAATGTTGCCTATTGAAAAAACGACATTAATTTCGGGAATACCTAAAATATAATACTAGCCGGTTCTGAGTTACAACTTCTAACTAACAAAGAAAGTGTTTGTGTTTTGATTGTGTTTATTGAAGTGCATGTTTTCTTTATCTGGCTGTTTGAAGTTTGTCGTTTACTGCCGATTGTTTATGGTACAAAATACGCGCCACCTACTGAAAGTTAATTGTACTACGCCCATAACTTTTGCCCAAGTTGCATGAAAGGTATGGCAGATATACAAACATTGATTTTTATATGTAAGACCTACTGTGAGCTAATTTTAATATGCCTATAAACATCCCGAAAGTGCAAGCAAAAAGTTTGTCAAAGTTTTATTGCAATCGGATGAATGGTTTGGCATAAACAAACACATCATATTAGATAAAGTAAAAGATATCAAAATGTAAAATTGTAATTGAGGATTAAGAAAGGACATACTTCTTGGATAATTCAATATAAACGTAAACTTCTGAAAAAGATTTTTAAATATCGTCGGCTTGATTCTAAGACAACGTAAGTCAGTTTACAAGTGTTCTAACTGAAAATTTTGTTTTTTAAAGTAGAATATTTTACTTTTCATAATAATACATTTAAAAAAATACAGTCGAACTTGGTTATTACGAAAAAGATGGTACCGACTGAATTTGCTTGGTATAAGCATTACTCGTTATATTAGAGAAAAAATGAGTTTCGGTACCTTTTATTTTTTAAAAAAGAACTACATTTATACTACCCATTATTTTCGAATACATTACATCACTTCTATAACTCCACAAAAGTACCAACAAAGCTGGCAAACAGATGTTTGGATATGAAAATAAAGAAATATAAATAATCTTAACTCAGTTTCATAAAAACACATCTCAAAATATCGTTTATGGTTATGTCAACGTTGCTAAACATTTGTATTAATTGAGATTAATGACTAAATTATTCACTCAAACGATAAGACAAATATAAATCATCACTTTTCTATTACTTAGTTTAGATGTGTCAATACATTAGTCAGACATATCTAGTTGTAGCACTATGGAACTAAGCCATCGATATGGTTTAAAAATCCAGGATTTGTCTGTTAAACATGGGACAATCCCGTTTAAATAGAGATGTTTGACAACCCTATGCTCGACTGACCCAATATCACATTCTGTCTTGTTACTACGCAATTTTTTTGTTATGTATATTATATTAAATGTACATTTTAAAATATATAATATGGGCATGTAATTATTTAATAAATAAATAAATAAATCGTTACCCCGTCAGAGTAAGTTAGTTTTAATCGATGGTGTGTTATTTATTGGGAATTAATTCAATGCTATATTATTAATCGCCTTTGGCAATGTATGTACAGTTTCTAATGCCCAATTATATTAAGATAACTTAGAAAAAAAAATGAAAATAATTACCCAACAAGTTAAAATGTAATGATACAAAATGGTTGCTGTACGAACTTACTTGCTTTGTCGATAACCTTTGCTCTTGGTTTTTTTTTTTTTGTATCGACTGTTTTAAGCGAGTCAAATTTTGTGCAATTTATTTATCGATAAATTTACACGTATTATAAATAATTAATAATATAACATATACACAAATCAGGAACTGATTAAATACGTTATTTAATTTATCGTTTTTGTTTTGGCAACAATAATGCCAAGTCAAAAACTGACTCAAGTTTTTAATACGAGAAATATTTACTAAAAATAAAATATCTTCGATTATCATTTTTAAAAATACAAGTCCGCCCACAATTTGAAGCACATGTTTTCCTAATGGAGGTATCTAAAGACAATATTTTTTACGAGAACTGTTTGTTACTCAGTTGTCTAACAACTTTTTTTGCGAAGAGAGTAGGGATATATAACAGTTCTGAGGAGTCGTTAAAAAAAAGACGACTCCGATTCCGAATTAATTTATTAAAATATTTCAGCTTACTTACATATCTGTATACCATCAGATCATTCTAGATCAGGGGTGGGGAACTCTTCATTTCTATTTGAGCTTGAAGACACCATATCTTAACAGTACAAGCGCCACAGGACATGGCAGGACAGGTTACGATTTGAAAGCACGATTAAAAATTGAATTTAATCATCGATTCCATAAATTCGATTTACATTTTTCAACATGTTAGATTCGTGTTCAGTTTTTTCTCGATATAAGCTGTTTTTTTTATAACATATCATATCGACTATAGACAGGAAAAAGGACGTAACTTACAGCTTTTATTCGATAATCACAATGTATCCAACTTGATACACGTTCTATCAAAAGGATGTAAGCTGCAAATGCCGAATTAGTATCTAAATTTAACTTTTAAGTTTGAAAAAAGATGAGCTCGTGAAATTTGAAACCAAGATAAATTACTGAAAAAAAGATTTTTCTTAGACAATTTCTTAAATCAATATTAGATTAAGTCAATTAAACACCAGTTTAGAAGTCTCTGTTCACTTCAAAGTTGTATTTATTTCATAATTTGCATAAGGCCGAAAATCATTAAAACACGTTTTTTGTGCCTCCTGTAAAATTTGCTATTTGTGGGTTACGTTCTTTTTCCTTTCCACAGTCGATATAAGTTTGTTGTTAACGGCTTAAACCTTATTAAAAAGCTATCAATCACTGCTCGAATGGACTCACGGTTACAGCATTTGTGAATATAATTAATTAAACCAAAATGCGTACATTTTTTTTAAATTGATATTTAAACAAAGTCTATTATTTATTTTAGTTCAACAAATATTTTTTCTATAAATGGTTGAATGCTATTTCGGTTCATGCCTTTATCAAAACTATTACTAGAACACTGTTCTGATGAGGGTATAAACCGATATAATTATCAACCATAATTATATTATATTATGAGCAATATTATAATAATATATTTAGACAACACATATTTTTTTCATCCTTGTCCGCTCCCGACAACGCCTAATAATGAAGGTATCTCAACAGAAGTTCAACAGACAACTCAACTGTTCAACCTCTCTTTTTTTCGAAATGAGTAGGGCTAAAACAGGACCGGCTTCGCTCATGACGAGCATTATTAACTGAACTATTAGCAGAAAAAATCATCAATATTATTAGTTGAGTGTCATAAGCGGAACCGGTCTTGATTTTCATAAATAAAAGTGACAATTAGTATATTTTAGTTTTTGAATATCTAAGCCATATATGGGCAACCACCGGCCCGCCGAGCTATTCTGTCCGGCCCTGATTCATCTCGGCGAAGTAATAGAGAAAGAAATTAATAGTTCCTGGGAGTTTAGTATTGCTAGTCTCGTAATTCAAGTTCAAAGCCAATCTTCACACTAAACTTTGTAATCAGTATATCGACTGTGGAAAGGAAAAATGACGTAACCCACACATATCAAATTTTACTGGAGGCGCTAAAAATGTGTTTGGATGATTTTGTGACATGAAAATTATGAAATATACACAAGCTGGAAGTGCACAGAGACTTCTAAACTGGTGTTTAATTGACATAATCTAATATTAATTTAAGAAATTGTCTAGGAAAAAACCTTTATTTTAGTACTTTTTCTTTGTTTTAATTTTTTTGCAAGGTCATCATTTTCCTACATAAAAGCTAAATTTAGATACTAATTCAGAATTTGCAGCTTGCACCCTTTTGATAGAACGTGTATCAAGTTTGATACATTGTGATTATCAAAAAAAAACCTGTTTTGAAAAAGTGTGGGTTACGTTCTTTTTCCTTTCCACAGTCGATATTATATCAATATTATGTCGTTCATAATATAAATAAAAAAAATATACAGGAAGTAGCAAAGTGTTTTATTTAATTTAATATTACTTTATTATGTTTAATAATTTGGTCCGGCCCTTGACTCGGAGACAGAATGATAATTTGGCCCTAGACAAAGGAAAGGTTTCCCATGCCTGATCTAAGAAAACACTAAAACAACGGAAAACGAAGGCTCGACAGACTTGTGCACATGATTGAACAGTTTTGTTAACGATAAAAAATATTTTTTTACAATATGAAATTTTATTTATATTTTGTACACAAAAAAAAACTAATAATATTGTCTAGTCGAAAGAATACGATACGCAAAAACAAACCAATAGAATGATAATTATTCTAACATAAAAAACTTTACAAAAAATGTGAGAAGCAGCCTTAAAAACGCACGATTAGCATTTTCAAATATCGAACGAGTGACATCACCGTGAAGTTGTTTGCAAGTGTGAATTTTTATGCAGTCTTCCATTTTTAAATTTATTTTTGTCATTTTAGAATTTAAATAACAGTTTTTTAATTATGCAAATAGTTTTGTTTTACCTCTCAATTCATCATATTGTTTTTTTTTAAATTGAAGCAATTAATAAATTTTATTTAATTATTAAAAATCGAAAATATATTAGCATTAGGGTTTGCAATACCGGTATTGAAAATGACAAAACCGGTATTACAACAAAAAAAACAAGCTTGAATAGCTGCACATCAAAATGATCATGGTTTGTTATAATGCCATAGTAATATATCGACTTTGGAAAGTAAAAAGTACGTAACCCACACATAGCTTTTACAGGAGGCACATAAAATGTGTTTTTATGATTTTGGGGCATAAGCAAATTATTAAATATACACAGCCTTGAAGTGCACGGAGACTTCTAAACTGTTGTTTAATTGATATAAACTAATATTAGTTACAGAAGTTGTCTAAGAAAAACCTTTTCTTAGTTTTAATTTTTTACAAGGTCACCTTTTTCAAACTTAAAAGCTAAATTTAGATACTAATTCGGCATTTGCAGCTTACATCCTTTTGATAGAACGTGTATTAAGTTTGATACATTGTAATTATTGAAAAAACTGTGGGTTACGTCATTTTCCCTTTACACAGTTGATATATATATTGACATAACCCACACATAACTTTTTTTAAAGGAAGCATACAAAAAAAATCTTAATTTTGGGACAAAGTCAAAATATAAAATATACACATCATTAAAGTCAACGGATTTAAAAAAACTGTTTATTAACTCAAAAGAATATTAATTTAATATTTTTACAGCTTACATCCTTTTAATAAAACCTGTATTAAATTTTAATCGTTGTGATTATTGAAAAAAAGTGGATTTAAACAAACTGTAGGTTACGTCCTTTACATCCCTTTTTACTGCCAGTATTTTTAGGGGATTTAGATATTCTCACTTTACCACTACGCCACTGCGATCACCTTCCTATATTTGTAATGTTTGTTTACGAATTAATTATTCACCGCTTTCTTGTGGATGTTTTTTTTTTTTTTAGAAGTTGTATAGAAGCAAAGGCGCATAATATTGGCTAATTTCTTTTTATCAATCATTCGACACAAGTGCTTAATCAAAATATTCAATCGATGACAGCTCATTAAGAGAACCTTTTTTGTGCTGTTAAACACAAACAACTTTTTGATTTATCTGAGCTAATATGTCAATATTTTTCTACTGACCATCAATTCGATAGGCCTATCGCTATTGCCGAAATTTAAAAAAAATAAACGAGATGCCGCTTATGTGAGGTGCTCAAAAGCAGATTAACCTACTTCTTTTTATAATTTATTAATTATACGGAATAAAAAACTATGCTTCAATTCTAAAGCTACCTAAATTAATTTTTTTATTACATAGAGTTACAAGTAATTATTTTTGTCATAGAATGAATAATATACGTATTCAATAATTTAAGATTTCGACTGAAGGTGCTTGGTGGAATTTCAATATTAAATTTGAATCGTTCAAATTATGTACACTCCCACAGAGTCAGTCCGAGGTCATCCGTGCACTTGAACGCCTGAAGATGCCGAAAGGCGAAGCCCGGGTCGTTAGTGACAAAATCTGTGGGAGTGTACATAATTTGAACGATTCAAATTTAATACGTATTCAAAACAGATCCTCACACTTAAATGCTTATGCCAAACTACTTTCTGAAAATATTAAGCGTGGCACAGCGAATAACGTTGTGGTCTTTCCTGAAGTGGATCTCACGGGTTTGAGACCCAGCACAAACACTTTTTTTCTTTATTCAAATCCATGGTTGTTTTTAATGTCTAAAAATTCCTTATCACCCTTCGTATTTAAAGTAACAAATAGTTTTCGTAAAGAATACTTCTATTGGGATTTATTTAATATGATCAGGACCGGTTCCGCACATCACTTAATCCATATCCGCTCCACACTTTTCTTGTCTTAAAACAACTCTATCATTCTATTTCTACTACTCTATTCAAAAAGAGACGTTGAGTAACTGAGTAACAAATAGTTTTCGCAGAAAAAATGTCTGTTGGAATTTACTTATATGATCAGGACCAGTTTAACACATTTCGAGCATTATAAGTTGATATATTTTCAATCTTTTATGTCTGCTCCTAATGTGGAGCATATTACCACCTAATAGAGAAATCTTGACATACGTTTTTTACGAGAACCGATTGTTAGTCAGTTGCTTAGCGATTCGGGCTAGAAAGGTTAGGGTTAAAATAGGGCTAGTAGTTAGCTAATCGCTCCTGCTACTCTCTGTTATTTTATCAGTAAAATAAGTATATGTTTTTAAAAAATCCATAAATCAATTGAAAAAAATGTTGTTTGCACTGGGATTTGACCCCGCGAGATTCATCACCGAAGCCAACATCGTTGACACTATGCTACGTACCCAAATTATAATGCTTGTGATGAGCGAAACCGGTTCCTATCACACTGTGTCGCCCGTTGTGGTCTAGTTGGTTAGAGCTTGCTCTACCGAACACCTGGGTCTAGATTCAATTCCCGGTAAGGTCAATGTCAAATTTAGATATTTAAATTTAAATTTGAGATTTAACGCATGGGTGTTTGTGATGTCAATTTACCTCGAGTTGATCTCGTATGATATTTCAACTTAAACATATTTGGCGCATTGGCATTAGCTGTAATGTCAAATATTTTTTTAATTAAAAAAACAATAATTATAATAATTGCGAAATTATTACAAAAGAGTTTTTTATTTTTTGAATATGTTTTACATTAGTGACGAACGTGGAGGAAAAAATGAAGCAATTAAATAAGGCTAATGTCGAGTACCCATGAGCGTTTATTACTACAGGTAGGGTTTCCAACCTTTTCTATAACAATTCCGGGACAAACAGCTCAAAACTGAACATCATCATCATCATAATCAGTCAGCAATTACTTAGTTTTCCGAGGAAACTTTTTATGTATGAAAACAAATATTTACAGTTTTTCTTTTACTACTATAGAAACTTACTTACATTTACATATATTATATTACATAATCATAATAAAATAATCTTATAATAACAAATTAAGCGTAATATTTTTATATGTTTTTCCAACAATATTTTTTCTCACTTTTTACTGCAATCACCAATTCTTTCGCAAGTGAGTCCGTATTTAAAAATTTCACAGACTGAGTGTCTAAATCAGTCTTGGGGAACTTGCAGCCATTTGGCTACTCTGGTGCGGCCCTTTGACTGTTCTAAAAATTCTGCATTTTTTTTTTTGTAAATTCGTGAGATTTTGGATGTCAAAATCTCTGGAAGACGTACAAATTTCTGGGCTTTACAAATTGGCATGAAATTGTTTTTGGCCAAAGATTCCCTAGTCAATTCCGTGTCAATGTTTACTGCGGCCTTATGTTGAATCAGATAAATGAATGTACTCTTTAGAGAGAGAACGGTTCCCCACCCTGGTCTAAATAGTAGTGGGGGAGAGAACGTACGTTGAGACGACGTTCAAGGGATTTATACACAATGTCAGTTTAAAAAATATTTGGAATATTTTTCTCTTAATTTCCGGGACAATCCCGGCCGATCCGGGACGGTTGGCAATCCTAACTACAGGGCCGGCAACTAGTTATATAGGTTGCCGTATTTTATAAAGAGAACAAGTATAGTTGATTCAAGTAATATTAAAAAAAAAAAAAAAACATAATTACAAGTCTGTTGGTATTGTCTGGTGGTGTAGATGTAGATATACACTTCCATTCAATCAAAACGTATTCAGTTTCTCAGACAATAATCACATTCGACAGCGCGCACACACCTTATGTAGAACACTTTGCGAGATGCTTGATTGAGCCCGACTGGAGAAATTGTTGTCGATAGCTGCGTCCGGTGAAAGGGAGTGATGACTAAACTACCCAGGAATTCTCAAAAATTATTCTAGATTTACTCTCTTGTAGAGAAAATATTGGACTCGAATTTTATCGCAAAGTTACTGGATTTTTAAAAATTGTGATTGAAATTAGCGAGTCGATAATATATATGTCGGCTTCAGGGCTCAGTGGTTAACCCGTAACATGCCATTCTAAAAAATCACGTTCCCTAAAATGATGGAATCTCAGTTCCACTGTTTATTGACAGTATTTAAACTTAAGTTAGAAGCTAAAAAATAATTTTAAAAATGTATATATGCTAGAATACCTAAAATGATAAATACTTATTGACAATGTTAAGAGAAATATTGAATGATTTAATGGCTCAACTATTTACGATTGCATCGTGGGCATGGAGGTGTTAATGTGGCTTCCGTGACTGATTTGACGGACTATTCCCTGCATAAACAGAAGTTTTTCGTTTGATTTTTAGATTTTTGTTTGGAAAGAATGGGTTTTTGCAGTGGTGCAGTGGTAAATAAATAGGTATCAGGTCGGTCAATGATTTTTTCCCTATTTTTTTATACCCGTCCGAAGTTAAAAAACCACAAGTTTTAACAATTAAATCAATAAAAAAAACGCGCAATTATTAAAAAAAAAAGCTGTACTCACTTCTTGTACGATGCTTTGATGATAAAAATACAAAAACTTTCAATTAAACCAAAAATAAAAGATCAATTTTGATATAATGCTATTAAATTTTATGAAGAGTATTTTGAATAAATGTATGTACTTGAAAATAAAAAAGTGGCAGGGCGGCTCCTTGGCTCATTTTAGGTGCCAAGTCGCCGACCTGGCCCCACTACACCACTGGGTATTTGTGATGTCTAAAAATTGACTCCCACCACCCTTCCAACCAGAAAGTATCGGAGCGTCGTGAAAATGATTAATTAGTTGTAGCTCGACTTCGTCGGATTACTGTACAGGTGCAAGCACGAAAGAGGTAAGAATAATAATTAAACATATACATACATAAGTAAGTCTTGAGTTTCACTCTCAACAGCGTCAATATAAAAAGGTAATTATTTCACTTCAGCTGATTCCGTTTTGCCGACGGTTTTTGTAAATCACTTTGCGTGTATTATATTTATATCAAAATTTAATTTCCACTCAAGTGAAATTTAAAACTCGCTTATAAAAGGCTTTTTATAGGGTCAAATTAATTGTTGGAGGTACATGTCAATTTACATACAAAATCAAGGCCAATACAAAGGCACTGCAAAAAGGTTAACATAACAGGAACTGTATTTGAGTGGTTAATACTGTTGCGGTAATCCGGAGTTGGAGTCTCAGTATTTTTTTGAGCCCTCATTTAGTTTCTCAACATCCATGTTGTTTTTCCCGCTCCCAATGTGGAGCATATGGACTCCTAATGGAGTTTATTTCAACAGAAGTGTTTCTGCGAGAACTGCTGCAGTTGCTCAACCTCTCCTTTTCCAAAGAGAGTAGGGATAGAAGGATAGAGTTAGGACAGGACTAGTGGTAAGCTAATCGCTTTCGATACGCTCGTTCATAGGATAGGATGGGTGGGAGTGGGGAATTGAAGACATCGCATACATCCATGCCTACGAACAGAAATTCATAAATCGATCGAAAAATCAATTTATAAAACTGTCCGCACCGGGATTTGAACCCGTGCCCCTCGTAACCGAAGCCAACGACGTTGACCACTCGACCACGGAGGCTGTTGTGAAGACAGTCAATAATATAAGCAAGTTTAAATTTTAAATTTGAAACTTAACGCTTTTGTATTCGTGATGTCAAATTACCTTGAGTTGATCTCGAGTAACTTACAATAAATTATCATCAAGCTTTTCTCGTATTATCTTTCATCTTTTAAATATTTGGCACATTGGCATTAGATATGAGATACGACCGTATGTTATTAAGCATGCGATTTCACTGTACTGTCCCATCTTTTAACCACTTGAATACCAAGCGGACACAGGTGTCTGGAACATATGCAAACGAACACGGATGTCCAAGACATTTAAAAAAATCAAATACTTGATATTCTAATAGAATATAAGCACTATTTTGATGAATATGTGTAGTTCTATCTATACTGAGTCAATATAGGTTTTTAAAATATCGAATTCGAGTGTATATTAGGCAAAATTATTTTTCTTAAAAACACGCAGTTTCTTTGGGACATATTAATGATTTATTTGCGCGGTATTCAAATAGTTAATAAAAGGTTTTCCCACTAAATTACATCATCTTCTAACAAAAATAACTACTATTATTCTCTGTATGTTCATATGTTATACATTAGCAGCGGATATGGTTTAAAAAAATGCTTGTGTGTAGATATGCACTTGGAAATTTGAACCAATGATCTTCATTAATACGGAAGCCATATGACTTCACCACGACACCAAGGCAATCGACTTAGCTGGAAATTTATTACCACTTCTTGGTTATAAAAGGTTTCTTGTTTGATGTTAAAAGGTGTGTTGATGATTGTAGAGATAAGATTTTACAATGATCAACTGTCGATGATAGTAACAATGTATTGTTTCTATGGTAAAACTATTAATATAATAATATAATGACAATAAGAAATAGTGAAATCTCGGATGTAATGAGGAAACATTCGTTGACATATTAGTTTATGGTTTCCTTTGTACATTTATTCACTTTTATACCGAGCTACTTTTCGAGTATTCCGGACAAAAATATCGTCAATGAGAGTGAACTCAATGAAATAAGCATCAGTTTTAAATTTTATGGGAAAATTGGATTGACAAAGAAATGTTATATGTGTGTAACGGGTGTGTAAATAAATTATAATTGTGTACGTTTGTTTGAATTGCAACCGCTCCATTTACTTCATGTCTTCATGTGATGGGTATGTTTGTAAGCATTTCAAAATACGTATTCTCTGTTATAACGAGTAATGCAGGGGTGGGCTGGAGGGGGGCCCTTGTTAAATTTCAGCGTGACCTGCGAGCCCCTTGTTAAGATTTAAAAAAACATTCGTCTTAGATCAAATCAGCACATAAATGCAATCTCTGTAGATGGTTAAATTTTATTATGAAACAAGACTTACTAGCCAATTCATTTTTTCATTCAGCGTTGTGGGCTTCCGTGTCGGACCTCATGGGTTCAAGTTAATCACTAGTCCTGTCTTAGCCTTATCATTCTATCCCTACTACTCTCTTTGGAAAAGAAAGGTTGAGCGACTAATTAACAGTTCTCATAGAAAAATAAACTTTTGTTGAGATACTTTCATTAGGAGGCCATATGCTTCACATTGGGAGCGAAAATGGATACAAATAAATGGGTAAGATTTTTCGACCCCCTTGTTAAGATATTGGCAGCCCACCGCTGGAGTAATGATTATAACGAGAAAATATAGTTGGTTCTATCTTTCTCGTAATAACCAAGCTCGACTGTATATAAGTTAAATACAATTGTACATACCAGATACTAAAATCATCCAATTTATGATTATACATATTGCTAATTAAGATTTGAAAGCTTATATTTAGCTTAATTAAGAAACTATAAATTTTCTCGTCAAGTGGAAAATTGCTCGTAGAATACACAGATATGTTTTTCTCGATTTTGAATAAACTTGATTTTATCGCTTTTTGTAACTAGACGCCTCAAATCTCTACTAAAAAACATCTCGAAATTTGCATGCAATTTTTCATTACAAGCCCTGAGTATGATCAGCATTTTGATTTACCTGTTTGTTGAACACTATTCAATTGAATAATAAATTTATTATAATATCATTTGTTCCAAATATTTCAGCTTTTAAATTAGCCCATTAGAAGTGGAGTGAGCCAAGTGGTATTTTATAAAAAAATAAGTTAGATACGTTGTAATATTTTACAGGTCTTAAAGCAAGGGTGCCCAACCTTTTCTGCCCTGGGATCGACTTTTCGATCTTAAGTTTTCTCGCGATCGACTTCTAACGTGATTCTTATAAGAAATTTATTTATTTAGGGTTTTTTCCCTTTTTTAAACTTAGAAATGTTTATTTTAAATACGAAATACGTATCATTAAATATGTATGGGCTTAAAAATAAATTAATTTTAGTATTTTTGTATATTTTATACTTAAATTATATAATTTAAGATTTCGACTGAAGGTGCTTGGTGGAATTTCAATATTAAATTTGAATCGTTATAAACTATATACATTCTCACAGATTTTGTCACTAACGACCCGGGATACGCCTTTCGGCATCTTCAGGCGTTCAAGTGCACGGATGAACTTGAACTGACGCTTAGTAAATGATCGTTTCGTGTTTATATAAGAAATAAATGTATCATTGAGTTTAGAGTCATTGCTGGCGAATAGGATAAGCTTATGGGAAAGCCCACAGATTTGAGTAGTAAGTAGTTTCAAGAATTATATTTATTTGTTTTTCGGTAAAGGTTTTATGATTATATTTATATAGGGTATAAAAGTGGAGATCCCGGTAGGTTTAATATTTCATTTAAAATCGGAAGGTTATGCTTTATTTATTTCTAAAATTTCAACTTTCAACAAGCTTTCGGGATCGACCAAATTTTGTGGGGTCGAATGGTCGATCGCGATCTACCGGTTGGACACCCATGTCTTAAAGTATCACAAAAGTGAAGTAACCTAAGTTTATAGCGTAGAATAAAAGTTTACTTTAAAGTCTAAGAAAAAGTTTTACCATGTTACTAGTTGGCTCACTTCGCCTCTTGAAAGTCCAAATATGGATTTTATTACTAAATATTCAATCAAATGATGTTCTTTAAAGAGTAAACCAGCACAGAATTATTAATTAAATATGCACATATAAATTAGATTTTTTTTTTGAATCTGGGTTTAATTAGATCAAACCGTGGTGATTAAAATTGGTGAGCCTCCTCCCACCCACCTGTCTTCTTAGTGTCACATGAGTTTGCTCAACGCCAGTAGCGTGCGTAACCCTCCCCCGAAATAATATTTAATTTAATTTGAAAACTTTGTTACTTCACTTGTTGTGTTATATATTGTGACAAAAGCTTCACTGTTTTAGAAAGATTAATTATTATCAATTTACTCGCAAACTTTACTGTGTTTGGTTTGATAATGTTTTTTAAAGAAACAAAACACGTCTCACAATCTGTGACACAACTAGTGTAGTAACAAATATACCAAATTTAATACACTTCTATCAAAATTATGTAAAATTAGAATTATTTTCATAATTTACGTTTCCACAAAAATCTTGGTCGAACACGACCCGGGTTTCGCCTCTCGGCATCTTCCGGTGTTACTCAGTGCGCGAATGCACTCGAACTGACGCACTGAGTAACACCGTAAGATGCAAGATTTTGTTGAAACGTACATTATGAAAATAGTTCTAATTGAACGTTAAATTTTCATCAAGCACCTTTAGTCGAAATTCTAAATTAAATCAAAATGATGTAAGCTGCAAATGTCGATTAAGTATCTAAATTTAGCTTTTATATTTGAAAAAAGATGAGCTTGTGAAAATTGAAACCATGAAAAAAACTGAAAAAAGAGACAATTTCTTAAATTAATATTAGATCATGTCAATTAAACACCAGCTTAAAATTCTCTGTGCACTTCAAGGTTGTGTATATTTCATAATTTGCTTTTATCCTAAAATCATCAAAAAAAGTTTTTTGTGTCTCCTGTAAAACTTACTATGTGTAGGTAACATCCTTTTTCCTTTCCACAGTCGATATCTACATGTGCGCGTTTGTCTGGTTGGCATAGCAACGATACTTAATTTTTTATTGATATGAAGGTAATGTAATATATAATATAATAAAAAAACTACCTCTTATATAATATATTTTAATTGGTACACACATTGTGTTACGCACGCCACTTGATAATAAAAAAATACGTCCTAAGGCCTAGTGGGACCTCAGCCAACGAGGACAAGACGTGTTTCATTAAGGTCCGCGAGCACAAAACCCGTTTCGTTTCATAAAAAAACATTAATACTTGACATCGAGAGTGTTTTACATTTTAACATAAATACATACACACATTAAATGCAAGCATGTCTTACTTCACCCCAATCAACGTTTTAAAACAGATTTACTATTCTGCGCATTACTTTCCATGTAACGTGATGGAACGGCGTTCCGGCACCTTTTTCTTGGCATTTTTTGAAAGAAGTTTGAAAATAATTTTGTCGGGTCCAATGCAACGTTGGCTCTAAGGCCGCGCAGCAGTTGGGAAGCCCCCGCGCACTCATTCCGGGTTGGCGCGCACTACAAGACAGTTTGTTCAATTAACATTTGATCGGTCCGCGCAGCCTTTGAAATTTTAACCTCTTGCCTTAAAGGGAACACTGGTCCTATGGCGCAGCGGTTAGCGCTGTTGGCTTCCGTGCCAGACCTCACGGGTTCAAGTCCCAGTACGAACAGAATTTTTTCAATGTATCGATTTTTGTTCATAAACATGGGTGTTTGTGATGTCTAAATATTCCATCCCACGCGATGTAGTGAGAGAAATTAGCTCACCACTATTCCTCGCCTAGCCTTGTTCTTCTATTCCTACTACTCTCTTCGAAAAAGAGAGGTTAAGCGACAGAGTAAAAAACAGTTCTCATAAAAAAAAACGTCTGTTAAGATACTTCCATTGGGAGGCCATATGTTCCACATTGGGAGCAGTCATGGATAAAATAAATAATAAAGTATTTTTATCACTGTTTTGCAAGTGATCTAAAAAAATTGAAGGTCGAAAGTACACCAGTTCCCATCTTTTAACAAGGCAAGCATGGCTCCCTCGATTTTTCCAGTACTTTCAAAGACCGATGGGTTCGCTTTGATAATACATGCACTGCCTGACTACACCAAACACAATATCGATTTACACGATGCAACTATTAAATAAATAATTGTAAATCATTTCGCGTTAACATCGATTCGTTACACATTTAGTGTAATTAGCTACAACGCGGTTTCGTAAAAGGATAGTTTCTTCCGTAAAATAACTAGGTTTCTAGATTCGTATATTAAGACGCCACGTGCTCTATCGTGGTGTTTAAGCTAGGCTAGAAGTGCACTAGTAATTGAACTTCTTTAAGTTTCGTGAGCTGTAATTTCACTGCAAAATGTGCGGCAAATTGATAAATACCGCAATTAAAAACTAAATACTTAGAATTCCATAGCAGGGCAAACCAAGCGGAACGATTTTGCCCAATAGGCGGCCGAAACGAAAACGGCTTGGTTTCTGAATTTAGATGGTTATATTGAATATGATATCAACAGCATAAAAATGTGTTCAATTCGTAGAATACTTATTTTCAATTTTTCTTTTTTGCGTTTCTAATAAAGGGATTCCACGGGTCTACTGAATTTATACAACTGTTCATTTTGGCTATAGAAAAAGTGTGTCTATTTCGTAGAGGTTTTTGTTCTGAAATAAATTAAAAATATACATTAAAACTCTTATAACGAGTTTCGTTCCAGAATCTTATCGTTATGTGAAACACTCGTTAAGCGAAACAATTTTCCACACATGAAACAATGTAAAATACAATAATGCGTTCCATGCCGGAAAAAAAACATTTTTTATATTTTTAACGTCTATTAAAATAAAACAGTCCAACTCCATAAGCTTTTCGGGGTCAGCTCGTGACTGAACTCTTTCACAAACTCATTAATTTTGTTGTTATCCACCTCCAGACCCATGGTATTGGCCAAAGATACAATCTCGTTGACGGTAGACTTCACAGGTACTGTTTTAAATCCTCAAAATCACATTCGACAACGCTCCTTGGCAAGCTTCTTCCAAGCTGAAGTGAGGGTTCTCTTGGTAACCCCTTCCTACGCCTTGTCAATCATCTTGAGGCAAGCAACGATGTGAAAGTGATCTTTCCAAAACTCTGCGTCACTCGTTATGCGAAATATCGCTCGTTAAGAGAGCATTTTTTTCACAATCTGTTTTGCTCGTTATGCGAATTACTCGTTATACGAGGTGCTCGTTATGAGAGGTTCCACTGTATCTTGAATGTTTAGAAATATACACTTCAATATAGTAACCGTCAATTTAAAATGCGTTTGACAAATAAAAAAATATATTTAAATTAGCGGTGGGTTGCCAATACGTTAAAATGGGGCTCGCTTTATATCAAAGCAATTTTCAAAGTGTTCTGGCGAAGCAGTGAGTTTTTGTAATCACTACGATGGAATTATATGCAATACTGAAATAAGCAATCGATTATTATTTAACTTTTCCGGTTCTAAGCTCAAGAAATGCGACCCCAATACCCACATTTTCTTAAATATCTATTTTAATATGGGTGATACAATGTTTATAATTAAGGTATTCTTATATCATAGTTTTTTGCACCTTTTGTAAGTTATCTAAATGCGATAAGATCAGAGATAAGCGCCCGCTTCTCAGCGATCGTTCGTAAGATAATAGGCTGAACACCGCTAAGCAAAGCGCGCCAGTTGCACATTGATATTTGCACTGAAACGACGTATATTTTACGCGCGGTGTTCACTGTCAATACTTGGTGGAAAGGCATTATATTAGTAAAAACACAATATTCCTTTGTACTTCATTCCACTTTATTTAATATGTCAGGACCGGTTTCGCTCATTACGAGCATCGTCCACTGATAAGAAATATAATTTAACAATGCTATTTATACAACAAAAAAAACAGTAATAAACAACAATTTCAATGCCAATTGTTGTTTATAACTGTTCATTTTTGTATAAATAGCATTGTTAAATTATATTTCTTGTCAGTTGAAGATGCTCGTAATGAGCGAAACCGGTCCTGACATATTACATAAAGTGGAATGAAGTACAAAGGAATATTGTATTTTTACTAATAAACAGTTCTTTTAGAAAAAATCTGTTGATACCTTCATTAGGAGGCCAACCGTTCCACATTAAGAGCGAACATGGATATAAAAAAATACATTCATGGTTCATGTTTCAACAACTTTGGAACGAGCCGGATATGCAAGAAATACCCTCATATATACTCACAGACAGATACTACTGTATTGAGTGAAAAGTACGTCCGTACTAATTTACAGAAAAATGGCGCCGACGTACATATACGTCCATACTCCTCTACAGGTTAAAACATAAATTTACTGCGGATTACATTGTAGCATCGTTTGTATCTGTTTATCAAATACCATCCACGATTTGAATACCCCACCACGGCGCCCACTTTCAAATATGGCCACCGTGCCACGCCGGTCTAACTTCAAGCAGAGCAAATTCAGCGCCGTTGAAGAGAATCGGTCAAATTTCTCTTTTGATAAAGTAAACGCTCAAGAGTTGTGTTACTCATTGCCTACGCCAAACGTGCATTTCCTTTTCAATTAACATTTATGGATGACTGAAGCATAATAAATTATCGTTGTACTAGCAAGCAAATTTTGTATTTAACCCTCCAGAGACGAGAGCTTTTTTCGAAAAAAAAAATCATATTGAAGTCACGGATAACTTTTATTCCAACCAAAAATTAAAAAAAAACGTTGTATAGAAACCCCGCATGACTATATGGCCAAAATCATCCTTTTATTACCGTGTAATATTGCGTACGGAAAGTAGTAAGGACAAAGGCGACCGCATGGGCACGCAAACATTCGGGGTTGAAATATAGCTAAACGTGAAATTTTAAAAAAAAAAATTACAATTTGACCTCTTAAGATCAGCATATTTTCAATACAAATATATTCTCAAAAGAACTGTAATCCATACTTTAATCCATATTTACTCCCAATGTGAAAAATATCTCAAAAGGTGTTTGTTTTTTCAACGAGAAATGTTTGTTACTCAGTCGCTCAACCTCTCCTTTTTCAAAGAGAGTAGTAGAGATAGAAGGATAAGGCTAGGATAAGACGAGTAGTTAAATATTCGCTCTCGTTACGTTCAGTTGGATGGAAGAATCGGAAGAGTAGGATGTTACTTTTGGACATCACAAACATCCATGCCTTCGAATAGAATTGAAAAAATGATATTCATACTGGGATTTGAAACTGTGAGGACTGGCACGTAAGCCAACGTCGTTTACCACTGTTCCATGGAGTTGACAATCATCAATTACATACATAAAAAATAATGGTTTTGTTTAATTTTGAAATATTCCATTTGATTCCTTCAATTTTGAAAATGATGTATTCATAGTGCAGGGTGAATAAAGTGCCAGCGCCGTATCGTACATTATATTTTTTTCAATAAATTCATATCAACAACACATAAGTAAAAAATGAAAAAAAAGAAATTTAGCTGTATTTAAAAACATTTGCGGTTTCACTAAACCTTTGATGAATATTGGGGGTAGAAAGGATATCAGATTGCTATATACATCAATCTATATATCAGTTAGGTCCGTAGTGCAGTGGTTAACGTCGTTGGCTTCCGTGACGTATCTCACAAGCTCGAATCCCAGTACGAACAGTTTTTTTTCAAAAGATTTATCGATTTCTATAGGAAGGCTTAAAAATCTTAAAATTCCTTTCTACCTTTCCAATCATAAAATAAAAATGATTAACGCGAGCCATTAGCAAATCAATAATCCTGTAAATATTTTAGAACATTTTAATTTATTTTATTTTAGACATACATGAAGAATATAAAATGAGTGAATGGTATAAATGTTATGTTTGAATATTATTTCATAAAATATAGCCGCCCTTGCACATACAAGGGGTGCATTGATCCAATGCCACATTGACCGGCCGCCACTGATAAAGATATTAAAATTCCCTGATTATCAAAAATAACGATTATTTCGAATCAAGATTTGTTGACTTATCGCTTTCTGCCAGTATAAAGGCGATACATATTTACATATCGGCTGTGGAAAGGAAAAAGAACGTAACCCACACATATCAAATTTTACACGAGGCGCTAAAAACGTGTTTTGATGATTTTGTGACATATGCAAAGTATGAATAATACACAACCTTGAAGTGCACGGAGACTTCTAAACTGTTGTTTAATTGATATAATCCAACATTAATTAAAGAAGTTGTCTAAGAAAACCTTTTCTTGGTTTTAATTTTTTAGAAGGTCACCTTTTTCAAACTTAAAAGTTAAATTTAGATACTAATTCGGCATTTGCAGCTTGCATCCTTTTAATAGAACGTGTATCAAGTTTGATACATTCTGATTATCGAAAAAAACCTGTTTTGAAAAAACTGTGGGCTACGTCTTTTTTCTTTTCCACATTCGATATATAAAATATAGAATAATATTAAGTTCTACTTTAATATATTTAAATATTTATCAGCAGAATGCACAATAAATATTAAACTTATTATTAATTATATGCCTATAATAAATCAACATTATACTTTAAAAAAACCTCTTGTTAGTTAATTAGCGTCACAAGTATTCGCGAAATTTAATTGCGGTCTTGTTTTTGCATTTTTTGGTCAGAACCAGAGTTACCAAGTGAAAAATGAAATTAAAAAAAAAAACGTATTTCTCAGGCTTGAAAATCTCATTTCATTACCGGGGAAAAATTTAATATCATGAATGAAGTCAATTATTATTATAAGTCTTTGTGTTGGAAGGCGCGGCATAGAAATATACATAATTCATTTTAAATTTTTTGAATGAGGTAATTAATGGTACTTAACATAGATTCCAGTTATTTTAGCCGTCGGTTCATTGTGCGTTATAAATTCTCGCCTTTTATAAGCACATGGCAATTAGGCCAAATTCATAAATGGGATTCACAGACACTGCAATCATTTTATTCGTGTCTTTGTTATTATAAATTTATCGAAAATTTAGGTTTGATAAGTGACCACTCGTTGATGTTTTTGCGACATCGCAAATGCGTGCAAAGAAACATCGATGCGTGGTGAAGCAACAAACTTATATTTTCATGTTCTATTTTTTATACAATAATTTTTTTTAGCCCTCAGTAACATCATATTTTATATTATTTTCTTTTTTTTTCAGAAAAGATTATTTAAGTATAACAAAATATAATTAGAACTGCATGTAATTTTAATAGCAGCCATTTTACGAGAAAAAGTTTCATAATTATGATTTATATATTATATAGCCAGCTGCGTGGTCGAGTGTCACGGGTTTGAATCCCAGTGCGAAAATTTTTCAATCGATTTATGGATTTTCGTCCGAAGGCATGTACGTATGTGATGTTATGAATTCTCCCCTCCCATTCATATTATCCTAAAAAACGGGGCGTATCAAGAGCGATTAGCTAACCACTAGTCCTTTCCTAGCCCTATACTTCTATCCCTACTCTTTTTGAAAAAATATAGCTTGAGCAACTGAGTCACAAACAGTTTTCGTAGAAACTATTCTTTCGAAACAAACTTCATTAAGAGTCCATATGATCCAAGCTGAAAGCGAATATTGTTTAAAAAAATCCGTCGGCATATTACAAAATGTATTTCTATATTCAATTATTCACATCAAAGGCTTTATATCGGGATCCCGGTTTCATTAATACCGGTTTTGTTATCCCTAATACCAACATACACATCGCACGTCAGTTATTTCGTATAATTATATTTGAATTCGGTATTTCCCAATACGAATATTTTCAATGTATTAACTTTTGAATAAAATATCTTTATTGTATTGCATTTATTTCGAGCAATGTAATTCAATATGAGTCGATAATTTTGATTGTCCAATCAGAGACAATAAACTTTTTAATTTGCCACGAAATTGCGTAAAAACTGAATTACCAACCGAGCCAGTCGATTAAGTAAATTAATTCAATTTAAATTTATTGGTTTCGTTTGACAATTTGGAACTAAATGACGTCATATTAAACTTGCGTAACTGTTTATACTGACCAAAAGGCCAAATTTTTGGCAGACAAAATGACTAAAACGGATTTGTGACTTGTTCGTCATCGATAGCGATGATAAAAGAATAGCTTCTACCAGTGGCTGCCGGTCAATGTGGCATTGTATCAATGCACCTCTTGTATATGCAAGGGCGGTTGTATTTCATGAAATAATATTCAAACAAAACATTTACACACATTGACCACTGATAAAGATGTTAAAATTCCATGATTATCGAAAATAACGATTATTTCGAATCAAGATTTGTTGACTTATCGCTTTCTGCCAGTAAAAAGACGATAAATATTTACATATCGACTGTGGAAAGGGAAAGGGACGTCACCCACACATAGAAAATTTTACAGGAGGGACGAAAAACTTGCTTTGATGATTTTGGGCCATATGCAAATTATGAAATATACACAACCTAGAAGTGCACTGAGACTTCTAAACTGGTTTTGAATTGATATAATCTAATACTAATTAAAGAAGAAAAAAAATCTCAGTTTCAATTTTCACAAGCTTATCTTTTTACAAAACTTAAAGCTAACTTTAGATACTAATTTGGCATTTGCAGCTTACATCCATTTGTTAGAACGTGGATCATGTTCGATAGATTGTGGTTATCGAAAAAAAAACTGTTTTGAAAAATCTGTGGGTTACGTCCTTTTTCCTTTCCACAGTCGATATCTATACAGGCTTCATAACGTTTGGAACATTAATAATATAACCATTTTCAGTGTCAATCTTGAAACTCTTCAATTTTGCAATTTCGTGTATGTTAATTCATTCTTCATGTATCTATATATTAACAAATCACAAATGTGTTCGTACTAATGTCCTCGGGACTTTTTCTTCTTCTACGAAATATATTTGTTAGCGTACTTGAAAATTAGTTGAATAAAATATATATTGTATATATTTTATATAATAGAGGTCTATTTCTGCTACTACGAAAAATGATTGTTAGCAAACATAAACGTTATTCCAAAAATTAAATAATTTACAATTTAAATACTGCAGGGCAGGTCCATATTCCCGAGTCTATTTCTGCTACTACGAAAAATGATTGTTAGCAAACATAAACGTTATTCCAAAAATAGATAATTACAATTAAATACCGCAGGGCTAGTCGATATATGCCGCCGAGTCAATTTCTGTACTACTAAAACTTATCGTTAGCAAACCTAAACATTATTCGAAAATTAATAATCTACAATTAAAATACTGCAGGCAGGCTGTCGATATATACCCTAGATGTTATTCTATTACTTTTAGAATTTCCGACTTATTCAATAAGCTAGGTAATTACTATTAATTATTTACGGCAACGAAAAAGTTAAAAACGCAACAAAAATCCCCCCCGTCGAGGTCAACGGGCTTACAGCTGGTTGATGTTAATAAAATAACTAGACATTGCGTATTAATTGTAAAGAATATATGGGCCACAGCAAGTGACAATGTATTAGGCTAGATTGTTAGTCAAAACAATTAATTAACAACCTAACATTCGTATGACAATAGCGCATAAAAAGGGAGTAAAATCCTTTGTGTGCGAATACCAAACAGGCTTTAATTGTATACGTTCGACGCATCTGCTTCGTCGTAAACCTAGCGTTGCTCTTTTATAACGGTTCAAGTTGTAAGACATATAGAGATGCTGACCCATATAAAGCCTCGAGTACATCATTCTCGTGCAGCCTCCACCGAGCTTAAAGAACCGGGCTTTACACCTACCGTGAAACACGACTTGTATAAGCGTCTGTTTTATACGTATTGACTTCAGTTTGTTGGCTTGGTCACATACACAATCAAGTATGACGTCTAAAAGCAGACAGTACGAAACACAATATTATTATTAATATGAATTCATATTTAATTGAATAAAATTAATTAAATTTACGCCGTCGGCAGAGTTGTAGTTTATTAAAACATGGCATATTTTCTATATTGAAATTAACATACTTTTAATGAATTCGGCGGTAACTTTGTGAAAGTTCATTTTAATATAAAATAAAATAACTTAGATTATTCCACGTATTGTGTTATAAACTGTGAAACGTGTTTCGCCTCTTTCAAAAGCATCCTCAGACAACTAGCTACTTTCACAAATGCTTGCTTAAGTACGAATGATTTCAATTTTACTATTCTGATATATAATAATAAAAATCAAATAAAAATGGGAGGCAAGGAGGGGATGATAGAAAAACAAACAAACGATAATGTTAATACAAATAACATTTACATTAAGAAATGATTAACTAATGAGCCACATCAATTAAGACGGGTTAAACCGTTGGAAAATATATTTAGCAGTGGTGAACCACCTGTTTTATTCAAGATATTATTTAATAATATTTCTTTATTGTTAATGCTTTTATTTTTTTCTAAAAATTCTAAACTATTCATTTTTAAGCCTTTTTTATTTACTCGATGGAGTATTTCTAAAGAGGCGAAGCACGTGTCACAGTTTGTAACACAATACGTGGAATAATCTAAGTTATTTTATTTTATATTGAAATTAATATATTTGATATTACAGTTTATGCCAATGCGCCAAATATTTTTAAGTTGAAAGATCATACGAGATATACTCGATGAGAATTTTTGAAAGACACCTGAGTTTAACTCATGGAGAATTAACTTCACAAACACCCATTTCTTAAATCTCAAATTTAAATCAATTTTACATTGATCTTAACGTGAATCGAACCCAAATGCACCAGATCGGTAGAGCAAGCTCTAACCAACTAGACCACAGCGGGCGACTATGTAAAATTACATTTCATAACACGGTAAGTATGGTATTTTACTTTAAGATTTCGACTAAATTTCGTGGAATTTCAATCAAATTATGTAAATTCACACAAGTTTTGTCACTAACGACCGGATTGTTGCTTGTTATTATAAGTTATACTTTATTCAATTCTGTTCTATAGTGAAAATCTTAAAAACAAACAATGCAGCCAGAAACAATACAAATATTATACTTCTCCGAAATGTTCCTACATTTTCTTGTTTAAATCTCAATTTTTACGTTTCATTTGTCCCACAATTTATTACCATTTTAACCGGATCATTTAATTAATTATGTCGGTAGGTTTTGCCAACTTAAATGTTTGCACAACTAAACATCAACGCTAGGACAAGACGAAAACCCGATTAGTAAAATATCTACTATTTTCAATTAAAATTAGGAACTACAGTTTTCGAAGTAAGTCTTTAATTGTGAGTCTATTTCTAGTCTAGTATTAAGCAAAATAATGGTCATATTAGAGAAAAACGTATACAGTTTCAACTTTTTCAAATTATTACAGTACCTTTAGAAAAAAATTCAGCTTTGAGTATTCATTATATTTCGATAAATAAATACGCATCGATCAACGTCGTTGACTTCTTTGGTGGATCTTACTGGCTCGAATCCCATTACGAACTGTATTATTTATCATTCTGCAGACTGCAGTGCATGCAACCAAGTCTTTTCAAAAATTCTTCTTAGAACATCACTGCGAAAATTTTGACTTATAAAGTTGTTACTCTACAAAATACACCCCATAGTAAGAGTGTGAAGCTGTAGAGAGTGGTAGTGGGTGCAACGTTGAGTGCCTTAAGGAATCTAAGCAAAAAGTCTTGTCCTGTTTTATCTTTTTATCATTATTACTCTTTTTAGAACAGCGAGATTGAGCGACTGAATAATAAACTGTTCTCCTAGATTTTAAAATTCTTTTAAGATAACTAAATGCCTCTGTGGTCTAGTGGTCAACGTTGTTGGCTTCGGCTACGGAGGGCATGGGTTCAAATCCCGGTACGGACAGTTTTATATATTGATTTTTCAATCGATTTATGAATTTCTGTTCAAAGGCATGGATGTTTGTGATGTCTTGAATTCCCCCCTCTCACCCATCCTATCCTATAAACGGGGCGTATCAAGAGCGATTAGCTTACCACTAGTCGTGTCCTAGCCCTACTCTTTTTGGAAAAAGAGAGGTTGAGCAACTGAGTAACAAGTAGTTCTCGTAGAAACACTTCTGTTGAGATAAACTCCATTAGGAGTCCATGTGCTCTACATTGGGAGCGGACATGGTTAAAAAAAAAAAAAATAAGAAGACCATATGCTCTAAATTGATAGCAGAGATGGATAAAAAAAATAGTGCTTATGGATAACTCCAGTTGGGTTCAATATGCAGAATATTGAGAGCGGAAACCGCTAATGAATGAATCAGTGATGAATGTATTGCTTAATTTTATTTCAAGTAGAAAAAAAAATGTTAAGTTGGTATTAGTTCGCCGGATAATGATCGCTTGCAATATTTGATTGGCGGGTACTGCCTGAATTATGGCCGATTGTATATGTGTGAGAGAGAGTGTGTGTGTGTGTGTGTATCCACTCGAGGCGCTATTACAATACACCAGCTTTGCCGGCATTCTTGAGGCAACCGAACGAACTTCACTCCGTTTCGAAACAGCACGGCGTTTATGCATCACCATTTAAAATAGCCGGTATTGATTGAATATGCCAACTCTGCTAGTCTCTTGGTAAAGAAAACAATCAGTTATTTATTAAAATATTTCAGATAAAACGACGCGAAATAATCTATTATGAATTAATTTATTTTACGGTAAAATGTCGCCTGCAGTAGCCCAGTTGGTTAGAGCTTGCTCTACCGATCACGCAGGTCTGGGTTCGATTCCCGGTCAGATCACAGTGAATTTGAGAATTATTCAATTCAAAGTTGTGATCGAAGACTGGGTGTTTGTGATGTCAATTAACATCATTTCCTATCTTCCCATCTTTCTGTTCCTTCAATAACTGGGTGTAGCAATAGCGATTAGCCAACCACTAGTCCTGTTCTAGGCTTATCTTTCTTTCCCTACCACTTTCTTTGAAAAGAGTGTGGTTGAGCGACTGAGTAACTAACAGTTCTCGTAGAAAAACTTATATTGAGAAACTTCCATTAGGAGGCCATATGCTCTACATTAGGAGCGGACATAGATTTAAAAAAAAAATGTTTTGACTTATAGTACCATAACAACAGCGGTAGGCTTCCAATACGTCAATAAGAGTTTCGCTTAATCTTAAAGCAATTTTCGGTGTTCTGGGGAATGAGTGATTTTTTTTAATGACTCCCATGCCATTATATGTATGTAATCAGTGGCGACCGGTTAATGTGCCAATTGGATCAATGCACCCCTTGTATATGCAGTGGCGGCTATATTTCATGAAATAATGTTCAAACATAACATTTATACCATTCACTCATTTTAAATTATTTAAATGTATTTATTGTCTATATCTGACTTAAATTCTATTTAACAAATGAGTCCTGTCAACCTACCCTTGTCTGTAAGTAATTATTCAAACTTTGCATGTATTATCATGTCTCAGTTGAAAATATTAATGTATTGACAACCGGTCTTTCGATGCTGTCAATAATTGTGAATACAAATATACAACCTTCCGTATACAGCAGGAGTGGAACGTATCACCATAACAGTCAACGAGGCAGCACACTGCACCGGGTCGGGTCTATTGCGAAAGCAAAACTGCAGAAAATGCTTGTGATTATTAATCCCAATGGCCAAGACAGCACGATTCTCATTATCGCTAAATTTTGTTATTATACATGGCAATATAAGACTTACAAGGAATTGATAATTATTAGTTTATGCTCTCCTGCGCGCTTCTGACGGTTTGCATATGATTTGTAAACTGTTGTATTAAACCATATGTGTCCAACCGGTACTATGCGATCGACCGGTCGATCCCAAACAGGGTTGATAACAGGATTTCCAAAATCACAGATCGGGACATTCACTATTTCGAAGGCTATGATACATGTACAAGTCGGGATTATAAAGGATTTTGCAATGCGGGACTCGGGATGTGTCGATTGAACTCGGGACAGTCCCGCTCAAATAGGGACGCCTGGCAACCCTGATCCCAAAGCAAAATTTGGTCGATCACGAAAGCTTCCGTGAATTTCTAAAAAATATATAATTTAAATATAAAATATAAATTTTTTTTTTGACCATGTCCGCTCCCAATGTGGAGCATATGGACTCCTAATGGAGTTTATCTCGACAGAAGTATTTCTACGAGAACTGCTTTTTGCTCAGTTGCTCAACCTCTCTTTTTCCAAAGAGAGTAGGAATAGAAGGATAGGGCTAGGACAAGACAAGACTTATTTAATAAATGTAAGCAAGCTTTTTCTTCAATGAAGGAGAATGAATCGGTTCATCGGAAACAGGCTTACAAATATTATGTCAAATTGAAAAAAAAAAATTAAAAATTAACAAAGACCAAGAATGCATTCACTTATGAATTAAATATCAATGAAACATACATATTTCACAATGAAATGATTTTTAATTAGCAAGACCTCATAATCCTTTTTTTGCACGGCTTATTTATTTTCGAAATAACACGGTCAAAATAATATAATGGAATCTATTACTCATTTATCTAAATTCACTTAATCTTTTTTACTCGGTTTTAAGGTTGTTTTACATGTAACGTACATATGTTTTGTATAAAAAATGATTGAGCGTACTTTAAATCATTTTTTTCTTTGCGGCCCGAACCCACGATAATTTATTTTATGCGGCCCGCTAGAAGGTAAAGGTTGTGCATCACTGATTTATACAATTCACTCAATTTAAATTCTTCATGTATTTATTGTCTATAATAAAATAAATATGCTTTTGTAGAAATAAAAAACGTATGTTGAGATACCTCTATTAGGAGGCCATATGCTCCACATTGAGAGCGGACATGGATTAAAAAAAAAAAAGTTGCTTTTTTAACTCTCGCGGCTCGGAGACTAGAAAAATACTTCTCTGCCGATGGAGGTCGTTTAGGGACCCCAGTGGTTTCCTCATTATTGGCCTTATTCTTATGAATTTCAAAAAAAAATAGTCTAAGGGCTTTAAAATATCTCTCGGCATCATTCCTCATACATTTTTTTTTATAAAAATCCGTGTTTTTTTATTAAATAATCATATTTTAAGTGTCGCGTAAAAAATACGTCATCCCAGCACACATATGAAATTGCAACTGACGCGTTTAGCCCAGCTATCTTACGAACGATCACTTATCGCGGGCGTTTATCTCGTTATCGCGTTATCGCGTATTTATATAAACTACAAAAGGTCTAAAAAAACTATGATATAAGAATACCTTAATTATAAACATTGTATCACGCATATTAAAATAGATATTTAAGAAAATGTGGGTATTGGGGTCGCATTTCTTGAGCTTAGAACCGGAAAAGTTAAAAGCGTCTAATATAATATATTACTAAAACAAGAATATATTTTTTATAAAACAATGATGCAAATTGTATAATCAGTTCCCAGCTGCTTAAAAAATGACATTTTTAATAAAACATTCACATGAATAAATACATGGTGATCTTTATTAATGAGTTTAAGCGGAATGCAGGCGATTAGTGGTGTTGCCAGCGCTAAGAGATAATTAATTTGTTTCGATAACCGGTTATTTTATTCGTTCGCTGCAATAAGCTTCCATTTGAATCACTGGGTTACTATTATAATCTCCGCATGTCTTCCAGCCCACTTACTTGGACTACCAGGTTAACGTATCGAATTGAATGTCAAATATTTTCCGACAATAGACTGCATATATTTTTAGAAAAAAAACAATATTCCTTTGTACTTCATTCCACTTTATTTAATATGTCAGGACTGGTTTCGCTCAACTGATGCTCGTAATTAGCGAAACCGGTCCTGACATATTAAATAAAGTGGAATGAAGTACAAAGGAATATTGAATTTGTTAAACATTTTAACTTTGTGCTATTTTAGAATCACTTTTAATGTAATTGGTAATTTCTTTTCAATGCCAATTGTTGTTTATAACTGTTCATTTTTGTATACATAGCATTGTTGAATTGTATTTCTTATTAGTTGACGATGCTCGTAATGAGCGAAACCGGTCCTGACATATTAAATAAAGTGGAATGAAGTACAAAGGAATATTGTACTTGTTAAACATTTTAACTTTGTGCTATTTTAGAATCACTTTTAATGTAATTGGTAATTTCTTTTCAATGCAAATTGTTGTTTATAACTGTTCATTTTTGTATCCATAGCATTGTTGAATTGTATTTCTTATTAGTTGACGATGCTCGTAATGAGCGAAACCGGTCCTGACATATTAAATAAAGTGGAATGAAGTACAAAGGAATATTGAATTTGTTAAACATTTTAACTTTGTGCTATTTTAGAATCACTTTTAATGTAATTGGTAATTTCTTTTCAATGCCAATTGTTGTTTATAACTGTTCATTTTTGTATACATAGCATTGTTGAATTGTATTTCTTATTAGTTGACGATGCTCGTAATGAGCGAAACCGGTCCTGACATATTAAATAAAGTGGAATGAAGTACAAAGGAATATTGTGTTTTTACGAATATTGTATTTTTACTATTATAATGCCTTTCCACCAAGTATTAACAGTGAACACCCTAAAAGTGAACATATATTTTTATCTTTTTATATTCAAGACCTTTTTTAATACTGGTTTTGAAAATGCAAAAACATCAATATATAATATTTCGAGTGGTCAACGTCGTTGGCTTCGGTTACGGAGGTCCCGGGTTCAAATCCCGGTACGGACAGTTTTATAAATTGATTTTTCAATCGATTTATGAATAGAATTCTGTTCGAAGGCATGGATGTGTGTGATGTCTTGAATTCCCCCCTCCCACCCATCCTATCCTATGAACGGGGCGTATCGAGAGCGATTAGCTAACCACTAGTCTTGTCCTAGCCCTATCCTTCTATTCCTACTATCTTTAGTAAAAAAAAAAGAAGGTTGAGCAACTGAGTAACAAGTATTTCTCGTAGAAACACATCTGTTGAGATAAACTCCATTGGGAGCGGACATGGCTTAAAAAAAATAATGTTAGAAAATGTTACGGCTAGGAAATCGCATAAAATACATGACCGGGCCCCTCGCACTTGTTATGTGAAAACACGGCACTGCACTCAACGCGTTCATTAATTTTGATATTATGCTATAATTATTGATTTACTGACAAATAATAGCTGTTTTAAAAGTAATTATTATATCATTTAATGATTTCAATATTATTATATACATATATTGATTTATCGAATTAGATTAAAAACACATTGACTTCCCAATATTTGCATCGTTTGCCGTACTGGTCGGCAAAAATTAAAAAATGTAAATGTAAATAATGAAAGCCACTGATGACCATCCCAAATATGTACTCGGGGTAGACATGGGAGGACGTAAAGAGGCTGGCGAGGCAGCTGTGGGCTGCCAATATCTTAACGAGGGGCTCGGTAAATCATATCCATTTATTTGTATCCATTTTCGCTCCCAATGTGGAGCATGTGGCTTCCTAATGAAGGTATCTCAACAAAAGTCTTTTTTCTACGAGAATGTTTGCTACTTAGTCGCTCAACCATTCTTTTCCAAAGACAGTAGTATGGATAGAATGATAAGGCTAAGACAGGACTAGTGATTAACTCAAACGCATGAGGTACGAAAGCTCACATCGCTGAATGAAAAAATGAAGGGGCTACTATTCTTGGGTCTTGTTTTATAATAAAATTTAACCATCTACAGAAATTGCATTTATGTGCTGATTTGATCTAAAACGAATGATTTTCTTATCTTAACAAGGATAGCCCCGAGCCCCCTCCAGCCCACCCCTGTGGCGAGGTATAGAGAACTTCAGAGGAACCGTGTGGTGTAATTATGCTCCGAATAGGGAGTGGATATGATTTTAAAATGATACACATGACGATCATGAGGTCTTTACGCAATTTCATGTTTTTTAGACAACGCTCGTAAAAAAATTGCAAACATGTAAGAAATTGATTTTTTAAATCAACTTAATAAATTAACGGTCAACAAACGGCTTCGGTCATGGAGGTCATATGTTCAAATCCCAGTACGGAATGTTTTTATAAATTGATGTTTCAATCGATTCATGAATTTCTGTGCAAGTACATGAACGTTCCCTCTAATTTTTCTATTGTGTGTGCGAACAATCATCTTCAGTGAGTGATAAATTTTCAGCAAAATAAAAAATACGCGCAAACATAAAAAATTTGGTGAAACAAACTTATTTTTACAATATTTCTGTGTGCGGCCTTATGCGAGGATGAAAAAATGTGTGTGGGCATATTTTGAGAGTTGTGCGCGCGCACACGCGCACACCTTAACGGGAAAATTGCCTGCCACCCGTCATATCCTGAAAATATCACTGCCCTAGCTCAATCTTTTATTTCATACTCTCTTTGAAGAAAACAGAAGTTGAGCAACTGAGTAACAGTAACAGTTCTCGTAGAAAAAACTTCTATTGAGATGTCCCCGTTAGGAGGCCATATTCTCTACATTAGGAGTGGACATGGCCGAAAATAAACATGAGTACTGGCGGTGTCATAGATCGATCATTCAACCTAATTGTGGATTTCTGATCATCTGTAAAGTTATGAAAAATCTCCCACCCATCAAATTCTGAAAACAAGGCGTAGCGAAAACGATTGACTAAGCGCTAGTCCTATCTTAGCTTTATCCTCTTATCGTTGCTCCCTAAAAAAGATAAGTTGGGCAACTCCGTAAAAAGTGGTTATCCTTAAAACAAGTCTGTTTACCTAATCTTCATTAGGAATGCATATGCTGCACATTGTGAACAGACACGATTATAATATTGAAAATTTACGTCAGATTATATAAAAATAGTCAGCATTCTAAATTGCTGTATATGTGAGGGCTCTGCAAACAAAGACGGCAATCTCCTTAAATTGTTCAAAGTGAGTTATATACAAATTGCATAGTGTAGAGCTGGCAACTCTGCGTAGAGTAGTAAGTTATTACGTTTGATGAACAATTAAAATCTATTTTGCTACAAAAGTGGCAGTTTACATGGATCTATATGGCAAACATGGCAATTACACAAAACAATTTAAATTATATTAAAATGGCAAGAAAATGCTTATTAGAATATTTAACATTACGTTTTTCGTGCGATTTATTTATTTGGAAAAAAACATATGAAAACTGCCGTCTTTGTTTTCCGAGTCTTCATGTGAATGATAGTTGTATAGTGTCAAAATATAACAAAATACAACGCGTATTCGTCGATTACGCGGTCGGATTTAAACGTTTCGAAAAATAATATGATCACAACATCTGATGGGGTCAAAAATTGCATATCTTTACTTTTAAATTCAGCTATGTTTAATTTTGACATTTATAGACTATAACCAGCTCACATTATAATTAGATATTTATGCGTATGTATATATGATTATATGACGAAAACGTGGCGACCAAAGTAGGGATGCCAATAACAGTATTGCCGATACCGGGATTCCGGTATTTCAGCTTATTTTTCGATAACGAAATACTGGCATTGTACATGCAATATAGTACTTTTTAGGTGTTTACTGTTAATTGCTAGTAGGTTATTGTCACATTAAAAATAAAAATATAGTTTTATCTACTGATTTAACATTATTTACTATCGATCAGAACCGGTTTAGCTCATTGCGAGCATTACAAAGTAAACGTGTTTGTTTTTTTAAATATAATGCAAAATAGCGTTCATTCGGTTTTACAATTACTGTAAAAATATTTCATTATTATTTATTCGTGATACATTTACAAACATCCGACGATTGGTAAGTCCATGGTCGAGTGGTCAACGTCGTTGGCTTATCAACTAGGATTCCAGTACGGATAGATTCATAGATTATTTTATTGATTTCTTTCTGTTTGAAGGCATGGAATTTTATATTTTCAAATATTCTCTCCGATTCTCCTGGTCCTAAAACTAAGGCATAGTAGTAGTAGTGACTAGTTAACCACTATTTTTGTCATATTATTATAATAATATCCATACCCTTTTTTTAAAAAAAAGGACAGATTGAGAAATTGTCTGTCTAACAGTTATCGAAGAGAAGTCCGTTAGAGTTCAAATGATTAGATTAAAACTGTCTTACATGTGTTGAATTTGAGAAGGTTTTGTTTGCCGCCGGATTTATTTTCAAGTATTATTCAATCAAGATCAATTTATTCCAAAAAAATATATAAACTAGCCTAAGACATATTTCAATTTAAAAAACAGTTTAAATGATATTTTATAGCAGAGCATCCAATTCCAGACCCTTTTTGTGATCTCAGGATTTCGGGAATGACAATTTTTACAATCCCGGGATTGAACATTCAACACAAAATTGTGTATAAATTGGGATTTAGAAATTTTTGCTCGGCAATTTTAATAATTTGATGTAGATTTAAAAAAACGCAGGACTTACCGGCGGAATTACCAAAATTTCGAGCCTTCTTATTTTTCTTTATTTTTACACCTCGCTCAACTTTCTCTTATTTTCTCAATCCTGAAATTAGTACTGTCACAATACCGGGATTTCGGAATCACAGAACTGGCCATTATCCCGGAATTTCGGGATCCAGAATTGGAGGCCCTAGCCGTGATATATAATTTTACTCATTTGTATGATCGTTTATTTACCGGTATTGATTTTTGCAACACCTGTATTGACAACCCTGGACTGGCGGCATCGCACCCACATCAATGATAGGTCAACGAATTAATTTATCAATTTTACAATAAATAAGTAATACCTATGTTATTTTTGTCATGTTCTTAAAGCATGGGAGTGGACCCCAATGTTAAGCATAGCTGCTTTTTAATCAATCACTCGAATAACCATTTATCGGATAAGTTAAATATATAGAATAATTAAGGAATAAGACAGGACTCGTTGTTAACTAACCGCTTTCGTTAGACCTGTTTTAAGAATCGGATCGGGTAATCTAAACATGCATTTAGACAGGGATGGGCTAGAGGGGGCTCGGGAGGGCTTGCACGAGCCCCTTGTGCGAGCCCTTTGTTAAGATAAGAAAATCGTTCGTCTTATATCAAATCATCACATAACTGCAATTTCTGTAGATGGATAAATTTGAAAATTAGTTGTTGTTTCATTTTTTCATTCAGCGTTGTGAACGTCCGTAAGTCCCAGTACGAAAAAACATTTTTTCGATCGATTTATCTATTTTCTGTTCGATGGAATGGGTGTTTGTGATGTCTTAAGATTGCCTTCCACTCTTGCGATTCTTTAATTCAACTGGGCGCTACTATTAGTTAATCACTAGTCCTGTCTTATGCTTATCATTTTATCCCTACTAATCTCTTTGAAAAAGAAAGGTAGAGCGACTAAGTAACAATCAGTTTTCGTAGAAAAATAACTTTCGTTAAGATACCTTCATTAGGAGGCCATATACTCGACATAGGGAGTGGACATGGATAAAAAAAATGGATAGCATATACCGAGCCTCTTGTTAAGATATTGGCAGCCCACCGCTGCATTTAGACACATCAATAAATCGGTTGTAACATCAATATATGAAAGTGTTAAAACTCATGGACTCCGCCACCAAAAAGAACAATGTTTATTTTTTTAGTTTACAGGACTGGAAAAGCTTATTTAATAATAATTTAAAAGTACGATTAGAACCTGTTCAGTATCAGAGCTTGTTCAATTGAAATCAAATGTAAACTTTCGATTTCACTCAACGGGGCGCTATCTTGCTAAATGAAGCCACTTCATTATATTGTAACTTGTGAAAGAAGTGTCAGAATTCTTTGTATATTTTTTATTTAATATAATTATTACATTTTATTAAAAATTATCGTTTTTTGTAAAACCTTAAAATTTAAAAGATTAATTTAATATAATTGAAGCGTCTAGTTACAAAAAGCGATTTGTACACATATGTTTGCGTCAAAAAAAAATTATATTTCAAGCAAAAGTCGTTTGTTTTTAGTAATGATTTTTTTTTTCTATAGTTTACTATCTTTAAATAAAAAAAAACAAAATAATAGCTTTTATCAGCCAATGAACCATATAATTAAGTAAATATAAGCAAAATTAAATTGTACATACCAGATTTGAAATATTCTACTATAACATATATGACCAGGGGTGGGCTGGAAGGGGCTCGCGCGAGCTCTTTGTTAAATTTCAGCGTGGCCGGCGAGCCCCTTGTTAAGATAAGAAAATCATTCGTCTTAGATCAAATCAGCACCTAACTGCAATTTCTGTAGATGGTTAAATTTTATTATGAAACAAGACTTAGTTTCATTTTTTAGCCCCTTCATTTTTTCATTCAGCGTTGTGGGCTTCCGTGCCGGACCTCATGGGTTCGAGTTAATCACTAGTCCTGTCTTAGTCTTATCATTCTATCCCTACTACTTTCTCTGGAAAAGAGAGGTTGAGCGACTAAGTAACAAACAGTTGTTGCAGAAAAAAAAACTTTTTTTGAGATACTTTCATTAGGAGGCCATATACTCCACATTGGGAGCGAAAATGGATAGATAGGATTTACCGAACTCCTTGTTAATATATTGGCAGCCCACCATTGTATATGACTAATAATTTTTTTTTTAAATCGTCGAAGTGACTTATGGTACTGTAAACGTTTTCACTTGTTGTAAAGTTGCTATAAAATACGAACAAATTTTCTTTTAAATTTTAACAAAATGTGGTTGTATTAATTTATTAAGTAGAAGTTTTAATTTGAATATCTGTATTTCTTTTTTGTCATATTTTATTGATTATATCAATTCATTTGTCTATCCAGCAGAAATATTTCTCTTGAAATCGTGGCTTATATTATACATGATTACTAAGAATGTGTGATTTTCTGATAGCTGCTTTTTTCCTTATACTGATGATACTATCATCTACTGAATGAAAAACGATGGACAAAAGAAAATTCTCTATGATAATGTTAAAATACTAAATCAGAGTTCCTCGGTATAACTTTTTTTTAGAGAAATACTCGATTCTTTATGGTTAATATATTCTTTTAATTAATTATAATAACATCACATAATTATATTACACAAAATGCACGTTTTTATTGCTTTTAAATCGAGACGAGTTTATTTTAGTACGTACGAGGATTAATTTATATTTATAACCGGCAACAGGAGACAATCTTCGATTATTTTTTTCTACGAAAATTGGAAATTTATTTAAATCGAACGTGTTTTGCTTGAAGTATTATGCAAAATGGTTTCCATAATGCCGGTACTGTCATTTGTGTTTGATAATTCTGCATAAAAATGGTACTAGACTCTTACAAAATCAAAATATACATGTAAAAATGTGTCTTTATCTTTTTTTCACGCATTTTTTTACGTCTAGACAAAGAAACGCATTAATTACGGAAACAGTGCAAGCGAATTTAAAAATAAATTTTCAATGACATAATATTGACATTTATAATATTATTTTCAGCGAATTTCGTATAAATGTTGTATTTATTTTATTGTCTTTTCGAAATTATTTTTATTTAAAAATAACAAGTACTAATTAATATTGAATTTTAATTGTTGTCTTGGTACCACGAGTTGACTGTCTCTACTTAGTAAAAAACTTTTTTGTATAGTTTCACATTTATTTCATGTTGATCAAGATCAGTTGATAATGTTCATGATCATTCAAGCCGTGAATGTGAAAATAGTAAAAAAGGGTTTATTTTTTTTGTGATTTAGATTCAAAATAATTGACGCAACTTTTAGGAGAAAATTTTGACAAGCTTTTAAAAATATAAAATAAATTAAATTGTCCGTACAATTTCGTACTGTTTTATTGTAATAAATGACAGTTGTCTTGTCTTAATTCTAGTGCGAATAATTATACTAATAACTATAGCTAAATTTGTAAAAGACGTACGTTATAGGTTGTGAAAAATCTTGAGCGGATTACAAACTATACGAAATAGTTACAGTAAATAATTGAACTATAGTAATTTATTTAATAAGTAGAATACAATACATTAAAAGAGTTCTAGACAGACAGTGTGTAGGTGACAGAAGAAAAAGTGTGTTTATAAGCGGACGTGGATCTGACAGAACCGTAGAGCTGGTTAAACAACAACAACTGCAGAATGAATACATCCTAAACTATTATAGAACTAATCAAAAATCTAAACAATACTTTATATGAAAAGATTGACGGAGACAAATAAATACCCACGAACTTAATTTAAGTGTTTAAATAGCTAATTTATTTATTGTTTAATAAATCTTATTGAAGATCTACAATGAATGTATCTGTATCAATGTAAATTTCGGTAGCCAACTTTTCCGCTCCATAATTAGGACTTTGCTATTGGAAAGTAATTAGAGTGCCCAATGATATTGTCAAAAACAATAAAAATCACTTACCTACCATTTGTTCAAATATCCACAGAACTCACAGAAAATATTTATTCATTAATAAATATTATATTAAGCACAACACTGCAATCCTTAGCATGTTAGTAAAAAAATAGCAACACAGAAAATCTTTCCAAATTCAAATCTGACATTTCACTTCTCACAATAATATTATGCGTTCCATAACACACTTGTTATACAAATAAAATCACGGCACTATTTACCAAGATATCTGTTATTATTTTCTCATTGAATTGAGTTTGGATTTGAGTGAGTTGGATATTTTAATAAATTGTATTGTTTCAAAATAGTGTATTTCACTTCCGGGGCGCTTGCGGCCGTGTTTTCGTGATTAAAAATTGCCACGCCGCACTGGCCGTTTCATTCGCTATTGAGAGGTATCGCCCGGTTCGATGCGCGTGGCCAGCTTGCAACGGAACAGCGCCGCGCATGCGTCCGCCGAGTAAGCCAGACAACGGTAAACTGTCAAAGCTATTTCACATAATAACCTACAAGAAACTCTTTTTGATTTCATACAAAAGTAGGCGTTTGGTATGAAGAGGGAAACGTATACACATTGCTGAGATTACTACGCTCCTTCTTCGCTACAAGTCTCGACTCTCTGTTTCAAACTCGAGCCATCATTATTCCAACAAGAATCTCATAAGAAAATTTCCCGCCCATTTTCATCATGATAAAAGCTTACCGAATTAGATACTTTTTATGTGCCGCTTACATACTACAAACCGAATTGTAATAAGTATACATTTATTTGAAGAAATACAGACAAACCATTTAATTTATTTATTTGACGTAAGAAAGAGTTTCCTTAAGTTTAATCCGCCATATTTATATTTGAATTTATACATAATATCAAGTAACAGAATCAAGAATTTTAACATGGTTTTACAGATTAACAAAAAGGTTTTCTTTTAAATATATATTAACTTACTTCTGAAAAAAAATAAGAAAATAAAATAAGTATTTATCGGGCCAGTTTTATTAGACGTTGATTTATTGAAAAAAATGGTCGTTAAAAAATTATCATAAATATTATGCATTTACGACATACTTTATTTCATTTTTTGAAAATTAACAATAATTTATATCTATATGTTTACAAGATACATCTTATATAAGTAATTTTTATAAATATACGAACGAAAAAACTATTATTAAAAAAAAAAAAACTCACTTTTACCAACAGTCGTATAGTGAAAAATGCAGATCAAAAGAAAAAAGATTTGTTTATTTTGTTTTATTTCTACAAAACACTGTTTAAGGACGCCACTGTCATATTATCTGTCCATTATTCTAATCAAATACTTATAATAAATATTTTTTTGTTAATAATTGACGCGAATATTTGTTCCGTTATTCCATGTCACTGTCACAAAAACTGCATTGTTGCCTCACCTTTAAAACGTAATTTAAAATTGTTGACATCTTAAAGTTGATAAAAAAAAATGGGTTCGATGCTTGGGTCTAACTGAAACAAACTGATGGAAATGCAACGAAAACGACTTCCCGCTGACTTTCTTTGTGCCGAAACTGAGGGTGTGATGTCGCCCAATCTGACAGTCACGATTCAAACCGTGTTTTTCGAAGCGGGGACCTCGCTGGTACTCACCAGGTACCGCAGCTAAGACAGGCGATCAGCAAGAGTGTGGCGTCATATATCAAAAGATTTTTCATGAGATCCAACCTACAGTGAGATATAATTTTATTGGTGACCAGTTACAAAATATAATACACTATTAACCACTTGAATACCAAGCAGACACAGGTGTCCGGAACATATGCAAGCGAACACGGATGTCTAAGACATTAAAAAAAGCAAATACTTGGTATTCTAATATAATATAAGCAATGTTTTGATGAATATGTGTAGTTCCATCTATACTGAGTCAATATAAGTTTTTAAAATTTCGAATTCGAGTGTATATTAGGCAAAATTATTTTTCTCAAAAACACTCAGTATCTCTGGGACATATTAATGATTTATTTGCGCGGTATTCAAATGGTTGATGCAACATTAATTTACTTGGTAGAATCCCATTGAAAAATGTAATAATATTACTATCGGCGATCGTACAATTGCCGACACAGACACCTGTGCGCGAAATAATACAAAAAATATTTAAAATGAGAAAATAATTACGTTTATAATATATATGTATTTTTTTTTACCATTTCCGCTCCTAATGTGGAGCATATAACTCCTAATGGAGTTTATCTCAACAGAAGTGTTTCTACAAGAACTGCTTGTTACTCAGCTGCTCAAACTCTCTTTTTCCCAAGAGAGTAAGAATAGAAGGAAAGGGCTAGGAAAGTACTAGTGGTTAGCTAATCGCTCTCGATACGCCCCGTTCATAGGATATGATGAGTGGGAGGGGGAATTCAAGACATCACATACATCCATGACTTCGAACAGAAATTCATAAATCGATTGAAAAATCAATTTATAAAACTGCCCGTACAGGGATTCGAACCCGTGACCTCCGTAGCGGTAGCTAACGACGTTGATCACTCGACCACACAGGCGGCTTTAATATAATTCATACAATATTAATTAAACCTAAATGCCATTTGTAAAAAGCTTGCAATCTACCAGTGCTGTTTTACGGTAGTCAATCATAGCATGGTTCACAAAATTCCCGCATTCGCGCATGCATTTGGCCGCCTCCAGATTTAGGTTCAGAAGTTGGTCACCTACTCCGCTTCTCCGTAGTGCCGGCACTGCATACACATGCACACACATAAACTGGCAATAATACAAATCAATGTTATGACTTGAAGTGAATATTTGGCGTTCACTGTCAATACTTGGTGGATGGGTATAATTTAAAAAATAATTCACTTTTTTGTGATTATAATTTTGCATTTATTTTTTAGAAGATTTAGCTTACCTTGAGCGTTCTCGACTGATACAAATAGCGAAAACCAAGTAAAAAAAATAATGTGTAAAAAGTTGTTAAAAAGGAATTTATTGGCAATGAATAATGGCTACAAAATATGGATAAATGACACTAAACATAATACAGTTAAGATATTGTATAAGGATATTGGGAGAGCGTTTACTTAACCAGTAGTCTTGTCTAACACTATCTTTCTATCATTACTAACTCACTTAAAAAAAAGAGAGGTTGATCATCTGAGACTTCTGTTGAGGTACCTCCATTATTAGACCAGATGATCCACATTGAAAGCATCAAGGCTGTGGAATCGTAGTTGGAGTCGGAGTCGGGGTCACGGAGTCGCGGTATTTTGACCGGAGTCAGAGTCGTGAAAAATGAGCAGCTCGATTTTTTTTTGAAAAATATTTTGAATGAAGTGTATTCAATCAAAATAGTTCAAAGTGTTGCCATTCCATGCTTGGCTGACTACAGTTGATCTGATGGTATACATATATGTAAGTTAAAATGATTTTTTTGAAAAATTTCCTGTTGAAAAATGACGTTTTGAATAAAATGACTTCGTAGGAATTACAACCGTAAAGAAATCTTCGATTGTGTGTGGCCCTCTCGCTGGGGGTGGGAGAAACTCCGCCGGCCGTAATTCCAATTGGGAGGGGGCCATTGTAGATTAACAGGGGCGTGCGAGGGGTGGGGGGCAGGGCCGACGTCAGCAGAGGCCGCTATGTTTTTGTTGAGCCCCAAATCTAGCCGCGGCGACTTGCTCTTTCGCTCGCAGCTTTACAATCATTATCCTATCCTACGTACAGGGCTGCCAAATAGATGAAACGGCACTTTTTGTTTTGTAAAAATGGTTGGTCTTCAACCACTCGTAAATATCGATAGTCCAGCTCATTAGTCAGACAACTATAAAAATATAAATTGGAGTTAAATGACAGTTATGCCTAAAATTTTGCTCTACCAAATCAGGAAATCAGATAATTAAAAAGTGGAGAGAACCTTTTCTTGTGGAAAGGTGGCATTCTTTTATCACTGCATTTCTATCACTGTATCTTCAACTGGATAATCTTAAAATGTAGTTACTCACATAAAAAATATTATATGAGAAACGAAAAACGTTTTTTAACGATTTTGTGCTAAAGTAGGGGGGGCTCGCGCGAGCCCCTTGTTGAATTTTACTAAGGCCGGCGAGCCCCTTGTTAACTTATGAGAAAACAATATTTTCAGATAACATTAGTATATAACCGCACTTTCTTATTTATATACTATCTACGACAGCTTCAGTATACACATTAGTACATTTTTAGTTATTAACATTGACAAGTTTACTGTAAATTGTATATTGTTACATATTTTACGTGTATTAATTAATTACAATCGATTGCTTATTTCAGTATTATATAATAGCATAGGAGGGAACAAAAAACACTAAACATTGCTTCGAGATTAAGCGAGCCCTTGTTAACGTATTGGCAGCCCACCGCTGGGCTAAAGTCAAATTATTAAATCAATGCAATATAAATTAATAAGATGTTTAAGAAAATCCTTTTTGAAAGTCCTTTTTATGAGTCACAATTTTCAGACTAATATTTTTTCAGACATTAAAGCTAAATTTGGATACCTACTTATTTAGCATTTGCGGCTCAATTCCGTTTTACCAGGACTATGGAGTCGGAGTCTTGGTGTCGCGGTGTTTTGGCCGATTTGGCCAAAATAGTCCAAAGTGTTAATAGTGCATGCTTGGCTGACTAAAGATGATCTGATGGAATACATATCGACTATGGAAAGGAAAAAGAACGTAACCCACACATATTAAATTTTACAGGAAACACGAAAAACGTCTTTTGATGATTTGAGGCTAAAAGCAAATTATGAAATATACACAATCCTGAAGTGCACGGTGACTGATACACTGGTTTTTTATTGACTTTGTCTAATATTAATTTAATAAACTTTTCAAGAAAAACTTTTTTTTATATCCTTTTTCCTGGTTGCAATTTTCAAAAGCCTTTCTTTTTTCAAACTTAAAAGCTAAATTTAGATACTAATTCGGCATTTTCAGCTTCCATCCTTTTGATAGAACATGTGTCGAGCTGTATACATTGTGATTATCGAAAAAAATCTATGTCCTTTATCCTTTCCACAGTCGATATATAAGAATGAAATTATTGAAAAATTTCTTCGGAAACGGAGTCGTCCTTTTTTTTACACGCCTCCACAGCCCTACTTTTTACCGATCGTGTATTTAATTGCAAACATTGTGATTATCAAATAAAACTACATTTTAAAAAAAAATGAGGGTCGGTCCTTTTTACTTAAGCACAGTCGATCGAGTAATATGTTTAAATTAATAATCCCGTTGGACATAATTTCGTTTTGTTTAAATTTGCGGTGACAACCCTGCGACGTGGCCCAGTCGGCGATTGCTGTGCGCCGTTCGTAGCCGAGAGGCTGGTTCGCAACGTGAGGTATGCGGTTCGAATCCGACCTTGGACGCCTCAACCTCTTAGCATTATTTTTATTTATCATTACGGTACTAGCTGTACGGAGCCGACGAAAAATAATAATGTATAACAGATAGCTTAAATTGCGGCAGTGGCGTGGATAAAAGATTTTTTTTTTAAAGAGGAATAGAAAAAAAATATCTGTTTAAAATTAACGAGTTGAATTTATTCTGCCCGTAAAAGCAACCGACCGTTGATAATGAATATATTTTCACAGTTTGTATTCTTAATAAATCAAACAAAAACATGTTGAATTAAAATGCTTGGTGGAATTTTAATATTAATACAGTAAAACCTCCATTTACACTATGGTCGGGACCGTGTAATTGGGGGTGTGAATCTGAAACAAAATTAGGGATTTGGTTTGGACTAAGACTCCCCTGCAAAAAAAAATATGCACGAAATATTTAGGTTTTCTAGTAACGCCGCCTGTGTGGTCGAGTGGCCAACGTTGTTGACTTCGGCTATGGAGGGCACGGATTCAAATCCTGGTACTGACAGTTTTATAAAATTGATCTTTCAATCGATTTATGAATTTCTGTTCAAAGGCATGGATGTAAGTGATGTTTTGAATTCGCTCCTCCCACCCATCCTATCCTATGAACGGGGCGTATCGAGAGCGATTAGCTTACCACTAGTCCTGTCCTAGCCCTATCCTAATATCCCTACTCTCTTTGGAAAAAGAGAGGTTGAGCAACTGAGTAACAAGCAGTTCTCGTAGAAACACTTCTGTTGAGATAAACTCCATTAGGAGTTCATATGTTCCACATTGGGAGCGGACATGGTTTAAAAAAAAAAGTAATAAATATCCCGCACACAGACAGACGCCCAGCTATGCGTGTATAGCCTGGCACGTGTTGAATAAAGAGACGCTAGCCAACATTTGACTGTATGCACGGCACAGACGACCGTCTCATAGTAACGACAATGGAATGCGACCGTGCAATTGGGGGATTTGCGGCGTATATTTCAAGCCAGTGCGTAATTCGGGGTAGTGTAATTTGGGGTTCCACTGTATTATTCCGATACAATGTAATACAACATCAAAATACCCTCGTTTTAAGTCGGTATGTGTTATGTTTAACGATAATCACATTTTATTTGGGCCCTTAACGCAACAAGGCAACGTTCCCTCAAAGCTACGTGCGCGCGTGGCATCGCAGCAGTTGGGACGCCCCCGCGCACTCATTTCGGGTTGGCGCGCACTACAAGACAGTTATTAAATGAATATTTGATCGGTCCTCGCAGCCTTTGAAATATCCGCGTAACCGGCGTAACTAACATCTTGTGTTAGAGGGAGCATGGCAAAGGATGTAACTCATTTTTTGGCGTTTTTTAGTTTCCAGTACTGGATATAAAATAACCTATTACACAATGTGACAAAGAAACATAAACATACATGCCTTCGAACAGAAGATAAATAGATTTAAAAATGCTGTTCGTTGTTGGATCCGAACCCGCCAGGTCCGGCGTAGAAGCCAACGACGTTGACCACGGTGCCATAGATAAAGATTGTTTGTTTATGTTTTATAATAATACACAGTATTTGGAATTAGAAGTTTAAAATTATAGAAGGAACTAAATGAAAAAAGTTCTTGTCACGAATTTCTTTTGATCGATTTTGAGAACTGTCCTTTTTTGGTTTTATAAATAAGAATTGCCCCTACCATTACAAAATAAAAGCCCCCACACTGGTCCTTTTTTGTTACTTGTTAAATAAATAATATATAATAAATATTTAAGTGAATCATCATCGACGCATATTTCTTCACCATTGATTGGACCACTTTTGAGCCTTGAAAATATTTCGCAACACCTCAATGAAACGTCGATTTTGTTGGGACCCATATTTCAAACCATGTACATGATCATAAAATAAGTGTATTGATTAGATACTGTAAAAAATGTTTATGGATAAATCTGATGGAATACGAAGAATCTTACTGAGGCGGAAATCCTGGTTATGTTATGGTTGAGAATGGATGAGGGCACTGCAATCAAAAAAGGCTTTAATTATTATTTATTGATTTGACATTTACTTGATAGAACTCCATTTTAATATGGTAAAAATATCAACGTATTTCAGTTCTACAGTTTTTTTTATATTTTATGCGTTGATAGCTATTTCGTCTTTCGCCACCGTCAGAACTATGCTTAAACGTAAATTTTGCTCAGCTATATATACTGGCTACGAAGAGATACACAATGCATCATATTATTCACTCTAATATACTAATTCAAATTATAATTACAATATTGCACTTATTAAATGTGATTTTAGTGTTTCAAAGAACGATAAGCAGTCTGGGGTTTTTAAAAACATTAATTAGGATAATTTAAACTGATGTTTATCATAAATTATGCTACATTAAATTTATTAACTATGGCTTTAGTGTTTCGAAAAAAAATAAGCAATATGCAATAAGCAAAATTATATTAATAAAAATTAACTAGCTGTAAGCCCGTTGACCTCAACGGGGGGATTTTTGTTGCATTGTTAAGAAGTCAGAAAATTACAAACCTCTTTATTGAATAAGCCAGAAATTCTAAAAATAAAATAAATATATCTCGGGGCATATATCGACAGCATGCCCTGTTGTATTTGAATTGTAAATTATTTAATTTTTGGAATAATGTTGAGTTTGCTAACAATTATTTTTCCTATTAGCAGAAATATACCTCGTAAATTACCTAATTTTTGGAATAATGTTTAAGTTTGCTAACATTTTTTTTCGTAGTGACAGAAATTTCGTAAAATATTAAATCTTTGGAATAATGTTCAAGTTTGCTAACAATCATTTTTCATAGTAGCATAAATCGACCTCGGCGCATATATCGACAGCCCTGCAGTTTTAAATTGTAAATAACTTAATTTTTGAAATAATGTTTAAGTTTGCTAATAATCATTTTTCACATGCAAAATGGTATAAATTAATTGCACATTTTATCAAAACAAAATTATCAAAATGTTGACTGATTCTCCAAACAGAACTTGTTTTTTAAAATATATATAATGATTTTTACTGAAGTTATTTTATTACACATACTGAAATTATGCTTTCGCCAACAACTAACTATACCACGTATGTACCTAGATTAAAAACAAATCTTGAAATAATTGCGTCTTATATTTATTTTTTGAAAAACATATTTCGCTAGTCAATCGGATTTTGTTATTTTGGTAGCATTTATTTTCATACGATCAAGATGTACTGTGATTTAAAAAGAAAGTTTTCAAAAAAAAAAAATGTTATAAACCCAAAAAAAAGCGCTCTAGGCTAGATTCGAACCAGGTTCCTACAGGTTACCTGTAGGAACGCCTTACCTCTAGGGTACAGTAGAATTGAGAAAAGCTCGTAAAATAAAACATATAATATGCATGCTGTTTTTTAAATAAAAAACGAAAGGTTCCATTTTCAAACGAAATTTAATATATATTATATATTTTCATCGTTTCTGATAATTGTGACGTTAGCTCAGTTGACAAAGAGCTCGGCTGATAATTCATAATTATGGGATCGATCGACGGTCGCGGCGCTTTTTTGTATGAGAATTCAAATTTTCAGCCATTTGATAATTCAACTGTTTATGTATGCATGTGAAGTATGCGTATTTTGGAATTTTTAGAATAATTTAAATGTGTGCTTAATATATATAATTAAATCAGATCGATGCTGACAGTTGTTCGTTTGCCCGAGCGGTAACGATTTCAACTCATAATCCAGAAGCGATGGTTCGAACCACGGCCGCGGCGCTTTTTTGTATGAGAATTCAAATTTTCAGCCATTTGATTCGTTTCGTCAAATAACAGTGTATTAATTAATGGCGACAGCGGGGCAGGATGGGGTGGGGAGGGAGGAGGACCGTCTTTCTTGACGTCATCGAAAAGGCGAAATCGCGACCATATACAAACGAAAAAAGTATGTATTTAGTATGAATAAAAAAATGGTTGACAGCGGGGTTGGGGCGGAGGAGGGGGAGGGAAAATCGGGGACAATTTACAGACGGACGGACGGACGGACATTATCGACTATTAATATATAGATTATTATTAAAAACAAATTCGCTCATCACAATCATAGACATCGGTTTTTATCATATACGGTGAAGAGAGCCAACTAGTAAAATGATAAAACTTTTTTCTTGGACTTAATTATTTTTTATTACATATTATTATTACTTGCTGTTTGGGTGAATTTTATATTTTATATAATACTATTTCTAAGTGTATTAACTGAAGTTACTTCTCTTTTTTTATACATTTTTGATCCTTATGTAAAACACACAGCCTCCTAATTGAGGTATTAAAAAAAAAGGTTTTATACATGTAAATTGAGTAGAGATAGAAAAAATAGGGCTACAACAGAACGAGCGGTTAGCTAATCGCTAATCAAATTTTACTTTATTTAGTAAAAAAAAAAATTGCAAGCTTCTTACCTTCTTATCTCAAAATATATACTTTTTTTCTTCATATCCGCTCCCTAGTCCACCATATGATTCCTCCAAGATTCTCTGTCCCTCGCCAGTCTTCTTGCTTCCTCCCATGTCATTCTAACGTCCCGTAGCTCCGCCGAGAACTTCCTATAGAATATAGATGGTCATCAGTGGCCATCCACGACGGCGGAATCCATCCGGTTGGTAGAAGAGACAAGCATACAAACGTTAATAAAAAATATTTATTTTGTATAAATAAAATTATGTTTACACAAATTTTAGCAAGTCTCAGTTCTCAGGTTGTTATATTCAAATGTCCCGATAACCGATACTGGTAGAAAGCGTCGGGTTCCCGAGAATTTTTTCTAGGTTTGTCCCGACACGAAATTTACGAATACCGGTATCGCAAACCCTGGTTGGCAAGCATAGTTGGCGTAAATAAAAGTGGCAAATGAAGCCTACCACACAATAACAAGTATGCACTGGCATAAACGGATTGTAATTCTCTTTTAAAAGGCATGCCCTAGATTCCTCGCGCAACATTTATCTGCAGTGTAGTTCCTAGGTTCGCACAAATCTCATCTTTTGATCTCGAGTCATTGGATTCTGTATAGGTGCAGGTACTTTTCATCGTCAAGAATCTCTGAAACCGAATGTTCTAAAACGTTTTCAATAACGTAAATGATATTGAAGTAAAAATAAAGTAATAATTTCTAGAGGTGGGCTGAAAGAGGTTTGAGCCAGGGGTGGGCTGGAGGGGGCTCGGAGGGGCACGCTCGAGCCCCTTTTCGTCTGCTGTGGCCCATTTGGTTAGAGCTTGCTTTACCGATAACGCAGGTCTGGGTTCGATTCCCGGTCAGATCACAGTGAATTTAAGAATTATTCAATTCAAAGTTGTGATCGAAGACTGGGCGTTTATGATGTCAATTTACATTGTTTCCTCTACTCCCATCTTTCTGATCCTTTAATAACTGGGTGTCGCAATAGCGATTAGCCAACCACTAGTCCTGTTCTAGCCTTATCCTTCTTTCTCTACTACTCACATTGAAAAAAGAGAAACAAACAGTTCTCGTAGAAAAAAATCTGACTTATTATCTACGACAGCTCCAGTATACACAGTAGTACATTTTTAGTCATTTGGATTGATAAGTTTGCGGTAAACTGCATATTGTTACATATTATAAGTGTTTTAAGTAACAATAGATTGCTTATTTAAGTATTAATATATAAGCATAGGAGTATAAAAAAAAGTCACTTCTTCCCCAGAACATGGATAATTTCTTTGAGATTAGCGAGCTTCTTGTTAACATATTGCCAGCCCACCGCTGGTTCGAGCACGAGCTCCTCATTAAATTTAACTTACACCGGCGAGCCCTTTGTTAAATAAGGAATAAAAAATATTCTCGCCGGCTGCCTTGTACTTCATATACTCCTAACGTGGAGCATGTGGACTCCCCGTGAAGGTCTTTCTACGAGAACCGCTTGTTACTTACTTTATCAACCTCTCTTTATTAACACTTCCCTTATGGTGCCAAAAAATACTTACTGGGCCTGTAGGAACCAAGTGAATTAACATGTTGTTTTTTAAATATATATCCTAGACTTTTACCGTCTTTCTAAGGGTGGTAAGTGTTAAAACATGTTTTTTCACTTGGTTCTTTAAAAGGCCATCAAAACATCGGTAGTATTTTTTAGCGCCGCATGTGAAGTGTTAAAGAGAGTAAGAACAGCAGGATATGACTAGGACAGAATTAAAGGTCAGCCACATCCGTTTTTAGGATAGGATATGTTGTAGGGAATTATACACATTACATGCACCCATGCTTTTGTAAATAAATTTATAAAAACTGTCCGCACTAGGATTTGAACCTCTGACCTTTGTAACCATAGCTAACCACTCAACCACGTAAGTGGCAAATGTACATGTTAAAAAAATGATTTATTTTTCAATTTAACCTACTACCATTTGCGAAATTGCCAGCTCTACGACAAAACGTGAAGACTGCCGTATTTGTTTCCAGAGACTTCATTTCTAAAGATTCATTAGTATGAAAATAAACTCCTACGATTACTGACATTTAACGTTTTGCGAAATAAAAACGCTCTATAATAATATTTGTGATTGAAGAGTTTTCTTGATTGGTCCGTTTGTTGACCCAACACATCCTGTGATGACCAGACTTCCAAGGTTGTCTCAAATCTGTCTGGTGATCAGTTCGTGATGTAATTACACCACGACTAGGAAACATAATAATATTTTTGAATACACATTTGTTTTATACCTAGAATAAAGACTTGATGACTGGGTGCTAATTGTAAAAATAATCACCGTAATTACTATCAATACATCTGCTAATTACTTCCTTACTTTAAGGTATTGAGTGTTGAAACGAATAGACTGAATCATAAAAGAAGGTAATTAGATAATACTAGCTGTAAGCCCGTTGCCTTCAACGGGGGGGGGGGGGATTTTGTTGCATTTTTAAATAGTCAGAAAATTTACTGACGTGAAAAATAAATAGCAAACCTATTTAATGAATTCTTTGGCCATGTTCGCTCCCTATGTGGAGCATATGGCCGCCACGCGGCACCTCCATGTTTCCCTGTCTCCCGCCAATTGCTTTACTTCCTCCCATGACATGCCAGCATACCTCAGTTCCGCCGAGTACATCCTATGCATAGTACTCGACGGACGTCCGGGTCGCCGGAATCTCCCACCTGTCGAAAAAAGAGGCAGGCAGGATTGAGGCTTTCCGGAGGCATCCGCAGCACGTGACCCAGCCAGTTTCAACGTCTCTCCATAACCACTGACGTGACGGGACGCTGTCTTGTACGCTCACTTATCTCTGAATTCCTCACAAAATCAAACCACCTCACCCCCACTATCCGACGCAAGCATCAGTTTTCGAAGCTCAGTATACGGTTTTTCTGAGTCTTCGTCAGGTGCCATGATTCGTAACCGTAAAGCAGTACCGTCAGAATGCAAGCGTTGAATAAGTGGCATTTGGTTTTGTGTGTCCCAGACATTTAATTAATGAATAAGCCAGAAAATCTAAACGTAATTAATTCTCTGAGTGGATTGTTTTTAGGAATACACCCGATTCTCTAAAACAACTAAAATACACCGGGACTGCAAAACAAAATATCCAAAAAGCGGATATAATAAAATATATATTCATAAATTGAGCTGCACTGCTGAGCTGCTATATCTAATATCGACAGCCCTTCAGTATTAATAGAAAGTGGATTTTTATTTTCATATAAAACGTTAAAAAGCTGTCCGGTAACCGAGTGGTCAACGATTTTGAGCTTCTTGTTCTATTGTAGTGTCCACGGGTTCCAGTCAGGGGTGGGCTCGCGCGAGCCCCTTGTTAATTTAAGATAGAAACAATATTCTTACATAAAATTAGTGTACAACTGCAATTTATAGCTTATATATTATCTAAGACATCTTCAGTACACACAGTAGTATTTTTTTAGCCATTTAGATTGATAAGTTTACGGTAAATTGCAAGTAGCAATCGATTGCTTATTTAAGTATTGAATATAATTGCATAGGAGTGATAACAAATTAATTCCTTTACCAGAACACTAAGAAATGCTTTGAGATTAAACGAGCCCTTTGTTAACGTATTGGCAGCCCACCGCTGTCTCGAGTCCTAGAGTAGATAATTTAATGTATGTTTTTTTATTCCATGTCAACTCCCAATATATGACTTCATAAAAGAGGTATTTCAACAGTACATTTTTCTAAGATTACTGTTTGTTACTCAGTTGCTCAACTTCTCTTTTTTTTAAGAGATTAGTAGGGAAAAAGAGAATAGGGGTAGGACAGAACTAGCGGTTGACTAATCGCACTCGCTACGTCTTGCTATTTAGGGATTCGAAAGAAGAAAGACTTAGACATTCTAAACACAAATGCTTTCGAATTGAAATCGATAAAACGATTAAAAAAATGATGTTTGTACTGGTACTCGAACCCGTGAGATGCGCCACAGAAGCCAAACAATGTTGACCCCTACACCACGACGTGGCATAGATATTTTTTTTCAATATAAAACATTGAATTTTCAATTGATCGATGGGTTTGTCTTAAAATTTATGGGATATATTTGAATGGCTTATAACCAGTGATATTCAACTCATACTGCTATTATCTAATTGTTATTTTATCGCATAGTTTCTCAACCCTTTTGGGCCCGTGGTCCCTTTTGAATCTTATATTTTTACGTGGTCTCCATACCCGTTTTTCGTGACATGGGGACACAATTATTTCTGGATTATTAAAGTGAGTAATTGAAAATTCCAAAATAATTTTTAATTCTTTGAAAATTTTGGTCGCTTGCAGATTTCAAAATTTTACGCAGGAATTTTCCAAAATGTTGTATTGTGAGACATTTTTTTATGTCTCTTGCAGATTTCAAAAAAAATACCATAATACATACACATGTGTGCAGTATAGTTTGTGTTATATTTACAGTTTACTATAAATATGTTGCGGCTCATGTACAGAAGCAAAAATCGGAATGCGGCCCGGAAGAAAAAAAGGTTGAGTATGGCTGCTCTAAAAGAATTCAACATTTAAATGCCGAGAGGTAAAGATAAACTGCTACATGAACAATGTTTCAAATACTGTAAATATATATGTATATGACATGAAAATACAATCTCTGGACAAAAATTTACTGCGAAAATAACTGATATTTACATGTTAAGTGGGTTAATCCGTTTTTGTGGAACGGCGTTAAATTATATATTATACATGAAATAATCAGCTTTGATTAAAGAGGGTCATAAATGACAAACTCTACAGATGTATAAAATATCGTGCTGCTTCGCCTCAATTTATAAATTTAACGATGTTTTTATAGACACGTCGTCGCTGTAGAATTGGTTTCTCACATATCCGTTTTTTTGCTAACTGAGCCCGCTTCCAATGTGAACCACACAGACTTCTAATGAAATCCTTAACACGCATTTTTTATACGATAACTGAAACTTATTTAATATAATATAATATATGGGTAGAGAGCTAAAACAGGATTAGTGATTTTTTTATCCATGTCCGTTCCCAATCAGTGGCGGATTACACACATGTGAGGCCCCAGGCACAATACAATTTAAAAGTAAACTAGTAAAAACAAAAAGTATGTGGGTTATAATATTATATGAGCTATTTTTAAAGCCCCTAAAATTCGAGCGCACACTTCATTTTATTATAAGATAATCCGCCACTGTTCCCAATGTGGAGCAAATGGTCTCCTAATGGAGGTATCTCAAATTTTCTACGAAAACTGTTTTTAACTTCATTGCTCAACCACTCTTTTTCGAAGAGAGCAGTAGGGGTAGAAATAATATCACAGGAAAGGGCTAATGGTTGGCTAATCACTCTCGATACATCTCGTTATTTTATGATTGGAATGGTGGATGGGAAATTGTTAGACATCACAAGTATCCATGGCTTTGAAAAGAAATAAAAAAAATGCTGTTTGTAGTAAGATTTGAACCCGCGAGGTACGGCATGGAATCAGGAATGGGCTGGAGGGGCTTTCGCGAACTCTTTGTTAAATTTTACTAAGGCCGGCGAGCACTTTGTTAATTTACGACAAAACAATTTTCTCAAATCGAATTAGTATATAACTGAAATTTCTGATTTATATATTATTTACGACAGCTTCAGTATACACAATAGTACATTTTTAGCCATTTAGATTGATTAGTTTACGGTAAATTGCGTATTGTTACAAATGCATTAAGTAACAATCTATTGATTATTTAAGCATTGCATATAATTGCATTGGAGTAATAAAAAGTTCACTTCTTCCCCAGAACACTGATAATTGCTTTGAGATTAAGCGAGCTCCTTGTTATCGTATTGGCAGCCCACCGCTGCATGGAAGCCGACAACGTTGACTTAAGACTGTATCATGGAACCGACTGGATAAGGAATTTTCTAACCGATAAATGCTTTGGGATCGAAAGAGTAGGAGAAATTTCAGACATTGAAAACGTCTACGTATTGGAACAGAAATCTATTGTTTTTATTGAAAAATGAAACTTCTAGGATTCGAGCACATGAGCACAGTGGCGGATTACCCTATAAGCGCAAGAGGCGCGCGCTTGGGGCCTCAGAATCTTGGGTGCCTCAAATATAGCATATATTATATAAGCCCTTACATTTTAATTTCAGTTTTCAATATGCATTATTATACTACGAATATGTTTGCAGCACTTCTATGTTATTCGAAAAGCAGGGCCTCCAAAATTTATTGCGCCTATGGCCTCCAAAGTGCTTAATCCGCCACTGCATGAGCACCGTGACAAAATCCAACGAGGTTGACCACTGGATCAAATATACGAATATTGTGATTTCCCTGATTTAATGACGTTTCAATAATCTTTCTATTCAGTTGAGATTTGGCAGTTTCGACGAACCAATCTGAGAGTGACGGTGCCCCAATACGTTACTGCTTGCAACATTCGCCCTACCGTTTGACAAGACTTGCTCTTAAAACGTCAAATAAAGGGCTTCGCGTCAGGTGGCTGCGAGCTGACACTGCAGTGGAGGGAGTCGTGTCTCAGAACAGGCGAGTGGCCGAGTCGAGCAGAGTAGGTTTACAGACCCAATACTTGTAAACCCGGATGTTGAGTTATGTTGCTATGTGTCTACAATACTATGCCAGGCGTCGGCAAGCGGTGGATTGGATTCCGCTTGTAGTAATAGTAATAAATATTGATACGTTATGATTTATAGTCACATGCTCCTACTACCACATTTGTGATGAAAACTGGCAGACATTTAAAATTTGTAGCTAAATTAATTGTGTCATGTAACCAGTAATATCGATTGTTTTATTGTTTATGGCCTTAAATAGCAACATTATTTTTCGATACCCGATGCAATTTTTGTTTCTTTCATTCTTGCTTTTTGGGACACGAATCGAACACAACGTGTGTAGGGGACCCTTCCCGGTCCTGGAACTTGCTTCCAGAGATCTTTAATTTGGATTCACTTGTGTTTTTTTTCTTTAGTGGTTTTTCGTCCGAGATGAAAGAACTGATATTTAACTCTGATAAACGTTTTCGTAACACTTGAGCGATGGTTTTTATTTAATTTTACCCACCTGTTTACGTCGAGTTAATCCAACTGCCGTTGGTCTTAATGACTTTTATTAGTGGGGATTTATTATTGGGGTATAACATCGTGAACAAAAGTAGAAATTTCTCACAATGAATGAAACTCGCTCAAAAATAAATTACGAGTAATGTCAATATCTATAAATCAGTATTTTCAGCATTTTGTGAAATATGCTAAAATCAGACATTAATGTATTTTTTTTTTTGTGAAGTAAAGTTACTTATATACAAATATAAAATAAAATATTTTGTCTATGGTTATTTTCTTCGGCAATGCTGACCACAATGCTTCAACACCACAGCAATTGTTTCATGAGTTTGGTTGTGCCGCTCTCAAATCAATTTTGAATCCGATAATGGTGATGATTCTAAAAAATCTTTAATTAATATTAATTTAATAATAAAGGTTAATTTGAATTTGTTAAAAAAATAAAATATCCATTTGTAATAATACCACTTTTATTTCGTATTATCCGGACCAGTTTTGCTCATGAGGAGAATTATCAACTGATAAGAGAACACAAAGTAACAGTGCTGTCAATTTATATTTTTATCAGTTGATAATGCTCGTTATGAGCAAAACTGGTCCTGATCATATTAAATAATAGTGGGATTAGTACAAATGAGTATTTTTTTAATGTAATGCCTTTCCACCAAGTATTGACAGTGAAGACCTTAAAACTGATTAATAATTTATAAAAAAAATCGTTTTTAGAAATATGTTCTATACTTATTTGTTAAAAAAGACAACAAACATTTTAACCCAACGATCTCTGATCTCCACAACTATGACGAGACACTGCCTGAGAATCGTTTTAGACCCAGAGCAGTCCTGCTCGACGACCCTCCATAGATCTTATGTCGTCTAAAATTGTCAATTTTAGAACGAACTTAGCATCACGAAAATGACTCTCTTTGTTTAAAAACAATTTGTATACTGTATGTGTGTATGTATGTATGCGCATGTGTGTGTACATGTACGGATATAGTATGGAGGAAGCATATGGAATGTGATTTGCAAAATAATGCATATGGAGTTCCCGTGAACTTCTTATCTCTGTAGTGATCGCGCCCTTCCGTCTGCAAACGACGGTAAGGGGATGCAATTTACAATTTTTCAAAATCTTTATCGATGAAGGAGACTGGAAGAACCTTGGTGCGTCCTGGTACTTGAAGCTCCATAAATTTGATATCCAAAAAAAAAAAAAAGACAAATTAATGATACGTTCCATTACACTGGGCCGAGTAAAAAATAATTCAGTGTGATAATAAATAATAACAGTCGTTGTTTAAAACCAGTGGGTTGCCGACGCCTCACTTAAGTCGTGAAAGAACTGGTTCATTTAATCATTTATTTTATTGGCCGGTGTATTAATAATGTCAGCAAAGGCTTTTGGGCCGAACAAAAACTTAAAACTTTATATAATATTGGATACGTACAGGCTGTATGCAGCTTGTATTTCAACAGCCTTAATAATAATAACTCCAATCGCAAACACTTATTTCCTTTTTATTGTACGTATTGAATATTTTTTAGAATTTCGAAACTTTGCTTCTTACGAGAGACTATTTATATTCGTTGTTGTTTAATCTTTATCTTTCATTAATCAAATCGATAAAGAACAATAAAAAATAAATGAAAACAAAAAAAAACAGTAACATTTAGTATTACGTAGATAAGTTTGTAATTATTTATTTAATTTATCCATGTTCGCTCCCAATGTGGAGCAGATGGCTTCCTAATGGAGGTATCTCAACAGAATGCTTTCTACGAGAACTGTTTTTTACTCAGTCGCTCAAACTCACTTTTTTTTCTCAAATTGAGTAGTAGTGAAAGAATGATCAGGCTAGAACAGGACTAGTCGTTAACTAATCGCTATTGCTACACCCAGTTATCAAACAATCAGAAGGATGTAAAGGTGGGCTGCCAATACGCTAACAAGGGGCTCGCTTAATCTCAAAGTAATTCTCGATGTTTTGGGAAAGGAGCTATTTTTGTTAATCACTCTTTAGCAATTATATGCAATACTTGAATAAGCAATCGATTATTACTTAATACACGTATAATATGTAACAATGTGCAATTTACCGCAAACTAATCAATGTAAATGGCTAAAAATGTTCTGCTGTGTATACTGAAGCTGTCGTGGATAATATAAAAGTCAGAAATTGCAGTTATGAACTAGTTTGATCTGAGAATATTGTTTTCTCTTAAATTAACAAGGGGCTCGCCGGCCTTTGTCAAATTTACGAGGGAGCCCCTCCAAGCCCCCTTCACCCCACCCCTGGCAGGATGGGAGGAGAGGAAATAATGTGAATTGACATCACAGACTTCGATCACAGTTTGAATTGAATAATTCTCAAATTCACTGTGATCTTACCGGGAATCAAACACAGACCTGCGTGGTAGAGCAAGCTCTAACCAACTGGGCCACAGCAGGCGTGTTTGTGATGTATTATACTCCATCGTTTATTCTACAAAACATACTTTGAGCCAAAAAAGTATACATATATTTTTTTAGACGGTAGATATGTTTAGGGGTGGGCTCGGAGGGGCTTGCGCGAGCCTCTTGTTACATTTTCTTAAGGCTGGCGATCCCCTTGTTAATTTAAGAGAACACATTATTCTTAGATCAAATGAGTACATAACTGCAATTTCTGACTTATATATTACTTAGGAAAGCTTCAATATACACAGTAGTACATTTTTGGCCATTTGCATTGATAAGTTCACGGTAAATTGCATATTCTTACATATTATAAGTGTTTTAAGTAACAATCGATTGCTTATTTAAGTCATTTTTAGGGTGTTTACTGTCAATATTTGGTGGAAAGGCATTATATTATTAAAAACACAATATTTCTTTGTACTTCATTCCACTTTATTTAATATATCAGGACCGGTTTCGCTCGTTGTGAGCATTGAGATCAGTTGATTTCGATGCTCGCAATGAGCGAAACCGGTCCTGATCTAATAAATAAAGTGGAACAAAGTACAAAGGAATATTGTGTTTTTATTAAGCTTATTTAAGTATTGTACTACTATATATAATTGCATAGGAGGGATAAGAAAATTCACTCTTTCCTCGGAGCATTGAGAATTGCTTCGAGATTAAACGAGCTCATTGTTGATGTATTGGCAGCCCACCTCAGAGCTAAATGCGTTATAAATTCTACATGTCTTATAGCAGCGTAAAAGTTAAGTGAGCTCAGTTAAAACACATTGCAATAGTGTTATCTTCGTAAAATAAAAATATGCAATCTACAAAAACGCAACGTTAAGACGTGATTATACTTAAAATTCCAATTGAAAAGGTGACCCATTTTACTATTTGACTTACTTTACTTCTCGAAGGATGTAAATAGCAAAAAATGTACTATTATGTATACTGAAGCTGTTGTTGATAATATATAAATTAGAAATTGCAGTTATATACTAATTTGGTCTGAGAATATTGTTTTCTCTCAAGGTAACAAGGGGCTCACGCGAGCCCCTCCGAGCTCCCTCCAGCCCACCTCTGGTTTAAATTATATTTCCAAAAATACCACTTTGTTTACGTCACCTCCCAGCGGCTCAAATATAAAAATACTTGTTGGAATTTGTATGTTGTTACTTTTGTCATTAAAAAACACTTTAAGCTTTGATTTTTTTTTTTAATAAATTCAATATTTTCTAGTTGAATTGTCTCACTGAGCATGTGAAATGAGAAATGAAATTGTATATTGCTGACCTTACAAATCACAACTATTAATAATTCAACGCGCCTGTTTATATTATATCAGTTTTTTTATACAACTTCTTTAACATATAATTATGATTAAGACATTGAAATCGAAACTTAGAAACAATACGGAGGTGTGTAAATGCTTAACACTTTAAATCCCGAGCCAAATCAGACAAAGGTGTTGCTGTCGCCTGTGTGGTCGAGTGGTCAACGCTGTTGGCTTCGGCTACGGAGGACCCGGGTTCAAATCCCGGTACGGACAGTTTTATAAATTGATTTTTCAATCGATTTATCAATTTCTGTTCAAAGGCATGGGTGTATGTGATGTCTTTAATTCCCCCCTCTCAACCATCCTATCCTATGAACGGGGCATATCGAGAGCGATTAGCTTACCACTAATCCTGTCCTAGCCCTATCCTTCTATCCCTACTCTATTTGGAAAAAGAGAGGTTGAGCAACTGAGTAACAAGCAGTTCTCGTAGAAACACTTCTGTTGAGATAAACTCCATTAGGAGTCCATATGCTCCACATTGGGAGCGGACATGGTTTAAAAAAAAAAAATTAAGGATTTACTAAAAGTTCTGTTGAAGGCATGGATGTATGTGATGTTTTGAATTCTCCTCTCCCACCCATCCTATCCTATGAACTGCCAGGCTATACACGCATAGCCGGGCGACTGTCTGTATACTGGATTTTGCGCGCGCTTTGCATTTTATCATTTAGTAACTAAATGTTTCGTCCATATTTTTTTTTTTTCAAAACTTAAGTAAATCTTAGTTTTGCATTTTTCGCGGAAAAAATAAAATCCCTAATTTTGTATGAGATTCACTCCCTCAATAACACTACTCCAAATTACACGGTCCCGACTCGAGTGTAAATAGTGGTTTTACTGTACCTCCATTAGAAAACCATATGCTCCACTTTGGGAGCGGACATGAATTTAAAAAACAGTATGTTTGAAAATGCTACGGCTATGAAATCGCATAAAATATGTGACCGGGCCCCACGCACTTGTTATGTGAAAACACGGCACTGGACTCAACGCGTTCATTAATTTTGATATTATGCTATAATTATTGATTTACTGACAAATAATAACTGTTTTAAAAGTAATTATTATATCATTTAATGATTTCAATATTATTATATACATATATTGATTTATCGAATTAGATTAAAAACATATTGACATCCCAATTTTTATATCGTTTGCCGTACTGGTCGGCAAAAATTAAAAACATAATAAAACACAATGTTTGCCTGTTTTGGAAGCGAGTGGTCGACCATATTGAACACTTTTCCAATTCAATCGGCGGTATCGACGGGCTCAAATCCCTGCACGGACAATTTCGTAAATAGATTTTTTAACCGATTTATAGTCATGGAAAATGGGGATGTATGGGGTGTTTGCATTCTTACCCCACCCATCCAATTTTTAAAACCAAATGTAAGCAATAAATAAGCTAGCAACATGTTCTTTTGTAAGCTGCATCCTTCTATCCTTGCCCCGTCTAAAAATACAGAAGTTATTAACATATCAGTCTCGTAGAACAACCTTTGTTGAATTGCCTTGGGGTTAAACAAATACCTAAATATTGGTGACAAATACCTAAGGTGAACAGATCCTTCCGTACAGGATTTTTTAACACGATGTATCTGTATAGAATACTTAATACAGTAATTCGTACGCGTATTCGCTGTATACCGATTCTTCCGTACATACAAAACTCTTGACGCAGAATATTACGGACATTTAAAAAAATATAATAAAATTGTTGTTTTATTAAATTACGTTTAAAACCAATAATTGTTGATTTTGCTGTTTTGACTTGTTATCGTTTGTTCCACGTGAACCCCGGTTGAGAAATGCTGATCTAGAAAGCTAAAAGTAGTCAGACAGTTTTATTATAATATCAAGATAGGCATTGACGATATATTACTATTTACTAACCGCAATTAAGGAATTCTTTTTTCGAACTTAATTTTAAAAATATCTGCTGTAAGTTTTATAAATTGTCGGTAACGATTTTCTCCCTATTACGGATCGATATCGATTCTCAAATATTAAACATAATTAAATGTACGAAATATTCAGTGTCCGGAATTTTCTATATACGTAAGATTCCGTGTGCGGAAGATTCTTGTTGGAAAAAATCACGGAATCGCTTGCAAGATCTGAAATTTAAATTACGAAAAAAAAAATATAATATTGATCTTGCCGGTACATAAACCCGAACCCATCTAATTGCTAAGGTACACTTATTACAACTTGACCACAGAGACTAGCTATTATAATCCGGTCGCTTCTTGAACGTGAGACCTTCTTCCACTCACAAATCATATATGCGTTAGTTTCAAGTCTTTATTCATCGTTCGAGTTTTTTTTTCGTTTATCTATTATAACATCAATATGTAAATTGCGGCAAGAAGTTATTAATTAAGTCGAGCTGCTTCCCAGCAAAGCGCCCTCTGTTTGCACTATCAAATGAATTCTTACCGTGTCCATATACTACAAGTTATTTATAAATAAATAACTAAATTCATTGCGAAAACATGAGCGTATCTAGGTACTGCAATGCCCTTCTTCCTCTTGGCCATACAACCCGGGGTGAACATTGCAAGTCAATCTCCTCCACTTTACTTTATCTTTAGCCTTTCTGCACCAGTCACTGTCCTCCAACACTGGCAGATCATGTGAAACTTGTGGGCCTCCAATCTGCTATTTTGTAATCCCGGAATTGTGTTACTGGTGTACTAATCCAAGGATTTAGGCATTCAAGAAAACAAGTGAAAAATCCGTAGCGCTGGAGACACCGGCAGTCGTAACTTTTTGAAAGGATAGAGGTTAAAAAAAATACAAGCTCTCGCATTAAAGCATTTCTGTGGAAATCGTGAATTCACTACTTTTTTGAGGGTGCGAGCTACAAAAAAACTTTCACATTTTTAAATAATCCCGGGATAACAAAAAGAGTCCAGGATTAGATGTCCTACTCACTAGTGAAACCAGTGGCGGATTATCCCATAAGCGCAAGAGGCGCGGGCTTGGGGCCTCCAAATTTTAGGGGCCTCAAAAATAGCATAAATTATATAAATCCTTATATTTTAATTTCAGTTTTCAATATTCATTATTATTCTACGAAGAGTTTTGCAACACTTTTATGTTATTCGAAAAACAGAGCCTCCAAAATTTATTGCGCCTAGGGCCTCCAAAGTGCTTAATCCGCCACTGAGTGAAACCATATAGGTACGGCAATGCCTTTTTTCTTCTTCTTGTAAATACAATCCGTGCTGAAAATTGGCCACTTCAGTCAATCTTCCCTACTCCTCTCAATTCTTCGCCTTCCTGCACCAGTCGCTGATCTCGACCACTTGCAGGTATTGTGACACCCCGTGAAATTCAGTGAAGTCACTGTTTTCCAACGCTGTGCCTTCTCTTACACCTCTACTAAGAAACAGATAAAATTTTCTTGTGTTAAAAGTGGACAGTTCTCGTAAAAAAACTTCTGTTAAGATACATCCATTAGGAGGCCATATGCTCTACAATGGGATCAGGGGTGGAGTGGAGAGTGCTAGGGGGGGCTCGCCGGAGCCTTTTGTTAAAATTCGGCGCGGCCAGCGAGCCCCTTGTTAAGATAAGAAAATCATTCATCTCAGATCAAATCAGCACCTAACTGCAATTTCTGTTAAATTATAATACGAAGATGTATCGTCTATAGACTAAAGGCATTATGGCTGAGATTTAGCGAGCCCCTTGTTAAGATATTAGCAGCCCACCTCTGATTGGAATGGATAAAAAAAAGTATCAAAAACTCGAATTTAAATGCTTTTTCGGGAGGTTCGGGTATCCGCTGGAAATAAAAATACATAAAATCAAAACAGATAAATTTCGCAAGACTTACTTAAGATTTATTAAAAGGGGTTAATTACGCTTAATTCGGTCCTGTGCGATAATATTATACACGACACTTAGGTTATTTATTCATATAAGTTCAGTTTCGCACGACTAGCGTCCGGCCAACTCCAAACATGGCAGATCTCCTTTACCTTTGTATTTCATACATATTACTACCATTCAACAATGCCGTATGTCCAGATGTGGCGCTGAGTCTTCAGTTTTTGTCTACAAATATTGCTACCAGAAATCAACAGTTAGATCAAGTGAACAACGTAGTTTTTAATATAAGTATGCCAATCGATTGCTTAAAAGTAAACAGTGATATAATTTAATTTGAAAAAAAATCCCAAACTAAATGGAAATCTTACTTTTACATTAATTGATATTGCTTTGTAGCTTCAAAGCGTCAGTTAGATTAGTAGAATAACTAGATAAACTAACCTAACCTACCATTGTCCTTTTTCACAAAATGCAAAAGAAACTAAATACAACCATAATTAACTACTTAAAAAATACAGCACAAATTTTAAAGTGCAACCATCTCGAAACCTGTATTTTCGATTTATTACCCTGTTGCTTTTATTTTTTTCTTCTTCTTTCTCTTTGGCCATGTTCGCTCCCTATGTGGAGCATATGGCCGCCACGCGGCACCTCCATGTTTCCCTGTCTCCCGCCAATTGCTTTGCTTCCTCCCATGACATGCCAGCATCTCTCAGTTAATTTTTTTATCACAACCAAACAATATTTTATGCCGCATTTCTTCGAATGTAGCAAGCATGTTTGTTTTTAAACTATTTTGTTCTCTTTGTTTACGGGTTGCGTCTTATAATCGACGTTGTCTTACAATGCAGGAGTCGTGTTATCACGACTCCGGGACTATTCCCGGAAATAAAATGGCAACAAATGTTAGCTTCTTGAAAAAAAATCTCTAGCAAATCGTACGCAGCGATTTCTAGAGATAAATTTTTAAATGTCTTTTTAGAGCAATATCGTATAAACCAGTGCTTTCCAACCTTTTCATTCCACGGCCCCCTAAATCTAAAAAAAATAATCCGCGGCCCTCCTCAATACAAAACTTGTTCTGCGGCGGCCTCCGGAGAAATTCTGCGCCCCTCAATATGGGAAGCACTGGTATAAACAAAGCTCAGTTCGCATTAATTTTATTTTATTACACTGTCGTTTTTGAGGTGAAATCAAAAGAATACATTTAATCCTGCACGTGTCAAGCAGGAATCTTTGCCGCCTCCACAACGGAGTGCAGCACAGACCAGTCACATATGTATGTGATTCTGTGCTTTTTTTATGTAATACAAAATCCGTGCTACCCTGCGCTGAGTCACCTGCGTCTCACCATTGGTTTAGCCTTACGTTTGTTATAAAAAGTTTTGATGACGTATTGTTCTATTCGTTGAAACAAATACTTTTAATTTGCTAAAAAAAACATGACAAACAAATGATGTAAAAGCCTCTATGAACTCACAGCCGTAAATGTAAGAATGTTAAATGTATAATGCGAGAATTGGACCTCGCCACAGAGAAAAAAAACTGGTGCTATGTCTTATCCACAGTATTATAAATTGGCGATGACTAGTCGCCCGTTCGATACCGGTTTAATAAAATAAAATATATTTGTTGAATAATAAACAGTGTCTATTGCCAAGAGACACACAGACCTACTCCCGCCTGCCTGCCTCCCCCTCCCTTCCTAATGCCATTTAGACTTTTTAACAGAGGAAAACATTGAAAGCGATTCTCAAACTGTTTGGTGTTATGTAAGTTCTTTCGCAGCTAACGTCACATCCAAATACCGCATACATGTTTCATAACGCATGGATCTGAGAATTTTGTTTTTCTTAATTTAACAAGGGGCTCGTGCGAGCCAACCTCTGGGTTCGCTGACAGCTCTCTCCGTGCCTTGTTTCTAGGATCAGATGTGCAGAAGAGAGTTTATCAGTGGCGTTTTCGATAAATTATATTTTATACATTAAGCCACTTGTATTTAAGCTCCTAGTTCAGGCGTGGGAAACCTGCGGCCTTTTGGATACTCTGGTGCGGCCTTCTCGCCAATTCTATAATTCTGTAAATCGATGTAAATTCGTAAATTCCTGACATATTCTGACCGTAAATTTCTGTTCCTAGTCAATGTTTACTGCGGCCTTATGTTGAATCAGAAAAATGAATGCGGCCTTTAGAGAAGAAACGGTTCCCCACCCCTGTCCTAGTTCATATATAAAAAATAGTAGAAGTGATTTAAATACAAAATTAAAGGACATATTGGGGGCGGCAAATTCTAGGATCGCCCCGGGCTGCAGGACCATTTCCTACACCACTGGGATTTATATATCACATACATCCATTTTTTATCCATGTCCGCTCTCAATGTGGAGCATATGGCCTCCTAATGGAGATATCTCAACATAAGTTTGTTTTCGAGAACTGCTTATTACTCAACATCTCTTTTTTCAAAGAGAGTAGTAGGGATAAGGGGATAAGGCTAGGACAGGACTAGTGGTTGACTAATCGCTCTCGCTACGCCTAGTTGAAGGATCGGAAGGGTGGGAGGGAATTTTTAGAATTCACGAAGACACATACCTTGGAACAGAAATTGATCGGAAAAACGTTGTTAGTACTGGGACTCGAACCCATGAGGCTCGGCACAGAAGCCAACAACGCAAACCGCTGCGCTATAGGACCCGACAATACACGATATACCCTAATTACACGACCTCGAATTACGCGCTGGCCTGAAATATTCGCCGCAAATCCCCCAATTGCACGGTCGCATTCCACTGTCGTTACTACGAGACTGTCGTCTGTGCCGCGCATACAGTCAAATGTTGGCTAGAGTCTGTGTATTCAACACGTGTCAAGCTATCCACGTATAGCGGGCGACTGTCTATGTGTGGGATTTTGGCGCGCTTTGCATTTTATCACTCGGTAACTAAATATTTCTTTTTACAAAACTAGGGGAAATTTTAGTTTTGCATTTTTTGCGGAAAAAACCAAATCCCTAATTTTGTATGAGATTCACACCCCCAATTACACTACCCCGAATTACACTGTCCCAAAATTAGTGAAAATGGAGGTTTTACTGTATTATGCCATTAATCTATGACAAATACTTGTCTATGAGTTTGACCAGTGACATCTAGGTATACTTGAATTCGAAACAAAATATTTGGGAACGGGTCTGATTTTATTATACTCGGCGAAACGCACTATGAACTTAAGTATATTTAAAAAAAACAACGACTAAAATATCATTTAAGCTAATAATTCCTTATATTCTTCGTTTTTTCCCAATATTCCTCGTTTATTCATTCCCGGTTTTCGGTCATTTCAAAAATTCCCAGGTTTTTGCATTTGCAAGACTAAAGATTACCTACCTAATATGAATTTAGTTATTATGATCTGTGTGTGAAGCGCTTACCGTTTGGGTATCTGTTTTAATTGATACAAGGATCTGTGGGAATTCATACTTTGTAACTTTGTATCAATAATATGTATGTTGTATTTTTAGTTTAAACAACATTACAAGTAACAAACTCGGCGATATTTCCATAATTAAGTGTAACATGACAGTTCACTAACATATTGCTTCATACAATGATAGGTATAACCATAGACTAATATACTGGTATAACTAACACACGACTTTAACGAGGCTGGCCAGCAGGTCGATCCAGGTGGGCTGCCTATGCGTAAAAAAGGGTTCGTTTATTTCCCGAGCTATTCGCGGTGTTCCGTGAAAGAAGTTTTGTGGTGATCAAAACAGATATTGATAATTGTGCGGATAAGTAAAAAATAGTTTTATTATTTATAATATCAACTAAAATCTACAACTTCGGATTTTATTTCAATTTAAAAAAGCAGGGCTGTGTAGTCGGAGTCGCGGAATTTTGACCGGAGTCGGATTCGTGAAAAATGAGCGGCTCGATTTTTTTTTGAAAAATGTATTTAATGATGTGTATTTAAACAAAATAGTCAAAAGTGCTAACATTTCATGCTTGGCTGACTAAAAATGATCTGATGGTATATATATATATATATATATATATATATATATATATATATATAAGTTAAAATGAAATTATTTTTAAAAATCTCGGAGTCGGAGTCGTTAATTATTTTAAAGCTGGAGTCGGGGTCGTTTTTTTACGCGACTCCACAGCCCTGTAAAAAAGGAAGTCGGTGTTGCACATTTTTTACGACTTTGACGATTTGATGATCTCAAAAATACTACACATCCAAGGTCCTGAAAAAAAACACAATCAAATCCAATTTTATTTATTTAAATGTTCTTACAAACAATTCTGTAATTATTATGTAATAAATTTATAAAATAATGTTAAAATTTGACTATATTTCAAAACTATCTTTTGCCCTCCTCTATTTTATTCAATCTCAAATGCGCCCACGACAGCAATCAGCTCCTAAATCTCTGCCATAGATAAATTCCTCTTATAAAGTAAAATCTCTATGAAACGAACAATATTTCCAGACAAACAAACACTGTTCTACTCCAGTACATAACTAAAGGAGTTTTAACGCAAGTCGGCCGATGAATTTAACGCTTGCATTTTATTTGCTTAAATACAGACACATTAAGTAGAACTCTATTATAAATAAAGTAAAAATAACAAAGCATTTAGTTCCACAACAATTGTATTAGTATAAAATGTACTAATTTACCTTACGATGTTTTTATAGTCATAAATTATGATTATTTGACAATTTTTAGAGAACACATTTATTATGTTACCCTTTTTATTAACAGAATTCATAATTAAATCACGACAAATTCATTAACATACTTATATAGTTATATAATATATTTACATTTTTTATACATATTCTATTATTATAAATATTCGTATGCTCTGCGCAAAGAAAATACTAGTTTCATCAAGCTATAAAGCAATCTAACATTATTATTTTTCTATTTAAATACGGTGACACAAAGTTTACGCAATAAATTTCCGTTTTTTATTAATGTGGACACAAAATAAAAGTGAACACATAATAAAATAATTAATCACCAGTTTTGGCTGCCATTTATTTTATCTTTATGTTGATTTATGGTTTTTTCAAAATTAATGTAAAACTGTGATTTTTATTTGACGTGTGACAACAGCGATATTTCATTTGAAGTTGGAATTGATTTTATTGTCATTCGTTTCAATTCAATTTATTAATTAACTAATATCTTACACGAACGTAGCTAAATTGTAGACAAATTTAAAAAAAAACAATCACTCGTCGACTTATGTAGTGTTAGCAGACACTCTTCACTGTATAAGCTATCACACAGATGTTATGTCATCTGACAATTCAAATAACCTCAAAAATTTCAATGTCTTGTAGTCATTCTCTTTAGGGCCTCCAATTTCGGGAACAGGGATCCCGAGCAATTATTCAATCCCGTAATCCCGCCTTAATAAGACCTTCCCTTCTCATATCCAGATAACGGTAAATATCCTCAACTCTTGATTGAAAGCAAAAGTAGTCATTTTGCTTATTTACTCGCAGCAATTGTCACAATTACACATTCTAGTGATAAGGGATTATCATATATGCTATTCTCCATATCTATCATGATACTATTTTCACGGTCGAATGATATTTGTACATTTAATCTTTCTATAATCCTTTTACTTCCTCGATGAGGGATGTAAAATAATTATTGTAAGTCCTTCAATAAATCATATTGTTGTTACTGACATCTACCGACATCTATTCACTTTAGCTAGCAGCGTTTGTGAGCTATACAGTTTCCTATTTATCAATATATTTTTTTTTATTATTATGGCTATCTAGAAAAATACTAAGTATCAGTGCCATCTATATTTTTTGTGGAACTAGTTTACAATTTAAAAATAGTCTTATTAAAATTTATTACAAGATGAATCACAATGATAAAGCTATACCTACCTACGGATTGATAAAATAGATAGACTCAAAAGAATATAAATTGTAATTGTTAGTGACATCTAGTATCCATTGTGTAAAGCTTTTTATGAATTACAGCCCTGTTACAGAAAACTGTTATAAATTTTTTTAGAAATATTGAAACGTCACCACTATGAAGGAAAATTGTCATCAAATTTCGATAACATTTTTTAATCTACATCTACCTATCTGAATGTCAAGTGTATTATTTACTGATATGATCTGACTAATACCATGATACGTTACATATTTCTGTGATGAAATCTGTGATGCTTTTAAAAATATTTTTTATCTAGAAATTATTGTGGTATGCGGTGAACAACGAGAAGTCGAAAGCGAAATTATTTTGCCGGTCGCTGGCCGATTTCATTTGTCACAAACTCGTCGCGCGATTAGGTCGAAGTTAATTTCCGTTGCTCGGTTATTTTCATTAAATTTCACGAGTTTTATTGTGATAGTTTAATTTAATTTACAATAGTTGTGATATCGCAACTGCACAATGGCTCTCCCGGCTCCGTTGGTGACGCTCTTCGATCATATCGAAAAGAACAAGGCAAAATGGATAACAAATCTTCGGGAATCTGTGGCGATCAAATCAGTTTCTGCAGATCTTAAATACAGAGGAGAATGCCAGCGTATGATGCAATGGACAGCCGACAGGATGAAGGCTCTCGGGGCGACTGTCGAATTAAGAGATATCGGAAAACAAACTATCGATGGAAAAGAAATCGATCTTCCAAATGTTATCGTCGCTAATTTAGGAAATGTAAGTCAGAAATCTCCCTATTTTTTGTTTTGTTTTAACTACTGCTTATTAAAATCACATTAACTTTGTAATACCTGTTTTCTTAATTGCTTAACTTAGTGGGCGGTTTTTTAAATAATCTTTATCGATATGATTCTGATGACATGGCAATCAGCTAGTTTTGTTTTTCTATTTATTTCTGCACCGGTATTCTAAATTTAATTCGAACAATAAACTTATTCCGTTATAGCGTAGTTATCATTTTTTCAACGTATTTTGCATTTTTTATTATTTTAATAAAAACGGTAAATACCTACTCAAATAAGTAGGGAATAAGATTAAAAACTATATGCAATAATTTTACTTAATAGGTAATATTTTTAATACAGAGAAAAGAACAATGAGAAAGATATGTTGTTCAAGTATTAGCAGTATAAGCAATGATTTTTTTTAAATATAAATGCCATCATTTGATGACCAAAATTTAAAAACAAGAAATTACAAAATCTGGTTTTATAAAATATTATTTCAACGACATATAATTAAAAGTCGTAAAATATTATCTAGGTAATATTTAAGTAACCTTTTCTCAATGATTAATCTGTTTGTTGTTGTTATCAGGGCTATAAAATCATTAATAAAAAAGTTGCAGTCATCTGTTAATTTAGGACTTCACTGCTATGTGCAATTCACAAACTTTCCTTGTATAAACACTCACAAAGAGTATGACATTGGCGGATCCAAGGGGGAGGCCATGGGGGCCATGCCCCCCCCCTGAGGAGGATTTATTTTCTATTTTATTAAAACTTTATTGTGAAATAGGCTCCTTAATCGTTTAGTTTACTATGTTTTGTAGAATATATACTTAATTATATATTGACTATTTTTATATAGATACATTAGCTTAAAATCATTTATTTTTTAATGTATTATGTATGTATCATGTTTATTTTCAAATTTAATGGCCCCCTCCTGGGACAATTTCTGGATCCGCCAATGGAGTATGATGTTATGGTTAAGTTGAATTATGTTTTTTGTAATCAAAATGTACAATTGTCTGCATTTAAATCAGCATTATTAATAATTGCTTCTACAAATAAATGCTTTTTTTGATAAATTGTCATAATAAATGCACCAACTGAGTTATTCCAAACAAAGAATTTAAATCAATGAATCTACTTATATACTCATGATTATCAGATTTGTCACATACCAACTTCTGTCAAAAAAGTAACGGAATTAAACATCACTAAATAAGACAGGCGGCTCACCATTGTCGATGTTATTTCCACCGGGATTTACCACATCTAATATAACTAACTAATTTCTAATTGGTACTATCAACATTTTTATCTCACCCCCTACCTGTGTTCAGTGGAAAAAGAAAAAAAAACCCAGACCTTTATTTTGTAATTTATAACTCTATTAATATTAGAATCAATTTTAGATTTATTCTTAAACCTTGCGATGTATTGTCTGATGATGTTTCTTTAAAAAGCTAAACACGTGTCACAATTTGTAACACAACAAGTGGAGTTACAAAGTTATCATTTTTTTTTTATATATTATAAATGAACTTCCACAAAGTTACCATTGAATTCATCGACAATATAAAGAGTAACATGCAGCTCATATAGAAAACTTCTATTGAAATAAACTTTGACGTTTCCATATGCTGCTCTACATTGGAAGTGGACATGGCTTAAAAAACACCTAATAACTGTGAAAAGACATTATAAACTACTATCTGCCCAACGACCATCTGATAACTCTCAACTTTCCTCCACATAGAGCATCATATTCCCAACTGGCACATGACTACATGCCTTATCAATAATTTTGACCCAGTTATCGAGTTATTTAAATTCATATAATAATAAAAACGAATATAGTGATATCCAATTATTTGTTTTTTTCCACTTAACCCCACAGAGATGGATGTATTTTATAATATTTCTTCTCCCAGGGTTGAATATTGTTTTTTTACATTGATTTATAGTAGATAATAAAGATGTGAAATACACCAAATGTACATCACTTAAATTCTTAAATTTTCAATCATAGATTAGAGAATATTGTTTTTCTTTATTGAACAGGCACGCCAGCCTAACTCAAAATTGAAGCAAGGCGTGTGTGTGAGCCCCCTCCAGTCCACCCCTGATAATTACTGATAAAATAAAATGCTGCCTTTTAGTTCTAGTAGTAACAGTTTACAAAACTAGTTCAATAAATGCACCGAAAGAGTTATTCCACGCAAAGCATTGATAGCTTTTTTTTGCTAGTATGGTGACAATAAAAAGCTATTTTTAAAGATCCTAAGAATCGGAAGCCACAACCGCACTCCTCATGCGCTTATGGTGTAATCTCCCACTGATAAATATACAGCAATTGATCTCTGTGTTGTGGATGTTATCCGAACATGAAGGGTTAACAACCTGCTATCACCATTCAGTATTTGTTATTATTATCGCTTAGTTTATTTCCTACGTTTACTTTCAATTATTGAAATAAATAAAAATGGATTATTTGTCAACACAAGTTCATCATCTTTATCTCATTACAGTGATTCACAGTAATGTGACAAAACAACGAAATAGACTTTGGAATGACGACAAACTCGTATTTACTCTGAAATGAATATAATAATGGTCAGCTGATTTGGTCGATTTAGTGAGTCAGTTGACTCTTTTTTTTGGGATTTGAACGTAGACCGATCTAATTGCTATTCTGAAGCTATTACAACTATACAATGGATGCCAATAAAATGCTGTTGTAATGTACATATTGCTTTTTATCATCATCTGATCTTGAATATGAAAAAAATCATGACATACTAATGATGTTAAATTTACAGGACCCCAAGAAAAAGACAGTCTGCCTGTACGGACATCTGGACGTACAGCCTGCCAGCAAATCTGATGGTTGGGAAACGGAACCGTTCGAACTTATCGAGAAAGATGGAAAGCTCTTCGGAAGAGGTTCCACCGACGACAAAGGACCCGTTCTTTGCTGGCTGCATGCCATCGAAAGCTTCCAGGCCACAGGGATCGATGTAAGTCCAGTTGTATTCGCATCGTAACATTCTTTGTGAATGTTGATATTTTATTATTGATAAAGCATCGTTTATTGATAGACATTGAAATGTTTTGGGTTATTTTGTCAAATGAAGCACTGAGTGGTTTGTATTTTGATAGAATTCGACTTGTGGTTTGTCAGATGAAAATTTCCAAAATTTGCACTTTTTCACAGGTTATGTGTGGTTTTTGCACTCCAGTTTCATTGTAGAATCCAGTACTTACCAAATGCTTGTGGTAATATGATATTTCTTTTGTTTATCAAGCATATATCTTTGTACATATTATTATTCCTGGCAACGTTGCAAATTCCTACCAAAATTCTAACAGTTGGTGTCTATTGTTAAGCATAAACAAACATCACACATTGAATAATTAATGATACAAACACAACTATCTCATATGGAATGCTTTAATTGTAAATAAATAATATTATATGATGTTTATTTAGTGTTATTGATTGCATTTATCTATTGCACTGGTTTCCGACCAGTGGAAACAGGAAACAGAGAGCCTCCAACTACTAACCAATAATATAGTTGTGTGAACAAATATTAAGTTCAGTAAACTTCATATCTAAATCTTGCAGATTCAACACATTGCTATTTTTACATTACGTATACAACGTCCATTGTAAATTGTCCATTTCTAGATGGCGCTAGCGTCACAGAAGTAATACTGTCATACTACTTTACCTGTTATGGTCGCTAAACGATCTGAAGCATTTATGTTTGTAACTATAATTTTTTTTTTTAACTCGAGTATAATATCTAAATATTCCGTTATAGTTGAAATAGACTAGGATTGCAATCCCGCTCCAATTTGATCCGCTTTCCCCTATCTCGCTTTTGGGTAGAGATATTGTTGATTGATATACTGAGAAAAAATCAGGTGGTTTAATTTTTGTGTTGAATTAATAACATCGGCTGCTGATAGTGATTTATCTGCCACATATCGGGGCTTACCTAACTCTCATTTTGATCTCATTGAAAGATTACCTGTTTACGATCAATCATCGTGTTGATACATTTCATCTTATCTCAATGTTATTTCTGAATAAGATAACATAAAATCAATCTAAACCACAAAACATCTGATGCAAATATGTTGACAGTATATTAAACCACTACTTTTTTCTTGGATTTATCACATCTTTATTTGGTGTTTTGGTGAACTGCATATTTTTATTTTACAGATATAACACTATTGCAATGTGTATTAACTGAGGTTACCTCACTTTTACGATACTTTAAGACATATAGAATATTACAACGCACTTATCTTATTTTTTTTATAAAATATCAACCGGCTCACTTCACCACTAATGGGCCCGTTTATAGTTGAATGAGAAATATACCACTGCTCCGCTAACGACCCACCGGTTTGTCGCTATCCTACTCACCCCACGCGCTTACGACACACTATAGCATTCATTGGTGGATGGTTATGATGGCCATGACCACCCATTGAGGAGAATTTAGAGGCAACCACCTTGAGCCCTGTACTTTCTAAGGCCTTGTGCTTTTGGCTAAAATATTTTTCATTTTGAAATTTTTCACAAGTGCTTTATTGTAGTAAATAATAAACTATAATCTTAAATAAAATCGATACGTGATAAATTAGGTATTTACTTCCATAAAAAATTCTCATTTTATGTAGCATCTGCATTTTAAAATTGAATGGCCCTCCCCATGCATATTTTCTTAATCCGCTAGTGCACTAGAGGGCTGGGATCTTTACTAGTGCTTGTAATTGACTTTATACGACTACTTAATTCATGCATTGTTCAGTTAAAGTAAATGCAGTGCTTTTTTTTGAAAAAATAAAAGTACCAGAACTCACTTTGTCAAGTTTTTTTCTAATCCATGTCCGTTATCAGTGTGGACCATATATGTAGCTTCCTAATTGAGGGTTTTTTTTACGAGAAATGCTTGTTACTCAGATGCTCAACCTCTCTTTATTCGAAGAGAAGGATAGAAGGATAAGGCTAGGACAGGATTAACTAATTGCTCTCACTTTGCCCTGTTAATTTGATGATTGGAAGGGGGAGAGTTCCAGTTGACCCTTTTAACGTGAAAAAACATTATTTCGTTTCAATATGAAGACTATTCGCTGACGCTAAAACGCAGATTAACTACAGCAGCTGCAGCACATGGATTGTTTATTTGTCATAGTCCCCGGCCATGCACCCATAAGAACAATGTTAAATAATCCTGCATTTATCGTTCCCGGATTTACTAAAAATTTGCTGCTGATGCATATTGAAAACGAGATAATCACTTTATTTAAAGCGTAATATAAACCTCATATTTACAGAGCTTGTAATGAGATGATAAACCCAACGCCTTGTTTGTTGTACTTAGTGATAAGAGTTTAAAATATTAGCAAACATTGTGAAACAAAGAAATAAAGATTCACCCAGTGAATCTTACTTAACCTTTTTATTGATCTGCCCCGACTTTAACTTTTTAACTGCCGCTAGGTGTACTTATGGCAGTACCTAGCACGCCGCGAATTTTATTTAAAAAATAAAACCTAATCATTATTGAAAATGTATTAAAGTTTATTTATAAAAACTTGCCAAATAAATGAAAAGTGCGCCAATGTTGTCGTGTGTTCAACATATTTGTATGTTTTGATTTAGGTTAGTAAAATCCCTTTTAAAGCGGAGCGCATTATTTGTATGATTGGTGTCCCGTCCACAGAAAATTGTGCGCCTTTAGACACTTATGGCAATTAAAAGGTTAAATGTATTCTGATTTATTAATTTAAAAAGATACGTTTACTACAATATATTTTTTTTATCAATAATTGAAACCTATGAATAATAGCGAAACAATCCATTTAATTAAATGATTTATTGCAAACAATAATAACTTTCCATTTTCACAAAGTTGTTTGCATTAAAATCTCATTTGTTTGATTATTTCTTATTTACAGATCCCTCTGAACATCAAGTTCGTTTTTGAAGGCATGGAGGAATCAGGCTCAGAAGGCCTCGATGAACTCCTCATGGAGAAGCTGAAACCGGAAGGATTCTTTGACTCCGTTGACTTTGTCTGCATCAGCGACAACTACTGGCTGGGAACAACCAAACCGTGCATCACTTACGGCCTCCGAGGAGTCTGCTACTTCTTTGTCGAAATGGAGTGCGCCAGTCAGGATCTGCACAGCGGTGTCATGGGCGGTACTGTTCATGAAGGTGAGACATTTTTTTGTTGATTGCGCCTAATTGTTTAAATCTCTTTTTATGATCTGTTTATCTTATCTCGTTTTGCAATTCAATCAATTTTATACCAAATGTAACAGATTTCTTTTTAATAGTAAGAATATGTTACGTCTCTTTGACTGAAAATTGGTATCATGTTGCCATGCCCTTCGGTTAGTCACTTATTGACTATTTTTTTGAAAAATGTACATATCGACCCATAATCGGCTAAAGAACTTAAGCGACACAATTCGGTAAATTGCGTTTTAAGCCAATAATTGTTCAGTATCGCCTAAGGCGTCAGTGGCAAAATTTTTAGAGCGTTATCTCATTCGCCTGATCTTTTTTAGGGACTGTGCAATTTAGTGTTTTGACTTGTTATCGTTTGTTCCACGTGGATCTCGGTTGAGAAACACTGATCTAGAGAACTGAAAGTAGTCAGACAATTTGATTATAATATCAGGATCGCCATTGACCATATATTACTATTTACCAACCGCAATTAAGGAATTCCTTTTTCTTACTTAATTTATAAAATACCTGCTGTAAATTTTATAAATTGTCGGTTACGATTTTCTCCCTATTACGGGTTGATGTAACTGCATGTAATCTTCAGGTGCTTTGTTGCAATAATTATAGTTTAAAACTTTAAACACTTGTGGTATACTCAAAATTTGTCGCTAGATTCAACGTGGTTATCTTAGCTCTTATGTCGACTGCATCGTAGTCACAATAAATTAAAATTGTTTATGGTACAGTCACATGAATCCAATTGTGACTGCAGGAATAGAGCAATCATATTTATGACCGATTCAAACCGATTTGTCGGATGCAAATCATTTTAGATTGATCAACGGGAGATATGAAAATGGACAATTGATTGATTGCTTTATTGATATGGGTAGAGTGTTATTTTTACATTGCACGGCAACACAAAAAAATAATGTGATAGATGACTGTAATGAAAATCAGTGGATTGGATAATCTATAGAGATTTTATTTACAAGCAATGCTTAACGCCTTGGACATCCTTCTACTTACAGGGTAAATTATACTGTCGTCTATTCATCGCCTTAGGTAAACAAGATTTCATCTGAAAAAATAAAAATGTGCAGGGGAAGCAATTTAAGATTTCAGAAGATGTAACTTTTTTTAGAAAGAATATTTTAGATTAAAAGTAAATTATTTAAGCATAAATAAATATAATCAGAATTATTTGTATATCATATAACAGGGATGGTGAACATATGGCACGCGTGCCCGAGGTGGCACGTTTGAGAATTTGGATGGCACGCAAACGTTTTCCATGTTCAAAAAAATAAAATTTTGATTTAAATAATCCGTGAATTATGAATTTATTCCGTTTTATTAATTTTAAAATGTTTCCCAAGATAAACGACGTTTAATTTATTTTGTTATTTTTTTTTACTGCCTGGTAATACCTAATGGTCGAACGCTATGTCAATTTTCCGCTAATTTTTATGTTATTCTACTAGAACGCTTAGTAGGAAAAAGAAAGATAGAAGTTAAAAGGTAACAAGTACAAACATTTGCAAAGCCAGACGGTGATCTCATCCACTGAAGGTGAAACAGGAGCCATCCGCTCGTTGCCAAAAATACCTATTGTAATTTTTCCCACTTATTTAGTATTTTATTACGATTTGCGAACTTTTTCAAAAAGATTAAAAAATATATACATTTAAACAAAACACGGTCGTCTACACCAGGGTTTCTCAACGGTGGGCCATGTGGCCCCCCAGGGAGCCACAGCATGTTCTAAGGGGGCCACAGAGATTTATTTTTGTTTTGGGGAGCCACAACACAGCTTAGGGGGGCCACGGGCATTTATAAAACGATACAGGGAAGAGCATAATGGCGGATGTCGCGCAGCTATTTTTTGTAAATCCGTAAATAAAATAAATTACTGGCATTCTAGATTCGAAAATCTCGGAAGAGCTATAAAAAGGTGGGTTTTTGAAATTATAATATTCATGGGAAGACAAAAAAATGGTATGGGAGCCACAGAAAAGTAAAGACACTCAAAGGGGGCCACGCTCCCAAAAAGGTTGAGAAACACTGGTCTACACAATTATTTTGCAAGCCAGACAGCGAGAGGATAAATCAATTCATTGTTAAAACTTGCAAGGCGAGGATTTAGCTGTCAAACTAAAATCAACACTGCGCCCAATTAGAGGAGTAAAAGCGAACAGACATGTTCCATTTCTTTCCCTCCAGGTATGTGGACCATATTAGTCGCAAAATAACAAAGCCATAATTCACATTATCGCTGACACGGTAAAGCGAGAAAGCTCATAATATTTTTCCAATACATACCAAGTTAAGGCGACTCAGTAGGAATGCAAAACTTTAATTTGACCTACAGCATAAATAAGTAACCACAGACAGTAATAAGGTATTGGTACATGGTAGCAACAGTAAGCTATCGTATTTAATAAATTAATAAATGGATAAGTATCTAGAATGATGTGTGATACGTTCTAGAAGAAACACTGCTGTCTTGTCTCACAATGCATTTATAAAGGTTTATTGTATTTTTTATAATTTGTCGAAATTACTGTTGAAAAATACATCGCGAATATAAACAAAGAAACGTCACCAAAATGGTAGGGTGACCATAAGATACGAGGGATCGGAAAATAACTTTTGTGGTGACCAAAAGTTAAGTAAATTTTTTAACCCTTTCCGGTCCACAAAAAAATACAAAAATATTCCACCTGGTCCAAAATAGATTTACACTATCACCAGAGAAACTAATATTTACAATTTTTTTTTTTTACTAGATTTATAGCAACAGTATAATTTTTTCTAAATATCAAAATAATAACCTTATTATTTACATTTAAAAAAAATTCAAGTATGATATATATGTATCAAGTTGCTTTTTTGCGTTTTTTTTGTAATTTTGGGCATTTTTGCAAGGTTAGAATTATTAGAACAATAGTAAATATCGGTATTAATTTTCAAGTGCACGTGGCAAGTGTTACTGTTGGAAAGAAGAATGTAGAACTTAGCGCCCGAGCTGCGTGAGCCGACCCAGCCCCTAAAACGACCCTTTTGTATCCATTGCAGGCATACGGTTTCACATTACAATGTTCATAAAAACCATTTGATTCTTTGCTCAGAATACCGCTGTAATAGATACGAGTGGAAAAAAAAATATATTCAATACATTTGAACTTATTTTAACTCGATACCAATAAAGAAAAAAATGTCGAATGACATTCGACATAGGACCGGAAAGGGTTAATTTAAATTAAAAATTAACTAGTACGGTTTAAGGGAACAATTCCTATTAGTAAGTAAATGTTTTAAGAATAAATAATAACTTCATTAATACTAGAAAAGGGTAGGTAGGCCCTATGTTGTAAACTTTAATTGGAGAGTAGGTCAAAGCACCTTTGATGCGAAGGAAACCAAAAAAAGCTTGTAGCGTTGTAAAATCTGTAAATGACTATAGAGTGATGGGAAATGCCACCTATAGGTCAAGTATTATTAATTGTAGTTTTTGATACGGGTATCGGACAAGAAAGGTAGGCAGCGACTATAAACTCATTAATGTTGTGTAAATATCATCTACTATTATTTCATTAGAATTACTCATTGGTAACGTCAGAGTGGATGACGTTATATTAATAAATATAAGTTTTAATGTTTTTCGTAATCATCATTCCACTGTTTTGGAGTAAGCTATAGCAAGCTCAGGTCAAGTATATTTCTTATGGAAATATTTACTATTGTATCTTTTGCTAATAAATAGTTATTATGTAATCAATATGTGTTTCATGAATGTGAAATAAAATATCTGTTACGACAGACCCTTCACTGACTAAGATCTTGGTTTCCTTTGTAAATAACCATAGCCCAAAACAAATCTAAAGATAAGAGACAAAAGAGAGTCTTATCCCTCACACCTCTTATCGGAGGAAAAGCGGTATTGACACTGGGCACGCCGCACAGTCGAGAAATAATATTTAAGATTTTTTTTGCACGCGGACCCAAAAATGTTCGCCATCCCTGTCATATAAGCATATTTAGAATAGATGAATCTCCAGATAGATCTTCGATGCTCTCAAATGTTCTTAAATGGCTGAAATAAATCTGCAGATGGAACCTTAGTGAAACTTAAAACTATCGAATATTTATCTTTATTTTTACTTATAGTATGTAACAACGCACAATGTAATGTAAAAATATGTTTATTGTGTACTGTCTTTTGTGTTAGTATATTGACTCATATATTTAATGGTTTCTTCAAAATAACTGCTGCAGCAAGTGACCTTTTTTGACAATAAGCAATAAACCTCATAATTTATTATGCCCTGAATGTTCCTTCACACAGTATTTTTTTTAAAAAGGCGACACATGTTTCTCGAATATTTAGGTTATCATATTTCACACTTCCAGTGATTGTAAATTTGTAGGAATGAGAATTTGATACTATAATTATTTATATAATTGTATGGTATGGATTAATGTTATTTTTTTATACAGAATATTTTGAATATTTCACATTGATAACAAGTGGAGTGCTATCTACTAAATTAATAACAGGTTTTTATATTCAGCTTAGAAAAGTAGTGAAATTATAATGTATTCAAAAAAAATTTATTTTATTTTTAATGTTTAAATGTCACTTATGATTTCTTTGAAAATTTCAGCCGAAAATATTGTTTGGCTTAGAAGTTGTGTGTATTTTAAAAATGTAATATATTTTTGCGCTAATTACAAAAAAACGCCCGCTTATAAAGTGTTAAGAGTGTTAACTGTAACAAATTATATTATTCTTTTCAGGCATGGCTGATCTGATATATCTCCTCAACACCCTGGTGGACAAGGACGGAAAATTGCTCATCACCGACATGTACAAAGATGTGGCGCCGCTTTTCCCCGGCGAAGTTGAGATGTACGACAATATCGAATTCGACATGGAAGAATACAGGTAAAATGATGGTTTTATTAAAACGTATCCAATGTTCATTTATCAATTCACGAGATCTGTAATGGTGTTTGAACATTTTCTATAGAATATTCTTATGTCGCTAATTTAAACGATTGAATATCGAAAAATGTGACATATTTTTAAATTGTCGGTTATGATTTTCTGCCTATAACGGGTCGTTATTATCTATTCATGTTTTTGTGTATTTGTCCACAGAAAGGGACTGGGTGCAAACCGGCTGGCGCACAATGGCGACAAAAGACAGGTTCTCTTGTACAGATGGCGTTACCCGTCATTATCCATTCATGGAATCCAAGGTTCGGTTTTAAATAAAACTATTTAGCAGTTTTTCTTTATTTCACAAATTTAATCAGCTGCGTAGTCGAGTGTCAACGTCGTTGACTTAGAACACGGAGGTGGCGGCTTCGAATCCCAGTACGGACAGTTTTTATAAATTGATTTTTCAATTGATTTATAGATTTCTGTCCGAAGGCATGAACGTATGTGATGTCTTGAATTCCCTCCCGCTAATCATATCCTAAAACAGGCATAGCGAGAGAGATTAGCTAACCACTAGTCCTGTCCTAATCCTATCCTTCTATTCCTACTCTTCTTGAGAAAGAGTGGTTAAGCAACTGTGTAACAAACAGGTCTCGTAAAAAAACTCTGTTGAGATAACTATTAGAAAGCCATATCTTCTACATTGAGAACGGACATGAATTAGAAGAAAAAAATTACAAAAATTGAGTTCCAGCAGCTTTTGTTTTCAAAAATAAAAAGCACTGACTGTATTTATTTGTATCACGATTTTCTTTCCTTTCAGGAGCCGTATGGGAACCAGGCACCAAGACTGTCATCCCCGGTAAGGTCATCGGTAAATTCTCCATCAGGATTGTGCCTGATCAGACACCCGACCAGGTCGAGAAGTACGTTGTGGACTATCTCAATGCCAAGGTATGACGGGACAAGATATCGTTGGGCTGTTGCTAATAGCTGGTGTTAAACAACAACATGCCGCAATTTTTTTTTAGCATTTGACAAGAATATTAGATTGGTACTGGCCCAGAGCTTTCATCTTATCTCATCGGGCGGCTAAGGGTTATCCACTCGGAATCCACACTGTCACACACAACAACTAGTAATGTTATTGCTTCTATCCGTACTCTCTTCGAAAAAGAGTGGTTGAGCAACTGAGTAACAAGTAGTTCTCGTCGAAGGAACTTGTGTTGAGATACCTCCATTAGAAGGCCAAATGCTCCGTATTGGAAGCAAACAAGGATTTTAAAAAAATGGGTTTTTGTGACATTTTGACCTCTTTAACTTGTTTATTTACCCACTATGGAGGGAGGTGAAAACATAATCTGTTTAATTGCTCCGTATGAAGACTATATTAGGAGCAGCATGGTTAAAAAATAAACATTGGATATAGGTTGTCCATATTTGAGTAGTCTGTTATCAAAAGCTAAACTGTTCCATACATGATGTATGGAACAGTTTTGCTTTTGATACCAGACTCAGTTCTCTTTTTTTGTTTGTGCATTCACTCTGTTACGAAAGCCGGTTGTTATTCAGCTGCTTATCCTACGTCTGAGAAGGTAAGAATGAAAGAATTGAGCTAGAAAATAGCTAACAGTTAGCTAATAACATTTTTAGGCTTGGAGGGATGATTCTGTTTTTATTAACCTTTAGAGGAGTATGGACGTACATGTACGTCGGCGCCATTTTTCTGTAAATGAGTATTAAAGTACTTTAAACTCAACACAGGAGCGTCTGTCTGTAAGCATATGCTCTAAGTATGAATTACATATATTCCATTGGGAATAAGTCACAAAATTGTCGTGTTAAAAAAAAGCAGTAAATTAAAGTAAGGTTTGTATAAATCTATTCACTCCTCTAAAGGTTAACAATAAATATTCTTACCGTATCGATCACAAATTGATCAATTGGCTAAAACCTCTTGTAGGCCACTTCGCGCATGGTAAATCATGGTATGTATGTCTCTTCGCTTTATTTTGTAACAAGATATGCCTGCTATCTGACGGATCAAACAAGTGTGTATTTTTGTTTTACAGTGGGCAGAGAGGGGCTCCCCAAACAAGATGAAGGCCCACATGGTACACGGGGGAAAACCGTGGACTGCAGATCCCAAGCACGAACACTACACTGCCGCCGCTAAAGCCACTAAGCATGTCTTCAAGGTAACTAAAAATATTGATTTGAAATAGCTGCTGAAAAAACTGTTAAATGTCACATTACAATTTTGTATTTGGTTTTTACTGTTGTCGATGAAATGATTGAAGTTACAGCTTTGTTCATTATGGGCTTATTCATTTATCGGTATCAACAAATTGTGTTAATCATTTCAAATTTTCCACCTGTTGTTATTGTATATCCATTCCTCTTTAGGTTGAGCCAGACATGTGCCGCGAAGGTGGTTCCATTCCAGTCACCCTCACTCTTCAGGAAGCATCAGGGAAGAACACCCTTCTACTTCCGGTCGGAGCCGGTGACGATATGGCTCACTCGCAGAATGAAAAAATTAATGTCTTCAATTACATCGAAGGGGTAAGATTGCTACGATAATATCATAATTTATTATAATTAACATTATAATAACAACATAATATTTTGGAGGATTCGGCAGTTACTTTAATCCTTTGATGAGTATCAACGTACCCGTACGTTGGAGTAGCTTGTCATCTATTATCTATTGCCATTCTCATATTTTTTTATTTAATTTTTGTTATTTCTTCAGATATGGATACTAGACACATCCACCAGTAACTTTTGGCCACGACATTATTCTTATTTTGTATAGCAAATGAAGAAAATGTTTTTAAAAAAAGGATAACATTTGTAAACAAATCGGTAACCATATAATATTGAACGTAAAATTCTATTTGGGATCGATTACTTTCTGGAATCGACGTCTGTAAAGCGGCACGTGTAGACAGATGAGAGCAAAAAAGATCTTGACGCAAAAGCGTAGTAATAGCTTCTAGAAAAATATTCAAAAGTAATAATGAACAAGTTTACTTTACATTTTTAACTATGAGTTTTATAATTTAAAAAAAATATTTACTTGTAATAATAAGTAATATTCTTCCCAGATTGGTCCGTATCCAAAAAGAAGGTTTTTATATTTTTGTGTGTGACAATACTTCAAATAATCAAAATATAAGAAAAAACCTAATTTAGTAAAAATTAACTCACCACTCAACGGGTTAACAACACTCCATTGAGCTCAAACATAATTCTTTTTATTAATTTTAGTTTAATAATTTTTGTCAGAATGGTCAGCGATCCTGGTTTTCTATTCCCTGCGTAGACATTGTCATAAATTGGAATTGATACTCTATAGAATTGAGAAATCTATATGCTCCAGATTCAGAGAGCGCACATTGTCGAATAATAATCTTTATTCTCGTAATAAAATGTATTCTCTCCTCTATTCCAGACAAAACTGTTGGGCGCCTACTTGTATGAAGTTGGACAGCTGTAAATAAAAGACTGCCGTATGATATCGTACACAATTACGTTGAATCCTTTGGTCACAATTCATGTAACTTCAATAGATTGCCATATTATATAACATATATTGTTGGCTTACTTTACAAAACGTGTTTGAATTATCAAATTTTTCAAGAGAGAACATTCAATTTATTATTGATGATTAATTCAATGTTATCTTATTTGTTTGATGTGCCACTTTTTACCATATTCTCTCTTGAAATGTTCTGTAATTGGGACGTTTATGTTTTGAAAAGTAATCTAATGATAAAGTTGAAATTAATTTTGTTATTGTAAAAGAAAACGTTAAATATTTCTAACAACAATATCAAATTTATATAACTAATTACCGAATTATGTTAAAACGTATTTAATGTATTGTCAGACAAAATGATATCACAGTAAAATTGTACTTATTTTCTACTGAATAAGCTTTATATTGTCCAGGTATAAAATCGTGCCTTTTTTTATAATGCATTAATTATAGTCATTCAAGGTTTTTTTTTAATAAAAATATATTTTACATAAACACATTGTTTTATTTAATGATGTGATTACATCCAACGAACATTGGCTAATCAATGCACATTCAAACCCAAAATACTGACACGTAAAAAGTGGTTTTTTCCCGCGGCTAGCGAAGGAAGTCATAGAGAACGTCACAGAAAGCGCTATAATATCAATTAGGATGACGGGATGCTGTTGAATACTTCATAGCTTCCGACACTTGCTACAAAGTTTAGTGATCAGATAAGACGCCTTTCCGCTCTCAATTTATTGCATATGGCAGCCTAATGGAGATATCTCTACGGAAGTATTTTTCTACACTGGTTACTCAGTTGCTCGACCTCTCTGTTTCCAATAGAGTAGGGATAAAAGGATAGGAGCAAGGACACGGCTAGTGGTTTACTAACGCTCTCGCTACGTCCCGTTATTTTAGTATAGGAAGGGTGGGAGGAAAGGTGATCACAAACGCCCATGCCTTCAAACAAAAGATTGAAATAAGAGACTTAATCTTGTAAGATAATGACGTTGACCACAGTACCGCAGATCCGGAAAACTTAGCTCTGTCATTTATTAAGTGAGGAACTCTCGAAGAGAAATTGAAAACAAAACATGCATATAGTGACATCTCTTGGAATCATAGTGTGATACTTAAACTTTAAAGATATTGTTTTGTAATCTATAATACACCGATTTTAAAAAAAGCTTTTTTGTTGTGTTCAAATTTGTTGCTAACGTGCAGTAATTTCCGTTTTTTGAAACGTTTTTGGATAAATGATGGCGGAAATGACCCAACTGGTATTTATATGGTAAGTGTTTGTGATGTACAATTATTATATGTCCAAAAAGTACATATTTATTAGGTTTTATTTTTTGAAAGAAAATCACGGCCATATGTATACCGCACGGCACAGATCAGGTTAAAAGAAAATATATGTTATTAAATTCAAAAATATATTTTGGTTAACTTTTCCAGTTCTAAGCTCAAGAAATGCGACCCCAATACCCACATTTTCCTAAATATCTATTTTAATATGGGTGATACAATGTTTATAATTAGGGTATTCTTATATCATAGTTTTTTGGACCTTTTGTAGTTTATATAAATACGATAAGATAAGAGATAAGCGCCCGCTTATCAGCAATCGTTCGTAAGATTATAGGCTGAACGCCGCTAAGCAAGCAGGCCAGTCGCGCATTGACATTTGCACTGAAACCACGTATATTTTACGCGCAACTTAAAATATGATTATTTATTAAAAAACCACGGATTTTTATAAAAAAATGTATGAGGAATGATGCAGAGAGATATTTTAAAGCCCTTAGACTATTTATTTTTTTGAAATTCATAAGAATAAGGCCAATAATGAGGAAACCACTGGGGTCCCTAAAAGACCCCCATCGGCCAAGAAGTATTTTTCTAGTCTCCGAGCCGCGAGAGTTAAACAATACAAAAAATTCACTTTTGGTAATACAACTAACTATTCATTTTGCCAAAAAACAAATGTTTTTATATTTGTGTTTATTTAATTAGTGGTTATGCTAAAATGACTTGTGTGGTTTAAGATAGGTTATTGGGATCACGATAAATGCCCAAAAATGTAACAGAGGATGTTGGTCTGTCGTAGATAAAGTATATGAAGGGACGATTGCAGATGAAGGTGACGGGTTCGGTCGGCACGAGAGAACGGATACCCAAGATGGCAGTGGCTGCTGATGCAACAGTACCTGGAAGGTTAATCATAATATGTAATTTCAAAAATTCATTCTATGAAGGTTCATCAGTTGACAATTTGGTACCAGCATCGTGGAATCCCCACCGCCTAGCGATAGACGTTGCTTTGTGGACCTGGTAAAGAGGGTGGGACATTTATGTTAAGGATTGGCAGACCTACTTATTCTTCACAAACATTGAAATGGAACGGAGATAACCAATGTCTTGGCCAATGTTCCCTCTAAGACAAGATGTTAGCTGCGCGGACCGATCAAATATTAATTGAACAACTGTCTTGTAGTGCGCGCCAACCTGGAATGAGTGCACGGGGATTTCCCAATTGCAGATTTGTTTTTTAGATATCCTTAACATTTGCTAGGATATCAGCGGTGTTGCCACCTCATAGCAGAGTCATGTAATGCATGAAGGCCCAAATTTATTCATACTCAATATAACAAATTGCGGGGGGGGCCGCGGTGAGGGCATCAAATTTTTAGTTACACCACTGTAGGCTATTGAATACTGCTGTATAAAATTAGCAAATCGGAAAGCAGTAACGTATGGAGGAAGGCAAGTAAGTGCCTCATATAGTGATATTATCTACTAATCAGTATTAATTTCTTACCGTCTTCATCGACCCCTATCTTGGCTTTGTGTGTGGCATCATTCAAGTGTGGCCCGAAGGCTCCAGTCAACCCACTGAAGTCGGAGGTAGACTCAAACAAATCTCCAACTCCCATTGTGTTCAGGACCTGCAAATTTAAGGATGTTAGTAACAGTTCACTGTGAGTCTTGCCATGTTTTATAGTATGTGAAAAATAATATGTCTGCTCAAAATGAAGCTTTTGTAAAAGGATATTGTGAATGATCAATGAACCGCAATCTACTGGTCTACTTACATCTTTAAGGGGCAGTGACTTCTCCAGGGAGAATTTGGGGAAGCGGACTTCTACTTGACGCATAAACATACCATATCCTTCGACAATCTCAGCAAGTATGGATGAGGTGAATTTGTTCAAAATATTGCCAACGCCTAGCAAAAAATCGAAACAACTTTTAATATGTCGTGTATACCCGATAAATTTGATAATTTTTCAGTGGATTTTTATATAATATATCAATTGGTCGAGTGTTAACATGTATTCATGTCACCATGTTTTTTTATCATATAGACCGTGGAAAGGAAAAAGGATGCAACCCACAGTTTTTTCAAAACAGGCTTTTATCGATAATCTCGATGTATCAATCTTGATACATGTTAGTGCTGAATTAGTATCTAAATTTAGCTTTTAAGTTTGAAAAAGATGACCTTGTAAAAAATTAAAACCAAGAAAAAAGACTGAAATAAAGATTTTTCCTAGACAATTTCTTAAGCAAATATTAGATTATGTCAATTCAACACCAGCTTATAAGTCTCCGTGCACTTCAAGGTTGTGTATGATTCATAATTTGTGTATGGCCCAAAATCATCCAAACACGTTTTTTGCGCCTCCTGTAAAATTTGATATGTGTGGGTTACGTCCTTTTTCTTTTCCACAGTCGATATCTTTTAGAAATTACGACCATTTTTTTCTTAATGCATTCTTGAATTCTTAGCTTACCATTCTGGTTTTCAAAGGAGGGCAAGAGGACAAACATGCTGACGTCATCGCCTTTATATGGCATTTCCAAGATATCAGCTCCCAATTCTTCATTGATAGCTGTAAAAATTAACCATACAATAAAATTATGTTACGTTTGTATTCTTCGTAGTTCTTTTTTATTATTATCGGAGAGGTTGTTTGATTTCGTGAAGAACTCGAGATAGGGAATGGACTAAGCAGTTTTTTATTACATCATTAGTCTTGAAGAGACATTGAAACCGGCTGGTTCAAGTTTTATGGATACCTCAACCCTGCCAGCCTCTTCATCGTGCTAGTGGGAATCTGTCATCCTGGACGACCGGCGGGTACAATCTATTGTATCTACTTGGCAAAACTGAAGGATGCTTTTACATCATTCAAGGAAGCAAAGTGATTGACAGGGGAATGGGAATTTCGGAGGCATCATATGAAGGCAGGGTTGCCAGGCGTCCCTATTTGAGCGGGACTGTCCCGAGTTCAATCGACACATCCCGAGTCCCGCATTGCAAGTCCCTCTATAATCCCGACGTGTACATGTATCAAAGCCTTCGAAATAGTGAATGTCCCGATCTGTGATTTTGGAAATCTGACAACCCTGTATGAAGGGTACATTAGGAGAGTTATGAATCATGAAAAAAATATACTTTCTTCAAAGTATGTATCATATATACTTTTATATTTGATTAAATTAAATAAACTTTTACAATTTAAATTAAAGACAAGCAAAGTTAATGATAATAAAAAAATAGAGAGTCAAAATCAATTGAAAACTAATTTAATTGTGTGCATACTAGGATTCGGATCAATTTAAACAATTACTACACTTTAGGAGTGGATATGGTAAGAAAAATAAAATATATCTTACCAAAATTGAAGTTTCCTTGTTGCATCATCATGTCGACGACAGTTTGATTGTCTGGATACATATAGAAGATGTCCTGTTTTGTGAATTCGGCCTTGAATTTGGATGACCACAATCCCTTGAAGTATGCGGCATTCACGAGGACCAGCACTGTTGTTGAGTCGATTCCGTCCGCGGAGATCAGGTCTTGGATGTTGTTTCTGGTGTAGTTAGAAACCCATTGGTTGATTTGGTCACGGGCTTCAAATGGGTTGGTCAAGAAGTCCTAAAGAACACAAGTGTCGTGTTGTCTATGACCTTTTGTCATTCAAAATTTTTTTATGGAATAACGATTATTATTTCTTTTTACGGTGAAACCTTTATATTTGTCATCCTCTATATTTGTTATATTTGATATTTGTTACATTTTGATGATTGTTTTTCCCATATTCGTTAATATTTCCCTCATCAGTTGCTTCTAGGGAAAACTCGACAATAAATTCCTGGGAAATGGACGCTTTTTACCAGTCCCGTTTCTCGGGATATTTTAATAAACACCCCAAAATTTAATGACGCGTGTTTAAAGGAGATTTTATTTATTTAATTATTTATATAGTTTGAAAATCTGCATACCTTGAGAACCTTTGTACATTTCGAAAGGCAATAAAAAAAGTAAGAAACTTATGACCACTATACACACGCATGACAGATTCTAGTGTGCATGATTCACCCTAAAATTTCTGTTCCAATGTATTATTTTTCGAAGAAAATGGCTTCATCTGTAAAATCAAACAAATCCCTCGAAAAATATGTAATAAAAAACAATTTACAAAACAATTTTATCATATTTTGTAAAATTTCAATTAAGATAATAGTTAAAATGAGTTTTAATTTACCAACAGTGTCAGTGCACAGAAATATTTGTTTAAATATTATTTAATAAAAATTACTATACTGTGCAAGGGTTTTTGGACGGGAGAATTTCTTGAAACTTTAGAATCCCTAGTTATTACTCCCACCTTAGGCACTGGCACAACAATTACTCGCCAAACAGCTAACTGTATTGGATAGTTTTATTGAGGTAGTGTTGCAGAACATTAGTAAAGTCTATATTATCAAAGTACAGTGGACGATTAAGCAAATGGCGCAATCAAATTTAGAGGCCCTGTTTACCGGATTATATAAAAACGACAGGAAATTCCATGTAAAATAATAAAAACATATAAGAATCTAAAAAAAAGTATATAGACTACATAATAAGAGCTATTTTTAAGGCCCCTAAGATTCAAAGACCCCAAGCGCCCACTTCATTCACTGGTAAAGTAGTTCAAATAATCCTTACTAATTTCTCAAGTTCAGTCTGGAATAAGGCAAGCATGCAGTGTCTGACGGGAAGCTGGCTCGCTACATAGATTTTATTAGCCGTATCGAATTGATAATTTTCCGAAAGATTAGCATTTCGGAGGCTACGGTAGAGCTTGTACGACTTCATGATGTTTAGTTTTGTCTGAAAGAATTTAAAATTACTACATTATTTCTATAATGTCAAAGCTGTTGTTGTAATATAACATTGTTGTAATTTTTTTACACTGTGGATAGGTTCCACAGAATACAGTGTGAATAAAGCATACTCAATATTAGAATGTGAAGATGCTTTACAAAGAAGCGAAACATGTATCACAATTTGTAATACAATTAGTGGAAAAAAAATGTTATCAAAAAGTTAGTATAATATTCGTAATAGCAATTCTGCCGGTACTTTGACGATAATAAAATATTTCATTTACCTCATTTCCTAAGAAAAGTGCTTCCTTAAGATTCCTTTCTGTATGATTACCAGCTATAAAATATGTCATCAGAAGGGTCTGGTAGATAGAATACGGAGAGAAGAACACATTCTTCTCAGGATAAAGTGTGTTGACAGCTTCTAAAATTTTCAGAGTGAAATTCTGCTGCCCGTCAAACAAGATGTCTCTTGTGTCAGCGTTTAAGTGTTGAGTTTTGACATACATGCTCAAACAGTTCGCGGAGATTGATTGGCAGATAGCCAATGAAAGTGCTACAGCAAATAGGAACTTCATCTTGATATTATTACTGTAAGAATGAAAGTACAAAATTGAAAATATGCAATGCAAATTTAATTGAAAGAGTAAATTCATGCTGAAGTAGAAAAAGTATTATGCCTGTACTTCTTGCTGATTTGCTTAATCGACTGATCTCTCCAATTCCTTTTTAACCCTTCAAACTATTAAATGATAATAATTTTAATTGTACGAAGCAAAACAAACATAAAACACTATATTTTATATCAAATATGACATGTTATGTATGATGTTTTTCTAAAAAGATAAATTTTGTCGTGCATTTATTCGATTGGTCTGCTCAGCCTTTGAATTTTCCCCGCAGCTAACCTCGTGTTTTAGAGGGAAACATTGACTGAGACATGACTAGTGGTTAGCCTATCATTCCTGCTACGCTTAGTTTTTAGAACTGAATTGCAACATATTTTAAGCATATTTTCAATCGGTTTATAGATATTTCAAAAGTTTGTATGTTCATTATGAGTGAAAATTTCCCCCACCATTTCAATCCTAAAATAATGTAGTGTAGGGAGAGTGATTGGTCAACCGCTAGTTCTGTTCTAGCTCTATCCTTCCTATCCCATTGCTCTTCGAAAAAAAGAGAGGTTAAGCAACTAGCTGTTTTCGTAAAAAAGTCTGTTGATATCCCTTCATTAGGAGGCTGTATGCTCCACATTGAGAGCGGACATAGATAAAAAAATAACTATTTATAATAACCATACGATAGTCAATCTAAGTTTGTTAGATCGTTAACTGCCTTATTAATGTCGGCTCCACCAGCCCCAGAATTTGATGTATAGGTATCAATCTAAGTATGTTTCTTAATAGGGTGAAACAAGTGCTATTTTTTGTAACACAATCAGTGATAGCAATTCTGCCGGTACTTTGACGATAATAAAATATTTCATTTACCTCATTTCCTAAGAAAAGTGCTTCCTTAAGATTCCTTTCTGTATGATTACCAGCTATAAAATATGTCATCAGAAGGGTGAAATAACTAAGCTGTTTAGTTAAATTTTATAGTAAAAATAAATTTCCACAAAGCGACTTACATTAAAAATATTCAATTCTTTTGTTTGCATAGATATTGAAAGAAAAACGATTCAAATTAAACATTTCTTACTTTCAAAATCTTTAAATACTCTTCTCCAGCCAAGTAATATCAGTTATCTCAACTATATTTTAGCAGTTGGATGATTTCAGTGTTAAACCAACAGGTGAGCCCACAGACTGACTAGATGCCAGGCCGATGCCACCTTTATATGGCGAGGTGAAACTACGTTTTCTAGAAGGCAGTGGCGGACTGGCCGTATTTTCAGCTTCAACAAAATTAAATCACTATTTAACCGCTTGAATACCGCGCAAATAAATCATTAATATGTCCCAGAGATACTGCGTGTTTTTGAGAAAAATAATTTTGCCTAATATACACTCGAATTCGATATTTTAAAAACCCATATTGACTCAGTATATATAGCAGTACACATATTCATCAAAATATTGCTTATATTCTATTAGAATACCAAGTATCTGTTTATTGATTTGACATTTACTTGGTAGAACTCCATTTCAACAATGTATTTCAGTTCTACAGTTTTTTATATTTTATGCGTTGATAGCTATTTCGGCTTTCGCCATCGTCTTCCACCGCCATTCGCCACCAAGTATTTGATTTTTTAAATGTCTTGGACATCTGTATACGCTTGTATATGTTCTGGACACCGGTGTCCGCTTGGTATTCAAGTGGTTAATTATTTCATTTTATTTGTGTAAAAATATACAGGATAAAGCACTTTGAATATTTAATTGATACAAATAAATATCTTTTCTTATGATATACACAAGTCACAAGTCTATTGCAACCCCAATTGCTTCCCCATCCACCGTATTCTCCGGATCAGACTCCCAGCGACTACTACCTGTTTGCAGACCTAAAAAGAATGATCCAGAGAATGAGATATGGCTCAAACGAAGAAGTGATTGCCGAAACTGATGCCTATTTTGAAGCCAAAGATAAATCGTTCTACAAAAAAGTCATCGAAATGTTAGAAAAGCGTTGGAATGAATGTATCACTTTTGAAGGAGACTATGTTGATGAATAAAGTCGAATTTTGCCTAAAAGTTGTTGTTTTATTAGTCATTCTACGACTAATACGTGATGCATCCTACAAACTTATTGAGTGATAGATTTCATAAGATAGGGGCCCCCTCCTCAAAAGACCTCCATTTATTTTTGCTTTGGGTGTGCCCTGTGACTCCTGGCAACCAACATTTTCAGACCCAATTCGATCGAAGTGATTAAACATATTGAAAACTATATTCGAGAATTTCATGTTTTATATTGCGTTAAATTCAGACTTGAATATGATTTACATAGTCTTGGCTATTGACAGAATAAACGTACAAATATTGTTTATGATGTAAACAGACGCCAGCAAATGCATTCAACTGTAAAAACTAGCCGTTTATCTAATCGTGCATTTGTTTGCTAAGTTTGTATATTACATTGTATTCCATCTCGAAAAAGACAAAATGAGTAAGAAAAGTAAACTGTAGAAGGCTGTGATGGTAAAAATAAAGCTGTCGGTTACCGACTTCTATTCGAACAATATGTACATTCGTAATACAGCGGGCATATAACATTAAGTTTGTTTTGTTAACAGGTTCAAGTACCTATGCGGACAGTATTTTTGCAACAGATTTATCCTATTATTTTTTTTTAAATACTCCAATGAGTTGCCTTACTTTTAAACTCAAACCACAATTTTCTTATTGATATTCATATCAACATAAGTTATTTAATATGTGAGTGAGTAGTTCTAAAAGACTTTCATATTTGTTATTTAAGATGCCCATGTCCAGATGATTTATTCTTCTTTTCTAGCAGATTTACTTGTGCTAAAATACTGATGAATGATGATACAGAATCCTTGTAGTCTGTTCAATGAAACTGTGAAAATCTGGCATTATTTGGGTGGAAGAATGTAAGCTGGAGAGACCGACACCGTGTGCTGGACATTCGGGGTATATGACCACAGCATAGTGCTTCCATGATTGTCTGTCCTGCACCAATATTTTTGCTTTCAATTAAGTAATTTCAGGGTGCGACAAGCTCTGTAGAGTTTACCGTGTAAATAGTCATAAGTTTTCTGAAGTGACAGAATCTATGTACAGTCAATCCTCTTTTTATGCGGTAGATCACATAAATAAAGATTTGACTTCCATACAAAAAGTGGGGATGCGTTCCATGAATTTTAAAATCCGCATAACTTTGAAACAGAGAGTTAAAATCTATATATTAATACTCGATAATGTCCGTCCGTCTGAATGATTGTCCGCGATTTTCCCTCCCCCTCCTCCGCCCCAGCCCCGCTGTCGCCATTTTTTTATTCATACCAAATACATACTTTTTTCGTTTGTATATGGTCGCGATTTCACCTTTTCGATGACGTCAAGAAAGACGGTCCCCCTCCCCCCCATCCTGCCCCGCTGTCGTCATTAATTCATTTCTTCATTTTTCTCTGACGTCATGAGTGAATTTTTGAAATCATGACATTTTTATTTTATTATGTGTAAAAACAATTAATTTTCAAAAAATATTCTCTCAAGCTGTGGGATTCGATACCATGCCCCAATTTTCATGCGCGACGTTCGGACACCCAACACACTGCTCCACCAGTCCAGTTGATGGTTACGAAAAAAAAACTCTATTTAAAGTTTTAGTTAACTAATAATGACATCTGTGGGTGAAATCTTGCACTAAACGAATTTGACCGTTCTGCAGCGTTTTGAGAGGCTATATAAGGCTGCTCAATTATATATAATAATTTAATATATAATAATTTAATTAACTATTTATTTATATATATACGAAAAATGGTTGTTAGCAAGCTTAAACATTATTCCAAATATTAAATAATTTACGAGGTCTATTTCTGCTAATACGAAAAATAGTTGTTAGCAAACTTAAACATTATTCCAAAAATTAAGTAATTAACAAGGACTATTTTTGCTACTATGAAAAATGGTTGTTAGCAAACTTAAACATTATTCCAAAAATTCAATAATTTACGAGGTCTATTTCTGCTAATAGGAAAAATAATTGTTAGCAAACTTAAACATTATTCCAAAAATTAAGTAATTTACAAGGACTATTTTTGCTACTATGAAAAATGGTTGTTAGCAAACTTAAACATTATTCCAAAAATTAAATAATTTACGAGGTCTATTTCTGCTAATAGGAAAATAATTGTTAGCAAACTTAAACATTATTCCAAAAATTAAGTAATTTACAAGGACTATTTTTGCTACTATGAAAAATAGTTGTTAGCAAACTTAAACATTATACCAAAAATAAAATAATTTACGAGGTCTATTTCTGCTAATAAGAAAAATGGTTGTTAGCAAACTTAAACATTATTCCAAAAATTAAGTAATTTACAAGGACTATTTTTGCTACTATGAAAAATAATTGTTAGCAAACTTAAACATTATTCCAAATATTAAATAATTTACGAGGTCTATTTCTGCTAATAGGAAAAATAATTGTTAGCAAACTTAAACATTATTCCAAAAATTAAGTAATTTACAAGGACTATTTTTGCTACTATGAAAAATGGTTGTTAGCAAACTTAAACATTATTCCAAAAATTAAATAATTTACGAGGTCTATTTCTGCTAATAGGAAAAATAATTGTTAGCAAACTTAAACATTATTCCAAAAATTAAGTAATTTACAAGGACTATTTTTGCTACTATGAAAAATGGTTGTTAGCAAACTTAAACATTATTCCAAAAATTAAATAATTTACGAGGTCTATTTCTGCTAATACGAAAAATAATTGTTAGCAAACTTAAACATTATTCCAAAAATTAAGTAATTTACAAGGACTATTTTTGCTACTATGAAAAATGGTTGTTAGCAAACTTAAACATTATTCCAAAAATTCAATAATTTACGAGGTCTATTTCTGCTAATAGGAAAAATAATTGTTAGCAAACTTAAACATTATTCCAAAAATTAAGTAATTTACAAGGACTATTTTTGCTACTATGAAAAATAATTGTTAGCAAACTTAAAAATTATACCAAAAATAAAATAATTTACGAAATTTCTGCTTCTAAGAAAAATGGTTGTTAGCAAACTCAAACATTGTTCCAAAAATTAAGTAATTTACAAGGACTATTTTTGCTACTATGAAAAATGGTTGTTAGCAAACTTAAACATTATTCCAAAAATTCAATAATTTACGAGGTCTATTTCTGCTAATACGAAAAATAATTGTTAGCAAACTTAAACATTATTCCAAAAATTAAGTAATTTACAAGGACTATTTTTGCTACTATGAAAAATGGTTGTTAGCAAACTTAAACATTATTCCAAAAATTAAATAATTTACGAGGTCTATTTCTGCTAATAGGAAAAATAATTGTTAGCAAACTTAAACATTATTCCAAAAATTAAGTAATTTACAAGGACTATTTTTGCTACTATGAAAAATAATTGTTAGCAAACTTAAAAATTATACCAAAAATAAAATAATTTACGAAATTTCTACTTCTAAGAAAAATGGTTGTTAGCAAACTTAAACATTGTTCCAAAAATTAAGTAATTTACAAGGACTATTTTTGCTACTATGAAAAATGGTTGTTAGCAAACTTAAACATTATTCCAAAAATTAAATAATTTACGAGGTCTATTTCTGCTAATACGAAAAATAATTGTTAGCAAACTTAAACATTATTCCAAAAATTAAGTAATTTACAAGGACTATTTTTGCTACTATGAAAAATGGTTGTTAGCAAACTTAAACATTATTCCAAAAATTAAATAATTTACGAGGTCTATTTCTGCTAATAGGAAAAATAATTGTTAGCAAACTTAAACATTATTCCAAAAATTAAGTAATTTACAAGGACTATTTTTGCTACTATGAAAAATAATTGTTAGCAAACTTAAAAATTATACCAAAAATAAAATAATTTACGAAATTTCTACTTCTAAGAAAAATGGTTGTTAGCAAACTTAAACATTGTTCCAAAAATTAAGTAATTTACAAGGACTATTTTTGCTACTATGAAAAATGGTTGTTAGCAAACTTAAACATTATTCCAAAAATTAAATAATTTACGAGGTCTATTTCTGCTAATAGGAAAAATAATTGTTAGCAAACTTAAACATTATTCCAAAAATTGAGTAATTTACAAGGACTATTTTTGCTACTATGAAAAATGGTTGTTAGCAAACTTAAACATTATTCCAAAAATTAAATAATTTACGAGGTCTATTTCTGCTAATAGGAAAAATAATTGTTAGCAAACTTAAACATTATTCCAAAAATTAAGTAATTTACAAGGACTATTTTTGCTACTATGAAAAATGGTTGTTAGCAAACTTAAACATTATTCCAAAAATTCAATAATTTACGAGGTCTATTTCTGCTAATAGGAAAAATAATTGTTAGCAAACTTAAACATTATTCCAAAAATTAAGTAATTTACAAGGACTATTTTTGCTACTATGAAAAATGGTTGTTAGCAAACTTAAACATTATTCCAAAAAATAAATAATTTACGAGGTCTATTTCTGCTAATAGGAAAAATAATTGTTAGCAAACTTAAACATTATTCCAAAAATTAAGTAATTTACAAGGACTATTTTTGCTACTATGAAAAAAAATTGTTAGCAAACTTAAAAATTATACCAAAAATAAAATAATTTACGAAATTTCTGCTTCTAAGAAAAATGGTTGTTAGCAAACTCAAACATTGTTCCAAAAATTAAGTAATTTACAAGGACTATTTTTGCTACTATGAAAAATGGTTGTTAGCAAACTTAAACATTATTCCAAAAATTCAATAATTTACGAGGTCTATTTCTGCTAATACGAAAAATAATTGTTAGCAAACTTAAACATTATTCCAAAAATTAAGTAATTTACAAGGACTATTTTTGCTACTATGAAAAATGGTTGTTAGCAAACTTAAACATTATTCCAAAAATTCAATAATTTACGAGGTCTATTTCTGCTAATACGAAAAATAATTGTTAGCAAACTTAAACATTATTCCAAAAATTAAGTAATTTACAAGGACTATTTTTGCTACTATGAAAAATGGTTGTTAGCAAACTTAAACATTATTCCAAAAATTAAATAATTTACGAGGTCTATTTCTGCTTCTACGAAAAATGGTTGTTAGCAAACTTAAATATTATTTCAAAAATTAAGTAATTTACAAGGACTTTTTTTGTTACTACGAAAAATAGTTAACAAACTTAAACATTATTCCAAAAATTCAATAACTTACGAAATTTCTGCTTTTACGAAAAATAGTTGTTGGCAAACTAGAACATGATTCCAAAAATAAATAATTTACAATTTAAATACTGCAGGGCAGGGCTGTCGATATACGCCCCCAGATATATTTCTTTTACTATCAGAATTTCTGGATTATTCAATAAATAGGTTAGTAATTTATTTTTGACGCCTGTAAATTTTCTGACTACTTGAAAATGCAACAAAAATCCCCCCGTTGAGGTCAACGGGCTTACAGCTAGTTTACTCTAAATTGCATAAAAAAGTATAGGAAAATTAGGGGAAAAACACGGCGTAAAAATATTTTGTTAAAAAATAAAATTTGTTGTTTATTTTATTTTAAGTAAAATTATCGTCACTGTATGACAATGCTAAGTGCGTTTTACATGTGGTTCGAAATCACTCTTTTTCGGAAGAAATAGTAATAACAATGAAATTAGTGATCAAATAAATGTCGGTTGTGTTTAAGATTCATTCTCTATTCTATTCAGAATACTACGATACATGCTCTCGATGTGGTATTTAATATTATTATATATTATAAAATAAAGTAGATTTTTTGAAAATTTGCATTTCTACAAAACCGCATAACTTTGAAATTGTATAAAAAGAGGATTGACTGTTATTGGAAGATGAAGTAAACACAGGATATACTCTCCTATGTAAAATCCATAACACATTAACCCGTTAACAGCTACGAAAAAATATGGTTTTTTTGTCCTGTACGCTAGCAATTTTCTAAAAACTAAAAAAGGGCAACACATTGGAACTATTCACGTGATTTATGGCTTTAGATGTTCTCCGTCCCGAATAAAAGTAATCCCATGCAATTAACCATACCACAAGGCTTGTAGCGCGTATAAACAATTCCTCAATTAGGGTTGTCACACACAATTTATAATAAATACCGTTTTAGAATTAATTTTAGAACAATAAAGTTTAATGCAAAAAATAAGATATTATATCCCACAAGTCTCGAATAGTTCACACAATTAGAAATTAAATGATGCTAGGGTTGTCACAAAAAAGAATTTTATAAAATTATTGACATGATAAATAAAAATATGTTCACAAAAATGTTTTATGGTGTTCATATAACGTACGAGATATATTAAAAAATAATTGTTGTGTGGTATGTTTCAAAACACGGCACTGCACATAAGGACACATCACATTGTTTACAAAAGAATTTAGTAGATGTTCTTTTTTTTGAAGCAGCACATACCACACAACGCTTTTTATTTATATTTCTAGCAAAAGTAGATAGCTCAGAGGTAGAAGTGGGCAAAAAATCCATTAAGTGTGTGTTTGCTCCAATACGGGAATGTAATGCGACAGACTTACGCTTACGAGTGATTGTTTTCTTATGACTGAGGGTAAATGTTATAAAAATGCATTTAGAATATTGGGATAAATATCGGAACATGTTGAAAGCATTAACTACATGTAAATAACATTTCTCATAATATAACATCAAAAAAACACATGTGTGCCCTGACCCGATTTAACCTTTACAGAAAACGGCAAAAAAGTATCATGTTACCTACCATTTTTTTTTGTGATGCTTGCATCTCAGACTACCGCCCCTGCAGGGGGCGGAGATTGTAGGATTAGTCATATAAATCAATGTTGTCAATGTATGTTCAAAACGCCGCTTAGCTAGATGATTTTCTACCGTCGACTGTTTTACCATGAAGAAATATTGACGTATTTGTACAAAGGCATCAGCAATTCGACAACCCCTGCCACCTGTACGATTTTTGTCGATTTTTTTCTTAAGAATTTAAGAATCATTTATATTTATTCAATTGTTTTGAAACCTATACATATGCAAAATAATATTTACGCATATGTTATGATTATTTATCAAAAGTTGTGACAGCCCTTACGACCTCTATTCACTTTTTGTTGAATTTCTCTTACGAAAACTGTCAAAACGAAAACTTTATATTCATTTTGTGAGTGGTTAAGAGATGTCGGACCCTTATTCAATGACGCGAGCTGAAAAAAATATTTATTGACGCCGTAATAATGAGAACACACCGGTGGGACTATAGCGTGTGGGGTTAGTAGGTATGCGACCCACCGGTGGGTCGTTAGCGTTTAACTGGTTAAAAAGCTACTATGCTTTGCTTATGGAGCAGATATAATCCAAGAGAAAACAAAGTATGGTGGTAAAAACTCAATAAATAAAATAATGTTTCTTTGATTATGTGTTTATTTACAGTATGAAATCATATAAAAATATTTTATTAAGTCTAATCTAAAATAACAAGCATACACAGTTATCAAACAGTAAAATATGTCACAAACATTAACTCGGCAAACAATCTAATGGAAAAATTAAAATAATGCTTTGAAACAGATTCTTTGTAATAAATATTTTATTTTTATCAAAAACAACACAATATTTAAATGGATTCAGTCAGTGGTGGGCTGAAGCAGGATTGGAGCGGTTCGCGCGATTTCTTTGAAGGCAAATATTTATTCTCAGATCAAATCAGTACCTAACTGCAATATCTGACATGTACATCATAATATTATCTACGATGGTTTCTAGAACGTTATAATAACGAAAAAATAGTATTATTTCTGCGTCAATTTTAGAACTCTTCATTCTTGCAATCTATGATAGGTAAATACATCGTTCAGCTATTGATATTAATTAATGTACGATATATTGCATATTGTTACATAATATAAGTATATTAAGTAACATTCGATTGCTTTAATAATTATTGCGTAAAATTATGTAACAGTGATTAAAAAGATCCGCCTCTTTCACAGAACACCGCGAATAGCTCAAATTAAGCGAGTCCCCTATTGGCAGCCCACTGCTGGATTCATTGCAAAACAATAGACAATCATTTAAGAATTTTTTTATGACTACATTGTTATAAATTTGAATTTAACAAATTATTTTCCCAAGATAAGACACAAATATTGATTTGTATTAAATTGATTCATAACCCAGTGGTAGTGCTGTCAATTTTTTTGAGTGGTAACTATGTACCTTATCGCCCAAAAGTGTCATCCAGCTTCCATATATTGCGTATCAATTTATTGGTTGCCTTCCGAGCTTTTTAAGGCGTCATTCACAGGTTATGATAGATTATTCATGCAGTTAAACATGAAAATATTAAAATTCATTAGAAAGTACAGCATTTGGTTGATTGTTGATTTTTGTTTCATATAATATTTGTTTGCACTTTCCTTGACACGATGTTCACAAACAGCTGTAGTAAACCTGTTTACAAATAGTGAAAAAATGGTTAACGCATTTGTGAAATTAATATAAAGATATTAAGTGTCTCGACAGAAAATATGCATAGCCAAAACAGTTTAGGAACGTCTTTGATTGCCATTTCTAGGACTGTAATCTTTCTAAAAAATCAACAAAGATAATTCAAACAGTATAACAAAATTAGTCGCGATAGATATTTAAATGTTAAACGTCAAGAGATTAACAGCTATCCATATGAAGCGAGCATCAGTCTTCAATTTAAAAAATCAACATTTGAAAAACTTTCCTGGACACGAATTGAAATGAGTGAAAGAGTTTATAATATGTCGAGGACACTTTGGTTGACAAAGTTAAGTGAAGTGTTTATTAAAGTGTCACAAGAAATCCACAAAATTGTTTGTCATAACAAAGTGAAATTATAATCTTAATATATTTGTCGTAACGTTATGAAGAAATACTGTAATTTGTCACCACAAATTATAATACAATGTGTCAGTAATCAAGTAATACTAAAATGTGAGTGAAATACATGACGATTTGTAAACTTGTCTAACTTGCGTATGATGGTGAAAATAAATTGATCATAACACTGAAAGTATCTACGATGAAGTGAAACTTCTAAACAAACTAATTAACGACTAACTTATGACTAAAATATATTTCTAAATTAAATATTAGTTGACTAAACATTATTACATAAAATTATACAATACAAAACAAGTCAAGAATTTCGGAATTTCAGATTTTAATACAGAATCTTATGTCCAATATTCGGAAGAAAAAAACAAGGATGTTTTCCAAGTTAATATACTACTGTTTTTCTACATGAAAATGAACTAAATGCTGCTAATAACAATGCAGCTCTGTAGGAATTTTAATAACTATTAGGAAAATGTCAAATTATCATACGGGGCAAACAGAGAAACCAATAATTTAAGCGTAATAAAAACATCATATCATTATGAGAAAATCAAAATAACATGTCAAAAGGAGCTTTTTAGACAAAACCATAAAGCAAATTTTAAATATGGCGACAAATTTTCGCAAAATTATTTCGTAATTCGCATATTGGGGTTTTTTGATATTTTCGTATCTACAATTAAGCTTTTTTTGCGGTATTTAGTAAATTTTCAGTGAGAACAAGAGTAGCATGTAAAGCATATTTACCGTCAGCCATTTTGAAGTTTGTGACACATCCACTCGTAGCAAAAATTATCACAATATTGGATGACTTCAAAAGCGCACATTTGATCAGAATCTATTAACAATATTCCTAAAAGAAGGAATTTTATATTGTCTATGAATCTTTACCAGCAAAATTACATTATAAATTTTAAGAAAACAAAGACATCTTATTTGATATTTAACTCAAACTTCACTCATGTTTGTAAATCAAAAAATGAACTGATATAACAATAAAAAAATCATCATAGATTTAATAAAATTAATTAATAAAATGGACTCGGATTTGAAATGATTTGACAGATTTTTTCAATGTTAGGTATGTACTATGTTTACATTTAGGTTATTTTGTTATTCAAAAAAATCATTCTTAATTTAAATAAATAAAAACATAAAGATTAGAAATACAAAACAATTTATTTGAAAATTCGAGCAGCAATTCAATCTCAAACTTTGACTGACATCTTAAGATGTTATTAATTTGAAAAAAAAGCTATTATAAATAGATTGAGTTTCAAATGTGTGTCCAATAATAAGTTGAAACATTTATTTTGTGAACCTATAGATGATTTTAAAAGAAAGAGAGGACAATTTAACAAATTCACTTTTGGTGAAGAATAGCTTTGGTAGTACAACTGAAAATTTCACAATGTAAAAAAAATGTTTATATTTAATTAGTAGTTTATGTAAAAATGTCTTGTGCAGTTTAAGATAAGTTTTTGGGATCACGGTAAACGCCCATAAATGTAATGGAGCGTGAAGGTCTGTCGTAGATGAAGTATACGAATGGGTGATTGCAGATGAAGGTGGCAGGTTCAGTCGGCCGGGAAGAACGGAAACTGAAGATGGCGGTGGCTGCTGACGCGACCGTACCTGGAAGATAAATCGTAATATGTCATTTCATAAAAGATTCCCATCACCTAGGTCTAGCAGTAAAATCTGTGGACCTAACAAGGACACTGGGATACTTCTAACAGAGATGGCAGACCTATGTCTTCTTCACAAACACTAATGGCGAATGGAGATGTCCAAAATCTTGAATCAGAATCTCTAGACAAGCCGAAACATTACAGCACGCTATGGTATTACTGCTAAATTTATAATAAAAATTGAAATAACGTTTATGGTTCTGTCAATGTTGCAATTAATTTGAATGGAAATGATTTTTTTACAACTCTGTTTAGATGCGTCAAAACTTCGGTCAGCCATATCTCAAAACTAATAATTTCTAGTTGTAGCACTATGAAACTAAGCCATCGAATAGTGGTACTATGGACTTATAAGAATTTGGTTCTTACCGTCTTCATCCACCCTTATCTTGGCTTTGTGTGTGGCATCATTGAAATGTGGTCCGACAGCTCCGGTCAACCAACTGAAGTCAGAGGTTGGCTCGAACAAATCTCCGACTCCCATTGTGTTCAGGACCTGCAAGTTTAAGAAAGTTATGATAGTCCACTATGATTCTGGGATAGTTTTTTGATTTGTGTAAAATAATATGTCCGCTCAAAATATGAAGAGTGTGGACTATTAATGGAAGTTGTGAATGATAATCAATGAACACCAATCTACTGGTCTACTTACATCTTTAAGTGGCAGTGATTTCTCCAGGGAGAATTTAGGGAAGTGGACTTCTACTTGACGCATCATCAGACCGTTTTCTTCAACAATCTCAGCTAGTGTGGATGGAGTCAATTTGCTCAGGATATTGTCAACACCTAGCAACAAATTAAAACAATTTTTAATAGTGTACATTTCATGAATTCGATCATTTACCAGTGAATTTTAAAATTTTGTATCAATTGTTATGTGTAATTTATATTTGTTAAAGTTGTTATTGAACGTATTTTTTCAAGTTGAGACTATTTTTGTTTCGTTTTTTAATTTAGACAAGGGTCTAAATTAGACCCTTGCACTGCAAATAACCTCACCAATAAAAAACTATTTTTATACATATTATTGATATGCTAGGAATATCACTCAGGACTTCAAGGCAAAATAATAAATAATTTAATTACAGTTTGATGCAATTATTAAAATAAGAAATGCTCAAGATTTTAACGATTTTAGTGTAAAATATCACTTTTATATTTATCATTTTATTATTTATTATTTTGGGTTGCTATGACAATGACCGACAACAATGAAACTTTAGCACAGTTGGCGTTGTTCTGGAAAATTCACAGATGTCACATTGAGTAACTTAAGGGCAATGTGCACTGGATTACGATCACAAGTAATAAACATGACTGCACTTGTGGTGATCATATGAATCAGCGCTTAGTCATCTGACAGTGAGTACAAAGGTAACTGTTCCCAGCTTGAATGCGACTTAGCAATAACAATATCCTGTGGTTTCGCTGGGTGCAGTAAGTAATAAATTAAAAATTTACCATCTAAAAATTAATAATACTGAATTAATGATGGATATTTTTATTTTCAACTTACCATTTTGGTTTGCGAAGGGAGGCAAGAGGACAAACATGCTGACGTCATCGCCTTTGTAGGGCATCTCCAAGATATGAGCTCCTAATTCTTCATTGATAGCTGTAAAAATTAACCATTTTTTAAAAATGATACGTTTATGTTTTTCATAGATCGTTTTTTATTATTATTCGAGGAGCTAAGGTTGTTTGAATTCGTGAAGAGCTCGGAGATTAGAAAACGGATCAAACAGCTTCCTCAATTCAAGAGACATTGGAACTATCCATAGGATGTACTCGGCAGAACTTAAAGATGCTGGTGTCAAAAAAATTTGCTTTTTCTTACAAAAATAGCGCACCTCTAAAAAAAGTTATCTTACCATGATTGAATTTTCCCTTCTGCTTCATCATATCGACGATAGTTTGCTTGTCGGGAGACATAAAGAAGACATCCTTTTTGGTGGATTCGGCCTGGAATTTCGACGACCACAATCCCTTGAAGTATGCAGCATTCACGAGGACCAACTGAGTGTCGGTGTCGATTCCGTCAGCGGGGATCAGATCCCGGATGTTGTTTCTGGTCTGGTTGGAAACCCAGTTGTTGATATGGACACGGGCTCCGGATGCATCGGTCTTGAAGTCCTGAAAACGTGTTGACGATTAATGAATATATCGCCAAAGTATTGTGTTGTCAATTGCCTTCTGTCATTCTCGTAATTTTTATAGAATTACAATTATTATTTCATCATATACGGATACTAAGCACGCCCATCAATCACGTTATTTTTATTACAATATTGAATGTTAAAATATATATTTTTGATCAATTCCCTTCATGCCCAGAGATGGACTCGATACAAATATAGGCCCCTAATTTTAAGTAAAATCTGTAAAAATAATGATGAATGTGGTTTTGCCATACTTATATGACATACATATGAGTCGTCTGGTATCAAAAGCAGAACTATTCCATAAATGATGTATGGAACAGTTCTGCTTATGATACCAGACAACTCATATATAAATACTCCAGGCTGTATCTGCTTTCCGCTGTGGTCTAGTTAAGGCTAGATAATTTATTCTAAAATCTCAAATTTTTCATTTGCCTTTTACTCAGAGCTATTTATTTGTTACTTAATTCCTTTCTCGTAAGCAATATATTACAAAGCGTACTCCTTACCAATTTTTCAAGTTCACTCTGGAAGAAGGTAAGCATGCAGTCTCTGACGGGAAGTTGCGGCGCTACGTAGATCTTATTAGCCGTGTCGAATTGATAGCTTTCCGAAGGGTGAGCGCTTCGGAGGAACTGGTCGAACTTGTACGACTTCATGATGTCCAGTTTTGTCTGAAAGAATTCAAAACTACAACATTAATTGTCTATGTTACTCTCGATACTTTTCTATATTTTCATAGATGTTGTTGTATATTCACATTTTTTTTACGCCATGTCTTCTCCCTAACGAAGCCCATCGATACTAGCTGCTTTCCAAGTAATGCTCGTTTTATAATAAGTCATTTTTTTATTTCAATTCATCCCTAAATTGAAGATTGCTATAAATTCATTAATATTTTGATACAGTAAACCTCAATACAACAAACTAATGCAGGTGAGAGGGTGTCATTTGAGGGTGGTTGAAAATTTGTAATATAAAAGAAGGTTTTCAATGTGATATGTTTTAATTAAGAAAAAGGACAGCACAATACAAGCTTTAGTAATGTTTTAATAAATGGGTTTAAAATATTTATGTGGTTTAAGTCATGATATGGTATGTATCAACATTTGAATTCATAGTTTTCTTATGTAAATAACAGTTTTCTGCTTTTTTTTAACCATGCCCGCTCCCAATGAGAAGCATATTACGAAGTTGTGTTTTTCAACCAGAACTGCTTGTTACTCAGTTGCTTAACACTTCCTGTGCGGTGCTAAAAAATGCTTCCGATATGCTGCTAAGAACCGAGTGAAAAACATGTTTTGCCCTTTGATGCACGGTAAAAACCCAGGGAGTACATTTTATGCAAAATTCATTTACCTCATTTCCTAAGAAGAGTGCTTTCTTCAGGTCTTTTTCTGTATTATTGCCGGCTGCAAAATACGCCATCAGAAGCGCCTGGTAGATGGAGAACGGAGAGAAGAACACATTCTCCTTGGGATGAAGTGCGTTGACTGCTCCGAAAACATTTAGGGTGAAGGTCTGCTGCCCAGCATACAAGATATCTTTTGTGTCAGGGTTTGACTGTTGAGCTTTATCGTCCTTGCTCAAACATTGTGCGGAGATCGATTGGCAGATAGCCAATGAAAGCGCCACAGCAAATAAGACCCTCATCTTGATATTGTTACTGTAACGAAAAAAAATTAGAAACATTAAAATATCTAAAGCAATGTGAAGTGAAAGAGTTCATACAGGTAAAATAAAATAGATATGTGACACTTATTTGACGTGTATTGATCATAAGATGAGTCGATTAGTCTCTCCGATTCGTTCTATGATTCGTTTAGTTTATTGATCTCGCCAATATGTTCTTACTGATTTGTTCATTCGAGTCATATTACTGCGTAACGAAAACAAATAATTTGCTGCTCTTAATTCAATTGGATTCACAGCAAGTCACTGATTTGTATTTATCTACCGTTGCTAAAGCAGTGGAAAGTGTAAAAGTGAGTAATTCACGATGGTTGTAATATTTTCGCAAAGGTAAAAAAGACTTTCTATTATTAAAAAAAAATTAACGAACAATGTTGACCACTCGACAAATCTTTTATTACCACAAACGAAGCCTGATAAATATTAAGAATATACAAATAATGTTTATGTTTTTCCTTTATTTTAAAGATGTCACGGTCATAACCTTGATTAGGCTCGGATAATGTTCTATTATTAGCGATTTTAACACAACAATTGAATGTCAGCTTACCCCCACCATTATTTGACATCACTTGGACATTAGTAACGGCAAATAAAAAAGTTATATCTTGCAATATTTTATAGTTAAAAATGTTAGTCATACCGATTGTCCAGATCATTGGTCAGACAACTCCAATTTACCTGTTTTATAATAATGGAAAATGCAATACTTAAATGTTATCATAAATCAATTATTATTATTAATCTGTGATATTTATACATTTTACCGACAGGTATTTACAGAACGTCATTGACTAAGAACACGGAGGTCACTGGTTCGAATCCCAGTATAGACAGTTTTTATAGATGTGTTGGATTCCATCCCATTCATCCTATCCTAAAATGGGTGTAGCGAGATCGATTAGCTAAACACTAATCCTTCCCTAGTCATATCATTCTATACCTACTCTCTTCGAAAACAAAAGTTTGAGTAACAAACGGTTCTCGCTGAAAAAAATCTGTTCAGATACCTCAATTAAGAGGCCATATGCTCCACATTGGGAGCGGACTTGGATAAAAAAAATACAGATTAGGTTTGAAGGTTGAGTTTAGTAATACCCTCTGTTTTTTGGATAACGTAATGGGTGGAAAATTCCATGTGAACACTTGCGTATTTATGCAGCAGACATAGTCGGTTATATTATCCATTAAAACATTCAATATTTCACACAAAATTGTTGTTTTATGTGGTCATAGAAAAAATAGTTTATTGCACATGATTTTATGTGTTTATTTATGCATTTAAAAATAAAATAGAGGTGAAAACAAAAACAAAGATATATTTCCAATCATGCACACATTTTTAAAATTCTTTTTTAGCTTCTAAAATAAGTTAAAATAAAAACAATTCAAAACTGCAGCTGAGACGACTGCATGGTGGGTAACGTGATTCTTTATTACGGCTTGATAAGTGTTAAATAAATATAGATATTAAAAACCGAATTCAATCTATATGAGGTATTAAAATATGTACAAAAATACGCCTCTTGACTTTATGGGGTAATCCACCACTTGTAAAAGAATGTATTATATAGTGTTTTATTCACACGGTGTTTAAAATCATTCACAGAAAAGGTTAAATAGTATTTTTTAACCTTCATGGAGAATATTATTATTAAATCGGAGCGATAACCTCTCTGAACCCACCATAGTATCATTAATGTATTTACATTTTCTTTATCTACTGATATCGATTGAACGTAGTAATTTTTTTTCTTTTTGATAAGGTAAGTAAGTATGTTTGCTATCTATTTTACTATCGCCACCCGCCGAGGCCACACAGTCGCTTCAAAATCATATGTATTGATTTATATTCGTAACTGTACTGCTTAAAACGGTTTATTGTTAATTTTATCATACTCTCTGTTCGTCTTTTTTACTATTTTTGAAAGGAGAGTTATTACAATCTTCATGGAAAACATTTTTTTTAATTGCTTGGTACATATATAAAAAGCCATGCATAAAACTCGCAGGAAAGACTGTTTCATAATATGATCTGTTTTCTTCGTTGACTATATTCGCTCCCTGTGTGGAGCATCCATCTTTCTCTGTCTCCCGCACTGACATGCGGCATCCCTCAGTTCCGCCGAGTAATTCCAGTGGATAGTACCCGACAGTCGTGCGGGAAGACTGGTCGAAATAAGAGACAGACCCAGCCAGTTTCAACGTCTCTCTATAACCACTGACATTTACGGGGCGCTGTCTTGTACATTCCCTAATCTCAGAATTCCTCACAAAAACAAACCCCCATTATTCGACGCAAGCATCTGTTCTCGAAGCTCAGTAAACGGTTTTTCTAAGTCTTCGTCAGGTGCCATGATTCGCTACCCTAAAGCAGTAGTGATAGAATGCATGCATTGAACAAATGACATTTGGTTTTAATCGTGTACAGCTGTCTGTCCCAGACATATGATATGTATGATTTATTAATATTATGAAAAAAGCAACAACAAACTTCATTTTCTGCATATTTAAAAATTCAACTTGACTTGGTAAAATTTGCAGGAATGGCTGTCGACGAGAGAATTGTAGTATATGCAAGAATTGTACTTAATGACTTGAAAGATTTGAACTCTGTACACAAAATGAAATGCTTTAAATTATATTGTTTTAAGCCAATCAAAACCGGTCCTGATTAGTTTGCGGTATTTTGTTTTTACGAACAAACTCGTCTATATCTTTAAAAGACATTTCCGCAAGAGTTCTTATGAATCAAACCGTACTGAATCATTCCTTGTTTACATATTTTTGAAGGTTAGAGACCTTCAAAATAAATTAAATTATAAAACTAAACTTGAGAGGTCATGTGAATACACTTCAACTTTTAGACAAAGGATATAAGGTTCAGAGTAGTGTTCCGCGGAGCACTGATTAAGAGCCTCTGATCTGGATAAGTAATGTGCCCTTATCACAGAGTGGTTCAAAAACGTTTTGTTCGATAACAAAACTACTGCTAGTACATTCACATGGAAACACGATAAGAAAAAATAGATTTTTATTTTTTACCAACAATATTATTGTTTCTTTCGGGTCAGTGGCAGAGTGTTCAATCTAATTGGCTTCCGTGACGGATCTCACGAGCTCAAGTCCCAGTACGAACAGGTTTTTTTTTGTATTTTTATATTTTTGTATGAAGGGATGGATTTTTATTCCTTTCCAATCCTAAAATTAACGGGGAGTAGCGGGAGCGATTAGTTAACCACTAGTTCTGTCTTCGGCTAAATGTTCTATCAATAATCTCTTCGAAAAGGATATGTTAAGAAACTGTGTGACATCCAGTTATAATAGAAAACTTTTGAGATTGAGATTCACGGGTCAAGGGAATGGCCATGACGGCCATGACCACCCCCTGAGAAGAATTGAGCAAACGCCATAGTCGCCATTCTTGACTAAAATATTTTTTATTTCTACATTTTTCAAGAGTGGTTTTTTGTAAACAGCAGTAAAAACCATACACTTAAATGTTAATATTAAAGCAATACATGATAAATTAATTATTTCTCACTTTACTATGTAGTATCTATATTTTCAAATTTTATTGCCTCCCTTGGCATATTTTCTGGAACCGCTAGTGAGGAGGCCATATACTGAACATTGAGAGCGGACATGTATTTTTAAAAAATCATTGTATATAAAATCCGTACTATTTCTTTTACGTCAGATCAGCATTAACGCATCTATATTTTGATATTATAATTATCTATGTAACATAAAATATCGATGATAGGCTTTATTCTAAAAGCTGAATTCTTTCGTTAACTGTTTACTCAGAATTATCAATCTGTTACTTAGTAGCTTTTGACAGAACAGTGAAAATTTATACTGACTAAATATTAGATTTATACTAGCCATTAAACTATTTTAATACTGGCCAATTTTATCGAAGGTAACCCTTAACCTGACTATGAGATATCGTAGAATATATTCTTTGATTAGTTACAGATTATAAATTCCCACAGATTCTTGTATCAATAAAAACAGATATTTTAACAATAATTAAATTTAAAAAATAATAAAACACTTCTGTACAACTTTCACATTTTTTAATAGAAATCAGCACCGGTTTTTGTCACCACGATTATTATCAACGGTATTCCAAGAAGAATTGACAGTGAACCTCTTAAAAAGGAATAATAAAATTAATTATCATTTTTATTTAAGACGTGGGTAGAGTTCGTAACCATGTTCTAGTGTGCCTTATATTCTTCTAATAGAGCTCATCTCAACCACTGGCGATTCCAATAGGCCATGGCGGGTATGGTCACCCCTGAGAAGAATTTAGAGGAAACCGTCTTGGGCCGCACACTTTCAAGTGCCCCTCGCTCTTGGCTTAAGTATTTTTTAAATTTAAATTTCTCATTTTATTAAAATGTATCATAGGATCCATATTTTTTAATTAAGTGACCATTCCTTAACATATTTTCTGGATCCACCAGTAATCTCAAAAGCTGCTAATCTAAAAGAACTGCTTATTATTCAGTACAATCTCTCGTATTTTATCGAAGAGAGTAAGAATATAAAAATATGGCTAGAACAAGACTAGTATTTAGCTTATCGTTCCTGCTAAATCCATTTTTTAGTATCGGATGAGTTGGGATGGAATACAAGACATCACAGACAGGGCCGGCGCCATCATACAGGCGAAATAGGCAACCGCCTAGGGCGCAAACCATTAGGGGGATATACTCTTATTATAATGAATATGTCGCCCGCTTTGGTCTAGTTGGTAAGAGCTTGCTCTACCGATCAGGTGGGTCCGGGTTCGATTCCCGGTAAGGTCAATGTCAAAATTGGATTTTTTCAATTTTAATTTGAGATCTAAGACATGGGTGTTTGTGAAGTCAATTCTCCTTGAGTTAATCCTCATGTGACTTTCAAAATTCTCATCGAGTATATCTCGTATGATCTTTAAACTTTAAAAATATTTGACGCATTGGCGTAAGCTGTAATGTCAATTTTTTTTTTTATTTTCAATTAAAAAAAAAATATATATCAAATTGGATTACATATTTCAATTTTAATTTGAGATCGAAGACATGGATGTTTGTGAAGTTAATTCTCCTTGAGTTAATCTCATGTGACTTACAAAAATTCTCATCGAGTATATCTTGTATGATCTTTCAATTTCAAAATATTTGACGCATTGGCATAAGCTGTAATGTCAAATATGTTTTTAAAAAATATAAAAAAAAAGTTTATTTAGAATAATATTTTATTTAGAAATGTTGATATTTGTTCGTTGTAATACTGCATATAAGATTAAAATATATTTCTATAAGATTCGAAAAAGAGAGGTTGAGCAACTGAATAACAAAGAGTTCACGTAGAAAAACTTCAGATGAGATACCTCCATTAGGAGGTCATATGCTCCACATTGAGAGCGGACATGGATATATATATATAAAAAAATATTTCTAATAATCCTGATTTTTTTTCATTATTTCGAAAATTTCGAAAAAGTGGGCGCGCCAATAACCTTTGCCTCGGGCGCAAAATAACCTCGCGCCGGCACTGATCACAAACATCCATCTTTTCGAACACAACACAAACCTATAAATCAATTTTAAGAAACTGTCCGCACTGGGATTCAAGCCCGTTAAAAGCTGGAATCGAAAACAGCGATGTTGACCATATAACAAAAAATATCAAATTGAATTTGATAACTTTTTATTCCACCATCTTTGTTACAAATTGAGACGTGTTTCGCTTATTTGAGAAGCATCTTCAGATTAACTATCGTACAGTGGCGGATTAATCACTTTGGAGACCTCAGACACAATAAACTTTGAAGGCCCTACTTTTCGAATAACATAAAAGTGCTGCAAACCTCTTCGTAGAATAATTATAAATATTTAAAACTGAAATTTAAATATAAGAGTTTATATAATATATGCTATTTTTGAGGCCCCCAAGATTTGGAGGCCCGAAGCGCGCGCCTCTTGCGCTTATGGGATAATCCGCCACTGCTATCGTATGTTTATTTATAAATTCACTTAACATTGGAAACAATACAAATCGATGTTTACTTGTTTAACAAATAATTTAAGCGATAGTTTGTATGAAGATGCTTCTAAAAGAGGCAAAACACACGTCACAATTTTCTTATACAATCAGAATAACAAAGTTATCAAATTTAAATTATTGTATAAGAAATGAAATTTTCGAAAGTGGCCGCCGAAATCCACTTATCGAAAATACAAAATACATTTTAGTTTGCATTTATATTTTAACACATTATAGGCGGGACACGTAAAAATACGTTTATCGCGTACTGTCAGTTTTGTTGTTATATTGACTCATAATTTAATGGTTTCTTCAAAATAACTGCCGCGGAAAATGACCGTTTTTGACAATAAGCAATAAACTTCATAATTTATTATGCCTTGAATGTTCGTTCACACATAGTATTTTTTTAAAAAAGGCGCACATGTTTCTAGAATATTTAGGGCATCATATTTCACACTTCCAGTGATTGTTAATTTGTAGGAATGAAGATTTTATACTATTATTATTTATTTAATTGTATGGTATGGATTAATGTTATTTTGTATACAGAATATTTTGAATACTTCATATTGATAACAAGTGGAGTGCTATGTACTAAATTAATAACAGGTTTTTATATTTAGCTTAGAAAAGTAGTGAAATTATGATGTATTCAAAATGTTTTCATTTTATTTTTAATGATTAAATGTCACATATGATTTCTTTGAAAATTTCAGCCGAAAATATTGTTTGGTTTAGAAGTTGTGTTGATTTTAATAATGTAATATATTTTTTCGCTAATCACTAAAACACGCCCGCTTATAAAGTGTTGAGAAAAACTATATTAACACTTGTTACTGACTAAATCATTTGACTTCAATTATCTCACCTATATTTGAGCCGTAATAAATTGTAGTTTAACGGTCAACCGACGACGTTAGCACACAGACTGACTCGATGCACAGCTTACAGGATACAAGTTATCTCTTTCCTCAGCCGGATGTGGAAAAAAATGGTGTGGGAAATACCAGAACTAAGTGAAAACAAGGCCGGGCAGACGAATGTCACAATTAATGACCACAGCTAGTTTTATTACAATATTAAAGTCATTTCAGTATTGAATTACGTCTACCTTAAAGGTAGGACTTCGTGGAACGGTGTGGTTGAAATTTGAGAGGATATATCAATAATTTTAAAGAAAGTTGTTCTTTTGTGAAAGGGTACAAGACAATTATAATACACACGTTATTTGAATTGCGTGAGCAGTTCCATTTTAAGACAGTTAAGAGAAATACATTATGTTTAACCGTTTGAATACCACGCAAATAAATCATTAATATGTTCCAGAGATACTACGTGTTTTTGATAAAAATAATTTTGCTTAATATACACTCGAATTCGATATTTTAAAAACTTACATTGACTCAGTATACATAGCACTACACATATTCATCAAAATATTGCTTATATTCTATTAAAATACCAAGTATTTGATTTTTTAAATGTCTTGGACATCCGCGTTTACTTGCATATGTTCCGGACACCTGTGTCCGCTTGGCATTCAAGTGGTTATTAATAATTAAGCTAATCATAGATTATTCAAAAAGCTATCAGTTTATCGCTGCGTCAATTGATCGCATAAATAATTTCTAAATGGTCGCCAGCATTTTTAATTGATAGGCAATACATATAATGTATATTATAGATTTATGTGTAATTTACCCTTACCTAAACTATTGCTACATTTTTTTCAGGTCCGTGGTTTAAGAGTAAGTCGTTCGTTTCCGTGACAGTTACCATGGGTACGAGTCCCTTTACTAACAAACAGTTTAATTAAATCGTTTTTTAGTCGGTTTATAGAATTCTGTTCGAAGGCTCGAATGTTTGTGATGTTCAAAAAACTTCCTATTATAAAACAGACGATAAAACTTTCACAGATTGAGTAACTTTAAATAATGGATTTTTATTATTCTGTGATAGGTACAAGTAACTATTAATAATATTCATATTCTACGTATTTCCATATGCGTATTTTTTATTTCCTTATAGTTCATAAAATACCAAAAAAAATACACCTTAAGGCAAAAAAAAATAAAGATACCTAGATATAAGTAAAAGTAACCTTTTATGGTTTGTCCAAACACAATTCATTGCGGTAAAATAATATGACATTATGTAAAAATTCTTAATACATATCTCGAAGATGGTTATGAATATTTTTGTAATAATAACATCGTTATTTTTAATAAAAGTAGTATAATTCTGTAATGTCGTATTCAAATTAAGCACAGCCCTGCACCACCATAGACACCATTTAAGTAAATGTTTTTATCTATTAATCAATATTGAGATAATCTGCGGTAATACACTTGAATCCTAAGGGAAAATGTATAGTATTATTGCATTCAGCCAAGCCCATAAATAGGACAATAGAAATTGGTTATTTTACAAAACAAATGACTAGTTCAAACTTTGTGTAAATCATTAAATATTCCGTATACTTTGAAGGGCGTTTATCAGTGGCGTAAATACTTGGTCTGTTTCTTTTCATCCAATTCGCAGCTACAAAATACATCAATATACATCATAGGTTCCCAAAGTGGTCCGTGAGGACTGCCAGGGGGTCCCTGACAGGAATAAAAAAAATGGGGGTCCACGAGATGTAAATGGGGGTCCACGGACCGGAATCAATGGAATCAAATTTAATCAAAATAATGCGGGTTTAAATAGGTCAAAGTAAACTATCTCTTAAATTTATTAAACAAAATATATTTGACACAAGAAGAACTTAAGGTACAGTTTAGAAAGGGTTACCAGCAGTTCTGGCTGCAGAAAGATATCCCTGTTGCTTATCCTGTATTGTGGGCTATCGCAAGAAAGTTTTTGATAGCATTTCCTTCTTCGTACCTCGTGGAGAGAGGTTTTAGTGCAGTTACTAATTTTCTTACGAAAAAAAGAAATCGGTTGCAAATCACTGAACGTGGAGATTTACGACTGTACCTTACGAATTTGAACCCAAATATTGACCAATTGATATCGGAGCATCAGGTTCATCCCTCTCATTAACAGATTTTATTATTTTATGTAAGAATTTGATTGTGTTTTGATTTGTTCATTTTCATTTAAAAAAAATCACTAATGATAAGAATAAAAAATTAACATATTATTTTTTACAATTGTCCACTATACAAAATACCCTATCACAGTGTGCTCATATTTGTATTTTAAAAAATTAGAAAACTTCACTATTATGCATCTTGGGGGAGGGGGTCCACGAAGAATAAAATACTGGGCTTAGGGGTCCACGGGGGAAATAAGTTTGGGAACCATTGATATACATTACAATTTTGCCGTTTAGCGAGGGCACTAGTCACGTATGTCTGTCATGGCCGCCGCTCAATCAGCACCGTTATTTATTGCTATTATCAATACTTTCGAGATGTTTCGTCTTTAAAAAAGTGTCAGACTGTTAGAATAACCTTCAGCATAATACCACAAACTATTCACAAAGCATTTGGCATTGTATTTATTTTCACAGTTTTACTTCTAACAAATATCTTTCATTTCACCATAGCCTTCCTAATTTAGTTCCGTGTTCTGCCGGTGGCCAAGATAAAATAGTAGTATTATAGCCCACTATTTTATAAGTGCTCGTAAACTTTTTTCAACATCCTAACAGTGATATTATTGGTGCTGCGGCACTGGTTAACATATTATTGTATTGTTTTAAAAACCACTGACCGCAAAAATGAGTTTATTAGTGGTTTGATCATTTTTACCATTAAAAAAATATTTTCCTTAGATAAAATCAAGTATAAATGAACGTTTTTTTTTTATAGTGAGGATTGCAGGAGCTGTCACCGAGAGGTCAACATCGTTGGTTTTGGTCGCGGAGTTATGTTCAAAGACATGGACGTCTGTGACGTTTTCAGATCACCATTGCCAATGGCATAATTGTGTACTTAGATCTGCCAACATTCATCAGTCAACATATACCTTATTTGCAGAGCTGTGGAGTCGGGTAAAAAAATACGACTCCGACTCTAGCTTTAAATAAAAAACGACTCAGACTCCAAAGAAATTTCACTCAGTCAATCACTTCATTTGAACTTATATTATATCTATGTATACCATCAGATCATCTTTAGACAACCTAGCATGCAATGGCAACACTATGGACCATTGTGGCTTGAATACACATCATTATTTATTTTTTAAATGGGTCGTAAGATTTTTACGACTCCGAACAAAACCCTCGACTCCGACTCTACAGTCCTGGATATTGGAAGTGTCTTGGTGCGGTTCTTAGACCGTGATCGAAGACTTTAATTTCAAAGTTTTATTCAGTGGGAATACCGCAAATTTAAAAATGTCTGGTTCCTACAATTTTATTTGTCAGTATTTTGTCTCTAAAAAAACCAATTTTTGATACGTCTTTATACATACACGTATGCCCATTTTTAACCACTATGCCTGTAGTAATCTTTCTCTCGTTTCTTTCTCCGAATTATACATTTATTCGACGAACTGAGTGACAATCAATTATCGCAGAAAAACTTCTGTTGATATAAGCTCACAAAAAAATGACGTAATAGTAGAGGAATAGAGAAGACGTGACCACGGACCACAGACAAATGTTCATGCAAATGAAACAAATTTTGTACCATCTTGAGGAAGACACTTAAAGGTGCAACTTATACCTGGATCTCGTGATGTTTTATGCTAATTTCTGTGTTGTTAATTCCAACACAACAATTCTTGCACATTGATAAATATAGAGGAACCTGGCATGAAATGAGGTATCGATACAATCGAAAAATAATCAAAACCGCACATTATAATATTCCGTTCAAAATTTTGATTCAATCATATTTGCGAACAAAAATACAAACAGCGAGACACATGGAAACTACTATAACAAACATATCATCGAAGGGATATTTCGATCAAGGCTGACTCGTGTATTTCTCTTTGTCGATATAAGTTACAAATATATTATGAATCATCTGAAAGCAAAACGGAATAATTGACAAAAGATTTGTTTGGTTACGTGTTAGAGGTCTGCACGGGCCAAAATTTTACAAAACTACCCGGTCCGAGCCCGAAAAACTCACGCCCGACCCGGCCCGGGCCCGAGTCTAATACCGCACTTGTTACCCGAACCCGACCCGAAACACCGAGAAATTTGAAATCCTCGATTTGCTATACTTTTTGCCCAGATTATCTCCGAAAGTCCTTTTTTTTTTTTTTAGCTCACCGAGGAATTTGAAATCCTCAATTTGCTATACTTTTTCCCAGATTATCTCCGAAAGTCCTTTTTTTTTTTTAGCTCACCGAGGAATTTGAAATCCTCGATTTGCTATACTTTTTCCCAAGATTAAATCCCAAATTCCAAGGCCCGGCCCGGCCCGAGCCCGACTCTCAATTGCGCTTACCCGCCCGAGCCCGGCCCACGGGTCGGGTAAGAGCCCGTGGGCCAGGCCCGGGCCCGTGCAGACCTCTAGCACGTAGGCAGAGGTGGGCTGGAGGGGGCTCGCGCGAGCCCCTTGTTAAATTTTGGTTCGGCCGGCGAGCCCCTTGTTAAGATAAGAAAGTCATTCGTCTCACATAAAATCAACGCCTAACTGCAATTTCTGTAGATGATGAAAGTTTATTATAAACCATGACTTGGTTACCCTTTATTAAAAAAATACACTGACTTCTGCTGCATAATAAAAGAGACCCTAGCTGACCGCATGTGGCTCGCGGACCACGGTTTATGCATCATCTATGTTACATGACTTGAAAGCATTATGGATGAGATTTACCGAGCCCCTTGTTAAGATATTGGCAGCCCACCGCTGTACGTAGGTGAGTAGAGTATTCGAACTTCTATGTTTAAAATAATGGAAAATAATGACAAATAAACGGGCGCTATTTTAGAGGTCTGCCTAGGGGCGGCAATTAGCCTAGGAACGTCACTGTGATCGGTCGTGTTTGTGCTCGGTTGATCTAAAAGAAGCATTACAATCTCGGTCTCCCACGGGTTCCCCTACGTAATTTATTATTGTAAACAAATAATGTGCCACGAATCGTTAATGGCTTTTGTAACCTTGCCGACGTTTGCATATCACTGAAAGACGATTGTAATTTTAAGGTGAGTGTTGGTAAATAGAATTTTTGCGAAACATAAATGCAAGTGAAATGTAGAAACACTTTTCACATTATTGCAATTTCACTTACGCGTTTGGGTTGAATTGCAGTTTTGATAATAAATATTGTACAAACAACAACAACAATTGTTTTGCAACGTGTGTGGATTGATATTAATTACGTAGGTGTTATTGTATGTTTGGTTTACAAATGCAATGACGAATTTGATGTCGCCATTATTATTACGTATAATATGGGACGAACTTCAATTAAAAAAATCAATTTGTAAAGTATGCCACAGCTAAAGGGTTATATCTCATCAATGCATACATTAACCGCTTGAATACCGCGCAAATAAATCATTAATATGTCCCAGAGATACTGCGTGCTTTTGAGAAAAATAATTTTGCCTAACATACACTCGAATTCGATATTTTAAAAACGTATATTGACTCAGAATAGATGGCACTACACAAATTCATCAAAATATTGCTTATATTTTATTAGAATACCAAGTATTTGATTTTTTAAATGTCTTGGATATCCGTGTTCGATTGCATAAATTCCGGACTCCGGTGTCCGCATTGTATTCAATTGGTTAACTAGGTTGTTTAGGATCACAGGGGGCTAACTACAAAAAATCGAGTTTTGAGTTAAGTCAATGTCATAATCATATTTATTAATGAAACAAAGCCATATCTCGTTCATTAACCGTTTAAAAGATACTGTTGGTTTTAACTTACAAATTAAATTATAATGTTAGAAGCACAAAGTTAAATTAAATTTCACAACTTTGGTCAACTTCAAAGCAGTGTTTTTTTTTTTAAAAAAAGGTGCCGGAACTCACTGTTTTCCAATCCATGTCAGTTCCCAATGTGGATCATATGGCTCCTATATATTGGAGGTATATTAAGATAACGTTTTTACATGAACTGCTTGTTAATCAGTTGCTCAACCTTCCTTTTTTAAGAGTAAGGATAAAAAGAAAGAGCTAGGAAGTGATAAACTAATCCCTCCCGCTTTGCCCCGTTAATTTTTGGATTGGAAGGGTGGGAGAGAATCAAGATATCACAAACACCCACATCTTCGAACTTAACATGAACCTCTGCGTTTGTGGAATGAAGAGTACATCTCATTTTCATTTAAATCTTGGAGATTTATTTCCTCCAAGAATGAGCTCCAGAACGGAGCGCAGCGCAGGGCAGACATGTGTTTGCGACGCACGTACTTGGGGTGGCTGCGTGAAATACGCGGGTCTGTTCCTCTACATGTAACAAAATCTGTGCTGCCCTGCGCTACGTCGCCCGCGTTTAAGAATACGCTTACCCTACTTATGTGATATGGCATCCATAGTTCAATACAGGTCTCTGTTATACTGACTCATTTTCAAAAGGGCGACATTTTGTTTAATTTATAAAATCCTCACAAATAATTTGAAAGGAAAATTACACGCATAAATGATCGTGAATTTTTTTGACAGTAATTTTTTGTCGGTGAGGTAACTTTTGTTGTCGTATAGTTTCGCCACATTAAGGCACTTCCGGCATTGATTATACATACAGGGTGTCCAGAATATCACATTCGTTCAAGAGGTGAGTGAAATAAACGAGTTAAATGTTTAAAGAATCAATTATTTTTAAATATATGTTGGGTAGAGAATGGTATCCGGTGTAGGCATACTTTGTACGGCTCAACGATTCTTCCGTATGATTTATGGGTTTGTGTTCAAAGACATAAATACCTGTGATATATAAATTTAAAATGCGATCCCAAAACCGGACGTTGCGTGAGCGCTTGTCTAATTACTAGTCAGTTTTCATAGAAAAACTTCCTTGAGAATGCTCCATTAAAAGTTAAAATCATGTGGAGCCATGGTTACAAAACGAACTGTTGAAATTTCGCTGCTTAGTAAGAAATTTAATAGGATTGTTCTTGTATATTTTTTGTATCCGTGTCCACTCCCAATGAGAAGCTTATGGTTTCCTAATAGAGGTATCTCAACAAAATCTTTTTTACTATTAGAATTTTTACTCAGTAGCTCACCCTCTCCTTTTTGAAGAGAATAGGGATAGAAGGATACGGTTAACAGGTCTAGCGGTTAACCAATCACTCTCGCTATGATTCGTCATTGTAGAGTAGGAGGGGAGGAAAAGAAGTTTTAGACATTACAAACAGATATCTACAAATTGATTGAAAAAATACTGTTCGTAAGTGCCGTTGCAGAAGAAACCCCGATAAACAGCGGTGGGCTGCCAATATCTTAACAAGGGGCTCGGTAAATGTTATCCATTTTTTTTTATCCATGTCCGCTCCCTATGTCGAGTAAATGGCCTCCTAATGAAGGTATCTCAACGAAAGTTATTTTTCTACGAAAACTGCTTGTTACTTAGTCGCTCTACCTCTCTTTTCCAAAGAGAGTAGTAGGGATAAAATGATAAGCATAAGAAAGGACTAGTGATTGACTAATAGTAGCGCCCAGTTGAAATGAAGAATCGGAAGAGTGGGAGGCAATCTTGAGACATCACAGACACCCATTCCTTCGAACAGCAAATAGATAAATCGATCGAAAAAATGTTTTTTCGTACTGGGACTCACGGACGCCCACAACGCTGAATGAAAAAATTAAACGACAACTAATTTCCAAATTTATTGATCTACAGAAATTGCAGATATGTGATGGTTTGATACAAGACAAATGATTTTTTTATCTTAACAAGGGGCTCGCCGGCCGCGCCAAAATTTAACAAGGGGTTCGCGCGAGCCCCCCTTAGCCCTCTTCAGCCCATCCCTGCCGATAAATCAATTTAAATAAATACTGTTTCGATAATTGAAATAAATCAAGATGGCGGCATGCGTAGCTGTCAGTTGGAAGCTGCATGTTGTCTATGGATGGAAATGTCTTTTTAATTAGTGACGCACTAAAAGAAACGTGTCGATGCACTGTCGACTTGAATGACGACTCACAAATTAATCAACCGATGTAGAAAGGTTGTCTCAAACTCAATCAAGCTGTCCTTGTTGAAACGTGGCTACCATTTTCAACATAAAACATCAACACGTGGGAGAGCCACTTGTGGGATTTCCGACACACGGTGTACGCTGACAGTTTCGTCCTCGAGTGAATTTTTACGTGTAAATAAAAATTATCGTTACAAAATAATAAATACATTTAGTATGCAGATCGTATCCATGGCCAGCGATGTAAAAAAACATATTACAACAATACAACGTTAAATTTGAATGTCAATGGAATTGAAGAGAAATTTTCACCGCATGGAACACAAAGAATGTTGCCATTGTTCGCATTTCGACAATATAAAAAAGATTATTGTTATATTTTTTTGAATGTGGCAATGATTTTTACTGCTTAGTTTGTCATGGTCTAGTTTTATCTGGAATAATCTAAAGCCGGTAACGTGGCCGAGAGGTAACACTGAAGTATTTAAGAACTGAAAGTTTGGGTTCGTATTTGCAAATTGACATTTTGGTTTATCAGTTTATAGATGTGTGGATCAAAAGGCATACAATTCTGTGATGTTTACATCCCTTTCTAATACTGAGCTTTGCCGACCATACTTTAAAATGTTTGATTAAATCTTGGGGATTGCATTTTGTTTTACTAGCATTATATTTAATAAAAATTAAACGAATTGTTATTTTTTTAACAATTCTACTTTATACAATTTATGTTGAAATAATCTTTATTATGAGTATAGAGTATGGATACCCCCAATTACACTACCCCGAATTACACGCTGGCTTAAAATATTCGCCGCAAATCCCCCAATAGCACTGTCGCATTCCATTGTCGTTGCTACGAGACGGTCGTCTGTGCGGCGAATACAGTCAAATGTTGGCTAGCGTCTGTGTATTCAACACGTGCCAGGTGACTGTCTATGTGTTGGATTTTGGCTTGCTTTGCATTTTATCACTTAGTATCTAAATATTTCGTCCATATTTTTTTTAACCTAAGGGAAATCTTTGTGTTGCATTTTTTGCGGAAAAAACCAAATCCCTAATTTTGTACGAGATTCACTCCGCCAATTACACTGTCCCGACGTGTAAATGGGGGTTTTACTGTATTGGGAACATAAACGGTATTTTTTAAAAGTGAGATGACCCTTGTCACATAAGCGTGAGCTCTTCTTCTTTTAGTAGTGTCAGTTTGGCGCAAATGTGGTGCGAATTCACACAACGCACGAAAATGTACACACTGAAGAATGTCTTTACACAACGTTGGTTACGCACAGTGTGTCGCGGGCATAAAAAGTAAAACAAAAAGTATTAACAATGAAATGTCACTTTATATGAATATTATTGGATATACTTGACCTAGTGATCCATATATTATGTTTTGTAAAAATAGCCTCGGTTTAAATTTGAAATCTTTATATTTGCATGAAGACAATTGCATTAGAAAACATGTTTGTATATCGTTGTCTATTGTCATGGCTACGAGGCGTGAGAAAATAAAGCATACACAAAAGATAATCTTCAAACAAGTAGTGTAAAAGACGCGTATGCCATTTTGGAAATCCCACAGAATCATAAATATTCTACCTTTATGAAGAAGTCGTTATTCAAACGTTAAAAAATCAAAAAAAGTACTAGTTAATTTCGCTTGCTCAATTCTGACAGTTCCGGTAGGGTCACATTGTTTGCTTATAGAATTCGAAAATTCAAGTTGCTGCGGGTTTCACATTTTCTCCGAATTGCACGAGTTATGTAATATGAGAAATGACAAAATGTAACTTTTTAAAAATTTGGTACGCTTTGTCGGGTGTTATGCATCGGTGGGCTGTGAAAATTTTAACAAGGGGCTCCGTTAATCTGAGAGCTATTCGCGGTGCTCCGGAGAAGGGGTGGATTTTTTTGATCACTCTTATATGATGATTCCCAATAATTATGAAAGCAATCGAATGTTGCTTTTATTTGAAAAAAAATGCTGATATACATATGTAATATATTAAAAAAACTGAAACTATCTTTTAGTAAGCACCTGAAATAAATTTATTTTACAACAATTTCTCCTTAGGGGGTTGCCATGGCCCCCATGCCCACACCCCCAGGATTCGCCAATGCTTCCCACCACCTTCGATATATGCATACTCTTTACGAAAAAAGAGGTTGTGCAATTGACTAACACTAAGTTCTCTAAATACAACTTGCTTTCGATGACCGTGTAGCTTACAGTCGATTTAAAAAAAAAACTGAACTAAACTAGGTATGTGGCGCTAATTCAATTTGGTCTAAACGTCTCCAACCAATATGACCGTGTGTATCCACCGATTGGCTTTTCATCATTCTTCGTGACCTGCAGTGACATATTGCGTTGGCGTCTAAAGCAGTGATAGGTTAACTACTGCCCGCGAACCATATCCGGCCCGATTACAATTTGCGAACCGATTCACAAAAAAAAATGATATGAAAATTTTTCACTTTTATTAAATCGGTGTCAGACAGCGGTGGGCTGCCAATATCTTAACAAGGGGCTCGGTAAATCTTATCCATTTATTTGTTTCCATTTTCGCTCCCAATGAAAGTCTCTCAAAAAAAGTTTTTTTTTCTACGTGAACTGTTTGTTACTTTGTCGCTCAACCTCTCTTTTCCAAAAAAAGTAGTAGGGATAGAATGATAAGATTAAGACAGGACTAGTGATTATCTCGAACCCATGAGGTCCGGCACGGAAGCCCACAACGCTGAATGAAAAAATGAAGGGGCTACTAAGTCTTGTTTCATAATAAAAATTTAACCATCTACAGAAATTGCAGTTAGGTGCTGATTTGAGCTAAGACAAATTATTTTCTTATCTTAACAAGGGGCTCGCCGGCCGCGCTAAAATTTAACAAGGGGCTCGCGCGAGCCCCCCCGAGCCCCCTCCAGCCCACCCCTGGTGTCAGACCGTTTGTAAATTCCAGAGTCGGAGTCACAGTTATGTTATAGCCCTGGTCACATCGATTGTTGGTGAGATATTTTGCACAGCATGTTTGAAATGAGTTTACGGATTCTTGACTTTACTGCAAAAACTCTGCGGACCAGAGAAAGTTTCTCATGGACCAAGATTGGTCAGCGGACCGTCGTTTGCTGATCGCTGGTCTGGCTGATTACTCACTACTTTTAGTGTCTCAGAACAAAACTGGTTCTCCTTTTACTGTGAATAATAATTTCGCGAATATATAATTCATTTATATGCATGTCTTCAGGTGAGAGTTGCCTTAACCTCAATTTTACTGCATACAGTATGTAATAAAAAATATTAACAAAAATATGAAGATATAAGTGTAATATAAGTAAATAATGATTAGGGTATTCAATCCCGGAGCCTTTTTATAATTGTTCGGGATTGATTAATTTTCAATCCCGGGATAGGGCACTCTACGTGAAATCGTGTATAATTTGAAAGTTTCGGTGAGTCGTTTTTTTTTTAGCTCACCGAGGAATTTGAAATCCTCGATTCGCTATGCTTTTTCCGCAGATTATCTCCGAAACTCGTTTTTTTTAGCTCTTACAATTCCAAAATCCTATCATTTTTCGGGATTTGCTCAAAATTTCTTAATCTCGAAATCCCAGGATCGCGCGACCATGTCAATACCGGGATTTCGGGATCAGAAATTTGGACGGGATCCCGGGATTGGATGCTCTAATTAAGATCACAGTTAGGGAATGCAATTAAGTCCCATCCCAATGCGAAAGTGTGAGTGTAACAAACAGACTACACTAGCGTTCGGCAAAGTGTGGTCCGCGAGAAAATTTTAGTGGCCCGCAGAGAAATCAGACATTTTAAGTTTTCTAATCTTTCTGATGAAAATTCTAATTCAATTCTTCACAACATATTTATGCGAAAAGGCCTTTTCATCTGTCACAGCAATCAAAACACGATATCAATCTCAGCTTCAAATACATTCAGTTCTCCGTCTTGCAGTTACATCATTGGAGCCAAGTATAAATTGTATTATTTCAAATATCCAGGAACATCCAGTAAATTAAAAATTAATAAAGCTTTTATAATTTAATTACAATTAATAGTTTTATTTTATGAACTAGGTGAATTTTTAGACGCATTTGATCACTTTTATTTCAAAATATAATCAGTGCCGGCGCGAGGTTATTTGGCGCCCCCTTTTTAACAAATAGTCCCATTTTATAGAAATAATGAAGAAAATACAATTCGGAATCCATTAGATTTTTTATAAACATCCATGTCCACTCCTAATGTGGAGCATATGACCTCCTAATGGAAGTATCTCAACAGAAGTTTTTCTACGTAAACTGTTTGTCACTCAGTCGCCCAACCTCTCTTTTTCGAAAAAAATATATAATTACAACAAAAAAATACAAAAATTAAGATTAAATTAAATTTACTATTATTTATTAATATTAGAGAATATAAAATTTTTATAAAAAATACTTATGCGCCCCCTAATGGTTTGCGCCTTAGGCGGTTGCCTATTTCGCCTGTATGGTGGCGCCGACCCTGTATATAGTATATACACAGAAGTCCAGTTAGTGGTCCGCTGGATTAAAATTGTAAATTAAGTGGTCCGTGAGCCCAAAAAGTTTGCCGACCGCTGATCTACACTCTACAGCAACACAAATTATTGATTCAGTAATTTGCACACATCCGTGTTTCCGATAAAATCTAGTTAACCAGAATTTTTAAAGCATCCCAGTTGAGAAAGATATTTTTCCAATTTTTACGTTTTTGGACCGTATAACGACGACATACATAATTGCAGCACGAAGCGTTACCACTACGCCACGGTGGTCAGTAATGGCTTCACATTATTGGTGGACGTGACTGTACTTACATACATGGTAATCGCAATCGATATTTACAAATTATTTTGATGATCGTACGTGCATCGCATTAGTATAGCTCGTATTCAATTTCAGTTTTGCAAATTGTTGGGTATTTTCCGTACCAAGATCACAAACAACGCTGATTCATCGGATTTGTTCAGGTAATTTAAATAAATTGTTCAATTTCAAGCAAATCGTTTATGATGCGGTGGTGTTACCGTAGAAATGACGCACCTTTAAAGTGTCATCAAATGCAGGGCCTTTCCACCAATAATTGACAGAGCTAGTGGCGGATTATTCTATAAGCGCAAGAGGCGCGCGCTTGGGGCCTCCGAATCTTAGGGGCCTTAAAAATTGCTTTTATAATATAACCCATATACTTTTCGTTCAGATTTTAAATATTTTACTTGGAATTTTCTGACGATTTTACGTTTTCCTAAAAACAGGGCCTCAAAATTTTATTGCGCCTGGGGCCTCCCATGTGCTTAATCCGCCACTGGACAGAGCACCTTCTGGCTGAGGGTGTGATGAGTAGAATTGCCAGATTTCTTGTAAGTCAAACCGGGACATTTGTCCGATTTGCTGACTTTCAAATCCAAAAACCTAGGAATTTACCGATTTGCCCAAAATACCAGCGTGGCTTGTTTTTTTTTAAAGCTCTTCCGAGACTTTCGAATCTTAATTCGAATTGAAGTTAAACAGTTTTCTCTAAATTTCCGGAACAATTTAGTACTCATCTGGGATACGGGACAGCGATTCCAATTCCGGGTCAATCCCGGCCAATCCGGGACACCTGGCAACCTTAATGATGCAGGTGCAGACAGGCGAATCACACGTGTGACCAGCGTATACTGTCGCAGCTGAGACACACAAGTTACATATACGAATGATCCACAATAACTAAGAGTAGTTATAGATTGATATCTATCCATACATCAAATTCTGGGACCGGTGGAACTGAGCCTCAATTTCTCTTTAATCTGGTGTATTTGGATGCTGCTTTTCCTGCGTAACGTCCGGGGTTTTCCCTGTGCGTGGTCTTTGAGTAAGATTAGTATACAAGAGTAGTATCGTATAAACAAAGTTCAGTTCGCACTTATTCATTATTTTCTCGGTCACCGCTGCAAAATTTAAAGAACACGTCCAAACGAACACGTGCCACGCAGGAATCTGTGCCGAAACTAGCACAGCGCAGACCTGGGCAGACGCGTGTCTTCGTCGCACTGTGCTACGTTGTCTAGCCTAAAAATGTCATATTTAATATGCCATTTACTAGTAATTGATTATAATTACGGTTTTCATTATTTTTTAAGAATTCTTAACTGATAAATTTTAACCTATTATTGATTATAAGATTAAGATTTTCTACAGAATATTTTTATTAAAAATAGTGTTCGTTTTTGATTAAATGATTGACAGTAGATGTTGTTTATTTTTAGACTTCTCTCAAGTAAAGCAAAAAGTTCCCGTAATTACTGCTGACATTGACAATTCTGAAAACTGAATTCAATGTCATATCGATTGCTTTATACTTTTTGGATTGCTTTGAGAATATAATTGAAATGAAGCAATTGCTGTTCTGAGAATTATAATTGCAATTGAATACATTCATTACCAAACACGAGGTAACGTCAAAAATAATAATAAAAAAAACCTTCAAAAATTCTGCGAATAATTTCGATTTGATTACATTTTCCGGACGGTCTGGTTAATTCAGTCAATGTCCTAACGGAAGTATTCGTTTTTTATTATTATATGTATTCCCATAAGGATAGATCACGTATTTTCACGTAGAGCTGTCAGTCAAGATCGGTCATGAAGCCATTACGTCAAATCAAGGAAACAGTGAGTTTAAAAACAATGGCGGCATTCGAATATATTCATTGCGCATGGGGAATGATTCAATGAGGTGCGAATTAAACACATTGAAATGATTAACCTCTTCTATTTGTGCAAACGAGTCGAATGAAACGTGATCCAATTATAATTAAATCGTCAACAAATTAACTGTTGTCTCAGTATTCTAACATAGTTAATTAACAAAGTAGTTTTAGAGTGAAAAACATATAACTCGTGGTTCAATTGACAGTGGGTTCTTCGCGAGTCATTTGTTTTTTATTGTATGGTGCCTCTGACATAACAATTTTCGAGCGTGAAAACAAATTACATGGAGTTGATTCGTAATTAAAGTCCACGTCAGTTATTGTTTTCTCAGAGCAGTGTTAATGTAGAAAACTAAATGACTCGCGCTTCAATAATTATATTGTATATGTGGTGGTGTGTTTTTTGGATAGTAAATGCCCAAAAATCCATCTTCAATTATTCCATGAATTCCAACATTTTTTTACACGGTTTTTTTTTGTGGATAGTATCTGCCGTGTAAAAAAGATTTGAGTATACTCAATATAACAAATTGCGTGGGAGGGCTTGCGTGACGTTCGCGGCATGAGGGCCCCAAATTTTTAGCTACGCTACTGGCCACGGTGTGGCCACCTCTGCACTAAAGTGTAATATCAAGGTAATTAAAAAATAAAATAGCCTTACTTATTTTATGTGTGCAATGTGCTAAAACATCGATTTAAATTATTTAAGTGCCAATTAGGGTAAAAATAATTGATTCGTTTTCCCAAGCCGTGCAAAAATATAAACTATTTTGACTAATGAGTTTTAAGAAAACAAAAAAATCTTAATAATTAAGTTTTGTAACCAGTAGCTTATTTCCTATTTTTCGTTACATTTTTTACATTACAGTCCGCCGCTGTAGTCTAGTAGGTAAGACCTTCGCCGTGGCGATCAGGCTGGTCTAGGTTCCAGAACCAAGAGATCAAGATTTTTTCTGAACTGAAAATTTTGGCACACCTCGTTTACACAGCTTTTATTTCGATTTAAAGCATACGCATCCACTCAATCCCACGTTAAAGCGCCTATTTGTAAAGCCGGCTGTTTGTTTTAAGTTTGACATTCTCAATAATGACAGATTTATCAGTTTGATCCTTACTCAAGCAAAAAGGATTATCATAGTAAATTATCCTCCGTAACTTATATAAATGAATGCATTTCCGTTGAATTTGTATTATGTTCGAAAACCGCGTTGACGTGTGAAATAATTAATGTTTAATTAACTTAAAAAATATGCGCAGAAGAAGTAAACTCAATCTGTCAAACTACAATAGAAGAGGCTACAAAAATTGACGTTCATTTGTATACGAAACATTCAAATTAATTAGTAGGTTTAAAAGAGTTTAAGATAAACAAAACAAAAGTATGTACCAAAACCAAATTGTCCAAGTTACTGCTATCGTTCAACTCTCCAAGGACTAGCGTGACCATATGGTCACAGTAAACACCGTTGTCTATCGATCCCACTATTCATCGTTTTTCTACTTGAATATCGTTGCTATCACTCATATTTGGTTAAGGGTACAGACTTCAGTAAGTCATCAGCCGCGGGGACAGAAACGGCCACCAAAAGCACATGCGATTTTTTTAATTTCCGTTTTTTTTAATGGACCTTTTGAAACTGTTAGTTATTTTTTTGTCAAAACATCAAATTATTTACAGTTATTTTGCCAATATATTTGTATTGAAATAATGTTGATCTAAAGAGGTCAAATTGTATTTTTTTTTTTAAATCACGTTAAGCTATATTTCAACCCCGAATGTTTGCGTGCCCATACGGTCCCGCTCGTCTTTACTACTGTCCGTACACAATATTACACGGTAATAAAAGGATTAGCATGATCATATAGTCATGCAGGGTTTCTATACGACTTTTTTTAAATTTTTGATAGCAATACAAGTTATCCGTGACTTCAATATGGCTTTTATTTTTTATCCAAAAAAAGCTCGTCTCTGGAGGTTTAATTTCGCTCATTAAAAATCAAACTTATACTGTATATTTTTGTACAACACAAAAAATTATGCAGCTCTTATTTATGAAAGAAGTCATAAAACAGTGGTGATTTATAGACTGAAATATGTCAAAATTAATCTAAATCAATATTGATTATTATGCAATCAATATTAATTACAAATATTCGCAACTACTGCTAACTTTTAAAAGTAATTCACGTTAAAGAAAGTTAGTTGTCACAGACTTTGACAGTTACGAAAGAGTACAACAATTCACCAGTAATAATTTCACTTCTTTTCGTATTACACACGCAAAAAACAATGATAATATCATAAAGTGAGATTTGTAAACGGTCACATCGGATGACTACCAGGAGAAAGTGGTTAAATTGGTTATTCATAAGTTGTTCGTAATGTGGGTTCATATTTGTACATAATATAACAAACATACTCACAGCGAAATGAATGCAATGTTCCCGTGAATTCTGCGGTTGTCACTGACGAAAACAGGCACTTGTTGTCAGAAATTAACTTATGGTTTTAATGACAATTGATTATTTAATGAATCAAGCATGTATTTCGTAATTCAATCATGTAATCTAACGTATTCTCTTTTCAGATTTCTCTTTGTCGCCATTAAAGTCACTCACACGCGGCGGGACTTGATTTGAAACTGACTGTAGCAAAACGGTGCAGGTTGTTTTTATAATACAAAATATTGTTGGTATTCAGAGTCGGGGCGGGTGTTTACAAAATTGCTGACGCATTTAAAATATTACTTTAATTAACAACTCGCCACTATGGTGGCAGAAGGTTATGCCTGCAGTATCTTCTATAAAATAAAGTATTCCAAATGGTATATTAAGTGGCAAAATATTACTTAATCGGATATAAAGTTGCAAACTGAAAATACAAAATATGCACAAAAGCAGTGGCGAAATAAAGCCATGAGAAGCCCCAGGCACAATAAGATTTGAAGGCTCTGTTTTTCGAAAAAAAAACGTCAGAAAATTCCGTATAAAATAATACAAATATAAAAAAAAATCCTGAACAAAAAGTATGTGAGTTATATAATATAAACCATTTTTGAGGCCTCCTAGATTCGAACTCCCCAAGCACATGTCTTTTTCGCTTATAGGGTAATCCGCCACTGGACAAAAGATATATGTCCTTCAAATGTATGGTAACAATAAATCTTCAATCTTTTTAAAAGAAATGATTAGTTTTGTATTGGATGCTGATTCTGCTTATTTTGATATAAAATAACTTAAAGACGGATTTCAAAACATTGTTTTTGCCTTCCTGTAAAATTTTGCTACCAGAAGTTGTCATTACAATACCAAATTTTAAACGACAAATATTCTTTTTGGAATCCAATTAGAACTGTTATATAATATGTTACATTTCATACATGCCAGATGAAAATCTTTACATTGCCGGATCTAGCCCGTAATTTGATGACCGACTCTATGGTTATTTTTCAATGTTAAATTGATAACCTTTATTTTATTTTACACAATTGATAAGTATTTCAACGGTGAGCCTTGCTAAACAGCTAAAAATGCCTTGCAGCTAAAATTGCCTTGCTAAAAAATTTATAAATGAATCGACACACTAATATTAAAAGATATTTAATTAAACATTATTTTATGATGCGGATGGTCAGTATAAATACTATTTTCGCTCAGTATAAACAGAGCGATCAGTATTTCTATGAAATTTGGTCTTTGGATTTTTAGAATCAGGTTGGGAGGGGTTATTTAAGACATCACTGAAATTCATGCATTTGAACAGAAATCCATGTATCGATTCAAAAATCAATTTATTACACTGCCCATGCTAGATTTTGAACCCGTGAGCCAACCGATGCCAACCAGCGGTGGACTGCCAATACTTTAACAAATAGCTCGCTTAATTTCAAAGAGTTGAAATTGGTTCTTTTCTTTCAACTCCGACTCCATGTTTCAAACGCTATAACATACGTAAGGCGTCGTACATAAAATATGTGTCAGGCGCGACAAATAAATTTTCATCGCTGCGTTCTTAAATTTAGTTAGAATACATTTTTACACATTATATAACGCATGGATCTGAGAATATTAATTTTCTTAATTTAACAAGGGGCTCGCCGGCCTAAGTCCAAGGGCCCCTGTGAGCCCTCTCCAGCCCACCCCTGATGCCAGCGACTTTGACCACTCGACCAAGGACTCGCATGGTTTGTATAACCCACTGAAAATAGCAATACGTCAAGCGGAGGAGAAAAAATGTAAATATTATTGTCACGGTGATATAACAATTCTCGGACCACAAAAAAAGATAAAACAATTCTCTGACCACCGATTCTTTCGGAACTGAATGGCGTCATCGGAAATTTACAATATTTTGTCGGAAGTATCGGATCTTACAAAATTCTTGGAACGATTTCGTTTCAAATTTATGCATCGTTGTGTATTTATAATAATATATTATACATACAAAATGTGTATGAAATTGCATATCCTTGTAAGCAGAATCGCGTTCAGTATTGATTTGTAAATGTCATTCAAATATGTACAAGACTTTCGGGAAACGTTCTTTTAGACCAGTGTTTCCAGTGGTGGGCTCGGAGGGGCTCACGCTAGCCCCTTGTTAAATTTTACAAAAGCCGGCGAGCCACTTGTTAATTTAAGAGAAAACAATATTCTCAGATTAAATTAGAATATAACTGCAATTTCTGACTTATATAATATCTACAGTGTCAGTATACACCGAAGTACATTTTTAACCATTTAGATTGATAAGTTTACGGCAAATTGCATATTTTTACATATTATAAGTGTATTAAGTAACAATCGATTTTTTATTTAGGATTGCATATAATTGCATAGGAGTGATAAAAAAAAATACTCCTTCTCCAGAACACCGAGAATGGCTTTAAGATTAAGCGAGCCCCTCATTAATGTGTTGGCAGCCCACCGCTGACTGTGTTTCCCAACCTTTGAACATATGTGTACCCCTTTTATAATTTTCGTAACACCGAGTACCCCTTGTCAAAAAAATCAATGTTTGTAATCGAAAAAAAACTAATCCCCCCTCCCCGCAACGATTAAGACTTTGTTAAATTTGGAGACCCTGATTTTCGAATTAATAAAACTGAATTCAAACTATTTTTGGGTTTTATTGAATCTATACTATACTAGCTGGCCCGACGAACTTCGTACCGCCTCAGAATCAATAAATGTTGTGTTGGCTGAATTAAATTTAGTTTAAATGAATACTCAAAATGAATTAAGTTAAATAAATGTGCAAAATTCAAAATGAAAACTATTTTAATTACATTGAAATGATGCTATTCACGTGGCACAGTCGATATATTTAAAGGAATGCAGTAGACCAACGATTTGATTTTGAATTGTGAAGTTGAAATGATCCACATCTATGTTATTTGCTGCAAGAATTGCTCGTTCACTCAACCAATTATGATGTTTGTGATTAGCAATGATATTCAGGAACACTTTGTTGATTGTCCTTCGATGAGACAAAATTGCAAAAATTCGGCAGAAACGAAATCAATCCATTCGATTCGTCGACAGGAAAACGGCCGTTACAGATAGTCAGCAAATGCTTGGAGAAATCTTTTTATAATTTTACGAAAGTTCATTCTAAATTTTCATATTTTTTATATTACGAAATGATATAAATTCTCATTATAACAAAGAACGCAACATTTTCCAAATCTTCAATATTATATTTATGAGATTATCTTTCATTAGAAAAAAAAAAAAAATTTTTTGTTTAATGTTCCACACATACAAACAGTTATACAGTCAATCCTGTTTTTATGCGGTATATGGGTTCCACGAAATATCGCATAAAAAACTTGACTTCCATAGAAAAAGTGGGGTGCGTTACTTAAATTTTAAAATCCGCATAACTTTGAAACAGCGAGTTAAAATATACACTAAATCGCAAAGTATAAGAAAATTAGGGGAAAACCACGGCGTTAAAATATTAAAAAATAGTCACTGTATGACAATTCTATGTGTGTTTTAAAGCATGTGGTCACTCTTTTTCGGAAAAAATAGTATGCGCATCAATTTCATAAAACTATAGTTGTTTTCTAACAATGAAATTAGTGATCAGAGTTTGTTCAGATTTTCTTTTTCGATAATTAATTGGTTATGCAGTTTGTTATACCCATATATAATTTTTTTAAAGTTATCGTTAAAACTTGAATGCGCGATCAGAATATGAATCATTTAGAAAGAAATGATCTTCTAATTTAATGAAAAGTTGGAGACTTTCTTCATTTATTTTCGCAGTGAAGGAACTGGAATTTCTTTCAGTTCGTCATTATCTTCTGGTTTTTTGTCAATAATTAAATTTAAATTATTGACATCTTCGTCACTTATAGCTTTATCTGTAAGTAATACGTCGATATAATTTTCGCTAAAGGTATCAAACCTTTCTTCGCCAAGTTCATGTGCTAAAGTAATCATTTCAGCTGATATTGCCGATGTTTCAATGGTTTCATCGACTGTAACACACCTAAGTAGGTGGACTTAATTCAGCGATGGCAGATGCAACATGATTTAAACAGTCCGAAATCGCATTTTTTTTCAAATGCCGGTTGTGTTTATGATTCTCTCTATTCTATCCAAAATACAACGATATATGCTTTCGATGTAATATTTAACATTTTTATATATCGTAAAATATTGTACATTTAAAAAAATTCATTTCTAAAAAACCACATTACTTCGAAATCGCATAAACAAACCGCATAAAAACAGGATTGACTGTATATGGGGATCAAAAATAAAATAATGATTTGATAGTATTCTATAACAATATAATATTCATGAAAAGTATACTGATTTTTTTTACGTACCTTCTGATTTTATGTACTTTCATTCGTCTTTTCATATTTCAGTATATATTTTAGCGACAGTGATGAACATGGGACATAAATTCCTAAAAGTTTTTTTTTAAAATGGATATTAAAGATTTAGTTTCGAAATTCTGACACAGCCAAGTTCGTCGGAACATCTCTAATTCAAAGTATGAAACAAATGAATTTTGGAAATATCGCCATCTAGTGTATGAAATCAGCATACAACGACATTTTCATAACTTCAAGCTGTTCCTCATTTAAAAACTGTATGAAAATATTAATTTTACAATCAACGCCACCTAGTGTATTAACCGCAAACAGCATCAACGTCATGTTCCGCGTTCGATTTGGAAATTTCGAAAATACGAAATGTATGGAGAAATTTATTTTATTCATAATTTCTTTTCCGTGATATTTTTCCGATGTTTTAATGTTTATTCTGCTATTCTAGACCCATACGAATTTAATAAAGCAAAGATCATTGAAATCCGTTGTCTAATTCTCGAGATATACGTGGTGTAAATAACCCCACTTTGTTTTATATATATAGATTGAGGCCCCTATAACAGGATGTCCTGAGCGCGTACCTCGCGCGCTTATGGTACTGATACACCCTTACAATCCTAAAAATAACGGAGCGTTGATATAGCGATTAGTTAATCACTAGTCGTGTCCGAGTCCTTTCGTAAAAGAAAGGTTGATCAACTGAGATAGTGTTAAGTGACGAATGGAGATAACCAACGATTTTACTCATAATGTCTGGATAAGCCAATTCAAAACTGGCTTCAATCAAGCTCTTTTATTATTGGCCGGTTCGTGAACAGTCCAAAATGTAAATTCTGCAATATGATTCAAGATGCTGATCACATCCTTTGGGGATGTCCTGACATGAACAACGAACGGGAAACATTGCTTAAGACAATATAGCAGTCGGACCCGTCGGTTATGCTTGGTATCATCACTGCGTATAACGGTATAGTTATATAAAAGTGATAAAAAGTTACTACTTTCCAGAAGAATACAAATAGCGAATATCTGGGTCCTTATTATCGTATGGGCACCCCCAGTGGTGGTTCCTGACCTAAAATCTTGGCTGGGCTAGAGAAAAGTTTAACATTGTATACTATTTACGAAATTGTGCATGTTTCCACTTCACCTTATACATTAATCTACAAGCAAATTAACACATACTACGACACTAATGCAATGCATAAATTATTATATAATAAAATCAATTCTAATGTAAGTAAGAAATAATAAAATAATAACACTGGACCCTAAAATTCGTCCCTTTCAAAGTGAACTAACCGGAACACAAAGCCATACAGAGCTGTCACATATTAATCTATGGCTGTAACTGAGAGACAATAGCTGTCACTTTCATACAATACAACGATATTGTTATTTGTGTTTGAATGTATGGGGCATGGGCTGATTCGATTTAGCCCCCAGTGAATGGCAGTAGCTTGATAATTTGAAGCACAGCCGTGTGAGTTTAGATGACGTTTCCGTAAATACAAATACAAAAAAAAACTAATCGTGCTTGATTGCGCCCCAGTGTAAAGAAAGAACTCGGGCTAACGTAAGTGTCGCCAGACTGACGTCACGTTGCCTGTTCTCTATGAAGTGTGTATAGGGTTATTGCTTTTGTTTATGTCGGCTCGGTTTAAAATTGTAATACAAAACACAATCGAGAGTATTATTGAAGGTAGACAAAGCATTGTCTTATATTGATAGAGGAAAATCAAAACAAAGATATTGTATTAATTTGGGAAAGGTTAGTTACGCTTATAAATGTATTTATTTTGTTAAGCGGCCGAATCGCTGTTCATTTTTATTCAGCCATCTAAAGTTTTTGGTGAAAAATGCTGGTCGGGCTTAGCCCACCTAGCCCAGTACTTAGAACCGCCACTGGGCACCCCACAGTAAAGGCAATAGCAAATGAAATCGCAAGCTACGCATCTATTTTGCGATATGATTAAATTAATCGGTCATATTTTACATCAATATTGTTTTTTTTTCTCGGTAAAGAAAACCTCGATAAATGTTATTTATTTTTATCGTGCTTTACTCGCTCGGAAATACCAAATCGATTATTTTTTATCGTCATTCAAAGATCCATAATAAAAGGAATCGCATTTTCAATTATTTTATTACCGTTGAAGAAAAACATAACCCCTCACCCATCCGCCACAATGCTCTTTAAATCTGTTCTGGTCGTAAATCACGAAGCAGAACGTTAGTTAATTGTGAAAAGTATATTTATTATAATAATAATTATATTAAATCAATTGTTTTACAAGACTCAACTAATTTCCGTGAGCAGTGACGTATTTAGGCTATGTCCCCCTCTAGGCAAAGCTTAAAATAACGCTTTTACTATTTTTCTAAATATTGTTTTTGAAATTATCTTATCTGCCGCCTATAGTGCTGAGATCGGTAAATGTAATATTTAACCCTTCCCTTACTATGCCAAAAAGCACAAGCTCCTGAGCTGTGTATCCGTTACACATCAGGCAAACAGGAGTGAATCATGACAATTATATGTAGTACTGCTGTAGAAGTGTTATATAATTGTCATGATTCACTCCCGTTTGCCTGATGTGAAACGGATACACAGCTCAGGAGCTTGTGCTTTTTTTGCATAGTAAGGGAAGGGTTAAAGAAGATTTTTGCAATAAATTTAACTACTTAATATTATTACCAATTAAAATGTTTTTTGACATTGAGGCATCATATTTATTCTAAAACAAACTCGTGTGTCAAAAATATTCAGTCATTTTTATTAAATAACCGTGATCATTTGCCGCTCGCTTGGACTCTTCGCCCCCAGGCAACTGCTTACTCGCCTACGTCTATGGGACGTCCCTGTCCGTGAGTTTTAAGAACCGTTGCACCTCGGGTAGGGATTGCAATATCGGATGAATAAATCACTACCGGTATTACACAGGACTGTGGATTTGTTAAAAAAAAACTACTTCCGATTCCGACCTTAAATTGAAACACGACTCCGACTCCGACTCGGAATCTGATTTTTCGTATTTTAAAAAATAATGAAAATTCTTCTTTACTTACCTTAAAATGGTATTTATTTTTTTCAATCATTCCCCTTGCTTCTAGTACTAAGATGACCATGTTTTAAAAATGTCAAAGGAGGACACTTTGGTAAAAATGGATTTTTTAAAAATCGTTCATGATGTTACTTTACCAAAATAACAATTCAAAGTTCAAAAACCTTTAGAAAACTATTGAAATTTTACTAATTTATGTGATATTTTTTTTTAATTTTTTTTAGTACATCTTCATTTTTCTTCAACAAATTCAGGAACGATTTGCAATCTTGATTTATATTATATTACATTTAACTATAATCATTCCTGCCAATGTTTCAACCGCTAGTCTGGATTTTTCATTTTTCCAGATATCATCACAAATAGAAAATTTGTACCCGGCAAACACAATGCCATGAAAGGAGGAAAAAAGGGCAATTTCCCCTAAAGAAGGACATAGGACACAATTTTTGAGGAGGATAAAGTTTTCAAAAGGAGGATGTCTGGTCACCTTACTATTTATTATCTACAGCAGTGGTTTCCAACCTTTATGTTACTGCGCCTCCCTTTTGAAGAAAAAAATATCTTCGCGCTTCCCCGTTATTATTTTCATATCGACTGTGGAAAGGAAAAAAGACGTAACCCACCGTTTTTTCAAAACAGGTCTTTTTCGATAATCACAATGTATACACGCTCTATCACAACAATGCAAGCTGCAAATGCCGAATTAGTATCTAAATTTAGCTTTTAAGTTTGAAAAAGATGACATTGTAAAAAGTTAAAACCAAGAAAAAAGACTAAAATATAAGTTTTTCCTAGACAGTTTCTTTGATTAATATTAGATTGTGTCAATTAAACACCAGTTCATAAGTCTCCGTACACTTAAAGGTTGTGTTTAATTCATAATTTGCATATGGCCTAAAATCATCAAAACACGTTTTTTGCGCCTCCTGTAAAATTTGATATGTGTGGGTTACGTCCTTTTTCCTTTCCACAGTCGATATAGTAATACCTAGCCCTATCCTTATATTCTTACTCTCTTTGGAAAAAGAGAGGTTGAGCAGCTGAGTAACAAGCAGTCCTCGTAGAAAAACTTCTGTTGAGATAAACTGCATTAGGAGTCCATATGCTCCATATTGGGAGCGGGCATGGTTAAAAAGATAAACAAATAAATAAAGACACGTTATGAAGGGTGAATAAATATTTTGGGCTGTTCGTGCCTCCCTTTGCAATAGTCTACGCCTCCCAGGTTGGAAATCGCTGATCTACAGTCATTATTTGCAACATTAAATACAATGAAGCTTCATATCATTTCATTATATCAATAAAAAATTGAGAAATTCTTCCCTAGATTTGTTTTCTTACGAAAAATTGTTTTTAATGGGCTCGAACCATTAATATTTTTTTAGGCTTAGTAACATGCAGTGGCGCCACTTTTTTCTCTAGCGTTTTGTATAGTAGGAATTAAGGCATCCAATCTTTTCTGATCCCGGGATTTCGTAATTGGCGTATATTCAATCCCGGGATTGATCATTAAGTCAGTATCAGGGCATCCAATATCAAGCCGTCCGATCTTTTCAATTCCGGGATTGATCACTCACCGTAATATCATGTCACAATTGCATTAGATAATTGCCGATAAAAGTGGGTAATTAAGACATTCCAGAATATTTCTTTACTCGATGTTACGTATTGACAGTTTCCACAATTATTCAAAAGTGTGAGAACTTTTTTTGAGGCCATAGTAGAAATTCAATTTTCTGGGGAGTAAATCTAATTTGATATATCATATAAAATACTGTTACAAATATCCCTAAACTTTGGTGGCTTTGAACCCTAACTGTGAGTACATATTTCAACACTGAGGTCCTTGAGATTTAAACAAAAGATATTATAATTTATTTATATATATTGCTTCGCATATATTCTGCAAATTTTAAAAATAGTTTGTGAACACTTTTTAAAAATACAATTTGATTGAACATTTACTGTCGGATCTGAAGCCGAGCGCTAACGCTTCCCCTACGGTACTAAAAAATACTTCCGATATGTCGCTGGCCCTTAAAGAACCAAGTGAAAACATGATTTTTTTAAATTTACGTCGTAGGTTTTTACCGCAACATGTCGAAAGTATTTTTTAAAACCGTGGGGGAAGTGTTATGCGTTCGTCTTACCCGACTAATTGGTCAATGGTTCAAATCCGTGAACTTTCGCCCTCTTACATTGAAGCATGAACAGTGTCGGATTAAACACTTGGCAGGCCCCAGGCGCAATAAAATAATGTTCTGCGGGTGTCACGTAAAATAAAAATAAACATTGAATGTGAACATTGAAGTGAATTTAAACTATAAAGGTTACGTATAATATTATATAAGGCTATTTTTAAAACCTAAGAAATTGAGGCCCCAAGCGATCGCCTCCTGCGCTTTTGGGATAATCCGCCACTGGACATGAATGTCTGTGATGTTGCTCTCCCCGTCCACCCAATGTCTGATCCAAAATAAAAAAAACGTAGTGTAGATAGAGAAAGCTTTATAATTTCTTAAGTAATTTCTTAAATCCAACCTTCTTCTTTTAGCTTTACCGAAACGAGAGGTTGTATGACTGACATAAACTAGTTCTCGGTAAACAACTCTTCTTTAAATACTCTGTATTGCACTAGATTTAAAAAAACAGTGTCCGAACGTCGGGAGATGTTTACTGTGCGACAGTCAGCCTTTTTTAAAAAAAACTATTGTCCATCGCTATCCAGTTACTATTGTATAATAGTGATTTTAAAAATCCGCCCCTTCTCCGAAACATCGCGAATAGTTTCGATGTTAAGCAATTCCCTTGTTAACGTATTGACAGCCTACCGCTTATCAAGGTAGTGACACGTGACATTCCTAAACTAAATTTTGGCCGGGAGTTATCAAAACGTAAAATTAAAAAATATTTCATCAATTTCTCGTGCAGTCACGTTTCGATTGGAACAGGAAATTTCATATGTTTAATATTCGATGTATTTCAATCATAATAATTCATTTATCACCATTAGAGAATAAATAGCATGACGTGCAAAAAAAATATTATTTTCTGCATGTAATAAAATTATGTCATTATTCATTCACAGCCCCCATTGTTGCAATAAAAATGGAAAATACGTTTTGCGCGCAAACATCGACGGTATTTCCCATTAACATATAATATTATCTTGAATAACTCAAAAGGTTGACGATCTTTTCGTTTCAATAATTGTTCGTTATGCAGGAAAATAAAATTCTACACTCCAAGGCGCAGTAAGATTTAGAGGCCCTGTTTTTCGGATAAATAAAAATCATTGTAAGATTTCACGTAAAGTAAACACAGTGACGTTCCTAGGCTATGTGCTGCCCCTAGGAAGGCCCCTAAAATAGCGCCTATTTTCTTTCATTCCTTCCCAATATTCTAGAATACACGTATAGAATTTCGAATCCTCTACTCACTTACACATACTCAAACAAAACTTTCTCTTATTCCGTTTTGATTTCAGGTGATTCATAGTATGTATCTTATTGACAAAGATCCTTACAAATAATTATGATCCAAAAGCCCACATTATTGTTCAATAATTATGAAAAAATAACTATTACCTTCATTACACATCATAAAAAATAATGTACATTTTAAATGCACTTAAATAATATAAGTATCGAATCTTGATTTGGTATTTTGTTATCAAAGACATTGAGGCATCATATTTATTTTAAATCAAATCAAAATATTTAATCATTTAAAAAATCTGTGATCATTTGCCACTCCCTAGGACTTACCGCCCCTAGGCAACTGCCTACCTGCCTATGCCCTTGGGACATCCCTGAGTAAACATTAATATAGAAAACTGAAATGATGTGTGCTATTTTTAGGCCCCTAAGATTCGGAGTCCCCAAGCGCGCACCTCATTCTCTTATAGCAGTGTTTCTCAACCTTTTTGGGCCCGTGGCCTCTTTTGAGTGTCTTTATTTGTCTGTGGCACCCTTACCATTGTTTTATCTTTTTTGAAAGGATTTTTTATGAATTTTACTCTTCCCAGGAATTTGCGGATATCACGAATTAGCCAGCACGGGACCTTTTTTTTAGGTCTCCCAAAGGCAGGCAAACTTATAAATTCTTTCCGAATGTAATCAAAGTTTCAACTCTTAATTTCTGGGCAAAGCTATTCATAACTGGCCATAGTCACTTCACTGCCAAGCTCTTCCAGCTTGGCCTGTTAGTAAATAGTCCAAAATGTAAATATGATTCAGGATGCTCCCATCCACATCCTTTAAGAATGTCCAGACATGAATAACGATCTCTCTGAAACTGAAAGAGCAAAGCGACCAAAAGTCTCAAAGCTCAAGGGCAATTTTAACACTATCCAATTGAAATCTACAATAGGTACAGTTAGAGATTCCTCTGAAGATAGACATGCAATAGTTCAAAGGATAACGTGTGTCATTTAGTAACTGAGTCGTATTTCATATTGATTGCTTTGTGGATCTAATAGATATAGTGAAAATCAAATGGTGATCTACTCTACTACTGGTATATAAAATAAAACAAATCCTCCGCATACAAGAGAAAGCGACCAAGTCCATGTAGGATGTCTCACGATCTTAAAAAGTGTTCAACATGATGCGACTACCCTCAAATGTCAAAAAAATAATCCGAAATGAAAATGTAGGAGTTTTTAGATTGATTACAAATATTCCAACGATTATCTAAAACATTTTACTACATTACACTTGGTCACTCTATCCTGTATATCAGCGAAATATAAATAGGTGAAGTTTGTTAATTTATTTTGCACGTACAACAATATTAATTACCTCATTCACTCCGATGCAACAATAATTCTTTTAATAAGTGTACCTAAAAATACATTTTTTTACAATTTATTACATAGGCCTTTTTTAACTCAAAAGATTTATAATTTTAGCCTGATTACATATTTGGATCTCGTATTAACCCTCCAGGCACATATATCATATTTAAAATATTATTTTAATGGAGGTTTATTCATATTCCAATGAACAGCAGAAAGCCGCACATGAAAAAAAAAAAATGATTTTTTGAACAACGAAAATGAATGAACATTACTGGTGACATTCTAAGCAATTAATTTTGACTCCGGTGGTTGGCAAGATTTTTATTTAGAGTTATTAAGCACAGACCGGAGCTTTAATGGCGCTGTATGGTAACGCTAAAAATTCTGACCATAGTATCGAATATATTTTAAATAACACTTGGAAGTAAAGTCTCCATATTATATATTTTTTATCAGATTAGGTGTCAAATTTTACGGTTTTTTTTGGATTGAAAGTATTTATTACTAAAACTTAAATCTTATCCTTAAAAGAACTCAATTTATTAGATTAAAACCGGTGAACTTTTGCTATTAAAAATGGACATCAAAGTAGAGCATTTATGTGGCATGCCGTGCACGTCATAGGGGCTTGAAGGGTTAACCATTAATTCAAACAGTATAACCAGGGCCGGCTCGTGGCGTGTTCGAAATACACAGGCCCACAGGTGTCGCACTTAGATTTTTGCACTATCCACTCATTAAGTGTTTGTTTTGAGAGGCGCGAAAGGCGTTTGCACTCAGGCGCAAAAATCCTCGAGCTGTCCCTGCGTATAACCAAAGTTCAGTTTGCACTAATTCAATTAGTTCCACAGCCATGTACTAACTCCACAATGGAGCACAGAGCAAGTCAGACACATGTCTGCATCGGACTTGCCTGCCTATCATAAGTGGATCTGTGCTTCTTCGTGAAGTACAAAATCAGTGGTACCCTGCGTCTCATCATACGCATAGCCTTATTAATCCCTAACATTATTCGTGTCAAATTCACATAAATCCATTTTATTTTGATATTATAGTTATGTATCATTCATCTAACAATTTGTCCTGAAAGCTCAAATTTTCATATGCTGTTGACTCAGAATCATCAATTTGTTACATGCTAACTTCTGGCGGTATAAATTATATTTTGTATTTTGAGCTTACCTAAAAATCTTCAAACAAAAAAATTGACCCGTCTGTAAATTGAGGCTTAATCCGTTTTGCCAAATCAAGGTTGGTTTCTTCAAATTTTTCACAAAGAATATTTACCTTTGAAACAATTGATATATAATATATTCGCCTTTAATTTGTACAAGGCAGTGTGGAACATAGGGCAGACAACAAATAATTTAATTAATTAAGTACAAATTGACTAGAAAATGTTCATGAATTTCATTTTTGATCGCAAATAATTATTTGATCAGTAACTAACTTTATGAGCAGTCAGTTACTGATTTGAACATTTGCTGAGGCTTGTGGCTAAATGATCAACTATATTCTTTTTAATAGCAGTTTTCACAAGTTGGAATCCCAGTATGGACACTTTCATAAATTGATTGGTGAATCTGTATTCAAATGTATTGATGTGTGATTTCGCAATTCCTCCCACACCCAACTGATTCTAAAATAGGGGCATAGCAATAGCGATTAGCCTACCACTAATCTTTTCCTAGCATTATTCTTTTATCCTCACCCTTGAATCACCATAACATGATATTGTCTGGATCAGAAGAAAGATATTTCTAAATGAATAAATATAAAAACTTTGACACAAATCAATGGACTCTTGTCGGCTCAGAACTGGTTATAAGTCGATCGCATTCTCTATGCTCTGATTTCAGATTTAACCCTTTGAGCGGTGAGCTAATTTTTACTAAATTAGATTTTTTCTTATATTTTAATTATTTGTAGTATTGCCGCACACAAAAATATAAAAACCTTTTTTTTGGATGCGGACCAATCTGATAAGAATATTAGTTATTATTTCAAGAACTAAATATTTTTTTTAAATTATAAAACTCAGTTAAAAATGTCAGGTAAACTGGTTCTTTATTACTTTTGAATATTTATCTAGAAGCTATTACTTCATTTTTGCGTCAAGATCTTTTTTCTCTCATCTGTTTACATGTGCCGCTCTACAGACGTCAATTCCAAGAAGGAATCGATCCCAAATAGAATTTTATGCTCAATATTATATGGGTACCGATTTGTTCACAAATGTTTCCCTTTATTAAAAAACCTTTTCTTCATTTGCAACACACAATAAAAATAATGTGGCGGCCAAAAGTCACTGGTGGATGTGTCTAGTATCCATATCTGAAGAAATAACAAAAATTCAATAAAAATTATGAGAATGCCGATAGATAATAGATGACAAGCTACGCCACCATACGGGTACGGTAATACTCATCAAAGGGTTAAAAAGAGGGTGTGTCAGGAGATATCAAAGAAATTGTAGTCATCCAAGCTTTTGAATAAAAATCCATGAATCAAATGAATGATCCCATCCCGTGTATGCCCAAGAACTTTAACCTTTCAGCTACAGGATCGACATACAATTAAACAATTGTTCAATGGGTTTGGGAGAACACATGCAATTAGCCATTAAATAAATTTATGCTGCGATTTAAAATTTGTTGTTTTAATCGTATATTTTTGCCACTTAATTTAATCTTATTAAATAAAAACACAAAGAAAACTTATATTTGAATATCATAAGTTATTTGGAATGCAACAAAATAAATATTTTAATTGTATTGTACGAAAAAAGCTGTAACCCACATTTTCTGACAAGTAGAGAGACGCAAACCACATAGCCAAACATTTTTTACTTATATTGCGACATAATAAATACTTGCAGTGAATTCTACAAACAAGAGAGCATGTACTTCAGGAAAGCTTATCCTTGATCAGGCCACCAACGACCGTCCATATAAATTAGTAAACAGAGATTCTTCAAGGTACTGTGTACACATATTTTTTTTATAACAATTGTCAACATTGTTTTCAGTTCTTCCATAAAATGTGAGTTACGCCTTTCTATCCAAGATAATTAAATATTTATATTAAGGGTGAGTGTAGTGGTCTGCAGCGGCACCTATAATTAAGACAAATTATTAAATGGCTTATTTACAAACATTCTTGTATAATAGTATTTTAAAAAGATCCCAGTTGAGTTGAGCATTATATTCTAATAAAATTTATCTGTAAAAAATGAACAGAGAGGCAGTGGCGTCCTTAAGACTTCCTATTTTTTTTCAATTAAAAATTGTATCAACCAAAATATAGTTTATTTTTGAAAAATTTATTAAATCTTAACAAAATGAAAACTTTTTTTTTAGCTTTTATTGAACATTCGTTGTAGCTTATTAAATGTTGAGATAGTAACTAGCCCTAAGCGTGTGCGAAGTATGCTGCGCACACAGGCGCCGGCTCTAAGAATGATCAGTGAGGCGCAGGTTGGTGGATCGCTCCAGAATTAAATGCATGACATTTGACCTCGCACACAGGCGCAAAAATCCACGGGCCGGCCCTGATTATAGGTGTCGCTATAGACCAGTGCTCCGTAACCACTGTGCCACGACACAATAGTGTGCCGTGGGGCTATGCTAAGTGTGCCGCTGCGCAATACTTCAATGAAGAAAAGATCAAATAATTTGTTCAAAAAATTATCAAATCAGAGTTGCCTAGTTATAGTACTGAGGTGGCAATATATATTACACAATTGAGAACGATGTCCAATGTTATTTTTGCATATACCCTTATGTATATATATGTATTACATATTTGCTTATTTGAAGTGGACTGCAGATATCTGGAGTAAATTTTGGTGTGCCGTAGGAGAGAAAAGGTTGCGTAGCACTGCTGTAGACCACTACACTCACCCGTAATCCTATTTCCTTATATCTAGCGTTGAATTCCAACATTCTATTATATAATTTTCATGTATTTCTGTAGAAAATTATATTTCTATTGAATAAAATGTATTTCCTAACTGCACTATTTTTACATTACATTCATATTATAAGCTCTCGTATCATTATTAAAATGATATATTTGAAAACGGCACATAGTCAAAACATTTAAACAAACAATCTTTACTCAATTCAAAACCAACTGTCAAGCAATACTTGCAACATTCTGACCAAGGCATATATTTTAATATTTGACAGTTGAGTTTCTTTAATATGTATTCAAATAAACTTAAGATAGCCTCTGGTATGAGGTGGGTTCTATTTTACCAACAAACACGATTGTAGGAAGTGTTGATTAAACGAACTATCCCATTTGTGATACTCACTTATTTAACTAGTATGCAAGTTCTTCGGCAAGATAATAAATTAATAACTATAATTTACCGCCAATTACAACACATCTCCACATTTCTACAATATCCATTCTATATAAGCTCTCACATTATTGAAATTGTTTCCAAAACAGCACGTATGAGTCGTCTGGTATCAAAATCAGAACTGTTCCATACATCAGCAGTTTTGCTTTTGATACCAGACGACTCATATCTGACTTTTCCAAATCAATCTATCTCCTCGAAGCACAAAACCAATTCACGCATAAAAATATACATATAGTTTCTCTACTATACACAATAATTTAAATTACTCTATGTTTTATACAACAACATTATAATCTCTCATAAGATTGGGAGAAATTGAACTAGTATATGGGATTTTAAAAGATAATTAAGCATTTTCGATAGATTCGGCGGTAACTTTGTGGAAGTTCATTTTTAATGTAAAATTAAATTTGATAACTTTCTTATTGCATTCGTTGTGTAACAGAATGTGACACGTGTTTCGCTTCTTTGAGAAACATCATCAGACCATCACAATGTTTACGAACACACTAAAATATTTTTAGAGAATTTTAAAATGTTGAAATACTTCATAAAGTAATAATAAAGGGTTAAGAATGAATAGCTTGGAGTTTTTGGAAATCAATTAACTTAGTAATAAAAAGGAAACATTAGTGAATAATATTTTAAATAAGATAGGTGGATCACCGTTGTTGAATTTAATTCCATTGAGATTTACCACACATAATGAAAGTAATTAGTTTTTAATTAGTATTCGTACACGATGCGATGCTCTGATGACGCCTTTCAAATAAGCAAAGAACGTGTCACACTCTGTTACAGAACAAGAGGAATAACAAAGTTATCAAATTTAATTTTATATTTATAATTACACAGTTTACTGAGCAGAAAGACTGTGTTAACCCTCAGTTAACCTGAGGGCTACTGAGCTACGGTCTTTTATTTTATAATCACATTTTTTCTCAAGCTTTGTAATTCATGTAAAATAGGAATATTTCAAGCGTTTTCTGTCACATTAACAGCGACACACTGAATTGGTGTAAACTAGTTTGAAAATCAAACTAAACATCACAAAAGCAAGTAAAATAACACAGCAAAAATTCTACCAATCATTCAATGTTATAAATTCATACAGAATAAAAATAGTAATATTAACACGCTATGACTAAATAAAATACTCACTATTGAAATACACGAATAAGATTTTTGTGAAAGGGTATATGAGTCGTCTGGTATCAAAAGCAGAACTGCTCCATACAGTTCTTCTTTTGATACCGGATGACTCATATGTCAACGATAAGGTATTAATTGCGCTACAGTTTAAGATATATGTGTAAATGCTAGGGTATAGTATAATTTATTAACACTACCATTCGATATAAGTAAATATTGAACAATTAACATTAACTGGAAAGGGAATTGACGTAAAATATTTTTAGTTAAGTTATTAATTGTTGCAATAGGCCAGTAGTGAGCAAACAGCGGGGCTATTCTCAAATACTAATTAACCACTTGAATACCAAGCGGGCACAGGTGTTCGGAACATATGCAAACAAACACGAATGTCCAAGACATTTAAAAAATCAAATACTTGGTATTCTAATAGAATATTAGCAATATTTTGATGAATATGTGTAGTGCCATCTATACTGAGTCAATATAGGTTTATAAAATATCGAATTCGAGTGTATATTAGGCAATCTTATTTTTCGCCAAAACAAGCAGTATCTTTGGGACATATTAATGATTTATTTACGCGGTATTCAAATGGTTAAGGATGTATTTAATACTCAACATGATTTTTGTATTTGATTGTTACAGTTGGTATAACTTGTATTGTAACAATTGCGGATATATTGACTGTTGTTTTAGTGGATTTTTTTATCCAAGTCATCAAAAGATGTCTGGGTCTTATGGGGCAGTGGTTAGCGTTGTGGGCTTCCGTGCCAGATATCACGGGTTCGAGTCCTAGTCTGAACAGCATTAATCGATTAATTTCTGTTTGAAGACATAGGTGTTTATGATGTATGTCTACAAGTTACAACACCCACCCTTCCAAATCTTTAATAACTGAAAGTAGTGAGAGCGATTGGTTACTCTTTGCGAGACGGCTCTCTGCTTACCTCCATTAGGGGGCCAAATGCTCCACATTGGGAGTGGACATGGATAAAAAAAAACTGTCAAAATTAACCCAAGCTCGTCAAGTAGCATGTTGTAAAGGATATTTATCGCATTACAACCACTATACAAGTATAACGAGTGGATATAATTCATCAAACATAAAAAACTTTAAAAATTAAAACATAATTCTGTTAATCGTTGGTGTTTGATAGAACGACTATAACAGCAGTGAACATAGCCACAATTAATGCTTTTAAGTTGTACCAACCAAATACAAAAAATATGTTGATTATTTGTGACACAAGAATACCAACTACAAACATTAGATTTTTTAGTATCTCCGGACTTATATATAGTAAAGAGCTATTTTTTTATGAAATTATTTTTTTTCACATATTTGGATTATTTCTTCTTTTGCGGCACCTTTAGTATAGTCAAAAGTGTAAGTGAACAAATTCATTATTTCTTTTAAATATTTTTCTAGAAGCTATTATAGGTGTTTTTTTAGAGGTGTGTTTTTTGAATAAGCGGCACTTATTCCAGTGACATTCAATTTGACAGTTAACCGCTGATTTGTGCTCAGTTTGGTTTGCCATTTCACCATGAATAGACTTACGCTAAAACAACGCTTGCAAAATTATTTTAAAAATAGGCGTTTGGTTTTTTATTCAGTATCACAAAATTTTGTTCAGCGATGAGGCTCGTTTTTAGTTGAATGGCTACGTTAATAAGCAAATCGCCGCATCTGCGGTGAAGAAAATCCACAAGCCATTATTGAGACGCCATTACATCCACAATAAGTCACTGTTTGGTGTGCTTCATGGGCTGATGGAATCATTGGTTCATATTTTTTCAAAAATGATGCCGGCCAGAATGTTAATGACATAAAATTATCTTTAGTTTTTGGGTGTTTTATTTAATTTTAATATGTCCTATATCTCTAAAAAAACACCTTCAGTTCCGATTCGAGCATTGATCTTTATTGTGTTCATTAGTGGGCAATATTAATGCAGTCTCTACTGACGGAAGAGAAAAGAGCTGAAACTGATTTTAAATGTCGATATTTGATGGCAACGGATTTGTTTATAAAATTCTTTCATATGTTTGCAACAAATAAGGAAAACAATGAGACCAAAAATCAACGGTAGATGTGTGTATAATCCATATACAAAGAAATAATAATAATAAAGGGTCTTTCAATAGGGACGCTCGAAATTTGTTTGGTTATAGCAGCAACGTTGTTAAAGTGACATCTGTCAAATATGTTGTCAATTGTTTAGTAGAGTAAAACAAATCACCATGGAAGGTTATAGCGTTGAACAACATGTGCAAATCATCAAATTTTGTTATCAAAGTCAGCTCCGTTCGAGAAACATTGACGTGGCCCATTTTTGGATGAATGGATATATGAACAAGTAAAATTGTCGGATTTGGGACGATACTAATCCATATGAGATAAACCAGCATCAAATGCAAATGATTTTGGTCTGGCGGAATCATCAGTCCGTACTTCTTCCAAAACGAAACTGGCATTGCCATAACCGTCGACAGCGAGCGCTACATACCGATAATAAGCAACCTCTTGTGGCCTAAACTTTACCAATAACATGTGGTTCTAACAGGACGGCGCTACGTGCCACACAACACATGCCACGATGGATATTCTGCAGGATTGAGCGTCCCTAATGAAAGATACTTTAGATCAACACAAAATATGAGAATGGCAATAAATAATTGATACAAAATACTTTGACGTACAGGTACGACGTTACTAATCAAAGGGTTAATTAACACTAATTATTTCCAGACGTTTTTAAACTAAATTATAAACTTATATTACAACTATAAAAATGTGTATATAATATGCATGTATTATAATTATTCGTAAATTCGCCATGGAATAAATGTACATGTAAGCAAATTGTAAATTTGACGGCTTCATAAATTCATTTTTGAGCACTTAACTACAATTTGTAAAAGCTCTTAGTTACAAATATTACGTAAATTGACAATTATAATAAGAATATGTTAGAAATGAGAACATTTTGTCACCATACTAGCAGATGTTGGTAAGTAACAAAATTGTCAAAAATGAAGTACAGTAAAACCCTCATTTACACCTAAGTCGGGACAGTGTAATTCGGGGTAGTGTAATTGGGGGAGTGAATCTCGTACAAAATTAGGGATTTGGTTTTTTCCGCAAAAAATGCAAAACTAAGAATTCCCTTAGTTTTGCAAAAAAAAAAATATGGACGAAATATTTAGTTACTAAGTGATAAAATGTAAAGCGCGCCAAAATCATAGACAGTCACCCGGCTATACGTGTATAGTCTGGCACGTGTTGAATACACAGACGCTAGCCAACATTTGACTGTATGCGCCGCACAGACGACCGTCTCGTAGCAACGACAATGGAATGCGACAGTGCAATTGGGGGATTTGCGGTGAATATTTCAAGCCAGCGTGTAATTCGGGGTAGTGTTTATTGGGGGTTCCACTGTACAGTAAAAACTTGATTATCTGGATTGTTTAAATTTACACAAATTTTACAAATATACCGTTATATACATGTTAACATCCGTAAAACAACTAATAAGATCATGGTGTAATTGAAACACTCAATGGCTTATATTGAAAACAGATGCTTCGACGATTATTGTTAGCAGACAAAAATAGTGAAGGAAAATTATGAGCTTCCACAAGGAAATTACTGATGCTACTTGGTATCAGAGAGTTTGAATTCTTTAGATGTGTCAACGAAAATACCATCAGTAAGATCCAGCAATGCAGTAAAACACAATAGCCTGATTTTCAATGTGTGCTGAATGCGACAAAGAATATGCCACCGTGTAAATTGTGATGCGAACGATCTTGTATTTTAAATATTGAATGATCTGGAAACAATCAAAGAAAAATCTAAATCAGTGGATTAAGATCAAGAAGACGAAGAAGATATCAGTGAGGGGGAAATATTTGACTATCACATTCTAGGACTTTTCTGTACAGATGTCGCCATGAAGTGGTTCGAAAGCTGAAAAGAACATAACTCAAGATAATTAATGTGTCTTAAAACTTTTCGCGATTTCCCAGCTTCAAAAGGTCAGACCGGTAAAAATCTATCTGTATATTTTTGCTGTTTACTCAGAACTGTCGATTTGTTACTTACCAACTTCTGCCTGTCTGTACAGTGACTACATAAGAATATTTAGATACAGAACACATAACTCTTAAAGATGTTTCATTACCCCACAGTTAATAACATTAATTGAAAATAAGATATGTACAGTTAATATATTATAAGATATAATACATTTATTTATAATTTATTGTTAACCCTTTGAGGAGCGGGTTAATTTTGACATAAATTTTACAACATTCATAAATTTTCAAAATCATAGATAGATATATATGTTTTTTATCCATATGTGACGAAATAATGACAATTCAATAAAAAAAAGTATTAGAATGACAATTAATATTAGACTGTGCAACATTTGGACGCATGTACGCGGCCATACTCCTCAAAGGGTTAAGGTTACGACACACACAAAAAAAAATGCTAACAATCACCACCACTGTATTGAAATAGTGAGACCAAGAGAGCATTTAACCCTTCGCTGCGATTGATTTTGATCCGTATCAAATTTATTCAATCGCTGCAGCAGCAAAAGGATTAAGTAGATTTCAAATTCCATTAAGTTTACCCTTCCATGTAGTCGGAGCAAAAATATTTGCTTCCTGGTAAAAGTGTCAAAGTAAAAAGGTGTTATGTTCTAAACGAGGTGAATATGCCAGCATAACTACAATACATATATCGTGTTGATGAACAATAAATTAACCTAAGTCCACTTTGGGATTTGAAGATTTGTAGCTTTGCATTGTATGTAAGTAAGCAAGGGAATATTTATCAGCGTGCAGAGCATATGAACCTAAGTCTACCCGTCTTGTCTCCCAATGCTAAATACAAACAAATTCCCCGTTCAGAAACACTTGTTACCTGGGGGGCTTTCGACTTTTAGACTGCCCTTGCGAGAGATGGGCGGAGAATGATTACAACGATGCCGGATAGGTATGGAAAAAAGATTTAATTGGTATTAGAAAGTGTAAGGCACTGGTCTACAATAAACGTCATAGGCCATGTTTAGCGTGACGCCGTTCACGACTGACGAATGCTTAGTGTAAAAATGAATTAGTGTGCGATCATTATCACGCCTTGCACGCCGCGGAGCAACGAATGTGGCCTTTAGATGCTGAATGCCGTGCCTTAAGTTATTAACTTAGCAATTTTATTAGATTGTCTTCAAGTACGGTCAAAAAAGTAATAAGTTGATGGCTTGTGAGTTTAAAATACTTTTCAAACTTCATATTGCAGCCATATAAATGTTTTTTTGACAAATATATTGAAACAACCATTAATCTCTATAGTCACAAATACTGGCACGCCCCATCCAAACCAGACAGCAGCAACTGCACCTAGGCGCCATGTAATGCTATGACGTTTATTGTAGACCGACAATTACCAACACCAAGAAATAAGATGATAGTTCTGCATTGCAACAGTAATCAGGAGTTGCATAATTTCGTATACACGTAACTCCGCTCCAAAACTCCTTAAAATTAGATTGTAACATTCGCACAAATCAGTGCGGATAGAACTTTGGTGAGAATACAACATTAATTGCACATAATAAATATGTTACATATTACACTAAGTTCATTCTTTTTCTTCTATGTCCAGATCATGCCCCAATGTCATGTTTTGCAGTTCCTCCTGCGAGGTCACAGAGAGAAGCTCTCGGGCTATTTCCATGTTGTCGTTGCCTTCCAGTTCCTGAACCTCGTGCACCAGATCGCGTAATTGCTTGCGCAGTCTGATGGCCTTGCTCCGTAGCTCTTTTTCCTTCTCCCTGATCTTGGATATCTGCTCGAGGGCCACCCGCTGTTCGGAGAAATCGATCACCCACCTCAGATACAATTCTGAAATGATAAATATTTATTTTTTCACACATTATATTTCACCCAACGTTGTACTCACCACCACCTGCTACTGCTTCAAACTCTTCTTAGAGGGTGTATTCTCAACAGTGTTGACCACTTGACCACAGACCTACTAGCACTGTATTGATAACGATGATGTCAGTTGAAGGCTTTGAGTAGGGAAAAAGATTTAAGAAAAACCCCTTTAAATTACCGATTTCAGGCGACTACTAAACAAAAGTGTAAATGTTATAGGAATTGTATTATTAACCCTTCAGGCTCATATAACTGATTTTGAAGAGGAGAATGAGCCGCATATGAAAAAATAAATAAATATATTTTTTTGTTTTGAAAATAATTTCTAGTTACATTCTGAGTAAATAATTTTAACACAAGTGGTTGTCAAGTTCTTGCTCTCAGATTGACGTGTAAAAATGTATAAAATTCGAAAACTATATCACTTAGTTTTATCTACTGGTAATTTAATAAATACTGGTGCTCACCTTCCCACAGAACCAGACTCATGGGAGCGACCGACGGCCAAATAATGCCTTGGTTCGGCTCGTACAGAGGGCTGATGACCTCCTCGACAGCCTCGGGGGTATTCAGGTGAGACCACAGGCTCGTCGTGTTCGTGAACAGGCCGATTTCTTCGCGCTCTCTCTCACAGTTGCCGAGGAACGAGCCTGAAATGATGATTCCGTATTATGAATCATAAGGTTAACATTATATGTTTTTTTTTCACACAGCATCAAATATATATGTGTGCTACTTAAAACAATGGCTGTGCAAGATATTATTGGAATTTCAAGAGTTGTGATGTTTTTAAAAGAGTTGGAGACGTAAATATTAGAGCAACTTTATTGATATACCCTTTTTAATAAATAGTTATAAGTATAAACTATGTATGCATACATTGTATATACAATAATTGAAGAGGTGAACCATCTTAGAGAAAAGACAGCGATATGACAGACAGCAGCTTCCGTACATAGATTAGGTCTCTTAACCCTTCAGGCTCGGCAACCTGAAATCGATTTTCAGTCCTAAGAACGTGACATATTTTTCAATTTAAAATTTCATATATTTTTAATTCTCAACACATGAAGTTATACAAAAGCTACTTGTTACTGTGTCGCTCAACCTATCGGAGGTAGTTATAGGGCTAGAACAGGACTAGTGGTCAGCTTATTGCTCCCTCTATGTTCGTTTTCAGAATCTGAAATGAGGATGGAAGTGGAAGTATGAAAACAACAATGACATCCATACCTTCGGACACAAGTCCAATGAAATGATTAACAAAACAGTACATGGAATTTTAAGCCGAGGGATTAGAAGCCGTGACCCCTCAACCAATAACCTATCGGTGCTACAGGACAAACCCGTTGCTTCAAGTGTCACTGTGAAGTATTTATTATCTTACCATATTCACTAAAGTAAGAATGCTCAAACAGTTTGATGAGTAGATCCTGGGTGAATTCAAAACTGCACGGAAACTGCTCCTGGAGCTGGTGAACGCAGTCCAGGAAGAGGAGGAACGTGGGACTGACGTTGGGTGGTGCCTGATTGCCTGATGAGAAGGAAGCCTTCCGCAGACTGTTTCCGGTCTGCGTGGTGTAGTACAGGGAGTTGGCGTGCCTGGCCGTGAACGGGTGACCCGCCTGGATCCATTCTCGCTCCACCAGCGCTTGGATACTGAAAAATTTTGTCAAAATATCATATATTTTTGAACCCGTTGATTTTTTTAATGATACAAGTTTTGTTTTCATCCATATATTAACAATACGCATTGTGCGCAAGTTAAATTTTGCTATACTGAAACATTCAAAATGTTTTTTATTATAATTAGACGGTAATAAATTAATTAAAGATGGATTAGGGTGAAAACATATTTCAATTAAAGAGTGCAAAGGGTTAAAATATGTTTTTTCACTTGATTCTTTAAGGGCAAGCAATATATCAGAAGTATTTTTAGCACTGATGGGAAGTGTTAATCCTTAAATGCATGGTGGCATTAGACTTATAAAACATGATTTTCATACAGTATATAAAAAGGCAACAATTAGAATACAAAATTAAGCCATTTAATGCTATTAAGATGAACCATGTTTTTTTTATTGTGAAAGTTCTATTGAAAAACTATCGAAAATCAATGGCCGCCAAAACTCTGGCTTGCTCTGTTTAAATGAAGGTAATAATGGTTTAGCGTGTGTAGACAAGACATCTATTGAAAAAATATGTGGAGTAAATATGTATTTTACCATTGGGTATAAGAATAAAACGTAAAATCGATTTCTCTTTTGCGAAAAAGCCATAACAATAGTTTGTAAAGCATTGTCGTTTAATAATATTGTTGAATCTTTGCAAACGTCGCGGATATGATTAAATAAGAAGACTTCTTACCCGCGGACAGTTCTGCAATCAGGATTGATGATAACTTGCACGAGAGAGCACACGACTAGGGTAGAGTCAAGGCCTTTTGAACCGTGGACTAATACCGGACTGGCTTCCTGAAAACGAAATCAAATCAATACAATCAACCAAGTATCGACCGGTATAATAAGTGTTAAGCTAGGGCTCTCGCTCGAGGCCAGTTCCGATACCAATGACTACTGAAGTAACAACAGCAACCTTGGCAATTCTCAAATTTCTGAATTTACCTCAATAATGTTGACAAAGCAGATAAGCCTAACCTAAATATAAAACTGGGTTTAAATATTATTACGTACATGTTCCAAGCACTGGGCCACAGTGCAGGCATTGTTGAGTGCGCTAAGAATGTGCCCAAGCCATCCGCAGCTATCGAGTTTAGAGAGCCATTTATCACAGGAGATGTCTTTGTCGTTGCAAACTGAAAGATATATTTAATATAATAATTAAAGACGTGAGCAGATTGTTATGTTACAATTTATGAAACAGTCTATGCTTTGCTTGGATCTAGATGTTATATAGCCATCTATTTCAAAGTTTTAACAACAAAGAAAAATAACTTTTGAAAAAGCAAGCAGGGAAATTTTTTCATCTAACTGCACAGGCGAAGTCTGAATAAACGTCTGTCCAGACGTAACGAGAATACACGACTGACGACATTTATAAAATTCTGCGACAAACCATTCGCCCACTTTGGTAGCGCCACAGGAGTGTCTGTTATGCAGATGGACTACAAAAATTAATGAATTTACTTTTCGAAGTTACTCGCTTTATTTATCATATCAAGGTCAGCTTCGGACACCTGTACAAAACAAAGAGTTGTCGAATAATATATTAAGCCTGCCACAGTTGTGATAACGGTGACTCTTGGATCCAAACATGTACAACACCAAAAGGATGTTATGACAATATTCATATGTGTTCTTCTATATCGAGATATTTACCGTCCATTAACTTCGTGAAGGATTCGAGGAGTTGTAAATTGGACACCTTCTCCATGGGCCTGCTCACTTTTCTCCATTGAGGATAATTTGAATCCGACTCCGTGCCTCCACCTATAACATTTTTGATAAAAAATATTAACAAGTACATTAATAGTCTAATCTTTAGTTTATCAAGAGCCCTCATATAGTAAAAATAATCCATCACCTCTTGTTGTATTGAATTTTAAATGTGATAAAATGTACCTTTGGCCTTTTGTTGGGCGACCAGCGTAGGGGATCGGAGGTCAAATATGAACCCTCGTTTGTTGGGTCCAATGAGAGCATTCAGCATCCTCTCATCGGGTTTGCACCGTTTACCCTGCGGCCCCACCAGTGGCTGGGCGGATCTTAGGAGTACTGCCTACAATCAATAACAATTCATTTTTTAATAAATTTTCTCTATCCTCTGTTTTTTAGATTTTTCAGCAGGGCAGTATAGTTATTAAGAAAACGTGAAAACCACAATCAAAATCCGATTATAAAACTTCTACCATTCCTAATTTTGACATGTTGCACTACTATTGACAGATCAAAAAATTGATATTGAAAAGCAAAAATAAAAAATTAACATGTGCAGTATGAAGAATTTCAAGCCAAATTATTTTTGACCCTGTAACTCAAACTCCACAGTCCAGTTTTAAACCCTTTGATTAGTACTCCTGTACCGCTATGACAAAAAATTCTGTCATCTATTATCCTTTGCCGTCCTCTTATTTTTAGTAAATTTTTATCATTTCTTCAGATGTGAATACTACACAAATCTATCAGTGATTTTTGGCAGTCACATTATTTTTATAATTTGTTGCAAATGAACAAAAGAATTTTACAAGAAGGTTAAGTAATATACGAGTCGTCTGCTATCAAAAGCAGAACTGTTCCATACGTCATGTATAGAACGGTTCTGCTTTTGATACCAGACGACTATATGTAATGAAATCGGCAGTCATATAATATGAGAGTAAAATTTCATTTGATATTAATCACCATCGTGAAATCAATGACGGTGGAGCACCAAATACCCACAGACAAACGCAAAAAACATCTAGGCCTGAAGTTGAAGTAATAGCTACTAGAAAATTATTTAAAGGTAACATTTTTTCCAGAACAACTAACTCATAATTTTATAAAAAATAGCTCGCTCCTCAAAAAGTGAAGTATTTTAATTACTTATCACAATAACACGTGTTTCAACAGGAACTGAGAACTGTGGCTACTTATAAAACTTCAATTAATCACTACTGTAGATGAATGACATTTAATTAAAATTTATTAAATCACTGCTACGATTTTCAGTTACGGATTCTGAAATGACAGATAATGTTGGATGTATTTTGTATTTATATGTAGCGGAATGGTTTTTAAAAGGACTGCTTTCCGAGCAGAATTCTTACCCCATTATCGTGTCGATAAGACAGCAAAGGAAATCTACCGCCCATTCTAAACGCAGCACTGGCCAGCAAACTTTCATCGTCGGCGTGTTTCGGAACCAGCACGGCTTGGGGGTAAGACCGGCAGATTGCGTACCCCCGATTCACCCATGAGAGCCGCCATTCATCTGTGCTTAACAGCTTCGAGTACTCTGATTCAGGGCTGAAAAATAAAGATATGATGTTAATATGATTGGTCAGGCGACAAGAATAGAATAAAGCTGAAGCTGTCCTTTGAAGTTTAATGTATACATTCTGCAAACTTGCAGTTAGCTAAATTTTGTTTGAAAGATATAAAACATTTGTTTTTGACCACATGGCAGAAGCAAAGTGTTACTACTTGACCACAGAGATAACAGTAAAAGTAGCATAACAATAATATGAGGAGCCATTGATCAAAAATGACCAGATCCATTTTTTCCTAAACAGAGAAAAATACTTCAGTTTTGATTGTAATGTCATATTTTGACTCTTAATTGCATGAAAACTACGAAGTTTTTGGGGACATTAAAAATTAAATCTCATTCTTTCGAAGCTGTATTTCCAATATTACAGTGATATCTCATTTTTTCTCAAAACTGGATTTGGACATGTTTAATCCCAAGCTCCTCATATAACACTCACCGAAAGATATTGTGACCGTCTTCTAGGATGGAGAACATGGGCTTGTAAAAGAAGGGGTATGTCAGCCTGATGTCAGTCAAGTTGCAGAGGTTTTCTAAAGACTGAGCCACCTTCGCCAGATCAGAGCTGGATGCAATGTCCAGCTGGATGATCCGAAGATCTTTACACTTTACAATGAGGGACCCACCATTCGTCACTCCGTTTGGTGAGGGTTTATTCTCTTTTCGTTCAATGATGTCTATGTTTTGATGAAGTAGCTGTAAAAAAAGACGTTATTTTATAGATTTTCCATTTTTGAAAAGAAATATTTACCAGTAATAATTTTCAGGAAATTTATTTTAAATAAAAAGCCACCGACCGTGTTTTCCCGAAAATAAGTTATAATTATAAATTATGTTTTAAAAAAAAAGCCTATAATTGAGAGCTTCAATGACTGGTATATGAACAAATATATTCATTTTATAAACAGTGGAAAATAAGAATATCCCTTGAAAATAAGTCCCACTGCATATTTTGAATCAAAAATTTAAATAAGTCAAGGTCTTTCTCTCAGGGATACAGTGCAACTAGTGTTGCCAACTTTAAAAATTTCAAATGGAAATTCTTAGAACAAACTATAGAACAAATTTGAAATATTATGATGAATTTTCGTCAAAATATTTCGTAATTCGGATGAATTATCGGTCTCTTTGATTCCAATGTTGGGTTTTTTGATGTTTTTGTATCTTCAATTAAGTTTCCTACAGAATTGCATTGTTTTTTGATGAATTAAGTAAATTTTCGGACATGAAAACAGTAACATGTTGTAAAGCAAATTTACTCAATTTTAAAATATGGCCACGAATTTTCGTAAAAAATATTTCGTAATTCGCACGAATTATCGATTTCCTTGATTCAATCATTGAGTTTTTTGATGTTTTCTCATTCGGAATTATGCTAACTAGAGAATTGCATTGGTTTCTGCGGGATTTAGTTATTTTTTAGGTCGATAAATAGCAGCATATAGTGAAGCATATTTGGTTATTTTTTATCTTTTAAAAACCTTACTTCTTTACAAGAAAAATATATTAAAAAATTATCAAATTCATCACAAATTTTCCAGACGAATAATCAATTCAAGGACATCCAGTTATAATAAAGTTATGGTATTAATATAATTCAATGTTTGCACAATGCTGTACTTAGCAGAAACTACGATAATATAAGCGATAACGGGCAATTAACAATCCGTTACAAATACAACAATAGAGGAAAATAATAACATTAAATGTTTTGAAAGTAAAGGCTTGAAAATCGATATAGTAGATAGCTGAGTTATATTTAAGTATTCATATGAATACAAGAATTTCGCGTCTTAATAACAACAAAACATTGGTCGAAGATATTTTACCCATAGCTCTTGGACACCCTCTTTTCTGGAGCTCAATATCAAATGGTGTCCCGTGATGCAAAGAGTTCCATCGACGTCCTCTTGGTGAGGACTCTTCAGCACGACACCGTCCAGTTTAGGTATTTCGATCAGGTCGGCGAACTCCATTGCAAAATTAACCGTTTTTCTGTGACACTAATTTGACATTTTTGACAGAGAAAGCTTTTCAAACAGCTGTTATATGTTTTCGGCAGCATTTAATAGAATTCGGTGCTGCCATCAACATAAAAAATGATACGATAAACAGTATGGTAACAAGTATCAAACTCAATTTTTAAATCAAATATAAAACTAGGTATAAAGAAAATTACGTTTTAGCTTAAAATGTATTTCTTAAGGACTTCTTTTGATTTTATAATTTGATATATAAAATTTATCAAAGATAAAAAATATTTACGGTAGAAGCTGGTTAAATACCAAACACACATTGAAGAAAAAAAAAAATTAAATATATATTTACAGTTTATATGTTTTTTTTAATTTAAAGTTATACTTATGTCAGTTTTATGCGAGTCGATTTTTCCAGACATTCTTTCATTGTTCAAACTTTTAAACATTACTACGTTTGACAATACCTTAAAATGGAGAAGTTTTAAAATTTTAGCATAATATATCATTTTTTACAGAGTTTCAGAAAACTAAATATTTTTGAATAAATGCATCCGTTAGGTGTGGTTTGATTTTATGAAGGACTTTGAAATAAGGGAACGCAGCAAGCAGTGCTTTGTTACATCTCTGAGTTTAGTCAGGTTTTGTGAAGAGCATCAATCATTTTTGCAAATTTTTCTAAAAGTGGGATTCCAGCATTTTAAATTGATCATAGGGTATCCATAACAACTACCTGGTAAAACTATATGGTACTTGTACGTCACATATTTTGAAGACACCCCATGGTGGCGGTGATGGATTATTCTATAAGCAAGTGGGCACTTGAGGCCTCCGAATTTTAGGGACCTCATAAATAGCTTATTTTAAAAAAAACATATTAATACTTACTTTTCTTTTAGATTTCAATATATTTTTATTTATTTTGCATGAAATTTTTTGATGTTTTTATGCTATCCGAAAAACATTACCTCCAAATTTTATTGCATCTGGAGCCTCTCGTGTATTTAATCCGCCATTGATATTTTGCCTATACCAGTGGTTTCCAACCTTTATGTTACTCTCCAAGTATTCTCAACGCTCTCCCGCAAGTATGCGGCGATACTCCTCTAAGGGTTAATCCGCCACTGTAAATACTTTCAAAAAATAGTTTTTCAATTGATTTTTGGAGGTGTGTTCGAAGATATGGATGTGCAGTGGCGGATTATCCTATAAGCAAATGAGGCGAGCGCTTGGGGCCTCGGAATCTAAGGACCCTCAAAAATAGCTTATATAATATGACCCGTACCAAATTTTATTGTGCCTAAGACCTCCCATGTGCTTAATCCGCCACTGTGGATGTGTGTCATATTCATAAATTGGAAGTAGTGACATACGTCCAGATTCCATCTAAATAATAAGCAAATTTTATTGAGGTGATTCCAAAAGCAGAACATTGGTTACACATTGGAATCAGACTTGGTTTCATCAATCTTCCTAAAAAATGAAATACAATAATTTATCAGCCTATTTGGATTTATACTAGTGACAACGGATTTGAAAATAATACCGACAGTAATTAATATTAATTTACAAATAGATTTATCATTTTTAAAAAGAAAAAAACGTTATTTTCAGGGTTTTGTAGTCGTGGAGTCGGCCTGTTTTTACTGGAGTCGGAGATAGAGTTGAAAAAAACACCACTCTTCACACATCTCCGACTCTTTTCCTAATTTTTTGCATTCTACTTAGCTTTAAAATATATTAGAGATCTGAATTAAACTTTTTAATAAATAAATAGTATTTTGTAATTTAACAAATATCAGAGAAAAATTTCTCAATTCCTTATTGAGATGTTGAGATAAAATACTTAATACTGAAATTCACACCTACGTTCACCTAGAAATTAAAAATAATCCTATTTAGACATATCTTTTATCTGTTGATAATGCTCGAGATGAGCAAAAACGTTCACCGTTATTAAAATATGTGGAATGAGTGGAAAACACCGTTGTGTTTATATATAGATACAATGCCTTTCACCAAGAATTGACAGTCAGCACTTTAAAAATTAAAAGAAACATTAATTAGCTAACAAAAATCAGGATGGGTTTCGTTTATGACGATCAGTTGATAAAGGAGTTGATGAGTTTTAGATTTTTTTTTTAATCCATGTCCGCTCCCAATGTGAAGCATATGGCCTATCTCAACAGAAGTTTTTTCTACGAGAACTGTCTGTTACTCAGTCGCTCAACCTCACTTTTTTTCAAAGTGAGTTAGTAGGGAAAGAAGGATAAGGCTAGAATAGGACTAATGATTGACTAATCGTTATTGCTACACCTAGTTATTAAAGGATCAAAAGGATGGGAGGAGAGGAAATAGTGTGAATTGATATCACAAACACACAGTCTTTGATCACAACTTTGAATTGAATTATTCTCAAATTCACTGTGATGTGACCGGGAATGGAACCCAGACCTGAGTGATCGGTACAGCAAGCTCTAACCAATTGGACCATAGCAGGCGACAATGGATATACCTTTGATTTTATTGTTAGCGACCTTTCTTACTTTCTTATGGAAAAAAATATCCTATAGCAAAGATTTTAATTTTAGTATGTAAGTGCAGTAAATATCTGAACAAGATATTTTGATTCTGATTTTGGAACTTGCTATTCTGGCGCCTCTAAATGTCAATGTTGACAAACTCAACTATAAAATTCAAGAAATGATTTAACCTCAATATCGAACATTCGAATCCATTGATAAATGTGTAAATGAATGCTATCCTGTAGAATTTTTTAATTCTTTAAATCCAAATGGGATTCTGCATCTTCTTTTTCTTCTTGAGGCTGCTGTCTGGGCTGAACCTTGACTGCTTCAAACAATCTCCTCCACTCTACCGCCGCCTTCCTGTGCCAGTCGCTGACCACCAGCTTTCGCAGGTCCAGCAAAGTCGTGGTCTATCAACACTTCGCCTTCCCTTAGGGGTAGTAAATGTGACACATTTCGTTGGTTTACATTCATCCATGTATGATATATCTCCGGCGGCGTTCAGTTTTAACAAATCTGACCTTGCTAGCTCGCCGTAGAAGTTATAAAGATCATGGTTGTATCAAGATTCTGCATCACAAATTGATATCAAAGGTAGGGCCTCCAATCATGCTTTTAATGAATTTGTACCCATCAAGATTATATAATGAGTTAAGACTAACAGAGAAAGTATTTAATGCTTATGTTATTATTTCAATTGGAAATTCAAGAGTAAAGAATCCAACAAAAATATACAGTGACTGATAATAAATAAATTGTTTACAGTCAAGTACGTTAACAACATAACTAATCTTATATATACATAAAAAATAAATGTTGCTTAATTTTCAGTCTCTATAGACTCGAAAACCGCTGATCCGATTGTAATAAAACTTCGACAACCTTTTAGCATGCTTTTCCGGGAAGGTTATAGGCACATTAACATTAACTAACTGTCGAAAAACTAAAATATTCGTAGATTTCAATGTTCTATTACACTGCAATATAACAAAACAAAAATGGCCTTCGTTTGAAATCACTGACAGAATGTTGAACGGCGGCCATTTTTTTTATATATTGAAAATTCAAATTTGATGTTCCATTGTTTGTATTAAAAATCAAATCCAATGTGAGTGTAATTTGAATAACTTTAAACATCGTCATATTAATTCTATTATATATTCTTCTTCTCAATATATAAAAATGAATGTTTGTGTATTTGTACTCTATGGTAGCGGTAGGCAAAGTGTGGTCCGCGAAAAAATTTTGGTAGTCTGTAGAGAAATCTGACATTATTTAAATTTTCTAATCCTACCACCAGAAAAAAGTCTTAGACATGGTAATATGTAGATATTAGATTCGTTTGGAGCGAACATTCAAGATACTTATTTACACATGAAGCTGAAAAAAAGCCTCATCGATCTTTCATCCGACGACACTCTCAAAGTTAAATTTCATTTATCCTTAACAAGACCTCAGTTTTGGTGTTCTATAAAAAGTAAATTCCCTTTGCGTGAAGAGGTGATGAAAATTCTAATTCAATTCTTCACAACATATTTATTCGAAAAAGCCTTTTTATTTGTCCTAGCAATCAAAACACAGTATCGATCTCGGCTTGAAATACATTTAGTTAGTATATTTCAAATATGTCAAATCCTGTGGTCTACATTTTGACATTACATTTAAATGTGTTTCGTGCATTAGGTGTGATTGTTTGTTTGTATTTTATGCGTTGCCACACCGTTCATCCGATTGTAATAAAACTTTGACAAACTTTTTGCTTACACTTGAGCAAATGTTATAGATGCCTATAACATTTGCATAGCTTAAAGTAGGTATTTTATATAAAAATCAATATTTGTATGTCTGCCATACCGTTCATGCAACTTGCGCGAAGGTTATATGCGTATTACAATTAAATTACAGTAGGTGGCGCGGTGTCGTACCATAGACAATCGGCAGCAAACGTCAAACGGACAGAAAAAGAAAGCATGCACTTCAATAAACACAATTAAAACACAAACATCTTCTTTCTTCGAGTGGAATTGTAACGCTTGCCGGGTACCGGCTAATAGTTATTAAAATACACTTTGTATATTTGCATATACAGTGGAACCTCGATTCTACGTTTTTCAAGGGATCGTAATAAATGAACGAATAATGCGGGAAACCGATAATGCGGGAAATCTTCAAATAACACAAAAAAATGTTCAATTTTCAAAAAACTCATTTATTTATTAATTAAAGAACAAATAAATGTATTTTTAACTTGTTTAATACAAACTAAGTAGCCTATTTGCAGTTTGGGACTTCAATTTTAACAAACACTCTTCAAAATCGCGTACATTTCTAAGTCAACTAACTCCTTTTTGCTATGTCAACTCGTTTTGTCTTTAATTATTTTCAGTATCTCAACTAGAGTTCTAGTTTTCTTCATTTAGGTATTTTAGTTTTGACTTTTGAGTTAGAAAAATTTATGCAACCAGATGAAATGTAAGATTATTTATGAGCGAAAAAAATATTCTACAAAAATGGTCAATCGGGATAGATTAGTAACTGGGACGGGACGATAATATTTAGATGATAGATCAAAGAAATCGGTAAATCGAGAAATGATTAACGTGGAATTACTAAACATTGCTATTACGGGGTGGGGTCTTGGTCGAGTAAAAAATAAACGATCCATGCATAAAGACGAAGATAGGGAGAACGAAAGATCGGGGTTCCACTGAAAAAAACGCGAAACGAAACGCGAGGTAAGATTATTTATGAGAAATATTCAACGAAAACGGTCAATCGGGATAATATTTTTGACGGGACCAAAATATTTTAACGATAGATCGAGGAAAACGGTAAATCGGGGAACGGTTAATGCGGGATTATTTTACATTGTTCTTATGGGTGTTTGGCCTGGACTATGAAAAATGAACGAACCATGCGGGAAAACGAACAATGCAAGAACGGTAGATCGGGGTTCCACTGTATAAGAATTAGATAGTAGAATTCGAATATGTAATTATTAATATAAGGGTATATAAATAAACATTTTGTATTTAACCCTTTGAGCCGTGAGCTAATTTTTACTAAATTAGGTTTTTCCTTATATTTTGATTATTTGTAGTATTGCAGCACACAAAAACATAAAAACCTTTTTTTGGATATGGACCAATCTGGGAAGAATATTTGTTATTATTTCAAGAAGTAAATATTTTTTTCAAATTATAAAACTCATAGTTAAAAATGTAAAGTAAACTGGTTCTTTATTACTTTTGAATATTTATCTAGAAGCTATTAGTTCGTTTTTGCGTCTAGATCTTTTTTCTCTCATCTGTCTACGTGTGCCGCTCTACAGACGTCGATTCCAAGAAGGAATCGATCCCAAATAGAATTTTACGCTCAATATTATATGGCTACCGATTTGTTTACAAATGTTATCCTTTATTAAAATCACTTTCTTCATTTGCAACACACAATAAAAATAATGTGGCGGCCAAAAGTCACTGGTGGATGTGTCTAGTAACCATATCTGAAGAAATAACAAAAATTATGAGAATGGCAATAAATAATAGATGACTAGCTACGCCGCTGTACGGGTACGGCAATACTCATTAAAGGGTTAACAATCAACAATTATAATGAACATATAATCAAAATATAATAATATCGACTGTGGAAAGAAAAAAGAATGTAACCCACAGTTTTTCAAAACAGGTTGTTTTCAATAATAAAAATGTATCAAACTTGATACACGTTCTATCAAAAGGATACAAGCTGCAAATGCCGAATAAGTATAAATTTAGCTTTTATGTTTGAAAAAGATGACCTTGTAAACAATTAAAACCAAGAAAAAAGACTAAAAGAAAGGTTTTTCCTAGAAAATTTCTTTAACTAATATTAGATTATGTCAATTAAACATCAGTTTAGAAGTCTCCGTGCACTTCAAGGTTGTGTATTATTCATAATTTGCATATGGCCCAAAATCATCAAAACACGTTTTTTGCGCCTCCTGTAAAATTTGATATGTGTAGGTTACGTCCTTTTTCCTTTCCACAGTCGATATACAAGATATCCATTCATAACTATGGGTATACTAAACAAGATATTAAAAAAATGTAATTGACTAAAGCCCATTTTGAGGCCAAAGATAAATTGTTTTACAAAAAAGGCATTGAGATGTTAGAAAAGCGTTGAAATGAATGTATCACTCTTGAAGGAGACTATGTTGATAAATAAAGTCGAATTTTACCTAATAGGTGATGTTTTAATAGTCATCATACAACTAATATGTGATGCATCCTATGAACTTATCGAGTAATAGATTATATCAATATATATTACAAATATCAAACAAACCCTGGTGGAATCACTAGACGTCTAAAAATTCTTTTCTTTTTTCTATTATCAATTGTTTGTTACACCTTTATCAGTCTTACTGGGCTTAGTTGCCCTGTATTAATACTTATTCTAATAGCTCATGATAAATAAAACCGGTCCTGATAAATGTTCCCTCTAAGGCAAGAGGTTAGCTGCACGGAAATTTCAAAGGCTGATTGAACAACTGTCTTGTAGTGCGCACGAACCCGGAATGAGTGCGCGGGGGCTTCCCAACTGCTACGCGGCTGCACAAGCGCAGTTTAGAGGGAACGTTGGTCCTGATCCTAATGAATAAATGTGAAAATAGTACAAAAGAGTGTTATTTTTTTATATAATGCCTTTCCTCCAAATATTAGGTAAACTTCTAAAATATAATGCTTTTCCGACAAGATTTGACAAAGAATTAAATGGTTCACAAAGACATAATTAGAAATTATATTTTAATAACATTTCTTATATATACTGTGTCTTATGGAAAGCCTGAGGATTTGTGATTATATCACTTATCTTTTTCCTCTCTATGGTTCAAAGGGTTTTCAGTATGGTTTGGCCGTGGGTTTATACAAACTGAAGTTGTAGATTCTCTTCATGATATCTTCTTTCTTCGTCTAGTTCGGGTTTCGAGACCCACCGCAGAAGAGAGGATGGAGAGTGAAGGGATTAGAGGGGTTGTAGTAACAACACCCTTCTGGATCTCAAAAAATCAGTAGGGGTGGACTTGCTGTAGTCCACGGTCAAAAGTGATTTGATACTTTCGTAGGAGTGATCAATCTTGTCACTGTAGAATTTCTTTGATAGTTTCACGATGTGATTGGAGAGTGTGTCTATCTCTAGGTCATTGTGAAGGGTTGCGTTTCGCATATACCACGGCACACGTGTAGTACCGTGTAGGGTTTTATTTTTAATAACCTGTAAACAGAGGTGGGCTGGAGGGGGCTCGGAAGGGCTCCCGCGAGCCCCTTGTTAAATTTTACTAAGGCCGGCGAGCCCCTTGTTAATTTTGGAGAAAACAATATTATCAGATCAAACTAGTACATAACTGCAATTTCTGACATATATATTATCTACAACAGCTTCAGTATACACAGGAGTATATTTTTAGTCATTTACATTGATTAGTTTACGGTAAATTTCATATTGTTACATATTATAATTGTATTAAGTAAATTTAAATACTGCATATAATTGCATAGGAGTATTAAAAAATTCACTTCTTCCACGGATCACCGAGAATTGTTTGGAGAATAAGCGAACCCCTTGTCAATGTATTGGCAGCCCACCGCTGTCTGTAAAGGTTCCAGCCTTTTCGCACCTACAAGTGCCCAGACGGGGCACGCTTTAGTTGACTTCCTTGTCTATTGTATGTGTATATGTATATATGCTTATGTGTGTACATGTATGGATATAGTATGTGGGAAGGTATATATAATGTGATTTGCAAATGAATGCATATGGTCTCCTCATGAACTGGCTTCACTAAGGATTACTCTCCTCTGTAGCGATCACGCCCTTCCGTCGGAAACGAAGGTGAAGAAGGAATGCAAATGACGAAAAAATTAGCGATAAAGGAGACTCGAAAAACTTGGACGCTAACGCCCCTAACGATGCTAATACCTCAACGCTAACGCGCCATAGGACTTAAAGCTCCATAAATTTGATATACAAAAAAAAGGTCATGATCGGTCGAGAGAGCATTGTATAGACTAGAGGAGTAATTTGCTTCTAATGGCAAGGTTACTCCTTCTGCCTATCATCGTGTATAATTTACCCGTGACGTGGACTGCTTTGGTGCCTTTTGCAGTTATGTGACTGTGAAATGTGAGCTTCAAGTCTAGCGTAAGCTTTTAAGCTTAACCATTTTGGCCCACGAGATACTTCATTTTTGCAATGGGATGCATTTTGCCTTTTTGGCATAGCTGTCGCGTCTCCGGCTAAAAACGACTGCCTTGCTTTTTTCTGGGAGTATTTTGATGCGCCAGTTGGCGTACCAAGTAACGATTTTATTGTCGGATTGTTCTAGTAGTGAGATGGCTCTGTTCCTGTTCTTAAATTATTTAAAATAACAAAATTATATTAATGTTATTTTGCATAAAATAAAATAAATAAAGTACAAATAAATAAGAAACTACCAATTGATACAAATCATCAGTCTTTAATAACGTTAGATCCATGTGTTTAATTTCTAATTTTTGGTGTGTCATAGATTGAATAGCATTGGTTTACTGCCAGAAGTCAATAATTAAAAAAACGTTGATAATAGCAATCTTTTGCCTTGTATTATCAGAAAGTTTACAAAAAGTCTCACAAATACTTATTCTCTCAATTAAAGAGAAATTTTCAAAAGTAAGTTACTGCACTTCATGACATTTTGCAAAAATCTTGTTACAACAAATATACTGAGTGACTATAATGATGGAAACATACTGCTAACACGCCACGCCACACACGACGCAGTCACACCCGATGTACGCCGTGCACACATGTAACACTCAATGCCACGATACATCGGCGCCACTCGGTTAACGGCAGTGAATCTGAATCTGACGTCTGGTCTCGTGACCTTTCTCATAATACAAATAATGGACATACTTTCCAATGAATTCGATGACAACTTAGAAGAAGATGTGATGAAAATGTTTTCTGTTTATTTTGTAAATAACAAAATGAAAGAACTGGCGATATTGGATTCACGAAATAAATCAACAAAGAAATAGGTTTGGTAAATTTCATACTCTTTTTGACGACTTGGTAAAAGATAACGAACGATTCCAAATGTATTTTCGAGCGAATAAATTGTAGTTTAAGGAAATACATGAATATATTAAAGGTGACATCATTAAAAAGTGTATAAATTTTCGTGGGAATAATCATACATGAGAAAATCAGCTATAAGTCTAAGCTAAGTAAAATACACAATAACATTATTTATTTTAAAACATATTCATATAAAAATCTAATCTGTCTAATGTCTCTGAGTATCTTTGTACAAAATATGCAAACAAAAAACACCTTCAACATCACTCTTCGAGGGTTCAACAGCAACTGACGCGTGTGATCACGTGTTGTCAGGGACACACTGGAACACACTGATCAAGTGGGTTATTTATCCCCACCACCGTCAACACGCATATCTGGATTGCTTGGATCGTGTGGGGTGTGAGCGCATCGCGTCGCGTTGGATGTTACATTGCGTTCCTATTCCATACAATACAATGGCAAGCATGTAGCTATGATCTCATCCAACACGCTTACGTGTCGTCGGGTGTTGGCAATGTGTCTCTGGCTTAAGGGTATTCAATTTGGCTTAAAAGGGTGTTTTTGACATAATGACTTATTTACTAGGAAAAGTTTGACAAAAAACGTATATTGTGAAACCCAACTCAGTTTTGACTGGCATGTCACTTAATGACTTCTAGTAGTAAACCGACGATAGTATTTATCAAGATCCATGTTCATATTTAGAACTTTATGTTTGTAATGTTGAAAAAGTATTGTTAAGGGAAGATTTTTTCTAGAAATCTTTGGTTTTAAAATAGATACGATGAACACTGCACTACGGACCCGACAAAGTGCATCCTAACTGCTATAATAATGTATGAATCATTTGCTAGCCATGTAAAAGTTTCACACCTATTTTTTAATTCAAAGCAGTTATTGCACCACAGCAATTTCTATATTGTTTTTTCTGATTAAGACCATGAATCATCAAACATTATGTCATCAAGTTCAAAGCGACTAATTTGTAATAGCTATTGCTAGATAACAATATGGTATGGTGGGATTAAAGTGTGCTAGAGCAGTGGTCTGGTAACTTTTTATTATCACAGACCCTCTACAACGTGTCTGAAATTTAGAATTAGAGCCTTAGAGTTTGAAGTACAGTTTACAATAATATACAAAGTGATGTAAATTGTTCAAAAATATTGTAAGACTTTCTAGATTATTCAAACAACAATTAATGCTTTTAGTTAATCCTCGGTTTTGTGTTTTTTAAAAGGGTCACACACATTCATAGTTCAAGACCATGAGTATTTCTTTTTCTTTTCTTTATTGCAGTCGTTACTGAAAACTCTTATTTCACAAAAATATGTTGACAAGAATTAAATTGATAGTTGTAGAGTTTTTCCCCGGTGAAGGATATTCACAAAGGAGCTCGTCATTCGTTTAGGAATGGCTGGAGCCACATTCAACTCAATGCGGGCTGTCTGGGACACACAGCTGTACTCGATTAAAACCAAATCCCACTTATTCAACGCTTGCATTCTGCCGGTACTGCTTTACAGTTACGAATTATGGCACCTGACGAAGACTCAGAAAACCGTATACTGAGCTTCGAGAACAGATGCTTGCGTCAGATAATGGGGGTGAGGTGGTTTGATTTTGTGAGAAATTCAGAGATAAGGGAGCGCACAAGACAGTGTCCCGTCACGTCAGTGGTTATGGAGAGACGTTGGAACTGGCTGGGTCAGGTGCTGCGGATGCCTCTGGAAAGCCTCAATCCTGCCTGCCTTTTCTTTCGACCGGTGGGATTCCGGCGTCCCGGATGTCCATCGGGTACTATCCATAAGATGTACTCGGCGGAACTGAGGGATGCTGGCATGTCATGGGAGGAAGCAAAGCGATTGGCGGGAGACAGGGAACAATGAAGGTGCCGCGTGGCGGCCATATGCTCCACATATGGAGCGAACATGGCCAAAGAAGAAGAAGAAAGAAGGGTATTCTGTTTTTATATTCTAATGAATTAGTCTTCTCCCATTGGTCAAAATATTAACAAAAAGATTTATACTTACAGAATTTAATAATGAGCTTGAAGTATTTAGATTCCTAGAGTAATTGTGAAACCAAAAGCTGTTCCCTGTCTATCCAATGTTTTTTTGAACTTAATAATTGAAAAAGTATTGTGAATATTGGGAATTTATAAATATAAAAAAACATTTAATCTCAGGTAATTGGTTGTTCCACTTACACATACTTAAGAATTATAAATACCAATTCCTCGCTCTAAAAAATCAATTTTATAATTGAAATTTAACAGAACAAACTATTCTTCTTATAAGTCGTGAATAAAAATACTCATATCCTAAAAAAGCTCTTGTTGCAAAGTTGCATTGAGTGCTGTTAAAAATGTTTTTAGTTATAGGTAAATAAAAAATAGCCCATAACATCGCCCTACTCTTCAAGTAATAAAGTAAAACAGCTCCATGCAATTTGAAATATCCACATTTTGATATTTAAGATATTTTTTCAATATACCAAAACACCGAAAATTGTTTGTAATGAATTGAAATATTATACAAAATCTGTCTAAAGTTTTTTTTTTAAATATTGATAAGTTCCAAAATTGATGAACCTTTCTATGATTTATTATTTTTTTAAGAAACCGTACGTTGTTAAAAATAATCCGTTTTTTATTTTAATTGATTTTTATTTATGGTATTTTATTTGAAATATCGAAGTACCGATTTTCATTGAGATAACAATTGGTCACATTTTTTTTGTAATACATACCGGTATTGATCTTTTTATTTGGTATTGTATGTCTAATAGCTGGCTTTACACAGATACTTTCACTTGCGTTTGAATAAAATATAAGCTATAAAGCAAAAAAGATGTGTATTAGAGAAGAGTGTTAAAAAACTTAAAGCTTAAAACACAAACGGTCTTGATTTTTTTCTGCAAACTGAGAAATAACTATTTCACACCTACGTTGTTTACCCATATTTTTAAACATACTCAACCACCTTATCGCGTGCGAAAGCATTTGTTTGTATAGCCTGCTTATCACACATAAGTTATAGTTCAGTATATTGTCTATGATAAATCTTTGTGCAAGATTAAAATAAAAGGTTTTTATATATATTATATGATTCTATCGATCTTGTGATATACTGGCTCCAAAAGAGTAATAAAACAAATAAACATTAAACTCAAGTTTCTAACAAAATATATTTTTGTATATGACACCAAAGCTTGTACAAAATTTTAATGTCAGACTACATTAAATTGTTCATTTTATATCTTTGTGCGGCTTTTGTATCTGCTTAAAAAAATCACACATATAAAACATACGAACGCCGATGATGCAGTCATCTTCAAACGTGGTAAGGTTGCGCCGTAATAATAATCCAAAGTAATAAAGTGACATCTAGACAATTTAAACATACATTAAGTTATAAAGGTTTTTTTTCATTTTTAATAAGAAATTGGCAGTTTATGATACTGGGCAACACTCAAAACACAACAGAATCATACATGCAAAAGGCTGGCAGCACTGGCAGCATCTATCGACAAAGATGCTTACTATAAAATTTTAGGTCGAGATATTCCCACGATGTGGCACTGTATGTCGCTCGACAGATAAGTGGGAGAAGGACAGACAATATTCATCGAGAAACAATATTTTCTGTGGGTCGTATTTTTACTCGATTTCTGCTGTTGTGCGAGACGTAGGTGATTCGAGCTGACATAATATCAATTTTGACAGGCATATGTTGCTCTGTAAATATTATCCCGAAGTATTCTCTTGCTAAAGCAGGTTTGTTCCAAATATTATATACAATTGCGTCTCTTTCAAAGTATATGCCATAGTACGGTTATATTTATGCATTCAGCTATAGAACCGCGACCGTCTCTTTCAGCATACTTTTTAAAATGTTTATGGCTGTTGATTAAATTCTTATAAATATTTTGAAGTGGCTTAAATACATATTATTTGAATATACGGTATACGAATATATTTAAACTTCAAAAATGTTGCTCGAGTTTTTTTGAAAATAATCCATACAATTTTTCTTAATTTTAAATATATTTAAAAATCTTAGAAGTCTTCAAGAAAGCAACTTTTACAGATGACTCCATATAGATTTCATCTGAACTGAAGAGATTTTCTGAAGTTTAAATTACTGTCATTTGTCAATTTTTGATTAACTCAATTGTAAGGTATCATTGGATACAATAATATACAGCAAATCATTATAATCCATGGGTACCACACAATTCATGATACAATTTCCAGTCAACAACAAATGATGATGCACCTGGATTGAAGGATTTGCATTATGAGAACTCCCAATGTCGAAAATGCTTCGAAAAATTAAAGAAATATTCCGGTTACAGTGTCCCTCTATCGCCATCTAAATTAATTTTGTTGTTTAGTTTTATGAGAGCTCTCGCTTTAATTTGAGGTTATATCTTAAGTATTTGAAGCATCAGAACATACGACATCCAAAATAAGTCAATCACCAGACACTTAAAATCTAAGAATGTCAACAAGCTTTTGACCAGGGCATGCATATTAGAATTACTGATAGTAAAATTATTGTGCAAACTTCAATTTAGCATCTGTTTTTATGCTATCTTCATCGGAAACAATGGTGCATTGTATTGCCACCTTCATACGTCTTTTCCTTCAATCATATTTGCTCTCTATGTGGTACATATGGCCGACATTCGGTAAAACCACAACTAGGTAACTTGATTTTCAATGCTTTGACACAATCTCATATTTCTTTCTATAAAACTCAATTAAACATTCAATTGTTACGAACTATACGAAAACCATTATTCATTTTTTATTTTGAACAATGATTATAGCTTAGATGTATGTCAAGCATATTGTCGGTATACTGTGTTTTGAAATAATCTACTTTTTGGAATATCATGAAGTGAACTGTCAATTTAGCGTGGCCAAATTTACCAAAAATAAACAGCTCAAATGCGTTCAGTCGTCAAATTGTCTTTGGGTAGCTGTAGAAATAAGAAATTTCTATAGCTAAAAAGCTTAAGTTATTAATAGGTTTCTGCCAGTAATAACTGTCAACGAAATTGACTTAGTACGCATTACGTACAAATCGACAATTTTCAACCGCCTAATAAAATAAACAAGCAACTAATAAAAGAAAGCAAGGAGCTGGTAGAAACTTTCTGGACTCGTAATTAGCCGTACTCATGCGATGAACTAGGAAACATTGTATGGAATTCCAAACATGATAAGATATTACTTTGTATCATGTTCTACTATCATGACTATCATTCAAGCAATGAACTTACTATAATGAATGTTATCCTTTATGTAATTCAAAACATGCTACTTGATCCTTTATCATGAAAATAGATAATAATGAGCATTCCTGTATCATGATATGGCACACCAATCATAAATACATATATTAATATTCATGTTTTTATAATTTACATATTTTGGTGATCAAAAATATGTATTTTCCTGTTTTGCCATCTCTAAACGTTTTATATCAATCAATGATTTTTTAAAAATGGCTGTTGAAAATACAAAGTGACAGGAACGGTGTTTGTTTCTCGGAGGAAATTAGTAGAAGACTTATTTATGTACTTGATGGCACAGACAATGATATTTTATTGGTAGTAGAAGACAACAATCCTTATTTCGATAATTGATAACCGGATCCTGAATCTCGATATGTTTAATACTCTGATGGTAATGATACTACTCAAGAAGTTTATATGTAATATCCCTACATTAATCCTCCAAGGACGAGCATGACCATGGTAACAGTAAACAACGTTATCTATTGATTACACTGTCCATCCTTTTTCCTACCAGAATATTGTTGCCTTCACTCAATTTTGGTTAAAGAGGATACTGACTTCAGCTATCAGTTGCGAGGGCAGACACAGCTATCAATAGCACACGCGATTATTTCAATTTATGTTTATTATTTTTTTCTTAAAAATAGACTTCTTGAAATTGTTATTTATATTTTTATTGAAATTATTTTGATCTAAAGAGGTCAAATTGTGAATATTTATTAATATTTCATATTTGGCTATATTTCAACCCCGAATTTTTGTGTGCCCATATGGTCACGCTCGTCCTTACACTAGGCCACTGTTTGTTACTCAGTCGCTTAAAATCTCTTTCGATGAGAGTAGTAGGGATGGAAAAATAGGGCAGGACAGGATAGGACTAGTGGTTAACTAATCGCTCTCGCTATGCCCCATTTAAGGATTGGTATGGTGGCAGGGAATTTTTAGACATGACAAACAGGAATCGATAAATCAATTGAAAAATGCTGTTCATATTGGGACTCGATCCCATGAAATCTGTCACGGAAGCCAACGATGTTGACCACTGCACCATGGACCCGACAAATATGCTTTATTCTGGGTATATCATTTTTTTTCCATGAAAAAACACTTTAATCAGTTATCTTTATCACAATGTGTAATTTATTTCAAAAATCAAATCTGCAATAAAAGTTTCTAAATATTTTTAACAGCATTAAGTAATTTTCCGGGTAGAAGAATGACAGACCCAGGACAAAGTATGTCTTACAAATATGTTCATTTACACATTCGGGATTAACAGTCAAATTAGCAGCCAAATCAACAGCATAACGACTGCTGGACGCGTATTTAAGTATTTGAAAACCAATGGTTGCTGGCCGGCGGACTCATATATGCGTATAGGCGAAGTATCTGGAAGCTAGAAAATTAAATTTGGTAAAAAAATCTCAATTAGTTTAAGAAATTATGGTGAATTTAGTAAAATTACAATTTTTTGCGAATTTTTCGCAAAATTGCCCGGCCACCAGGTGAAATTCTATAAAAAAAACATGCGGTCGTTAAGCTATTATCATCATCCAACTGACCAACATAGATAATTGGATACACAAGCTGAAATTTATCCCAATAAATGTCCAAATGAGTCGATAAATAGCATATGCACGTAAGTCCACTAGTAATTTTTTTTTGAGTTTTGATGGCAATTTATTCATTGTTAGCAAGGGAAGTCCTTTTATCTGGTTAAAAAATTTCGTTGTACCAGTGGCGTATGGTGTGTTAGCTTTGGGTGTGCTGTGTATGAAGATGAAAAAAAAAATACAAAACAATTAGGTATATGAAAAAAGGTTGACTAACTGAGTCACAAGCAGTTCTCATTGAATAACTTGTATAAAAATACCTCCATTCGGAGGACATATACTCCAGACTGGGAGCAGACATGGATTGAAAAAATATATATCAAAATGTTTTGAAAACTATTTGTAATTATACAAGTAAAATAAAATAAAGAAGTATAAATATTAGTAATAAATTATATAAAAAGTATTAAAACCAAAATATTAATGAAAAATGACCTATTAGAATAATCTAATACAAAAGTAGAGATGTGAAATTTTCAAAAGAATGCCCGAGAAACCTAATACATGACGTGAGAGCTGTCAATAAAGAGAACGACTCTCGACCTTAAAGTTGCGTTCAAAAATATTCGCTCTACGCTACGCGTATCTAGACTGCGCGACTGTGTGCAGTCGTATGGGGAGGCAGGTTGTGCGCTTGGGACAACGCTCGCCTTTTCAAATACGGTATACTACCGCGCAAAAAAATTACTTTAAATATATTACTCCATGTTCTAGATTTACGGGCGTGTGTTCTGGGTGTGCAACGCACACCTTGCACACCCTGAATATACACCCCTGGGTTGTACATTAGTTAATTTTTTTCATAAGTGCCTAAGTCCAAGCTGTAATGTAAATCATTCCTGCTTAAGTCCAATTAAGCCAGTCACAAGCAACAACCCAGTTTTGAAATTGTTTGTTTGATGACATGCTTTAAATCAGCCATCGGCAAAGTGGTGGTTCAAGGACCACTAGTCGTCCGTGAAAGAATTTTGGTGGTCCGTAGAGAATCCATTTTTAAAATTTTTGTACTATTAATTGAACATTAATAATTTGATTGCAAATAAAAAGTTTTATTTTATCAACTCGGTGTGTTCTTTGATAACTTTTTTCCATATATACTTTTAAAAAATCTTAAAGGTGGTCCGCGGTATTTAAAATGATGTATTTAGTAGTTAGTGAGGTTCTAAAGTTTACCGACCGCTGCTCCAAATGACGGTTTCTCGTCTTTGTAGTGTGATTTTTATGTTAAATAGAAGATAAAATAACATTTTTTTAGTTACATTATACTTGAAAGAAGCAAAGATGAAAGGAAAGTGAAAACAAAATAAAAACACTCAAGTCTACACATATTCTATCAAAACTGCTTAAGTCCATAGTAAAAACATGTTTTACTTTGTAACTAATGAAAATATAACTAAAAATGTGTTGTTTTGTTGTTAAATTAGATATTTCAAATTATATTTGAACATTTCTTTTTTATTAGCTCAAGAAAATCATTATAAACTAAAAAGAAATGTTATCCAAAATTTGTTACTTATGTGCGTATGATGTTATCGACTCAAATATACATTTACTATTGATACAATAATTGATACACTTAAATCCTACCCACAATCAAATACAACATGATACTTGGTTGCTATTACGTTTTGTAACCTAACACTAATTATATTTTAGACGTGTTAGGTTAGGTTACATTGTATTATAATCGACAGTAAGTTATTGCCACCATTTCGGTACTAGATAAAATTGTTTTATTTTGTATTCTAGAAGTGGTTATATTTGTAAAGTGTCCGCATCTTTACTGTTGGCGTAATCCTTTAAGCTTACTTTTGTAAGATATCATTTCCTACGTTGGTTGCTTTGATCTGTGATTTTGCTTTTATTATCAAAATTCTTTACCTAAATCTAAACAGGAAAACCATTTGCAGATACATGATTACTAAGTGACTTGTTTGAATAAAATTTTAATATAATTTTTAATATAATTTAATATAAATTAATTCAAATCATCATTTCCCAAGATCTGTATTTGTGTGACAAATCACGTTTTGTATGTTTACTCCTCAAATTGGATGATGATTTTTTATGGATGATTCAGTATTGCATTATTTTATGGTATAGAAAGGGCTTAAAATAAATCAAGCATGATCCTTCGATCCGTTGATTTATAGGTTATTGTTTTCTCCTGAATAAATGTCAATAATATTTTGCAGGATGGAAGAACAGGAACAAGTCAGTAATTCAGAAAATGACAGCTCGCCGGAGAGAGATCCGAAGAATCGCATGGTCAGAGAGCTGAAATCTCTTATGGACTCTGCCAAAGAGTCTAAGATCATCAGCGAATCGACGCAGATTTCAACTAAGATGAGAAAGTCTAGAAAGGATCTAGACTCGCCGGGGGCTTTTAGGTCTGACAGTGTAAACTCAAACACGTCGCAGAGCACTGATAAGATCGATGAGAAACGTAAGATGAGAACTCAGAATTCTGAATTTGCCACTAAACATAGGTTGTTTCTGAAAGCCGCGACTGGCGCCAAACGATCTTCGACTAATTTGGACTCCACCGGCGAGTCGACTATGGAAAAACAGAAGGATGCCGATTCCGATGCATCACTGTTAGTGGAACGCAGTTATCAGGTAAATATTATATATACTATTAAAATTGTTGACTTTATTTTTCCACTCCTTTAGCATGTAACACGTGTTCTGATTCTTTGAGAAACATCTTCTGACACGTTAATACTTTATACATAGGGTAGAAATGGATCCTTAAGGCGACTCAGCAGGAATGCAAAACTTTAATTTGACCTACAGCATAAATATTGCACTGACTTAAATAGGTAACCACCACTATACGTATTTTTACAGTATCAAAACAAGCAAAACATTTTTATATTTCATTACAAAAATAACAATACCACCTAACACACGAATGGGTATTTAGACAGTAATGAGGTATTGGTACATGGTAGCAACAGTAAGCTATCGTATTTCATAAATTAACGGTTTTTGCCAAAGGTAAATTACACAAGAAGCAAAACAAACCATACAATACAAAATTCTCAAACTTTCTCTAATATATTTAAATAATTAATTTTTTATTTTTAATTTTGTATAACCTATTTGTTATGATATTGATTTGATATGATTTGTTATGATATTGATATTGATGAATACAGTTTTGAAAAATAATTTTGTTGCATAAAAAAGATTAAAACATAAAAAAATATTGACATAATAAGATTAAAATAGAAAAGTATTGAGTAAAAGAATTATAAGTTGCAATTGATAGTTATTTTAGGTTCGCGCTATAGTTTTGACTAATCCGAAAATTATCTTCACTTTGTCTTATATTTCGTGTTAGACAAAAAACTTCGATATTTTTAAATTATTGTAAGTTAAGTAATCGTTCTTAGCAAATCGATTAAACATTTCGCACAGTGACTTCTTTACGTTTTTTATTAATAGCGTCTAAAATGTATTGCGGATTCCATATTTCTATTGACCTTGTGAATGTAGGATCCAAAATCTCAGAATGATCCGTTGGTTCCAGATAGTGGCGCGAAAAAAAAAAATATTTTCATATAATTTGATAAATCGGTTCCAAATTCGTGTAAAAAAGTACCAAAAATGTATGAAAAAACTTAACAGTGCCGTCCAAAAAAATCACGGAAACTCAAAATCGCGTAAAAAAAAGGATTGGGTGTATATTTTACTGAATGCGCGGAATAACAATATTTTTTATCAGAAAACTTAATTGTTCCACTGATTGCTTAGAATAAAGGTAGACATCATTAACTAATAGCTTGACGATTAATAGTTGGTCTGAAGACGCTTCTCGAAAAAGCCAAATACGTGTTACAATTTGTAAACGATCAGTGGAATAACAAAGTTTATTTGTAATAAAATGATTTTTTCTTAAGTGACTACCGAAACTATCGAAAATATTCATAATCCATGTTAATAATTCTTTCAAGCCATCAGCAAATTTTATTATGTGCTTATTTTTACTTCAAGTTTATATATAGCCTAACTCAATAAGGAAGAAACTAAATGCATATTATATCTGATCAAAAGAAGTTATTCAAATAATTTATATCAAATGTATAAATATATTCGTATTTTTTTATAATGTTTGAGAACTTTCTCTCTTTCGCCAATATATAAGTTCAAAATTCAAAGTTGTGCCAAGAAAACATAATACTAATAATATTAAAAGTAATTCAAACCATGTGATTGATTTGAATATTAATGTATTGTAGGTATAATATTGTTACATAATTTGGTAAGTTATTGAAAAAATATGGTTTTCAATCATTCAATATAATGGATAAATTAAAGTCGTTAAGTTATATCGGCTGCATCGGACTAACTTTGTTGGGTGGTACAAAACAATGACTTAACCTTTAGAGGTGTATGGACGTACATGTACATTGGCGCGTTGGTATATATATTTTTCATATATCAATTTCGAATATTTTCTAGCATTCTGTTTTGTTCAATTATAAGTTTAAAAAAACACGTTTGACGGTAGAAAAATGTATTCAATTAAAAAAAACTCTACGTTGCAAAAAAACATGGTTTACCATCTGTATATTATGTAAAAAATATTTACTATTAACATCTTACGTTTTCCAATAATTTTGAAGTTTTTTTTCCATTTAGATGACTTTTATTCAACTACTGTTACTATTATATTGAATAGAATCTCTTTTTAAAACCATTGCCGAATAATTATTTCAAAATGCTTATCCATAAACTAAAGTGATACTGGTTTTTACAAGTATTTCGACTGAACAAAACATTATTGTATTATAAATAATAATATTATTTATCAGCGCTTTGGGCAACCCTAACCCCAACCGATATTTAACCGTTTTTTATGGTAGTGTAAAAAATATTGCTTTGATTCATAACTCTAATATTCGTTGACCAGTGATTAAATAAATTTGAAGAAAACATTTGACGCGTCCACTCTAGACCAAGCCTCATCACAAACTGAACTCAAACTGAAGAATAGTAGATAAGAAAAAGACATCCCCGAAAAATGGTTACCATTTATTGATATTATTATTTTTTTTGCTTTTAAATGTAAACAATAAAATGTTTTATCATTCCAATTTTTTGTAGAAGTATTTATGATCCAATTATGCTTTAAAAATCAGTCAGAAAAAGTGGGAGAAATGGTACATTTCAAATGAATGTACGATCATTATATTACATAAATTGGAAATTCTGCTCAATTCACTTTCTTAAACAAACCTTTATCTGCATTTCTTTCTAAGACATTAAACTTCGGTATCTTACAATAATCTCTAAAAATGATCAGGACGTAAAGCAGTTTTTCAAATTCCGTGTCAACGTTTTGCCGTGTATTCTTTAAAATATGACTATTTTCATGAAAAAAAAATGCAATAGTGTAAAAAAACGTTTGGAAAATGTAATTATTGAAAAAAAAAAAATTTGAGTGAACGGTTCACGAGATTTAGTCGACGGCAAACGATCGATTTACTCTGTTTTCAGGCGCCAAGGAACTATATCCTCTTAACTATTATTACTACAAAGCCTATAGTCCTGTACTTAAGATTGGATCTGTGAAAATAAATAAAGTCTTAACTGGATGGCTGCCACAGATGAGATATTTCGTCAAATTTTACGTGCTCAACACGCCAGAGACGAGTTATCTTGTCAATAAATAATTAAATTAATAATTGCAAATTATAGCCGGTGTGCTAGGTACAGACGTACTCTTTTGTATGACAGCCAAAGGGTTAACATACATTAATAAAAACACAATAATCCTTTGTACTTCATTCCACTTTATTTAATATGTCAGGACCGGTTTCGCTCATTACGAGCATCGTCAACTGATAAGAAATATAATTTAACAGTGCTATTTATACAAAAATGAACAGTTATAAACAACAATTGGCATTGAAAAGAAAATACCAATTACATTAAAAGTGATTCTAAAATAGCACAAAATTAAAATGTTTAACACATCTAACATATAATTAAAAAGTCATCTCAGATTAATAAATTTAGAATGGGAATTGAAAGTAATTACAAACATAATTAAAATTTGGGAATTCTTTGACAAAGTGATACAATAAAAATAATGACATTAATAATGACAATAATATAGTGAATAGGCTTAATGATAGTTAAGAAAATTTCCCCTCTTCCAAGTAGTTGGTAAGTGTACATACTTAAACAAAACTTACTTGTACACTTGTACTTGTACACTTACCAACTACTTGGAAGAGGGGAAATTTTCTTAACTATCATTAAGCCTATTCACTATATTATTGTCATTATTAATGTCATTATTTTTATTGTATCACTTTGTCAAAGAATTCCCAAATTTTAATTATGTTTGTAATTACTTTCAATTCCCATTCTAAATTTATTAATCTGAGATGACTTTTTAATTATATGTTAGATGTGTTAAACATTTTAATTTTGTGCTATTTTAGAATCACTTTTAATGTAATTGGTATTTTCTTTTCAATGCCAATTGTTGTTTATAACTGTTCATTTTTGTATAAATAGCACTGTTAAATTATATTTCTTATCAGTTGACGATGCTCGTAATGAGCGAAACCGGTCCTGACATATTAAATAAAGTGGAATGAAGTACAAAGGATTATTGTGTTTTTATTAATATAATGCCTTTCCACCAAGTATTGACAGTGAACACCCTAAAAGTGGTTAACATACATGCTTTCATACACTTTCATAAAGCAACAAAAAATTCAATTTGTGAAAATATCTGTCTACAGATTTGTAAGATTCGAAGAAGTTCTATAGTGACATGGCGGATCATCCCAACTACATTGATTACCTTTATACAAACATAGTGCGACCGCGGAGTGTCCTCCTACCAAACCCCCCTAGCGTACCCCCCCTGATCCACTACACTCACCTGTTTGGTTGTCAACAACTTCTAAAATACTAATCTCCAAAACCTGAAAAAACCAAAGACCACGCACATGTCTACGCTCCAGTAAATCCGAGATGTAACGCGGGAAAAGCATCATCAAAAAACACCAGAAAGAGAAATTGGAGCCGGCTCCACCGGCCCCAGAATTTGATGGATAGATATCAAGCAAGGAGATTTGTACAGTGACACCCCTATATATTGTCTCGCATTCATTGTTTTCCTGCATTTAATGTTAACTTTAAATATTTATTTTCATCATTAGCTTGGAGACTCACCTATTCATCTTTTTTTTTTGAGGGGCCTTTTTATAATGACAAATCACAGTTCCATTGTATGTATAAAAATATTACTTTTTCTTCAAATTCACAGTTGGACATGTTGACATCGTTTGAAAATCGCCAGAATCTGCCGATTGTGCGAGAGGTGAACGGACGGAAAGTGGACCCTTTCTGTTGGCGATGTCACATTGACGAAACCACGGTGCAGTGCTCCATCTGCCCGAGATCTTACCATCACAAGTGTCTCAATAGCAAACTGCTACCGCAGAATATGGCATTCTGGGCCTGCTTCGAGTGCAGCGCCACAATGAACGCTGAGGACATCGGAAAGAGGTCAGTTTTTCTTAGAATTTAATGTGTCCCGGAACTTTTAATGTGTTTAACTTGTCCTGGAAACATGCCAGTAATCCAAATCACACGACGTGAACTAACCCAAAAGAAATAATGAAAACTCACTTCCATTTGTTCCACAAATGCAATCGCTGCTGAACGATTTAGAGCAGTGGTTTCTTTATGTTACTACGCCTTCCTTTGAAAAAAAAAATATTTCGCAGCTCCATCCTTTATTTCATACAGTAATAAAGACACGTTTTAAAGGGTAAATGAATATTTTGAACTATTCGCGCCTCCATTTGCAATTGTCCACGCCTTCCCAGATTGGAAATCGCTGATTAAGAGAGATTAAGTGACTATATAACAAGAGAACTGATTGTTACTCAGTTGCTCACCTCTCTTTTTCGAAGAAAGTAGGGGATAAAAGGACATACATAAGACAAAACAAAAGGTTGGCTAAGACCTCTCGTTACGTTTTTAGGATCGGATGGGTGAAAGGGAATTTCAGATATCACAGCCATACTTGCCTCTGAACAGAAACCCATATATCCTTTGAAAAATCAATTTTAAAACTGTACGTACTGGGGTTCAAACCAGAGAACAACATAACGGAAGCCAACAATATTGACCTGACGATCCCCCCCATTAGGAATCCATGTTTTTCACATTGGGAACGTACGTGGTTAAAAAACATTCTGCCAATACTGTTCTTTGGTAGTGAATGGATCAAGAATGATTGCGTTGTGTATCGATGTTTGTCTTAATTTAAGAATTAAAAGATTGGGAATAATACCATGCAGCGGCATAGGAAGATGAGAGGACTAGTTGATTCAGATGCTTGGAAAGAGTTTCACACTGCATGTCCCAGACTGTTCGATGATATAAAATTTCACAATATTTTAAGGTAACCCATTCATTACAAATTGTTTCAGAACATGTTCCATAACACTATTTACGCAGCGCTGCAACGTTCCGCACTGTCCATGCCATATTGTGGGACATTTCACATGACTCGAGATATTTACAGTCGGTTTATGGTTTACGGCGCATGACAAAACATGCAATGTCAAAATCTTTGTTTGTGTATTGTTTGCATCCAATAAAATCAAATAACGTTCGTTTGGACGCAACACTGACCAATATAACCTCAATGGGTGATGTTTCTGTGACCCCTCGTATGTTCGAGAAAATGTTCTGGTACATTGTTCCAATGACATGAACGTAGATGTTCAGGGTCATGTCCCGGGACATTTGTTCCCTAGTGAATGGGCCACTTTACTGTGTATGTTTCATAGGAAGTGTTTCGACGGATTGTGTAAATGTTTATTTTTACCAAGTTGATCAACTTGTTTCAGAACACCAGCGATGGAAAAGATTTCCCAGACAAAGCTAGGAATCCTGCTGAAGTACGCCACGCAGCGGATGATGAGCGCCAAAGGGGTAATTGCAAATTCTTTTTTTCAGTTTTTTAAATAGTCACTAGAAACATGCATAAAGTTAAACATTCCTGAGGGTTTCCGGTTGTCAAATGTGTCATTGATAATGAGTTTTTTTTAAACTCATTGTGATAAAAAGTCTCATTTAATAAAAGTTAAACCGTTAATACAAGATAAAATGTAATCCTTATAAGTATTGTATCGCTTTATGAAAAAGTACATATCGGCACCTTTCTGGCAGAAGTCGGTGCATTGATTAAACCAGTTTGTCAAAACAAACAAATAAATATAATTTTTGAAACTACTCACTACTCGAATCTGTGGGCATTCCCATAAGCTTATCCTTTTCGCCAGCAATGGCTTTAAACTCAATGATACATTTATTTCTTATATAAACACGAAACATTCATTTATTAAGCATCAGTTCAAGTTCATCCGTGCACACTTGAACCCCTGAAGATGCCGAAAGGCAAAACCCAGGTCGTTAGTGACAAAATCTGTGAGAATGTACATAGTTTGAACGATTCAAATTTGTCAAAACATGCTTTTTGTTAATACTGATTAGACGGCAGGCAATTGTCCCTGCCTTTTTTTTTATCTCTTGTTTGCCTCAGATCGGCATTTATGCATCTTTATTTTGATATTATAATTATCTATGTAACATACAATATCAATACACTTGAGCCTCGTATAACACGGTTTTATACAACACGGTTGTATAAATTGTGGCAAATTTTTCATACAACACGCTTTGTATAACACGGCTTCAATTAAAAAAAAAACAAAATTAACATGTTTGATTTGTATGTCATATCGTCGGATATTCATTCATGACGTCCATGAAATATTGGAGGATTGTACGTTGAACGAAGAAGAATTAATCGAAATGTTGGATGAACCTACTACAATTAATGACTCGGAAAGCAGTTGCAGCGAAGAAGCTACATGTTTCAAAATTAAAAACAATAAATGACGGCTTGGAATTGGCTATTAAATTAGAAAAAATAAATATTGAAAAGGATTCTATAACAGAAAGAAGTTCGAAATTTAAGAGGGAATTACAACAAATTTTGAAACCTTATAAGAAAATATGCAAAGATTTACAGGCTAAACGCAGACAATTGCTAATTACCGAATTTTTGAAGGCTAAAACCACAAGAAATCCAGAGTCCTCCGATGATGATGAAAACTTACAACCGATCTCGAAAAAGAGTAAAACATGTAGAATTCTAAGTGATAGCGGTGATGAATGAATGCTTATTATGTAAATAGAACGCAATCCCTAATTTTGTATGCACTTCAAACCTTGTATAACACGGATTTGTATTACACAACAACGTTTTTGTGGAACCATATAACCGTGTTATACGAGGCCCAAGTGTATTGTAAAAGTTGAAACTTTTCATTTGCTGTTTTACTCAGAACTGTCAATGTGTTACTTACCAACTTTTGATAGAACAGTGACAATATTGTTACAATACAACTGTATTTCGTGTTTTACACGACACAAATTTTACTCTATTGCCACTATTCCAAAAGTTTCCTAGAAGCAGGGAATTATTTCTTTTGACTGTTTATAATATTTCAGTCAGAGCCGTTCCTGCAGCCAGTTGATTTGTTAGAATTCCCTGACTACGAAAAGTACATAGTCCATCCGGTGGATTTGAAAAATCTGCACGCTCAAGTCATGAAGAACAGCGTCTTCGGCAGCACCTTTGCATTCCAGTCGGAGGCCAAGTGGATCGTTCACAACAGCATCATATTCAATACAAGTGAGTTGTCTGTTCTCATTTATAAAATGCCCTAGTCACAATTAATTGACCTAAATCCAGACTGAATATACAAAAAAGAGCCGAGGGTTGGCTGATCTGTGACTTCACTTCCATCCAAAATACTAGAACTCCGCGACTTCAAATCCAGCACTACCAGAGTGTCGCAGCATCTGTGGCAGCATAATTTTGCGCCCTGATTGCTAGCGTCGCAGGTGTTGTGATAATGTAGGAAATCTTTTACATACAGGACTGATTGTTTTATTAAAATATCGTCTGTTACTGTTACCTCTTTACGGTTGTCAAAACAATTAGGTCTAAATATTATAAACATCGATTTTTCAAACCCATTGTGTTTGCTGCTATGGAATTAACCGGTTTGAAAGATGGCGGGAAAACCTTGAGACTTCGCAGGTATCATATTTAAGCTATATTGCGTCAGGACAAGAGAGAAATCTTGATTCGAATTTGATTATGTTACGTCAGATATCAACTCCTCAAAAGATTTTAAAATTTCAGTTGCTTTTATTTCTTGAATGGTGTGTGAAATTTTGTTTTTGATAAATATCTATGAGCTTTGTGTTGGTTGTTTGGTAAAAGCGGTAGGTAATAAATGTCTAGATATTAAATAATTTATGCATTTCCTAAATGTAAAAGCAAGTGATTAATGATATGCAATTTAAAGTAACAATATAACGCAGGGATATTTACATAGCACAGTTCCAATTTGCCAGGCAATAACAGCCATTATTGCAGAGTGGCGTCATGGCATATCAGTGATTTTGATGCTATGTGGCACTTATTTGTGTTTTTAGTGTGTTCATTATGCATTTGGCTTCAATGTAAACCAAACCAATTATTTTTATGTGTTCTATTTATTACGGCACATTGGAAGGGAGCATTTTGAATAGTGGTACAGCATACTGCATTTTATTTGTTTGTTTGACAAGTTGCCGATTTGCCAATTTTTTCAGGGCATTCAAAACTGACCAGCATCGCCAAATACATCTTGAAGGTGTGCAAAGAGGAGATGGCCGAGATCGAAACCTGCCCGGAGTGCTATCTGAACGCCTACACAAAAGACGACTGGTTTATACAAGTCTGCGAGAGGCCGCACATGTTGCTGTGGGCCAAATTGAAAAGTAAGTAATTCATTTTACTCGTGATGTCAATCAGTTTTCATATGGTGTCTTTTCAACAAAATACGTTGGCAAAAGGTACACGTAATGCGAGAAGGTGACCTGCTTCAGAGATATTCCAGTAATGCGTAATTGTATTTCTAAAATGAGATCTGTTTCCGCAAACCACAATTTGTTATTTAATGTTTTGTGAAACCAATAAACAGGTTTTCCTCAGTTCAGCGGAACTGAGGAACGCTGACATGTCGTAGGAGAAACCAATACAATTAGCGGGAGACAGGGTATCATAGACGTGCCGCATGGCGACCATAATATGCTCTACATAGGAAGCGAATATAGTCATAGAAGAAGAAGAAGATCTATTATAATACATATTAAAAGGCAAGCAATTGTCCTTGCCTATCAATTCCTACCATTACTTGTGTCTGATCGGAATAAATCTTTCTATATTTTGATTATAAAATAAAATACGGAGGCTAAAGACTCTATCCTAAAAGCTTATATTGTTCATTTGTTATTTACTCAGAATTTTCAATTTGTTACTTACCAACTTCTGTCAGTCCGGCAACGAACTGTACACAGAAAATTAAAAATATAGTTACAAATCATAATTCTGCACCAAATTAACCACTTGGATACCAAGCCGACACATGTATCCGCAACATATGCAAGCGAACATGGATGTCCATAACATTTAAAAGATCAAATACTTGGTATTCTAATAGAATATAAGCAATATGTTGATGAATATGTGTAGTGCCATCTATACTGAGTCAATATAGGTTTTTAAAATATCGAATTCGAGTGTATATTAGGCAAAATTATTTTTCTCGAAAACACGCAGTATTTCTGGGACATATTAATGATTTATTTGCGCTGTATTCAAACGGTTAAATTAATTCATCAACACATCTCATCATCAAATATAAATTAACACTTTTTTTGGATACGGATTAATCTGGGAAGAATATTAATTATTATTTCAAGAATTTTTTTTTGAATCTTAAAACGCATAGTTAAAAGTTTAAAGTAAACTAATTCATTATCATTTTTAAATATTTTTCTAGAAGCTATCACTTCAAATTAGGGACGTGATCTTTTTTTGCTTTTATCTATGTTCATGTGGCGCTCTACTGATGTCGTTTTCAGGAAGGGACTCGACCCGAAATGGAATTCTACGCTCGATATTATATGGCAACTGATTTGTTTTAAAAATATCGACGTTTTTTGAAAAATCTTTTGTTCATTTGCAACAAATAATGAAAATAATGTGACTGCCAAAAATCACTGAGAATAAGAAAATGGCAATAGATAACTGTTGAAAAAATACCTTAAATATTCCTCAAAGGGTTAAATATGTTAGTTGATTCATAAAGCACAGCTGTATCACGCGCTGTAGCTTCAAACCACTGACAGATATCAACTCTATTCTAGGTTATCCTTACTGGCCTGGAAAAGCGATGGCCGTATCCAACCAGGGCTTGGTGGACGTGAGATTCTTTGGCGCCCACGACAGAGCCTGGATTCCAATCCGCGAATGCTTCCTGTTCAGCCAGCGGGACCCCAACACAAATAACAAATTTAAAAAAACTGAAATCATGAAGTCAATCAAGGTAAGAGGACTAATTTTTAATCGTCTTCAGCTTTCCTGTATCACTGCAAATAAATGAGTGGATTGCTTTCGATGTGTTCATGCCAAATGATTTCATTGTTTGTGTTTTCAGGAAATAAATCTTCATATAAATAACATCAACACCAAGTACAAATTATTTATTCACGCTGATTTTAAAACTCCCTATGAGCCTTCTGAAGAAGACGTTCAACTTAAAGCGATGGTATGTATTGTATTGATTATATATTTTATTGACTGTATCGAGCAGTATCGCCGCACAGTTGTGGTTGCATCGTCTAAGCCAGCGACCAACACGCGGCCCAGTTGAAGATTTTCTGCGGCCCTATTGGAGTTTACAGCCTTCTACAAATATGTTTTGTATGTTGTTATTCATAAATCTAACAAAACAAAGCAGTGACGTGAATTTGCCAAATTTATATCAAGCATTTTGTGTATGACATCCAATTGGTTTCATGACAGCTGGGTCACAAATGGAGTTAATAGACCTCCAATCAAGCATCGAGTTAAAATGCATGTTTGAAGAAATTAAACGTGAGTTTTATCTGAAATATATCCTTGAGGATAAATTTTCAAAATTAAAAAAGCTGGCAATGTGCATTACAGCTGCATTTGGACCACATATCGCTGCGAGTCGTTCTTCTCAAAATTGGAAATAGTAAAAACGAAATGTCACAACAGACTGGCCGATGAAAACTTAACCAATCAACTGCGATGTGCATCGAATAAATTACCAGTCGATATAAAAAAAATCAAATAGTATGAAAAAACAAGTGTTACATTAATTATTAAGTAAATAAAATGTTTTGATAATTGTTTGGCTGTTATAAAAATAAAGAAAGTATCATGGTAATTATTAATTAATAAATTGTTTTTTATGCGACCCACCACATACCGGTAATATTTTATTTGGCCCGCCAAACGATGTCTGTTGGACAACGCTGGTCTAAGCGTTTACTGGGGCTTAAAGGGCTTAAAAGGAGTGATGTCTTTCCACTAAATATGGACAGTGAACACTTAAAAAGTGGTACATCAGATTGATTCAAGATTATTTTTTTAAATTGGATCGTTCAAAAAATAATGTCTTCATGGGCTGTCTTGTCCTATCGTCTGTAGTTTGTCATAATCGGTGATATCAGCGGCTTAATTGGAGATAAATTTCATTCTGTGTTTAATTTAAAAATTGAATATTTTCAGATTCCATTGTTCAAGGGGCCACCGAAGTGTTATTCCCCTTTCAAAATTTCTCCGGAAGATGTTAAGGTTTGTTAAATTTTATGACTATTGATTTCACTGTTTGTGCTAGTATTTGAGAAAAACGTATTCTGATTGATCGTACTGTAAAGAAACATTCATGATCAGTCCCAATGTGGAGCATATGGCCTCCTAATGGGGGTATCTCAACCAAAGTTTTTCTACGAGAGTAGTAGGGATAGAAATGATAGGGCAGGATAGGACTAGTGGTTGGCAAAACACTCTGAATTGTGTTATTTTAGGATTGGAATGGTGGAGGGGGGGGGGGGGAATTTTTAGACATGAAAACGTCCATGCCTGCCAACAGAAATTGAAAAATTGATTGAAAAAATGCTGTTCGTACTGGGATTCTTACCTGTGAGGTCCAGCATAGAAGCCAACGACATTTACCACTGCCATAGACCTGACGAAATAGATAACAAAATGATGATTATTTTCTACCGTGGTATGACCGCTTATTTTGCTAAAAGCAGAATTGTTTCATGAGTTTGGTTTTGCCGCTCTTAAATTAAATTGGTCAACTTTTAAACTGAAGAACATTGAATGGAAATTGATATTAACCCGTTGAAAGCTAGAAAAAAATAACGTTTTTTGTCCTGTAAGCTAGCCATTTTCTAAAAACTAATAAAGGAAAACTTAATATTCATTTTGTGAGTCCTTAAGAGATGTCAGGCCCCTTTTCAATTATGCAAACTCTAAAAAATATTTATTGACGTCATAATAATGACAACACACTGGTAGGTAGCGTGTGCGGTTAGTATGTATGCGAAACACCGGTGGGTCATTAGCTTTAGAGTGGTTAAACAACACTTGGACGCACTTATGCGGCCATACTCCTCAAAGGGTTGAATGAATGTTTTCATTCCTCCCCACCTGATAAGCCAGCCTTCTAATTGTGCGTAAATTGATCTATTTCAGCCACCCGTGGACATCAGCAACTTGAACATGCAACCAAAAGTTGTTATCAACAAGGCGATTTTGATTCAGGACGACCCTATTCCTACAAAGTAAGATTTTGAATTATAATAAACATTCATGTCGTCACTATACTGCCAGAAGTTGGTAAGTAACAGATTGATAGTTCTGAGTAAACAGCAGATGAAAAATTTAAACTTGTTAAATAAAAATATAAAATTTAAGATAACTTTGATTATTCCACGTATTGTGTAACTAAGTGTGACACGTGTTTCGCGTCTTTCAGAGGCATCTGAATGCCTGAGATGCCTCCGAAAGAGGCGAAACACGTGTCACAGTTAGTTACACAATACGTGGAATAATCAAAGTTATCTTAAATTTTATATTAAAATGAACTTCCACAAAGTTACCGCCGAAACCATCGAAAGTATTGTTAAATAAAGCCTCTAGAGCAGGGGTGGGGAACCTTTTCTTATCTAAAGGCCGCATTCATTTTTCTGATTCGACATAAGGCTGCAGTAAACATTGACTAGGGAATCTTGTATATATTATATGTTAGGAATTTACGAATTTACACAAATTTACAGAATTACAGAATTGGCCAGAAGGCCGCACCAGAGTAGCCAAAAGGCCGCAGGTTCCTCACGCCTGCTCTAGATAATTATATTATCAAAATATAATGGGAGTATCGACAAAAAGGTTTTTTTTTACGAGAACTGCTTGCTACTCAGTTGCTCAACCTAGAGAAGGAATTGAAAGGATAAGGCTAGGACAGGATTATTATTTAGTTATTTAGAATTGGAAGGATGGTGGGAGGGAATTTCCATGTTCGAACAAATTTGAACAAAATGGAAAAATGTTTGAACAAAATTCGCAAAAAACATATGTTCCGTCGCTGCCTGCCGATGTATTGTGTTAGTAAAAGAAATTCCATTTAGAATTCGTTTGTATTTTTTGTTTCGTGTGTTGCAGGTCGGGAGCTGTGGTAGAAAAGAGGACAGCAAGTGTCGACAGCGCCGATGGGATTCTTCAGAAGATCGCTTCTAAGAACTCTGTACTGTAAGGCATATTTTTGCTTCTTCTTCTGAATAAACATTAGAATTTTTTTACTGTTTTTACTATCATTTCATGTTGTTGGGACCATTTGATCGTCCAAGATGGATTTTACAATATTGACAGGTTCATTTATTAATTTATGAGCCGATTTATAGATTTGTGCTTAGATCGGGGATCGCTTCTTGAGAAACAGGCCGGATAATGTACTCAAAAACGTTGGGGAGCCTGAAAACAATATTGTTGATAAAATAGGAATTAAAATGTAAAATATTAAAATCACGAGTCCGGATTGAAATCTTTAATCTTTAGAAAGCCGTCGTTTGGTGATCGCTGGTTTAGAGATAAAATATCGTATGTCCACAAATTCATAATATACTAAATTAAATTTGAAAGTTTGCTATGTAGATTTTGCGATTAAGTTAAGTTAAATGGTTGATTTATTTAACTTTCATATTTGATAAAAAAAAAAGTTTTTTTCCACACTGCATAGTGTAGAATGAGTGAACTTTCTGAACTAGAAAGAAAATTTTCATTTGGTTTAATGATAAATAATTTTTATAATTTAAAAATATAGGCTTTTTTTATAGCCATCGATATTAAAAATCAGATTGAATCTTAGAGGGTCGGTAGGTTTATGGGTATAGGTTTTTGATCACTGGTTTATGATGCATGGATGTATGACGTCCGAATTCCCTCTTACGCATCTGATGTTAAAAACAGCATAGGAAGAACGATTAGCTGACACATTAGACTGGCAGAACTAGTCACGTCATTGTTTCATTCTTCTATCGTTCTATCCATTCTTAGGTTGTGTTACCGATTAACAAGCAGTTCTCTGTTGAGAGAAATTACGTGAGTTGTTCACATGCCCTACATTGGGAGTGGAGTTCCCCACGTCTGTAATATGGTCTCGTTTCCTAAGAAATTGAATTTTGTGTTTTGCGTCCCTGGACTTGAAAAATGCCCTTGTACCACCGCTGAGGTTATAGCTTAATGGTAATATATTTTATGTTTTTTTGAAGGACTGAATCCGAAGAAGACGTAAACGACCTTCCACCTGGTGTTGCAGCATTAAAAGAAACCCTTGCTAATCCTAACAACACTATCACAAAACCTGTAGTTGCTAGAAAAAGAGCTCGAGTGTTATCCATAGACTCGTCTGATGTGGCCAAAAAGATGAAACCTATCCCAATTATGTTGCTGAATTGCCAAGAAAAACCTAAGGAACTCCCGAAATCCAACATCATGCTTGAATATAAAGATGCTCTGCGAGAAGGCAAAGCCCGAGAGGCGGAAGAGAAGAAGCGTCTCCCTGATAATGTCATTAAAATCGGAACGAGAATGGCGACAGTTACTAAGATGTTCAAAACAAACATGTTTAAAACAAAAATTAAATCAAATACTATCGATAAGAACCATTCAAAGAGTTCTCATACCATTTCTAGGAAAAGTAGCGGGGAGATTACTCCGCCCATCCGTAGACTTGCTGAGAGTGACATCTCTAAAATCAAAGTTTATCCCGGGACTGCAAAACTTACGCCAAAACCTGTGGAGACCGTTAATAAAACACAGAATACTAGCAGCGATGCAACTGAAAATACTCAAACGCAAGCCCGACTCGATTCTCTTACCATTTTGAAGAATTTAAAATTGAACAACAATTCTCTTAGTATAGCGCACAAAACTGTTAGTAACGGAACGGTATCTGTCAAAAGTTTTGCTAACGAAAGTTCGCAGAAGTCTGTTAATGAAAACGGCCAACTGGGTTTGATATCACTTAAAGATTTGACTATTAAAAAGACAGCGCCGATTGATCCGAAAGATAAGGACGCGAAGGAAAACGACAGCTCGGAAATTGAGCTTATAGTGCCGAAGGAAGAGCCGATCGATTTTGATGACATCCCACTGGTGAGTGCTGTCCAAACTCCCGTTGCCGAGGCACAGAATCATCTCTTGAACAGCTTACACCTCATGCCAACGCCTAGTGCGATTCCTGACAGTGTTGCGGCCAATATTAAAGAATTGACTATTAAAAAAACAGCTGATATCGCCCCGCCCAAAGTTAAGAAAGCGGTTGTAAAGAAAAAAATCATCATTGCGACCAACGTGAAGGAGTTGACTGTGAATAAAGTCCAGATAAAAAAATACAAAAGTCCCGCTGACTTGAGAGATGAGAGCGTTTCAAAGGCTATTTGTGAAAACCAATCTCCGGACAGTGCAATACATCCGAAAATAGGCCAGGTGTCTGTTGGACAGGTTAAAAAGAATGTAATCTCTTTGAAAAACATCCGGAACCTCACTGATACGTTGCTGCAAAACAATGACGGCGACCAAGCTAGTAAGGCTACGCTGAAAGAAAAAAGTGTGATTTCGACGGTAGTTACTTCTCCATCGAATGTTATAAATGTAATAACCGAAGACCCTACGCAGAGTGATGGCGCTGGAAAAGGTGACAAACTACCGTCACCGCAGATCACGATTTTGAATCACGCTCTCGCACGCAGCCCCAAGGGTGTGGCGATAGCTTCAAAGTCAACCCCTTCAGGTGACAATTTTACTGTTTTTAAAAACGTTTGATGCTTAGCTGCTTAGTAGGCTCTCTACATATATAACACTGTCCTACGTGAACATAGTCAAAGCAAAAATAGCAAATGGTCTCTGCCGAGTGTCCTTTCTGACAAATAGCACGCAGCATGCAGTGCAAAGCGGCGGTGTTTGCCATTTCTTTATGTCAGATATAGAGATGATGAAGTTCTCCTTGACCATGTCTTTCTAAATACATATTATTACTTCCACTTCTTTGATATACAATGGAACCCCGATCTACCGTTCTCGCATTGTTCGTTTTCCCGCATGGATCATTTATTTTTCATAGACCCGGCCACACACCCATAAGAACAATATAAAGTAATCCCGCATTAATCGTTCCCCGCTTTACCGTTTTCCTCGATCTATCGTCTAAATATTTTGGTCCCGTCACAAATATTATCCCGATTGACTGTTTTCGTTGAAAATTTCTCATAAATAGTCCCGCCTCGCATTTTGTTTCGCATTTTTTTTTCAGTGGAACCCCCGATCTACCATCTTGCTATTGATAGACCGTTTTTGTAGAATATTTTTTTGCACTCATAAATACAGTGGAACATCTCATAACGAGTTTAATTTGTTCCAGAATCTTACTCGTTATGTGAAATACTCGTTATGCGAAACAATTTTTCCCATATAAAACAATGTAAAATACAATAATGCGTTCCATGACGGAAAAAAATCATTTTTTAAATTTTTAACGTTTATTCAAATAAAATTACACACTTATAAATTGTTATGGAGCGTAACAACCTGGAATGTGACTTCGATTTGCAAACGACAATTGAAAAAATGACTAGTTTATTAATTAGGACAAATAATTTATTCTTTTTTACTAGAAAGATGTCTTGACACATTTGTTTTTGCCGACGCTTCAAAATTTGGTGAAAATGTGACAGCATTATCATTGAATACATTTGTAAAACGCATAGCCACCTCCTTATTAGGGTGATGCTTCTCAATGTACGATGCAACAGTTTCACATGCTTTCTGCTTTTCTCTTATTGTGCCAGAAGATTGTTGCTCGGCTACTTCGTCCTCTTCCACTAACAAACTCTCCTCCATAACTTCTTGCTTTGAAAAACAATGCAACTCCATAAGCTCTTCTGTGGTTAGTTCTTGACCGTGCTCTTCCACAAGCTCATCAATATCGTTGTTTTCCACCTCCAGTCAGTCCTATGGTATTGGCCAAAGATACAATCTCGTTGACTGTAGACTCCACAGGTACTGCTTCAAACTCCTCAAAATCACATTCGACAACGCTCTCTGGCCAAAGCTTGTTACAAGCAGAAGTGAGGGTCCTCTTGGTAACCCCATCCCACGCTTTGTCATTCATCTTGAGGCAAGCAACGATGTGAAAGTGATCTTTCCAAAACTCTGCGTCACTCGTTATGCGAAATATTGCTCGTTAAGAGAGCATTTTTTTCACAATCTGTTTTGCTCGCTATGGGAATTACTCGTTATAAGAGGTGCTCGTTATGAGAGGTTCCACTGTAGTCTTACATCGCAACTCAAAAGTCAAAACTGAAATACCTAAATGAAGAAAAGTAGAACTCTAGCCGAGAAACTGAAAAAAAAGTCAAGACATTGGAAAAAAAATTTGTAGAAAAACGAGTCGAGATAGCAAAAAAGAGTTGACTTAGAAATGAACGCGATTTTGAAGGGTGTTAAATAAAATTTAAGTGCCAAACTGCAAATAGACTACTTATTTTGTATTAAACAATTTAAAAAATTATTTATTCATTCATTCTTTGTAGTGAAATAAATAAATAAGTTTTTTGAAAATTTAACATTTTTTTGGTATTATTTGAAGATTTCCCGCATTATCGGTTTCCCGCATTATTCGTTCATTTATTACGCTCCCTTGAAAAACGTAGAATTGAGGTTCCACTCTAGTTGTTTCTGTAAAATTTTGTATTTTAAATATGAGTTTGCAAATAAAAGATATAGCGATTCACACATTAAAGCAAATTTTTGTATTTTTTCTTGTTAAACGGCTTGCTTTCTTTTGCCTTAACAGTCCATAGTTTTTTTTTGTATTAAGAAATAAATAACTAAAACTTTATTCTAATCTCTATACGAAATCAAGTTATTTGAATGAAATCACGTCATCCGGAGTCAAGTAGTTAAAATACTGTTACCATCGAAAGTCTGTATTGTTTTCAGGTCCATTGAAGCGGAAAAGAAAACTATGCAATCCTCTGCAGTATGTGGAACCAACGACCGACACTGCTCCAACTTCTCCGATTGCCACCATGAATACTAGGGGAACGCGTACTGATGAGCTCGTGAGTAAATCTTTATCAAATTTGAATCGTTCAAATTATGTACACTCCCACAGATTTTGTCACTAACGACCCGGGTTTCGCCTTTCGGCATCTTCAGGCGTTCAATCGTAATATATAATAGCGCATATAATAAATAAATGTATCACTGAGTCTAAAGCCATTGCTGGCGAAAAGGATAAGCTCATGGGAATTCCCAAAGATTTGAGTAGTGAGTGGTTTTAAGAATTAGATTTATTTGTTTGTCGGAAAAGGTTTTATGACTATATTTATATAGGGTACAGAAGTGGCGACCCCGGCATATGCAATATTTCATTTAAAATCGGAAGGCGATACAACTGTGCCCTGTTTATTTCCAAAATTTCCTGGTAAAAGAGCTTATGACCGTCCGTATTTGGGTGTAACATTTTTATCCCTTGTTCCTGATTGAACACGTGTCCTTCTGAAATTCAGTGATTAGCAAAAGTCTTTATCAGAAAATATTCGACAATAATTATTCATTTGTGGTATGATGACAACATTATCAATTCATCCTTTCTAAGTCATTCAGATATTGTTACCTTACTGGATAATGTGGAGTTATTAAACAAAGCAAAAATCTTTATCAGAAAATATTCAACAATAATTATTCATTTTGTGGTATGATGACGACATTATCAATTCATCCTTTCTATGTCATTCAGGTATTGTTACCTTACTGGATAATGTGGAGTTATTAAACGTGCTGTTTGTTGCATTTAAGCTTTTATTGTTGACGGTATTGACTTTTCAAAATAATTTTACTACAAGCAGCATAGATACTTGCCAGTGCGAAATATTCGATCTAGTCCTCCACGCCAGCAGTTTTGCAACCATTTGAAATTGTATAAAAAATGATTTGACTTACATAATACAAAAGGACTAAACGATTCAGCTACAGGACAGAAAATAATCATAAACAATGCTATTGATAAAATATTTTTTTTGTGATTTAATGATCTTTATTTTCAGCCTGCTTCCAAAGAATCGCCTCCTAAATCTTCAAGCATGAATCCTATCAACGGCCTTCCGCCAGGACTTGAACCTCCTCTTCCGAGCTCGGCGGGACCTGTCCACAAGCTCATGAATGAAAGTTCTTCTAAGGTGTGGTAATCTTTGTTACGGCTATTGTAATTAACATATTAATTTACCCATATAATAAGTAATAGTTAATACCCCGTTGTTTTGTGCAGGTGCTCGAAGCTGACTTTTGACACCCTTAAGCATTTTTTTTTTATTCATGTCCGCTCCCACTGTGGAGAATATTAACAGAACTTTTTCTACGAGAACTGTTACTTAGTCGCTTAACCTCTCGTTTTCCAAAGAGAGTAGTGGGATAGAAGAATAAGGCTAGTGACTAGTGGTTAACTAATTGCTCCCGCTAAGCTCAGTTATTGAAGGATCAGAAAGGTGGGAAAGAATTTTTAGACATCACAAACAGAAATCGATATATCGATCGAAAAAATGCTGTTCGTACTGGGACTTGAACCCGTGGGATCCGGCACGGGAGTTAACCGCTGCGCCATAGGACCCGACAACCATATTAATTGACAAGAAAGGGTTTGATAAAGCAAACGAATTCCAAAAGTATATTCATTAAAGTTAAACGTGTCCATTTTTGTAGTTCATGTGAATAATAAAGACATGCCGGTGGAAATACGTGGAGCGGGCTAATTTTTCACCATAAAATTTCATAAATTGTGATGTCTAACCCAGTGATTCCCAAACTGTGCTCCATGGCTGCCACAGCAGTACAATGAAAATTTTCCTATAAAAAATATTATTAATATTATTTCTTTATAAAATATTACTTAGGCCAATGTTTTGACTGATATTTTCTGATATATTACACACTTCTGAAGGGCGCCGGGTACCGAATAAGTTTGGAAACTGCTGGACTAACCTCTCTTTTATAAATGTTTTTAATAATTTGTACGGATTCGAGTGTTTTACTGAATCATAAACAATTATTTATGTTGATTTTGCCCCCTTATTGTTTGGGTCGTCAACAAGTGTTGACAAAGACTTTGAGACACAAGGAAAAAATAAAAAGACCAAGTTTTGGTTATGAATCTCTATGTTTCTACTGCTATCAAAAATATGATTTTCTTCTAGTTATTCTAGTACATAAATTAATTAGTTTTTTTTTTACTTAAAATTTCAGATCGCTGACTTCTTCCAGCAAATGATAGTCAGCACACTCGAAGATCTCGGATTGAAGGATGGAGTCTCGCCCGAAGCGGCCGTCCGCACCATGCAGATGGAGCTGGAGATTCTGAAATACAACCAGACGATTTTCTGCAACGACATGAAAGCGGTCACCGGTGAGATTGGAAATACGAGAAATTAACTCCCAATAAACAATATGCACCTTTCAAAATAAATCTGTTGCTAAATAGATGAAGTTGAACGATAAATAAAAAATCAAATAATCCATACAAAATATCATTCAAAATTACAGTAAAACTAAAAATACTTTTAAAATAATATATATTGTTTTAGAAAATGAAATTCAAGTTTGAATGAATTTTCAACCATTTTGGAACGAGCTGGGTTTGCAAGTAATAGCCTCATATATGATACGTGCCGAGTAGTACTCTGCGGATTGGGACGATGAGCGACTGCTGATAAATCCGTATCATGTTTCAGATGCCAGAATCGAAGAGATGCGACAAGTTTTTGAATCTCAAACACAGAGGGCGGTCATCGAAGCGAAACAGATTGCGGAGCTTGAGAAGACTGCGGCGGTGACCAATACAAAACTGTTCCAATGGTAAATATATTTATTTCTATCTTATTTGGGAAATCTGGCTCTGAAAGCCGCATGCAGCTCTTCATTGGGTTAAGTGCGACTCCCAATATGTCTTGATAAAAATAGTTTTAATACTCTATATAGCATTAAAGATTTGTGTAGAAATTTAATTAAATTTATGTATTTTATTCTACCTAAGAACGTGACTGTGATGTGGTTCTTTATATATATGAAAATCTAGAATGTGGCTCTTGTTGCCCTCATGTCATATCCGGTCTAGATCTATTCTTATGCACATAAGAATAGCTCAGCTAGGATTCAAGGGCATCGACACCCCTACCGAATGCAGCAATGTTAACTACTGGGTTACAGGTCTTCTTATTGGAGAGATATTGTAAATTGGCCTATAAACGTACGTAGTTAACAAAAAGCTATGAAAGCTTACTCTTTTTTTTTTAAATTCTGCACCAATGTGGTGCATATGGCCTCCTAATGGAGGTATCTTAACAGATTTTTTTTTTACGAGAACTGCGTTACTCAGTCACTCAACTTCAATTTTTTCAAAGTGAGTAGTAGGGAAAAAAGGATAAGTCTAGAACAGAACTAGTGGTTGGCTAATCGCTACAGCTACATCCAGTTATTAAAGGATCAGAAGGATGGGAGCAGGGGTGGGTTAGAGGGGGCTCGGAGGGGCTCGCGCGAGCCCCTTGTTGAATTTTACTAAGGCCGGCGAGCCCCTTGTTACCTCAAGAGAAAACAATATTCTCATATCATTAGTATATAACTGATATTTATAATTTGTATATTATCTACGACAGCTTCAGTATATATACATAATAATACATTTTTAGCTATTTACATTGATAAGTGTACGGTAAATTGCATATTGTTACATATTATAGGTGTATTAAGTAACAATCGATTGCTTATTTAAGTATTGCATATAATTGCATAATAGCAATTAGAAAATTCACCCTTCCTCAGAACAATGAGAATTGCTTCGAGATTAAGCGAGCCCCTTGTTAACGTATTGGCAGCACACCGCTGGATGGGAGGAGAGGAAATGATGTGAATTGACATCACAGACACCCAGTCTTCAATCACAACTTTAAATTGAATAATTCTCAAATTCACTGTGTTCTGACCGGGAATCGAACCCAGACCTACGTGATCGGTAGAGCAAGCCCTAACCAACTGGGCCACGCTTATTCTAATTAATCTTAATCATTTTTGTAGTCTAGCGAGAAGGTTCTAGGTGCATTTGGGCAGGTCTCTTACTATGAATGCCCTGCAATGATACTGTTATGACTTTTTCAGGTGCGCGTTCTGTCACAACAAATCTCAATTCTTCTGCTGTTGGAACACATCGTATTGCAGCTATCAATGTCAACAGAACCACTGGATTTCGCACACTGGACATTGCGTGCAGACACCCAAAAATGGGACGCAGGTATTCAGTCACTTACTGTTGTATGACTATACAACCACTGTTTGAAATTCTACAGTCTTCTTGTGGTCTGTCATGTAACCATTCAGGCTTGGCAATATGAAATTGATTTTCTTTTTTACGGAGACTAGTACTGTCAATATTAATTATAATTAATACGTTTTATAATATCTTTTTATTCGATTAACCGTTTGAATACCGCACAAATAAATCATTAATATGTCCCAGAGATACTGCGTGTTTTCGAGAAAAATAATTTTGCCTTATATACACACGGATTCGATATTTTAAAAACCGATATTGACTCAGTATAAATATCACTACACACATTCATCATAATATTGCTTATATTCTATTAGAATACCAAGTATTTGATTTTTTAAATGTCTTGGACATCCGTGTTTGCTTGCATATGTTCCGTACACCTGTGTCCGCTTGATATTCAAGTGGTTAACATTTTGGGAGCTACCGTAACTTTGCTTTTTTCAGTTTGAATGAATAAATTAATGTGTCCAGCTTGAACACATTTATTCAAAGATAATTCCTTGAATTCAGAATAATCAGTGTATAACACTAGTGGTAGTCAAGTAATCTTCAATTTAAATATATCACTGAGACCGCACCTAACCGGTTACTGTTGAAAGGTCTGGCCGACGATTCATAGGTACTCAAAAAAATAAACAATTTATCAGTTGATAACATTTTCGAATCAAATCAAATACAATAAATTGAATTTGAATATATTCTTTATAGTAATAAAATTAATTTAACGAATTCGGTTAAATATTGATCTTATAAATGGAAGATAAAGCACACTTCCGTCTCTGAAAGTGGTTTTTCATCAGTATGCACAGCACGTCAACATAGTTTGATGGGTTAATTGCAGGGCTGTGGAGTCGTGTAAAAAAAAGATGACTTCGACTCCAAGGATTTTTTTCAATAATTTCATTTTAACTTATATATATGCACACCATCAGATCATCTTTAGTCAGCCAAGCATGAAATGACAAGACTTTGGATTATTTTGTTTGAATACACATAATTAAATATATTTTTCAAAAAAAATTGAGCCGCTTATTTTTCTCGGCTCCGACTCTGGCCAATATACTGCGACTCCGACTCCACAGCCCTGGTTAAATGTCATACTCAAACCAAATAAACAACTTTTTTTTAAAGAGTACAGTATAAATAATATGAACATTTTCTTTATATCCTTTGTATTAAAATTATAAAAATTAAGCTATGCATTCTGTTTGAAAACGTTTCTTGCGTATCTTTATATTGGCTGAACTGTAAAGATATTCGTGCTTTGAGTTTGCTTGCTTCAAACCAGAAATGCGTACATAACCTACTTCTTCTAGTGGGCCGCCGCATTAAAACAAATTATCATGTGTTAGGGCTGCAAAGAAAAATTAAAATTTAAGTACACTAAATCCTCTTTTACACAGGTGATACAATCCTTGTAAAACAACTGTTTTACAATGGTGGTTTTTAAATTGATGTATTATAGATTACAAAACAATATCTTTAAACTTTAAAGTATCACACTATGATTACAAGGGATGTCACTATATGCATGATATTTAAAAAATATTAAATACGTTTCTTGTGGCCTTTAAACCGCATGTCAAATACTGCGTCTAAACACGCACATTTTGTATGGCCGGCCCTACGAGCACGAAATTGTTTGGCGTGTTAATACGTCTGTGGCAGAGAACCGGTTAAACTACTTCGCTGAATTCAGTAAGGAATAGAAAACATGGTGTTAAATAATCACTTACCTTCCAGGAACCAAAGAAATATGGTGTACTGACCAATGCCTCAACTCTGCCATCATTAGCGGGTACAAATTACACGCTTCGAGAGAACGTGCCAGTCCTGTCATCGTCCAACGTCAAGACTATGTCCGTGCAGGCCGACGGCAGCATTATAATCTCCAGAAAGGTCGCCGGAAACCACATCCCTCAGACGATTCAAACTCTGCAAAATAGTAAAATTGTCCAGAGCTGTGATATAGATGTCAGTCCACCGAAAATGAAGGCTGTCGTCATAACTAAATGTAGCGCAGCGGGACCAGTCGGAAATGCCAAAGAATCTCCCACCCAGGTTGCAATTGCTGCTAACTCTTCGGCAGCTCCCATTCGGCTGGGCGTTACTGCTCCTATAACCGGTAAGAAAGTAAGAGTACACAGTGACATTGAATACTTTTAGTATTAGAAATATAATAAGTAAAGGCATGTCAAATGTACAGTAGAAAAGCTGACCCTCTGACATCCTACTTGACCGCTTCTGCCTTCATGCTTTCTCGATAACATTTTCTGCTTACCCTTGTAGAGCTTTTGTACGAAGCTACGTGTCCGCTGTCAGATATGCTGGTTCACAAATTCACGAACTCGACGAGAATTTTTCAACACCAAACATGTTTTTTTAAATTTACGTTGCATTCAACAGGTGCCGAAAGAAAAATGATCCAAAGAAAGTACATCAAGATCGCGCCACGCCCTCCCAAGACACCTCAGCGGTCAGGTGCGCCTGAAAAAGAACCCCAACCCGCAGTAGATACAACCCCTGAAAATGAAAATACGCCTGTTACGAAGGCAAGTGACCAGGTGGCGATTGCAGCAAACAACTCTTCAAGCTCGACGCCTGACGATGACTGAAGGCGGAAGGCTCGTGAAAGCCCTATCGCAGCAATATGAATATTGTGAATCTGCCTGTATTAGGGGTTGCAATAACGGGGATGAATATAATTATACCCGTATCACACAAATAGGTCAAAATAAAAGTAATCCTACTCCCCGTACCTTGATTTGTGCAGTGGGAAGGCTCTACAAATTTTCACTTTGTTAACACTCAAGTATCGATTCGTCAAAAATAGAATCGAGGAACGATGGGGTACAATGTGACCCCAGACAAATTTATTTGCATTGCATTGATAGAGGTATTATTGTAGATTACAATAAATATCAGCTAGATATTATTGGTATTTAGCAAATGGCTGAAATAAGAAAAATTTTGCAATTCGAATGTACCCGAAGATTAAATAATCTGTTGCATTTTACATAATTATTATTGAAAATACGTATTTTTCTTGGCCGAGTTCACATGAAACAATTCGAGATATGGGTGTATCACATTGATTATAAGACACGCCCCTGATTCATAGACAACAAGTGCTTCTTATAATGAATGTAATATACGGTAATAATTACCGATAATGGGGTGCCGTAATGATTGTGAATTCTTTTATGGGTGTAACTTTTGCATGTTACAAAATAAGCACGATAAAAAACAATGATTAATGTCAAGACATGTGCCTTTACGGATAATATCGTTTCGTGTCGAGGACGCATGGTATGGGTAGCGGCTGTTTGGCAGGTCATAAACGCTGCACGCCTTAATTTTATTGTGTCAAATCAAATCACATTTTGATTTTGCTTAATTTTATATACTAAAATACTGGTATTTTGTGTTTTTTTAACCTTTAGAGGAGTATGGACGTCACATGTACGTCGGCACTATTTTTCTGTAAATGAGTATGGAAGTACTTTAAACTCAATACAGGAGTGTCTATCTGTAAGCATATATACGCTCTAAGTATGAATTATGTAATAGGGTAAAAATATCAAGGTATTTCAGTTCTACAATTATTTATTTGTTATATGTTGATAGCTATTTCGGCTTTCGCCATCGTCAGAACTATAGTTCTAAAAATAGTTCTGACGATGGCGAAAGCCGAAATAGCTATCAACATATAACATATAAATAATTGTAGAACTGAAATACCTTGATATTTTTACCCTATTAAAATGGAGTTCTACCAAGTAAATGCCAAATCAATAAATGAATTATGTACTTATATTCATTGAGAAAAAGTCACAAAATTGTCATGTTAATAAAAGGCAGTAAATTAAAGTAAGGTCTGTATAGATCTATTCACTCCTCTAAAGGTTAATATTGAATCAAACATAGAAATTACGATATTGTAGCCCTTATTTGTGATAGCGTATTTTGTAAATTGACAATCCGTCTTCTTCTTGGGAATCAGTACACAAGAATGAGATGAATTGTGTCGATGGGGAGAAATACACGCCCTACAGTTCTTCCTTAGAATAAATTATATGAGCTAAGATTTAACTTAAGAAAATTCCTCTTTTTTTTCAGATCTGAATTATTTTAGTTTATAGTTGTAAATAAATTAAAAATTATGTTGCTATCGAACATATTAATATAAAATTGAAAATAGGTACAAACCGTTGACCGAACCTTTTATTATTATTATTCACCTGAGATTTATACATCAACAGGTGTTAACAGATTAGATACTAAGGTTAGGTTCAATAGTAGGACATTTAAAATTGTTCATGTAATGACCGAGACAATACTGACATTTTGCTTAATTCTTTAGAAGTTTATTGGCATATTAGCATTTTTTTTAAATTATCTGATAACAGGACCTGATTTAACACATAGCTGCAAATTCGATTTTTCAGAATTGTCTGACTAATGAACTGGACTTTTATTAATTTATATTGTTTGATAATGTTCTGTAAGGCCTAGGTCTACAATTGACGGCGTCGGCCTCATACAACATTACCTGACTGGTTGGGTGTCTACACGCTACATGCAACGTGATAATGATGCCACACTTGTTCATTTTCATAGAAACGCACCGCACGCGGCTGACGGTGTTCATCGTGGACCAGCGCCTTACTTATTAAATAAGTGGTCGGCAAGTTTATTTATTGCAACGTTCGACAATGTTCTCTCTAAAACGAGGGGGTAGCTGAGCGAAAAATTCAAAGGCTGCGCGGGCCAATGCAACAAATGTGCGGCATAATTTGTCTTGTTATAATAATAATAAAAAAAAAATTGATTTGCGTAGTAAAAACTATTATCATTCGATAATTCATAAAAAACATTTTTACTAATAAGTCTATTAATTAAATAAAATGTAAAAATAACAGAACTCATTCTATTTTTTTTAACATGTTTTATATATTTTTATTTTTTTTTTAGTTTTTTACATCGTTTCTTACAACTAATCCTCATATTATGAACATACTCCACTTAGTTTTTTTTTGCTCTGATAATACATAAGAATTTTATTCTCGTTAAATAATTATCTAAATGCTCAATTTCTAATTTATTACGGTCAATTAGTGAATATAAAAAATATCATCTGAATAGTTGTATTGGAGTGAGCTCCAACCCGGAATGAGTGTGCGGGGGTTTTTAGCTTAGAGGGAACATTGACTGTCCCCCTGAAGTGCTTTTGTATGGCAAAAAGCACTATGTCTTAATTTTGCTCGGTGAGGGAGTTGGGAGATTCAAATAAAATCGAAACAGATTCAAACAATTTAATAAAACATATTATATATATTTTTCTATGGTGATTATATAAAAAAAAACATTATCGATACTTATCTGAATATCCTGTCTGCAGGAAGTGATCTAAATGTGAATCAGTTAAAAATTAACTGTACTTCAGTTTTTAATAATTTATATTCGCATGCGTATTAATTCTTTCTGTTTAACTTTTAATGATTGTTATATTGAGGTTTAATTGTAATTTTAAACAACTAAAAACAACATCTTCACACATACAAAGTTTAAAAAAACATAACATTTATCTTCATATCCGAGCCTGTAGGGTTAACCTTTTCCATACGGTACTAAAAATCCCACTCGCACCAGTGCGTACAGTACGCACATAGAGAAGTGCACCGGAAAATATCTCTGTATTGATGAGTCTATCCCTGATATGTCGACAAATTATGTATTATTATATTACGGAGGAATACTGAGCACCGTATCTATTATATTTCTTATCGATATTGACATTATTTGAGTCGTATTGTAGTAAATACATATCGCAGGGAGGGAAAGGTTAACCACAAGAATTGTTTTTTTCTAAATTAAAATGTACATGTTATTAGCACATTATGAATCACAGTCACAACTTATTTGGGAAATGTCCCGGGACTCAAGACAGCAAAAAACCCGGAACGTCTCGACACAGAATCCCTAGTGTAAATCAAAAACAGGCTTGTGCCATAATAAATGTTCACGATATTTCTTCATTGAATATCTTTTAGCTTACATTTTAAAATGTATATTTTTAGTCAAAAATTCAATTTTAAATGTTTTATTCACCTTTTATATATTACTTATTACGTATGTCAATTTTTTACTAAAAGACAGAGTTATTTATTTCAAACAAGACAATCGTATAAATACACGATGGAGATAACTTAGTTTGATAAATATTACACATTTTAATAATTTCTTTATAGGAGAAAGTGACAATTATGTTTTAAATAAATATTATTATATAACGCAACATAGTAAGTCATACTAATCAAAAATCTCAACTAAAGTCAGTAACTAGAGATGACCATGTTTGCTTTCTAATATTACAGATATTTTTATGTAATTTTGCAGATAAAGCTTCTTTTTATTATTTTAGGTAATTTTATAAAAAGAGTCTCTTCTGTATTAATTGAAAGAGCGTTTGACGTATGGTTCAGATTTGAGTCAACGGAACGCTTCCTGGTCCCGAATGGCCAGTTGTCCCTTTATGGCTTGGTTCCATCGATTGATAAGACAAAAATTATATACATTATATTTGAATACTTTTTTCTAAAGCGCCACAAAAGTACAACTAGAAAACAAATATTAGTTTTCTCTAGGTAGGCAGATGTTGGTAAAATATGTAAATAAAGAAATAAAAACAAACTCTCGGTTCCCATTGTATATGTGCCCATTAGAGGTGAAGTGAGCCAAGTAGTATTTTAGTAAAAAAAAATGCGTTGTAATATTCTACACATCTTAAAGCAGGCATGGGCAACCTTTCCTAGGTCTGGGGCCAATTTATCATTCTGTCTCAGAGTCAAAGGCCGGACCAAATTATTAAACATAATAAAGTAATATTAAATTAAATAAAACACTTTGCTACTTTCTATATATTTTTTTTATTTATATAATGAACGACATAATATTAATATATATATACTGATTACAAAATTTAGTGTCAAGATTGGCCTTGAATTACGAGACTAGCAATATTGGGTACCTAGAACTATTAATTTCTTTCTCTATTATTTCGCTGAGATGTATCAGGACCGGACAAAATAGCTCGGTGGGCTGGTGGTCGCCCATATACAGTGGAACCCCGATCTACCGTTCTCGCATTGTTCATTTTCCCGCATGGTTCGTTTATTTTTCATAGTCCCTGCCAAACACCCATAAGAACAATGTAAAATAATCCCGCATTAACCGTTCCCCGATTTACCGTTTTCCTTGATCTATCGTTCAAATATTTTGGTCCCGTCAAAATATTATCCCGATTGACCGTTTTCGTTGAATATTTCTCATAAATAATCTTACCTCGCATTTCGTTTCGCGTTTTTTTCAGTGGAACCCTGATCTTCCGTTCTCACTATCTTCGTCTTTATGCATGGATCGTTTATTTTTTACTCGACCAAGACCCGCCCTGTAATAGCAATGTTTAGTAATTCCACATTAATCATTTCTCGATTTACTGATTTCTTCGATCTATCATCTAAATATTATCGTCCCGTCCCAGTTACTATCCATCCCGATTGACCATTTTTGTAAATATTTTTTTCGCTCATAAATAATCTTCATCTGGTTGCGTAAATTTTTCTAACTCATAAGTCAAAACTAAAATACCTAAATGAAGAAAACTAGAACTCTAGTTGAGAAACTGAAAATAATTAAATACATTGGAAAAAAATCAGGAGAAAAACGAGTCGACATAGCAAAAAGGAGTTAGTTGACTTAGAAATGTACGCGATTTTGAAGAGTGTTTGTTAAAATTTAAGTCCCAAACTGCAAACAGGCTACTTAGTTTGTATAAAACAAGTTAAAAAAATATTTATTTGTTCTTTAAAAAAAATGTAATAAATAAATGAGTTTTTTGAAAATTAAACATTTTTTTGGTGTTATTTGAAGATTTCCCGCATTATCGGTTTCCCGCATTATTCGTTCATTTATTACGATCCCTTGAAAAATGTAGAATCGAGGTTCCACTGTATGTCTTAAAGCATATGTGGGCAACCACCGGCCCGCCGAGCTATTTTGTCCGGCCCTGATTCATCTCAACGAAGTATTAGAGAAAGAAATTAATAGTTTCAGGGAGGGATTAAATAATGGAGATGACACGGGCGCTTGCAGTGGCTCCACTCTACTAGTTCATGATCACCACCATATAAGAAATAGCAACGTGTTTTATTTAATTTAATATTACTTTATTATGTTTAATAATTTGGTCCGACCCTTGACTCGGAGACAGAATGATAATATGGCCCCAGACCTAGTAAAGGTGGCCCATGCCTGTCTTAAAGTATCGTAAATGTGAAGTTACCTCAGTTAATACACACTGCAATAGTGTTATCTATCGTATAAAACATTTTACTACTTGTCTCACTTCACCTCTCGAGCGCTCAAATCTTCATAATACGAGAGGTTTTAACTGAGTGTATTTTACACTAGTGTACTTTTTGTGTTCTTACAAACCTTATACAAAAATGTCAAAAAAACTAAATATGAATTATTGACTAGAATGAGGAATTTTTATATTATTTTTAAATATCGTTTTATGGTTCTGTCAACATTGGCTATAAATTTGAATTGTATTGAGATAAATTACTAAATGATACACTGAAGACATGAGACAAGTAAATATTATTATTTTTTTTACAATACGGTTTAGGTGTGTAAAAAAGCCATCATATCTTAAAACTACCAATTTCCAATTGTAGTAATTGAACTGAGCCATCGAGTAAGAGTAATAAAAAAATTGTAATGTTTTTTAAAAAACCCGCATGACTTATGAATATCATTATTTTTGATGTTGTTTATTCCTTGGATGTACATAATATTGTTAAGATAGACAGCGAAAGTTCATTAATTGAATCTAAGGTTTATTTTCGGAGAAAACTTCCATAATGTAAATATAACATTGAGTATGTTTAGTTTTAAGCAGTTTTTTTTCTGGATTATTTATTTCCTTAATCGACGTGAGTCATTATTATGTATATATCGAGGACGCCCATGATTGCTGCTGGCATTGTCCGTTGTTTCAGTGTAACAGAACAGTTACAGAACAAATTCTCATATCGCACCTTTATACAGTAATACATGATAACGCACCCAAAACAACTGAACTGTACAAATTTAGTTGTACTATAATGTGTTACTGTTTTTTTTATATACAGTCGAACTCTGTTATTACGATCACAGAAATAGCGAGATCTCGAATGTAATGAGGAAACATTCGTTGAAATTTTAGTTTATGGTTTTCTCCATACATTAATTCACTTTTATAACATTCTACTTCTCGGGCAAATGTGGATTGACAGAAAAATGTAATATGTGTGTAACGGATGTGTAAATAAATTCTAATTGTGTATTTTTATTTGAATTGTGACTTTTTGTGTTATATGACCGCTCCAGATACTTCATGTCTCCATGTGATGGATATGTTTGTAAGCATTTAAAAATACCTATTTTCTGATATAACGAGTAATGCTTGTAACGAACAAATTCAATCGGTCCCATCTTCCTTGTAATAACCAAGTTCGACTGTATTTGCAACGGCGCTTAAATTATAACTATTTTAAGATGCGAAGCGGCAGTAACGTGTTAATTAAAAAATGTTGTACTTACAGATAAAGAAAGAATATCGTATTCGAATAGGGGTCTGAGCAAAATTAGTCTTTTGTATTCACGCTGATAATTAAAGGGGTCAAGTTTCTGTCAACTGCAGAGAAAGGGTTAAGACTGTCTTTAACCACTCAAAAGCTAATGACCCACCGGTGTGTCGCATACATACTAACCACACACTCTACCCACCAGTGTGTTGTCATTATTACGACGTCAATAAATATTTTTTAGAGTTTGCATCATTGAAAAGGGGTCCGACATCTCCTAAGGACTCACAAAATGAATATTAAGTTTTGCTTTATTAGTTTTTAGAAAATTGCTAGCTTACAGGACAAAAAAACGTCATTTTTTTCTAGCTGTTAATGGGTTAAAAACACTTCTCCCTGTCCCAGCTCAAAGAATTATTTTATAAAGATATTTTAAGATACTGATAACAGACCTTACATTTCTATTTATAACTTTCAGATTAATAGTATACAGTAGTAATTGAAGGACAGACGACCTTGAGTGAGATTTCTCAATATTTCACAGTGACAGTGGAAAGATTGACAGTCTGAATGACTAGTGTCATGCAGACAATGTTTTTTTAGTCTAATTGATAAATAAAGGGTTCCTCTGCGCTATGCTTAAAACTGCTATTCTGAATGATCCGCCTATAAAACACTGTTTAATAGACGTTTCGACATTTTTTTACATGATCTATTAAAATGTGTAAATAAGTTTCTATGTCATTATTTTTTAAGTTATGCATCTTATTTTTGTATTCAAATTTCCTATTCAGATATAAGTTTTGTTTAAATGGTTTGTAAATATTTAAAAGGAATAAAAAATATGTTTCAAAATTAAATCTGCATTATCATTCTTTGAATAAGATAGTGCACTTATCTATTTTTTAAACCCATATCTGTTCCGAGTCTTATGCATACGGGCTCCTTACGCAGATATCCTTATCTAATTGAGGACAGGAAGATAGGGCGGGGATTTGGCAGGATTAGTATGTTTTATATATCTGACAATAACTTTGTGGAAATGTAGAGGAAAGGATTCTTTAAATCAAATAAGATTAAATTTTAATACTTAAGAATCCCATATTTCTTATCGTTTTGAGAAACACAATTTATTACAAGCAAAGTCAATTTATAACATTTAATACTATATTTTTCAATACAACAAAGTTACGATAAGGTCTTCCAATTTGGTTTTAACGGAATCCAGAATATTTTGCACGGTTAACTGGGGTTATTGAAAACCTGTTTTTGCCTTTAATACAATGGATTTTTATACAACTATTCATATGTCTCGATTAAAACCAAATGCCACTTATTCAACGCTCGCATTCTGCCGGTACTGCTTTACGGTTGCGAATCATGGCACCTGACGAAGATTGGGACCTGGGATTCCAGCGTCCCGGACGTCCGTCAGCTACTATCCATAGGATGTATTCGGTGGAACTGAGGTATGCTGGCATGTCATGGGAGGAAGCAAAGCAATTGGCTGGAGACAGGGAATCATGGAGGTGCCGCGTGGTGGCCATATGCTCCACATAGGGAGCGAACATGGCCAAAGAGGAAGAAGAAGAATTCATATGTCGGGTCTGGGGAGCAATGGTTGACGTCTTTGGCTATCGTGACGTATCTCACAGATTCAAGTGCTAGTACGAACAGCATTTTTTCATTCAAAGGCATCATACGTGTTTGTAATTTAAATATTCCCTACTTACATTCCTATCCTAAAATATTTTTTTACTGTTGGTTCTTTCCTAGCTCTATTTTTATATTCCTACTCTCATCGAAAAAAGAGAGGTTAAGCAACTGAGTAGCAAGCAGTTCTCAAGAAAAACCTGTGTTTGGATAAACTTTATTGAATAAATCCATACGATTCATATTAGTAGCGAACTTTGTTGAAAAAATCTATTCTTTTATGCTCCTTATAAGTTCATATTTAGGTAAGTAACGTTTTGTTTTGGAATAGTAGTTTGTGTGGTACTACAATTGGTTTTTGAAAATAATTCCGGCTTAAACTGGTTAGCCTGTTTATTTATTTGAAAAAAACTGAAAACCGGTTAGTTGCTTTGGACGGTTAATTGGATGCCCTAGTTACGATGTTAGAATATATGAGAAGAGGAATATTGTGTAAGAAAAAACACAATATTCCTTTGTACTTCATTCCACTTTATTTAATATGTCAGGACCGGTTTCGCTCATTACGAGCATCGTCAACTGATAAGAAATATAATTTAACAATGCTATTTATACAAAAATGAACAGTTATAAACAACAATTGGCATTGAAAAGAAAATACCAATTACATTAAAAGTGATTCTAAAATAGCACAAAATTAAAATGTTTAACACATCTTACATATAATTAAAAAGTCATCTCAGATTAATAAATTTAGAATGGGGATTGAAAGTAATTACAAACATAATTAAAATTTGGGAATTCTTTGACAAAGTGATACAATTAAAATAATGACATTAATAGAGTGAATAGGCTTAATGATAGTTTCCTATTTTTCCCCGCTTCCAAGTAGCTGGTGAGTGTACATTCTTAAACAAAATCGACAGCCAGGAAGATTCTGAAAAAGAAATTGCTGCTCGTAATGAGCGAAAGCTCGTAGCGCAGATGCTCGTAATGAGCGAAACCTTTCCTGACATATTAAATAAAGTGGAATGAAGTACAAAGGAATATTGTGTTTTTTCTAATATAATGCCTTTCCACCAAGTATTGACAGTGAACACCCTAAAAGTGAACATATTGTGTATCTCTTCTAAACCAGTATACATAGCTAAGTTAATGTAAGTTCAAACATAGTTCTGATGAGGGCGTTACCCAAAAAAGCTATATGTAAAATAATATATATTTTTTTGTAAAACTAAAATACTTTGATATTTTTTCAACTAATTATAAGGGAATTCTACTAAATAGATCCAAATTCAATCAATAATACTACAAGAACTTTATGATCTACCTCAGGGGTGGGGAACCTTTGCATTTCTAAAGGCCACATTTATTTATCTTATTCAACATAAGGCCACAGTAAAGAAAAAGTTGTCATCCCCGCCTTTTTTTGACTGTCAAACATATAATGGGGTGATTACGCTCCTTTTCCAAGCGCTTGCGTATATTTTTTTGATCAAGTCGAAAGCTGCATCAGAGTAGCCAACATGCTCCAATTTCCTCTCCACTGATCTAGCTGATAGTTATTTGGCTTCACGCCATTATCAGATTAGAGAAATAAATTAATAAAAATTGTTCGTACTGGGATTTGCACCCTTGAGCACAGACCAGTCAATTTATAAAAAAGATTAAAATAACGAACCAAAAATTGTACATAGTTCCTAACCCTTTAACTAGATGACTGCCCCAGACGAGATATCTTGTCGAATTTTCCATGCTCAACACGCCGGAGACGAGTTATATAGTCAATACTTAATTAAATTAATAATTGCAAATTATAGCCAGCGTGCTAGGTACAGATGTACTTTTTTCTACAGCAGCCAATAGGTTAAGCCCCTTTTCAAATTGTTATAATTAAAATGAAAATATTATTTTTAAATTGATTTTTATTTGTTTTTAATAAAGATCCCCAACAAAACCAGAATTTCAGACACATTTCTAGGGCTGCAACGACAAAAAGAAAAGAAAACCTTAGTATAAAAACATGTTTTACATATCGCACACCCGGTGCAAGAACATCATAAGAGTGAATTCATTTTTTTTCAGGAGAAGCATGTGAATTTTCCAAACTTCATAGTCACATTATTTCATAATTTAAATATTTCAATTTCAACAACTATACTTGCGACATTGACACACCTATTTTTTTGAGACATTAAACTCATTTTTCACTATTTAACACTTGTGACGTTGTTGCACCGGATGTGCGAATTATGATGAATTTTCACAAAAAGTTTCAATTTTGCTTTTATTAATCTTTTCAATATCTTTCTATTTTCAATTCTTACTAACAATTAAGTAAATATAATGTCCAACTTCTTCACCCCGACATTCAATAAAAGTTTCTATTCTCGATCCTCAGCTTAGAGTCTTCGTGAGGCGCCAGGATTCGCTTCCATAAAGTTGCACTGGTAGATTGCAAGTTTTGAACAAAAATTATTTGGGTTTAATTTTTTCAGCTATTACATCAGTCGGTGGTCACGGAGAAACATTCAATCTTTAGAGCCTTAACCCATTTTTGCCTGAAGTTATTTACTTTAGTAATGTAGAATTTTAACTTTATTAAAAAGTCTTATTTAATAATCTTATTAATTTATTAATCTTTGATGATTTTTTAATTATATGTGTTAAACATTTAAATTTTGTGTAATTATAGAGTCACTTATACTGTAATTTGTAAATTATTTTCATTGTCAATTGTTGTTTACACCTTTTATTTCAATTTAATTTTGTATAAATAGCACTGTTTATATATTTTTCAGTTGACAATGCTCGCAATGAGCAAAATCGGTCCTGACCTTTTTAATAAAGTGTAATAAAGTACAAAAGAATATTGTGTTTTTATTAGTACATTTAATACTTTGTTGGGAAAATTAATCAACTATAAAAACCCACCAATTATAAGACACTTCTTTTAAGACAATTACAATCTTTTTTTTTAACAACTTTTTTTTGTGGGTATAGATAGAGTTGGTATGTAAATTTTTACGACCAGTCTGTAACAATATTAGATATTTCTGAATTATTTTTTTGGATTCGTTCCAGGAAAATATCTTTTTTTTGTTATTTCAGACGGCAATAATTACAAAATACAGTAGAACCTCAACTATTCAGATTGTTCACAATTAACACAAATTTTACTAATTTGGTGCTTAGCATGTGTTTATAGATTAATTTCTTCTGCTGAATGTCACATCTGTAATACAAGCAATAGATCAGGGTTTAATTGCTTCGACAATTATTGCTAGCAGACGAACATAGTGATGAAACTGTTATAAAAAACTGTTGCTACACAGCAGCAGAAAGTTGAAATTATTTAGATGTGTCAGTGAAAAAACCATTAGGAAAATCCAGTAACACAATAAAAAGTGAATGAGATAATACTCCAATTTTTTTGTCAATGACGACTTAGGCGATATTGAACAATTATTGGCTCAAAACAAAATTTATCGAATTGTATCATTTAAGTTCTTTTGACGATTATGGGTTGATATGTGAGGGGGGAGGGAAATATTGATCATATGTCTTTTGGAGCTTTCTCTGTTTAGCTGCCGCCAAGTAGTTTAAAAGCCAAGAAGAACGTAACTCTAGATAACTCATGCGTCTTAAAAGAATTCGCCATTTTACAGTTTCAAACTGAACAGTTTCATAAAACACAAAATAAATAATTGAATTTTTTGATAAAAAAAATATGCATACTGAATGTACAAGTCCGGACATTCCTCATCCCCAATTAATCCGGATAATGCAGGTTCTATTGTATTTAAAAACGTGTGTCTTATAATTAGGGTGAATAAACAATGGATTTTTTCACATATTTGAGGCCTCCCCAGCAAGCTTGTCAGCCCCTTCGTTTCCTTCAATCCCCACGTGACCATTAATATGCTTCCATTCTATAGTCAACAGCTTCGAAACCTCATTGAGTTGGAGAAAATCGTCTTTATTCAAAACGTTTTTACCATTGGCTCTAAACCAATTATTGGCCAACCACTCTGAAAAAGAATATACAAAAATCGAGATTTAAAATTTGTCTTTTGTTACCAAAATAGCAAGATGTAGGAACATATTCTTTTTCTACAGCTTTGATAAACTATTAAATTAGCTGGGTATTATGCCCTTTGAATGGTGAGTAATTTTTACTAAATTAAGTTTTATCGTTTATTTTTACTATTGCTACACACAAAAATAAAATCAATCTGGGAATATTGTTTCAAGAAATAAATATTTTTTTATGAATTATAAAACTTATACAGTGCAACCTCGATCAAACGTTTTACTCGCATTATTCGTTTTCCCGCATGGATTGTTTATTTGTCATGGTCCTGGTCAAGCACCCATTAGAGCAATGTTAAATGGTTTACCGATTTCCTCGATCTACCGTCTAAATTTTATGGTCATGTCGCAAATATTTTCCCGATTGACCGTTTTTGTTTAATATTTCTCATTTTAGCTCATAAATATGTAGTCTTTCCTCTCATGTCATTTCGCGATTTTTTCAAACTTACAACTAAAATGTCTAAATAAAGAAAACTAGAATTGAAATCTGAAGAGAACTATCTGAGAAATTGAAAACAATTCAAGATGTTGAAAAAAGTCCAGTAGAAAAACGAGTTTGAAAAAGCTTTGTTAAAATTGAAGTGCCCATCTGCAAATAGACAACTTGTTATTAAGAACTTATAAAGAATAAATGTATTCTATGCTAAAAGTGAAATAAATAAGTTTTTCAAAAATAAAACATTTTTTGTTGTTGTATTGATTGAAAGTTTCCAGTATTTCTCGTTTTTTTATTACGGTCTCTTGAAAAACATAGAATCGGGGTTTCATTATATTTCATATTTTTCTTCTTGCAAAAGGACGCAAAAAAGTTAAGACAGTCATGAACGTGTTTTAAGCACATTCATAGTGACCAGTGAGATAAAACAAAAAAATAAATAACACAATATTTCAACCTGGCATCCATTCCGTCATGGATTTAACAAGATACTCCGAGTCTGTCTTGATGCAAAGCTTTTTGATACCGAGCTCGATGGCTATATGGATGGCAGATAGAGCCGCATGAATCTCAGCCCGGTTGTTTGTAGGTTTTCCGACTAAAGGTTTGCTGACATTGTGGGTATGGTTTTTCCCGAAGTATACTCCGATTCCTGCTTTAGCCCCCGGCAAGCCGTTGTTTATGCAAGAACCGTCCGTGTACACGATGACAAATCCTCTCTCGTCAATTTCAAAGCCCATGTCATGCAAGCTTTTCTGTAATATAAAAACTTAACTATCACGTTTTGTTTTAACAAATTGATTATTTAGATAAAATCATCTATATGATTTACTTTATGTTATTATAGGAGTATGAAGTTGGAGTCAGATTCATAAAAAAACAGGCGACTCTGCCTCCATTTTTTAAATTAAATTAACCTTTAAGCGCCCGTGGACTTTTTGCCAAATATTTGCACGACCCGTAACTTTTGTAAAAATAATTATATCTCTAAAACTAGTCAGCCTATGTGGGTAAAATAAAAGATTGTTTATAATTAACAAAAGCTTTATTTACATTTTTTAACATTTTATATTATTATACATTAAAGTTAAAGAATTAAAATGATAAAAATTAGACAAAACTTTAAAAATTTAAACTATAAAATTACAAAAAAATAGAGAATTTTCTAGGTATGGAAAGAAATCTGTATCCCCATTGAAATATGTTGTATGGTGTGGATAAAGCTGATTTATTACACTCCGCCTGACACACTGCATATTCCAAGAGTCGACCTTGTAACGCAGATGTTTATATTACTCAATATGACAAAAATATTGAAAATATATATCGAAACTGAAAATAAAATTATGGATCGGTATCTCAAAGTCATTATTTATGTAAGGTAATATTCATATTTTGAATACTATTATCATAAATCAGTGCAATCCGATAGCGAAATGTACCATAATCACTGGTCCCGTACGGGACCGCCAGGCTTTTAAATGTTAAAATACAAAAATTTATACATTACAGTAGATTTAAAAAAATACTCTAATAATACTAATGATATAATTCTGTAATATAATAATTCTGAGTAACAAACAGTTCTCGTGGAAAGACTTCTGTTAAGATACCTTCATTCGGAGGCCATATGCTCCACATTGGGAGCAGACATGGATTAAAAAAAAAAACAAATTGACAGTGAACACATTAAAAGTGATACATGAAACTCAACTCCCATAACTGCTCAAGAAAATTGCTGTGTTAATTGTAACCATTTTGTGGTACTTGTAACCGATTGCTCAACGACAAGCTTTATGTTTGTTAGGTGCTCACAGCTTCAAGTCCCAGTATGATGCATAGAATCTTGATCTTATTTTGGCTACATATGCCTCATCACTATGAGCAGACATGATTAAAATAATAGTTGATAAGATAACTCAAAATAAGGTATCCTATTCTAGTAGCCTCCAAGATAAGGGAGAGATAATTTTAACGAAAGCCTTACACGGTATGATGACATAGTGAAAAGTAGTATCTCAAAACGATCAATCTAAAAACCGGTATCAGAGGAATTTGGAACCCAGTATTCACGGTGATATTTCAATACAGATATTGTGATATTGAAAATGAACCAAAACCAAATTATGAATGTATAGAAATCGTCACAAAATGGTTTGCCATGAATTAAAATATTTTAAATCTGCAAAATTGTATCAATATGACAGGTTCCAGAATTGATAATCCTTTTAAACCCTTTTCTTATCAAGAGTTTTGCGAAGATACCAAGGGGTTTTTTGCTAATTTTTAATTAGTCGGGAAAAAGATCATGGGCCTATAAGAGGTGAAGTGAGCCAAGCGGTATTTTAGAAAAAAATAGATTAGATGCGTTGTAATATTCTATATGACTTAAGGTATTGTAAAAGTGAAGTAACCTTAGTTAATACTCATTGCAATAGTGTTATCTTCGTAAAATAAAAATATGCAATCCACTAAAACACCAAGTAAAGACGTGACGTAAAGACTTCACCTCTAGAGGGCTCATATATTTCCCTTTTTTAAAAAATTGTCACAGATTAAAAAAAATATCCGCTATAGGATTCAAAGAAAACAAAAGAAAAAAAATAATTACAAAACTCAAAAATACATGTTAAAAAATATATTTTTTTTTACATAAATTTTAACTTTTATTATAAAATGCCATCTTAAACCGTATATAAAGGTAGCTATTATGTTTACTTTAGAACAGGGGTTCACAAAGTGTGTCCCGCGGGTCATATTTATATCCTGGATGCCTTTTTGAAGTTAATTACTTTTAAACTAAAATATCTTCTGGCAAGAATGAATGGTCAGAAATTTTGATATTTTTTGAATTTTTTTGCCATGTTTTTTTATAAACAGAAAATATTTACAAAAAAGAGTGGCCCGCCTAAAATGTTGCTCTTTTGACGAAAAAGTTTTTAATCCCCTGGTATAGAACATTGCTGAATAATAATTGAAAAAATATATGGTTTTAAGTTAAATTTCCATTAAAAAAAAGGAAAAATAATTCATGTAAACAACGATAAAGATTAAGATTAAATAAAGATAATAAATTATACCTCCATATTTCCAGAGAAACGATTCAATATTTATATATTTATCCAAACTTCTTTTGTGGAACAATGATAACTTTAGTGGATGTAATACGTACATTCACTTATTTATACAGGAGAGTGAATAATGAAGCGGCTTTTTATGGCATTTTTGATGCTATAATTGTATTAATGTTGAAATTTTAATCATTTTCAGATGATAACAACATTTTTTTGGCAACAACTAAGTGTATAATGATGTATATATGGAAAATTTATATAATCGGTAAAGTCATGTAAATGAAATGTTTAGTCTCATTACATCCTTTGGTAGTCTCAAAACAAATCTCAAAAAGTAACATTCGACGAATAAGTGAACTATGAGTATTATGATGTGATTTGTACATTTGAAGAAGTATGTAAGTTATATATATCTAAGAAGATAGTATTATATGTTTGCCAATACGTACACCGTTTGGATTATTAATTTTAAGACCAATTGAAATTCATGTGTCAATTATTTTTATAACCATGTTTGCTCCCAATGTGAATCACTCTTAATGGAGGTATCTCAACAGAAGTCTTTCCACGAGAACTTACCATTACTTAGTTGTTCAAGCACTCTTTTTTTTTGAAAAGAGTAGGAATAAAAAGGATAGGGTCAGGACCGAGATAGTGGTTAGCTAATCGCTCTCGCTACACCTCATTATTTTAGGATTGGAAGACAGAGAAGGAATTGTTAGACATCACAAACATCCATGCTTCCGAGGAGAAATCGATAAATTGATTAAAAAAATGGTTTTCGCACTGGGATTTGAGCACATGAGATCTGTCACGGAAGCCACCGGCGTTGACACTGCGCTACGGACTCGAAAGGTGGGCTTAAAATGACCAATCCTCAACCTTGGCCATTATACAAAGAGTAAAAACATATTTTCTTATACATATTATCGAACTTAAAATAGTGTGGAAACCATTTTAGAGGATTTGAATTGATTCTTTCAGCGATTTTAAAGTATCGATTGACTATGGCTGGATCAATTGTTTTCTTTTTTCAATAAGCCTAATAATTGTCAGGTCATTCATAATGTCTGGCTATTTCTCAATGGTGGTGGTCACCATTGTCTGTTGGTGCAGTGATTTCTGCACGATGGTGAATTCTCATGAATTTTATTGTATAACTACACTGGCTGAAGACAGCAGTGGGCTGTCAATACCTCACTTATTTTCAAAACTATTTGCGATGTTACGATGAAGAGGTGGATTTTTTACCTCACTTATACAGTGGAACCCACAATTACACTACCCCGAATTACGCGCTGGCTTGAAATATTCGCCGCAAATCCCCCAATTGAACGGTCGCATTCCATTGTCGTTGCTACGAGACGGTCATCTGTGCGGTGCATACAGTTAAATGTTGGCTAGCGTCTGTGTATTAAACACGTGCCAGGCTATACACGCATAGCCGGGCGACTGTCTATGTGTTGCTCGCGCTTTGCATTTTATCACTTAGTAACTAAATATTTTGTCCATATTTTTTTTGCAAAACTAAGGGAAATCATTTTTCGCAGAAAAAACCAAATCTTTTGTACGAGATTCACTCCCCCAATTACACGGTCCCGACTTTAGTGTAAATGAGGGTTTTACTGTATAATTATATGCATTAATTATTAAAGCTATCGAATGTTACTATATTTACTTATTTTATGTAGTAAAACATAATTTACTGTAAAATAAATATTATCAATAACTGAAAAATGTACATGCCTACTTCAAATAGCAAGTGTGAAGTGTTCCAAGATTGACGGAGAATTGCTACTATTCTACTATTAATATATGTCAGATATTTCAGTTAGACTCTGATTTCTTCTAATAATATTTTCTTTTATTTAACAAGGGGCTCTCGTGAGCCTGCCCAAAACCCACTGGCTGAAGACGTGGTTTGGCAAGGCTGTAAGCTTTTGAAATCAAAGAATACATATACCAAAGCTCTCGAGTCGAAACCAACTAACTGAAAATTCTATTTACTTTAGAAACAATTCAGAGCTCAGCGAGTTAAATATGATATTACAGTCGTAAGATCGATGGGGAAACAATTTAAACATTTGTGGCAGATATAATAGTATAAGTTGTTGGTAAAAGTCCTGGCTTGAAATGTTGGGTCTTCCAAAGATAAACACTAAACCAATAAAGATACAACCAGCCCACCATAGTCAATATAAATTGTTATCTGCTCCCCTGCTCCTGTTTTATTCAGTTTTGATTTGAATGACACTTCATAGACTTCCACACATACTTTTTTTATGCATGTCTACTCTCATTGTAAATATTTTAGTTTGTATTACAGCATTTTCATTTCAATTATAAATGTTTGAAAACAATAGCGTCTTAATACTTCAGAGCTTTACATGTTCAATAGTTTTTAATTATTACAGTATTCTTTATGTTCGCTCTCAATATGGAGCATATTGATTCTTATTGGAGTTTATCTTAGCAGAAGTTTTTCTCAGAGAACTGCTTGTTACGCTGTTACTTAACCTATCTTTTTCGAAAACAGTGGGGATAGAAGGATAGGAAGAATATTTAATCTGTACTGTCTGTACTTGTATTTGATCCCTGAAGCCAACAACGTTGACCACTATGCCACCAACCTGACTTAACTCAAAATATCATAGTAAATTTGGCCATAGTCACAATTATCCATTAAAATGTCACTTTGACAAAATAACATGCTTAAATATATATTTTATGCTTAATTTCAGATTTCTGTTACGAATTGTCATTGGTTTCTCACCACTGAAGATATGATAATGAGATAAAGAAAGATATTTTATTTTTGTAAGATATAGGTATCAACTTTCAGATAAAATTTCACTTCACTAGGCTTATTATCTTTTACAATAGCATTTTATGTATAATATAATATATTTATCAGGTCTATGGCACAGGGTTTAGCGTTGTTGGCTTCCGTACCGGATCTTACAGGTTCGAGTCCCAGTGCGAACAATATTTTTTCATATAAAATTAAAAATAACTTTGATTATTCCACGTATTGTGTAACTAACTGTGACACGTGTTTCGCCTCTTTCAGAGGCATCTTCAGACTTACAAATTTTGCAAATTTTGCTTAAGTAATGAAGCAAGATTGATTCTAAAATTCTTAAATTATGAAATTACAAAATGGAGTTTGGGTTTTTTTTCCTTTTAAGGAAAGCAAAGAATAATGTCTAAAACTTCCCTCCAATCTTTCCCATCTTTTAATAACTAGGCGTAGTGAGAGTGATTAGTAAACCACTAGTCCTGTCCTAGCCTTATTCTTCTATCCCTACTATTCTCTTTGAAAAAGAGAGGTTGAGTGACTGAGTAACAAAGAGTTCTTGTAGAAAAACTTCAGCGGAGATACCACCATTAGAAGGCCATATGTTCCACATTGCGAGCGGACATGGATAAAAAAATAATGATAATTTAGGATTTTGACTGAAAATATGTACATTTCCATACGTGTTTTCAATTTTTAATAAGGACACGGGCTTCGCCTTCCGGCATCTTTGAGTATTGAAATGTCTAGATAACTCAGTTCAAGTTCATGCGCACACTTGAATGCCTGAAGATGTCTGAGATACCTGAGAGTCGAAACCTTGATTTATAGTGGTAAAACAAATGAAAACTAACAAAATTTTAACGTTTCAAAATTTAAATAAGTTATGAATAATATAATTTATTTTGAGACCCCTAAGATTCGCTCCTGAAACGCTTCATGAGCTTATGGGGTACTCTGTCACTGCTTTGAAATAATAAATAGTTTTTTGTGACAAATTTAGTTTCAAAATGTAACATAAATTTTTGATATCGGTGATGTATGAGATTATATAATATTATAGAAAATAATCCTTAAAAAATACTGATACAAAATTTAAAAATTTAATCTCACTCTCGATTTAGAATACTAAAAGTAAAGTAAGTAAAACTTTTCTCAATTCCTTTTATGACACTAAGGCTAAGCGTATGCTGAGACAAAGGTAATGCAGTGCAGCGTAGGGCAGCACAAATTTTGCATTATATGAAGAATCACAGACCCACGTATACTGCCACACAGGCACGTGCGACGCACACATGTGTCTACCCTGCATTGTGCTCAGTTGTTAAACCAGCACAGGTTCCTCCCCGATGCACGCAAGCTTAGATTTGTACTTTTGATTTTGCTGCGTAAATAACTGAGAAATAATTGAGGCTATTATTTGCAAACTCGGCTCGTTCCAAAATGGTTAAAAAAATTATCTTGAATTTCATTTTGTAAAACAATATTCATTGTTTAGTTTTGCATTACTTTGGAATAATATTCTGTACGTTATCAAGCCAATTTTGAGACTGCATTTTAAAAATACTTTAAAATTGTGTTTTTATTCACTAAATTACATTCATGGTTCATCTTCCACCAATTTTGAAACGGGCCGGGTTTGCAAATAATAGCTTCAATTGAATTAGTATGAACTGAACTTTGTTTATATGATACTGCTCATGTAGACCACTCATAAAAGAGTTATTGAGGATCATTATGTGTCATTTATATGTCACTTGTGTAACCACTGCTTTACAGAGCTCAAATATTATGTTTTTTGGTGCAGTGGGAGGTTTTGTATTGTAGATGCTCCAGTAAACATTCAAAGTCATTTTGTCGAGAAATATATATTTTCAAATTATGCCACTTTGCGTTATTCATAGTGCTTTTTTCCATGTTACACTGTGGAATGACATTCTGGCACTTTTTCTCACAATTTTTAATGTTTCAAATCAATATTTGTAAAACTTAACTTTTATTTTGCTTTCAAAACTGCTTTAAAATGGAAACCATAATGTTTGTTTCAATCATAGGTCTCTTTTGAATGTAATGTTCAAAAAATCCAGGTCCATATACTTACTCTGTAACCAGAACCAGGGGTCTAATGCTTTATATTTTGTATTGTTTTGCAAATTCTCTTATTTACAACACCTTTTCCCAACAGTCGGGTTCATAGCGCAGTGATCAACGTGGTTGCTTTTTGTGACGGATCTCACTAGTTCGAATCACAGTACGAAGCAAAGCGAGTGTGGTTAGTTAACCACTGGTCCTGTCTTAATCTTATCCTTCTATCATCACTCTCTTAGGGAAAAAAGAGAAGTTGAGTAACAAGCAGTCCTCGTAAAAAAACTTCTATTCAGATACCTCCATTATGAAGCCATGTATGCTTGACATTGGTAACAGACACAGATTAGACAAAAATCTTGACAAGCAGTGAGTTCTGGTACCTTTTTTTTCAAACAAAAGCACTGGTTATTCATATAAATCATTTAAGTTATGTAGCTTGTTGCTGTAGGATTTGGTATTTGAAATAAAGTTTTGAAGCGATGGAGTTGAAAAAAATAATCTCTCGCACTTCTGAATAATCATGGAAATTATTAATTCGTAACTTTTTCAGATGAAGAGCTAAAAAAAATCTCTACCGGTTTTTAATGATTGAGAATAGGAATCTCTTAACTACCCACTTTTTTCGGGAATGATCTCAAGCAATTGTGGCATGATATTATGGTGAATGTGTACCATAAGGTTTTTATTTCATTTTTTGCAAGTCTCGAAAAACATTATTACGCTGGGTAAGGGGGCCACGGGAAAATAGTGACTCAAAAGGGGGGCACGGGCAGTAGTGTGCTGCTATGGGTTTGCAAGTTTGCAAGTTCCTTAACCCGTCAAGGTTATTAGTATATCCGTAAATATAAAAAATGAGTCACGCTGATATTTTGGGCAAATCGGTAAATTCTTTCGACTAAGGTGCGAGCCGGTTAATAAAATTTTAGCAGCACACCACTGGGCACGGGCTGTTGAGAAACTATGATGTAGGGAATATTTAAATTGTTTAATCTAATCTTCTCTTATAGTAATCAATAATTTAATATATGTAATAAACAAATGGAAACTTATTTTGAAAAATGATTAGATTACAGGTTCAAAAGAAAAGATAACTATATCCAATTTATACAGTTAATGAATGGATGTCTTAATTGAATTGAATTTTGAATAAATTGGCGAAAAAATTATATTTCTGCAATAAACCTTTAAAAGATAAAAAATCATGATTGTTGTTACAGTGTTAGTCACTGATAATGAAGATAAATAATAATAATGATAAGTGAATCAGTAAATATTTTTCTTTGTGATAAACAAATGATGTCACTTCTAAGTAATTCACTGTCGATACTTGGTGGAGAGGCATAACACTCATTTGTACTAATTCTACTTTTATTTGATATAAATCAGAACCAGTTTCCCTCATGACGAGCATTATCAACTGATAATGTTTGTTTTTTTGGAAACAAATGATGTAATGAAATTTGACATGTAGATATTGATTTAATTTCAATCTACCTTCTGGGGTTTGAATCCAACGACGTTGACCACTTGACCATGGACTGGACAATATTTGGTCATTCAATTGGTGGAAATATATTATCTTAAGCTGTTTGCTGCCCAAAATTAAGTGTAGGACCCCACACACTTACCCGGTATTCGGCATATAATCTAATCGTTTGACTGATCAACTCATTGCCTAGAGAACTGGACATTTTTGGTGATAGTGTTCGTGAACTGTTTAAGTTTTTCTTTTTTATTTCTTGATTTTGTTGTATTATGTAGTTTTATTTTTTGTCTCATTATATTTGTCAACTACATGGCGAATTGGCGTCAGCTGTAATGTCATGTACTGTAATTTTGATTTTTTAAACAATAAACAATATTCGAAGAAGTTGAATTTGGCGGCTGGGCAGGGAAAGGGTTAATCTTTTGGCTGCCGTAGAAAAAAGTACATCTTTACCTAACACGCCGGCTATAATTTGCAATTATTAATTTAATTAGGTATTGACAAAATAACTAACGTGTTGAAAACAAAAAAAAATATACAAGATATCTCATCTGTGGCAGCCAGCCAGATAAGGTAATAAGTTAGAAATAATTTTGCTCCACTAGATCTGATGATGGCATGACACAAGCACAGCTATCAATTTCTACTTCTATAATGCCATGGCTTGAACTATAGCATTGTACATTAATATCATAATTTTGACTACCGAAAAGACCCTGGTGGGATGAAGGATAAAGCCCAACATTTGGAATGCTTTATTGCAAGAAATAATCATTGGACATTAGTTTGTATCTCCATTATAAGCCAATATATTTAACTGATAACTAATAACTGTCATTCATTTAATACTGAAATAATAACAACTGTGACTTTGTAAAGCATAGAAGACTGCATTTATCAATATTGAAAATAAAGTATCTTTGTAACCATCTTAACCAATGTGGTATGGGGCGAATATGCCCACATAACTTGATAAAAGTGTAGTTGACTTTAAGTCATGATAACTTTTACCCAGGGCTGTGGAGTCGTGTAAAAAAAAGACGACTCCGACTCCGAAGAATAGAAACAGATGTTAGTCCTGTGAATAAAGTTACAAACATGGTCATACTTAATAAATAAATATGATAACATTGACGAATCTACCAAAACAACTGCTTTTTACTCCATCAATTGCTCTAACCCAACGGTCGGGGAACTTTTTTAACCATTACCCCAAAATATTTTTCCGTAAGTCGATATTACCCCCTCATTTTGAAAAAGAGACAAGCAATTTAAATTTAAATTAAACATGCTGCTTCATGATTGATACAATAACTTCAAAATTGGGGCTTTTCGATGTAAGAGCAATTTCTGTACAGTTTTCGGCGTTTAATCGATTTCTGTTTTTCAGTTATATGTTCATTAGAGTGGAAAAGCCTTGTTCACAAAGGTAGGTTGTTGCAAATGGCAACAACTTTTTTATTTATTACCCCCAAAAATTTCATTTTTACCCCATTTGGGGTAATTTACCCCGGTTCCCCGACAGCTGCTCTAACCGGTGATGGCATAGATTACAAAACCAGTGGCTCTCATTTTTAAATGAAAATAATTTAAATACCTCACTTAGTAATCTCATCCATATTTAGGGATTGCTTTTTAAAATAAATAAAAAATACAACTGGCCGATTAACAATTATACGAAAATAAGTTTCGGTGTTTTCCTAACGGCGTTCGGTAATAAAGCAACTTTTTCAATAATTTTATTTAACAATGGCCACTAATCGATTCTGGATGATGAATGTTCAATAGTTGTGCAATATTATTTTTGACTTTGGTAGGTGTACTTTGTTAATTTCAATTAATATCCAAATATGTTAGAGCAGTCATGGGGAAACTGCGGCCTATTGACTTCATTGGCCAATCTGAGATTTTGGATTCGAAAATTGCTGGAAGAGCTAAAAAAAAAGGTCCCAAGCTGGTAATTTTGGGAAATTCGTAAATTTCTAATATAGCATGAAATTGTTGCCGGCCAAAGATTCCTTTGTCAATGATTACTGCGTTCTTATGATGAATCAGTAAAATAAATGTGGCCTTTAGAGAAGAAAAGTATCCCCACCCCTGTGTTAGAGCTTTGATTTAATCGCCCAGCATGACTGCTCTATCTTTATCGATAACAATATACCATTGTGGTGTGTTTTATTATCATTCATAGTTGGAAAGAAAAAAGGCTTTATTTCACCATTGCCAACATTGCAAAGGATAAAGAAATTAAGATTATATTAACGCATGGTATGTTAACAATAAGTGTCAAGAAAATATATTTTTAAAAAAAATTCAATGAGTTATGAGCTGTTAACATTGACTATATTGAATGATGTTCTAAAGACGCGTATTCCGCGTCACCCATATCCGATGTGTTGAGTCAATTGGAAGTCGTTTAAGTTATTTTTTTTGTCCATATTCACAAAAATACAAATGGTGTTTTATTAATTTACTTTCTATGATTTATTAAATAAACTGTAAATTCAATCCAAAGCCCTAACCATTTTTACAATTCTGTTGATTAGTAATGAATAGTATTTTACGTTTAAGGTTTTTACTGTCAATTATTGATGGAAAGGAATTCTATTAACCCTTCTCTTACTATGCAAAAAAAGCACAAGCTCCTGAGCTGTGTATCTGTTACACATCAGGCAAACAGGAGTGAATCATGACAATTATATGTAGTTAGGGCTTCCAAACCGGTTTAAACCGAAACCGGTTAACCGGTTTATCGCATATTATGAAAAAAACCGAAAACCGGTTTATTTCACGCGGTTAACCGCGTTTTATCAACAATACTCTTTTCTTATTTTTCATTTTATTTTTCAAAAAGAAAAATCTTTTACAATGAATTTACTGCGTAGAAGCGGAAACCATTTACATAACACAAGAAACATGCATATGAATTTTATAAAAAAATCTAATTATTTCTCAAAGTTGTCCATGTTGTGAACAGAAATGACTTTTTCAAATAGTTTAATATTTTTTTCGTAATTATTGACAATTATTTATCAAAAGACGTAATGATTCTTACATGCACGTCACTCAATAACCTTTATTGTAAATTTGACAAATCATATAAATCTTGAAAAAACTATTAATAAGGATACTATATATAACTATGTACCACTTTAAAACGTATACAATTTAATTAATGAGTAATAATATACATCTCCTTACCCACTGTTATTTTTTTGTGTGCTTGTTAGTAGATATATTCTTCCTTTGCATGATTATTGCATTATAATTATTCTAAGTTTACTTGATTTTGTCTTTAAATCAACAATGCAAAAGATCGCTGCTTTAAATATGATGTTTTAAATTATTGTACGAACCTTTTATTCTGCATCATAATGTAATATGTGAAAACTAATACACAAGAGTTAATTGTAAAGTTTTACCTAACGGGGGGTCAAAATTATTCCAAGAACTTTGTCCCATGTCACTTTTACTGTATTGTTCAATTATATGGTTGGTTTTTGTCAATTTCAAACGTTTCCGTTTGCAAAACGTTCACAAAAGATGCAGTAGTATTTTTATAATTTAAGTAGGTACTCATCCTTTCTCAGTTGTCATTAAATTAATACCAGATGTGGCTAAAATTTTAGTCCCACAAGGTCGAGGAAGTAAGTTAAATAATCAACAATAGAACGGACAAACCTAGTGGATGTTTTATGACCCAGTAGAGTTTAATCCCAATACATTTACTTAAGTATTTTTTAATGCGGAAAAAATGTTTCTTTTTAATAAAACAATATGAGATTATTGATAGTTTCTCAGTAATATACAAATTGCTTATACGCAGCGATTATGAGGTTATAGAAAATTAAGAAGTCATTGATATTTTTCAGGTAAATAGCACAATATATATCTTAACTAGAACAATATAAAAAATATATTCAAATACAGCTTTGCTTGGTGCCTATTTTTTATTAATACAATTTTTGAATTCAAATTTGTCTTCTTCTTCTTCTTCTTTGGCCATGTTCGCTCCCTATGTGGAGCATATGGCCGCCACGCGGCACCTCCATGTTTCTCTGTCTCCTGCCAATTGCTTTGCTTCCTCCCATGACATGCCAGCATCCCTCAGTTCCGCCGAGTACATCCTATGGATAGTACCCGACGGACGTCCGGGACGCCGGAATCCCACCGGTCGAAAGAAAAGGCAGGCAGGATTGAGGCTTTCCGGAGGCATCCGCAGCACGTGACCCAGCCAGTTCCAACGTCTCTCCATAACCACTGACGTGACAGGACGCTGTCTTGTACGCTCCCTTATCTCTGAATTCCTCACAAAATCAAACCACCTAACCCCCATAATCCGACGCAAGCATCTGTTCTCGAAGCTCAGTATACGGTTTTTCTGAGTCTTCGTCAGGTGCCATGATTCGCAACCGTAAAGCAGTACCGGCAGAATGCAAGCGTTGAATAAGTGGCATTTGGTTTTAATCGAGTACAGCTGTGTGTCCCAGACAGTTCGCATTGAGTTGTAGTTTTGTGAAATATAACATTTTCGATGCATTGTTTTTTTACGAATTATTTTCTTGAGCAATAGATAAACAAACACACTGTGAACTATGATTTTTTGAATATAATATTATGTAAGTAATTTTGAACGTGATACGTAAATGAAAATTTTAGTATCGTATAATACCTAAATAACATATACCCAATAAATAATTGATGTTATCATAAAATATAATTATTATTGTGCTTGTTATCCTCAATTATAATTTAAGTATTATGGTCTTATCATGATGAACATGATAACGCCGAGTCCACTGGCGAGTGGTCAACGTCGTTTCTTTGGGTTGCGGACCAAACGAGCTCGAGTCCCAGTACAGACGGATTTTTGCAATCAGTTCATAGATTTCTTTTCTATGGCATGGATGTCTGTGATGCCTAATATTCTATTCCACTATCCCTTAAATTACTATGATTTAGTGAGAATGATCAGCCACACATGTTCTAGCCATAACTTTCAATCTCTTCTCTCTTCGAAAAAAGAGGGAGTTGAGCAACTGAGTAACAAGCAGTTCTCGTTAAAAAATAATAGTTTGAGTCTATATGCTTCAAAGTGGGAGTGGAGACATATAAGCTAATATTATTCTATTCAACTATATTTTTGTCTAAGCATTGGATGTCCTATCTAGTCGATATGCTTAAAAAAATAAATGCATTTATTTGAAGATCTTTCTTTTGATGAGTTTTATTATCAAGTTCTATTTTTTTATTTGACATATTTTATCATAAAATATTTTTCCAGATTTGATTGTCATTGTTGTATATATATATGCAGGGCTTTTTTTACCCTGTAACGCGGCGGAACGACGTTCCGGCACCTTTTTTTCTCGAAATTTTAATAAATGTTTAATTTAATTTAATTTTTTCTATTTTAAAATATGTATATTTTGTTTTATTTTCTATGCATTATATGAAAAGCCGTCATTAATTCTATCAAAATGATATTAGAATATATAATAAATAATATACCTTCTTAGAAAATACTCGAAAAAAGTGCGTTCCGGCACCTTTTTTTCAAAAAAAAGCACATAATATATGTATATATAAAATGCCTTCTGTGTTCCATCTACATATAAGATAAATATCGATTTTTCATTATAATTGGAGCATTTATGACAAATATTTTTTAAAAATCCAGAAAAAAATTTTTTTGCATACCTACCTAATGAAAATACGTTATATTTCGGTTTAAACCGGTTAACCGGTTTTATTGCCAGAAATAAACCGAAAACCGGTTAGTTGGAAAGTCCGGTTAATTGGAAGCCCTATATGTAGTACTGCTGTAGTAGTGTTATACAATTGTCATGATTCACTCCCGTTTGCCTGATGTGTAACGAATACACACCTCAGGTGTGCGTGCTTTTTTTGCATAGTAAGGGAAGGGTTAAAAAATGAAACGCATTTTGTACATACTAATTCCACATTATTTATTATAGCTCACATCAGATACACATCATTTTTATTAAAAAGCATTGTATCAAAAAATATATAAATCAATAGTTTTTTTTGGCATTAAGGTAATTAACAGCAACATTTTTGGTGGAATTGTATTATATTCATCAAAATAAAACACATTTTTTTGTACTGATTACAATATTATATTTCAAAAAATTATAAATACAGTGATGAAAATAATTCTCATCTCTGCGTATGTCTGAGATTCGCACAGCAATTTCATCAATATAAAAATTTAGGAACTTCAATGATAAAACAAGAACAATTGTTATATTATATTACACGGGCTGTGGCCACCGTCTTTGCAGACAATCCACCACTAACAATATTATAAAATTGTGAAGCAAGTACTTTGAATTGCTTTTACATCAAGAATTGAGCAGCAATGAAGTAATTATGTCACAAGTGAAAGACGATTTTGCCCAGTGAGTAAACATTATCAACTGTCGTAGAAAATGAACATCGTTTTGATCAAGTTTTTATCTTTTGATACATTGCGGCTCCGCTCTTGGCCAATTGGTCGGCTCTCTCGTTCCCCAATATCCCCTTGTGGGCGTTGACATATACAAAGTTCACTTCTAGCAGTTTGGATGCCGCGTCCAAGTCTTTGAAGTCTATCTCATTCTTCACAGGTTGCCCCGATGCCAGTTTCCACCCCTTTCTCTTCCAGCCTACAACATTAAAATTGAGAAGAATTATTCACTAATCTCTTTTTTTAAACGGTAAATATGTTCCACAAACAAAGGTGTAAAAAAGTGATAGAATTCATAGAAAAATTGTAGTTTAGTTCCCTGAATTTAAAAAACCATGTTATATAAAAAAGAGCAAGATTTTACTAGGAGCACTAGAAATTTCTGACAAGTTGATTGTGTTAGGATCTAATGGAGTCTAATGTTTTTTATTACTGTCTTGTGCTGTTGAATTTCTTGTTATTAGAAAATAAGCTATCCCCTTCTGTGTTTTTTGTTTTTAGGAACAGTAATAATTCATGTAAAAATATAGTATGTGTTTCTTTTAGTGGACTGTGTTGTTTCAAAAATCGTGTAAAAAAAGTAGTTGATTGTACTTGCAAGACAGGTGCATTAGTTTCTCTGCGTCAGTGTATCGCAGTTCTTATGCACTACTATCAGTAATCAGCATGAGAATAGCGCTGTGTAAGAATCGGTGATTTAACTATCGAATGTTTTCGGTCACAACTGGAGTGAGACAGGGTTGCGCTCATACATAGTTCCTATTTATTTTTATATTTAACTAGCTGGCCCGACGAACTTCGTACCGCCTCAGAATCAATAAATGTTGTGTTAATTTATTGGATGAATTAAATTCAGTTTGAATGAATACTCAAAATGAATTAAGTTCAATAAATGTTCAAAATTCAAAATGAAAAGTATTTGAATTACATTGAAATGATGTAATTCACGTGGCACAGTCGATAGTTTTAAAGGAATGCAGTAGATCAACGATTTGATTTTGAATTGTGAAGTTTAAATGATCCATATCTTTTTTCTTAGCCCCAAGAATTGCTCGTTCACTCGACCAATTGTGATTTTTGTGATTAGATGTTTGGGAACATTTTGTTGATGAAGCCGTCCTTTGTTGAGACGAAATTGCAAAAATTCGGCGGAATCGAAATCAATCCGTTCGATTCGTCAACAGGAACACGGCCGTTACCGACGATAGTCAGCAATTGCTTGGAGAAATCTTCGGCAGATGGATCGTTTAAAAATGCAACTCGCATGTTTATCGTTAGCTGAAGTTTCTTCACATAGCGCCACAGAGTCGATGTTTTGAGGCAAGCGTTTATTTCATCGGCAGGGGTCGATCTTGGAATGACTGGTAGTGTTTGGCGGAAATCGCCAGATATTTAAATCATTGCCCCTTCAAAACATCTTAAGTCATTGCACAGATATTCGATTGAGTGCTTCCAATGCGCGTCTGTGCGTCATTGTGCATAAATCCCAGGTGATGATTTTACTTGCTACCAAAACTTTGGTCATTGCTGAGTGTTTCGCAATCTTGCATGTCAGTTTTTCAGTCGTTTAAAGGTTTAACGGATATTTCAGCACTGAATGAGCCGTTCGCCATCCTTCTATCAACGTGGCCGCTATTCCAGAAGACGAAACTGCTACAGCAATTTCGGATCTCGCACGAACAGTCGCCATAATCAATGACATGAGGAATATCTTCCCAGTCCCACGATGTGGCGTTGGCATTCCTAACTTGACTAACAAAATGCCTCACATGAGGTAACACATGTCTTCGATCTAAATCAAAGCCTGGTTATTTATCTCTTCATTCACCTCGAGATCGGGATTCCCCGAACTGACACGAATTCGATGTAAAATGTCTTCCGACATGTCATCCTTGTATGTGAAGCATGTCAAAATAATGATAGAAAATAATGTGCGTATCTGACTTGGAGATTCAGAAACAATTTCTTCAGCGATTGTCATGTCCCAATAAGTATCATTTTCAAGCAAATTGAGCTGTTGACATGCAAGTAGAAAGAAGCATTCGTCATTTTTCGGATGAACTGTGTAAATGCGACCAAGAGCATCAATAGTCATTCGGGTGATCAGGAACCGCATCGCTTTGCTTTTGACGTTAAAATTTCTTCGATATAGCGTTCCAAGTGTAATAACGTGTCATCTCAGAGTAAAGCAACGTTCGTGCAAAATATTGTTGTCAAAAATTTATCATACCTAATTATAAACATAACCTTATTTCAATATTATCCGATTTTCTTTCGTTTTCATTTCATATCATCGATTTCTTTTATTCTAATCCATATTCTAAATTTAAAATTATTTATAAGTCAATCGTATGCAAAAGAAGCAAAAACAAACAAATATAGAAAACAGTGCGATCTGGTGGATTTTTCTGAAACCAGCATACGACATTTTATCGTTTGAAGCTGTTCGTCATTTGAAAATCTTGTTCTGTATGAAGATATTAATTTTCTTTATAATTTCTTTTCCGTGATATTTTTCCGATGTTTTAATGCTTATTCTGCTATTCTAGGTAAACACAAATTTTATAAATCAAAGATCATTGAAATCCATGCAGTAATTCTCGAGATATACGTGGTGTAAATAACCCCACTTTGTTTTATATATATAGATTTCATACTTTTAAAGCTAATTCCGCCTAACCGAGGTATATCTGTTACTCCCAGTCTAAGGCTGCACGACCTTGGATAAACCGATTATGCTGTCATATTCAACAAATCAGTAACAAACGTTCGGGAAACTAATTGACGGCTTAAGAATTTGGTTTTGTAAGGAACTTGAAGTTTAGGGAATGTACGGAGCAGCAATCACTGAGAGAGATTGAAACTTGCTGGTCTCTCTTTCTGACTGAAGGGACGCTCGCATCCTGGAGACATATCAGGTATCTACTATCTATAGCAGTGCTTCCCAACCTGGGTTCCGCGAAAATTTTCATTCTTTTAACATTCTTTGTAATAAAATATAAACATGTGAAATAAAAAAAAATCGGGGGACGGGGCATGAAAAATGTTGAAAAGCACTGATATATAGGATGTACTTGGCAAAACTGAAGGATGCAAGCAAGTCACGGTGGCCATATGCTCTACATAGGCAGTGAATATGGTCTATAAAGAAGAATACCTGAGATCCATTTTGTCATAGCCTTGATGACAAACTGCGAATCAGTCTTGATTCGAAGCTTCTTGATTCCATTCGAGTGAGCCAATCGGATTGCTTTGGTAGCCGCTTGGATTTCTCCACAGTTGTTTGTCGCTCTGCCGGAGACGGGCTCGCTTACGTTCAAGCGGTGGCCTTCCCCGAAGTAAACACCCAAGCCAGCCTTGGCAATGCTGGATCCATTATTTGTACAAGAGCCGTCCGTGTAAACTTCAACGAATCCTGAACCATCAATCACAAAATCACTTTCCTTACTTCTCAACGAATCAGTCGATGACATTGATTCATAGAGATTTGAATTTGAGCTAGATTCTAAAGTTTTCTTCGTGGGTATTTGAGAATCTATCATAATGGCTTTTCTTTTTGTAGCTTTTTTTTCCAGTTTAGATTTACTTGCTGTCCGGTTTAATGCACTAGATTCAATTACGGCCACTTGTTTTTCAATTTCCTCCATTTTTGATAAAATTTCGTCTTGTATTTCGTGTATGTCCTCAAATACTGCTTTCTCATTTTTTGATCTAGAAGACGATGCAAAACTTCTTTTGGGTGCTACGTTTAACGGTTTGCTTTCGTTTTTCGTCAAAAAGGAGGGCCCAGACGGAGTGGCTATATTTATTGCAGTGAATATAAATTGCTTGGCTAATTCTTCCGACGGGAATTTTTTATATTTCGCCTGTTTGAATCCTTTCACTTGGGCTTCACATTCAGCCCACGACTGATAAATTCCGGGATTACGTCCTTTCGCCACGGCATAGTAATTCATATTTAATAATGCACGTATTCCGAATAATACGCTTTTTTCTAAATTGCGAGAGCAGTGCATAAGATAGTCGGACGTTTTAGGATAAATTTGACGTTTCTAAACGTCAAAAGCGTTGTGTTGATAACGTGAGCTTCTCCCACCTACTCTATACTTTCAATGCTGAACTTAGTCTATGGCTGAGTTTGATTTTGTTCATAGCCCCCAATAGCCCCCTATACTTGGATGAAGGCGGTAATGTTTTGTTCCATTCCGTCTTTAGACTGTTTATTCAATTTTTTTGTTTGACAGGAGTTTACAGAATACTATCAACCAGGGTTGTGGAGTCGTGAGAAAACCGCTACTTTGGCATTAGCTACATATCATCTGTCTCATATTTAAAAAAAGATTAAAAATTGTAGTCATAGCCGTTGCATATTTTTTTTTTACCTACAAAAATCCAAAACTTTTTGTACTTTTATGTAGCTTAAAAAATGGAGTCTGATTCGTCCACTTCACAGCCTTGCTACCAACAAAGTGTCTCATCCAGAGCTGTGGAGTCGTCAGCTCCAACTATGATTTTTGTCATACAAAATAAATAATCGCAAACAATCATTTTTATTTTATATTGAAAAGATAAATTATTACGTTTAAAAACAAGGTAATAAATTTCTTTTAGCAGACTTATTGATTCAATCATAATTTGTTTTTAAAAGGTACATAAATTCTAGTTAGTAAATAGTAATACAATAATTATTGCACAAATAAATTTATTTTGGAGTAATAATAATGTGAAAATTGAATATGTTGTCAAAATAATTAATCCTTGTCGTAAAATGACGCCTGTCCAGCTATAAAATAAAATTATTCTCTAGTAAGCTGTGTGTAGGGTATCCAATCCCGGAGCCTTTTTCCAATCCCGGGATTTCGGGATTGATAAATTTTCAATCCCGGGATTGAGATAAATTTATCGAGGAATTTGAAATCTCCGATTTGGTATACTTTTTCCTAGGATTCTCACGAAGCCTCGTTTTTTTTTTTAGCTCACCGAGGAATTTGAAATCCTCGATTTGGTATACTTTTTCCCCGAATTCTCACGAAACCTCGTTTTTTTTTTTTTTTTAGCTCACCGAGGAATTTGAAATCCTCGATTTGGTATACTTTTCCCCGAATTCTCACGACGCCTCTTTTTTTTTTTTTTTTTACCTTACCGGGGAAATTGGAATCGACAATTTGCCAATTTCATCTTACTTTTCGAGATTTACTCAAAATTTCTCAATCCCGAAATCCCGGGATCGCGACCATGTCAATCCCGGGATTTCGGGATCAGATAATTGAACGGGATCCCGGGATTACGGAATCCCGAATCCCGGGATTGGATGCCCTAGCTGTGTTTTAAAAAAAGAATAATGTACAATTAGCAGTTTTGTCTGTTACTTTCGCAATACTCAGTGGATGCTCTGTGGTATATTGTCTATGGTACTTACTGACTTGTGTTTGTTTGAGTATGACGTTTAAAGTTAGAAGAATTGTTGGTAATATCTGCAGTTTTTGTGAATAACTAATTTAAATATAAACTTTTTCAATTTAATAAAGGACGTACCAGTACCTCAAACTTCCATCAACTGCGGTCAGGATCCGACATAATGGCGACGCAGGATTTAAGTTCGTACCGCGATCAACATTTTAAGGTTAGAAATCTGTCTTTATTTTCTCCTATTGGTTATCACGAAAGGCAAAGTATGTTCAATTATTTTATCAGGCCGATTCAAATTTGAATTTAGAACATAGCTAATTCGTTTCATTCAATTGTTTCAAGAAGCGTCTCTATTAAGTAAAAAACAAACTAAAGCTGGTAAACTTGCATAGTTAGCAAGAACTAGACAAATTTCGATGGATAACATCTTTTTAACATAGTTATTATTTATGTTAACATAGTTTTCTTATGTTGTAAGATCATGCGAGATTTCGCTGATTTAAGATTTGACATATTTCGACCATCTGGTGAATTGTGAAAATTTTTGAATTGAACAAATTAAAAGTTAAAATAGTGAGGGGTCCCTGTTTTTTTTTCGATTTTAGTTTTCTCGTAATCCTAGACCAGACGTGAAGAATCGCTTTATCTCGGAAAGCTGTGTTTATTTATCTGTGATCGAATTAAACCGCATTTAAGAAATTACTATTGGGCAAATGTATGTAAATTACTTTTAAGACAAGTTAATAAATTTCTATCAAAAATATATCTCGGTACAGCTAACTGCTGTGCTTGAATTATCAACCCTAGATACTAGACACTTTACGTCGTAAACATCAGCGGAGTTTGACCATCATTTTTCTTCATTGTAAAAGTTTTAAATTTATAATTTGTCAACCTTATGCAATGTTAATTAAATAAATAAATCACTCGCCTTTCAATATGAAATAGGAGATGCTTAAATGTTTTTTATATTCTTCAAATGCTTTACACTCTTCTTTTCAAACTTTTGCCAAAGATGTGACAAAGTGAAATTCCTCAAATCTTGGTTGCTTGTTGCATGTAGGGCAGCCAATCCAGCACTCTTTGATTTTTTCGAAATCTGGGTTTTCGGAATCTCGGGATTGATCTCTGGCAAAAAAAGTGTCGATTGGATAGATTGTCGACTCGAAGATCTTTCTTGTTTTTTAGCTCCAACATTTTAGAAAGTCAAGTCTGCTACAGTTACAAAGTTGATTCAAGAGATTTTATGAAAATTTTTCGCAATAGGCGATTTTTGTTTGTTATTTTTAGATTGACCGTGGCCCCCGAAAGTCTGCTGTGGCTCCTCTAAACTGATATTTTTTGTGTGGCCCTCTTGGGACATCATGTGGATCCCAGTTGAGAAACCTGGCTATAGAACATCAGTGTTCCACGGAACATTGTTTGGGAAACCCTGCTCTAGTAAATTTAATTTTCAGTAGGAATATACCGTAAAATTCGTCAGAATCAATGAAATTGATAAATTATGCAAGTTTCGAAATTCGTCGCCATATTTCTTCATACTGATTTATATTCGTATTTCGGATACATTTTCGCTTTTCTGAGATCTATAGATTTCAATTCTAACTTTATTTCATATCATTATTCATCCGCATACTATGCCTATCAAAATGAAGGGTTACGAACTCTATTAAGTGTCTTCGTTTTACTGTTTCAGGGATCAAGGAGCGATCAAGAACGTCTACTTAGGAATTCTTGCACACTGTACGTGGGTAATCTCTCATTTTACACAACCGAGGAGCAGATCTACGAGCTGTTTTCGAGATGCGGAGACATCCGACGCGTCGTGATGGGATTGGATAAATACAAAAAGACACCGTGCGGATTCTGCTTTGTTGAGTACTACATAAGGGCTGATGCTGAGAATTGCATGAGGTTGGTTTACCTGTCCATTTGGCAAGAGAATCCATCAAGTGATTGTTACTAAGGTCCACCATAAACGTCGTTGGCTGCATACGGCATTACCTGAGGCCTTAGGTGCAGTGGTTGTTGCCGGTTTTATGGTCTTACTTAGATGTCGCACGTCAGTATTTGTGACTAGAGAGATTGAAGGTTGCTTTAATATATTAGTCAATAATCATTTATACCAGGGGTCACCAAACTTTTTGAGAAGCGGGCCGGATTGAACTTTTAAAAAACTAAGGGGGCCGGACGACAAATAAATTCTTATTGGAACTCAATTAGAATATTATTTAATTTTATGTGGTTTCATAATTAGAATTTAAACAAATGTAAAAACTTAGAATTTCAATAAATGAGAATATTCGAGAAATTTTTGAGTAAACGAACATCTGGTCGTCTCGCTTCCAATTTCTATCCAACTTCCTTCACTTTGAGTCCCCTACCATATAGTTGTATGACAAATGATGATTTGAAATAAATAGTTGTCGTAAATTCACAACTAAATCAAGAAAATTTGTATTTCTTATATGAATAATTTCTATGCAAAAATCCAGAACTTTTCGCGGGCCGGATGAAAATCTTCAGCGGGCCGTAGTTTGGTGACCGCTGATTTATACAGTTGCAATGTGAAGTGTGAAGAATATTGTAGGCTCACAAGGGATTTCCTGTATGACCGACTATACTTACCTGACCTTAAGAGGAGTCAATAGATCTATACTGACCTTATTTAACTTTACTGGCTTTTTTACATTGTCATGTACACAAGTAGTACATGACAATTGTGTGACTTTTCCAAGGAATATATGTCATCATACTTAAAGCATATATATGCTTACAGACAGAGACTTTTGTTTTGAGTTAAAAGTACGTCTGTACTCTTTTACAGGAAAATGTCACCCACGATATGTACGTCCATACTCCTCTAAAGGTTAGACGATCTAATAAAACTGACACCGATAACATATATTTTTTGAATTCTTTTTCGATTGAATCAAACAAAACTTTGTTTTTTTTTTTTGATATAAAATTGAATTTGATAACTTTGTTATTCCACTTGTTGAGTTTCAAAATTTGACACGTGTTTCACCTCTGAGAAGCATCTTCAGACAGAACGTAGCGAGGTTTACGAATAAACTAAAAAATGATTATAATTCTTTCGTTATAAATCGCAACATAAATGTCGGGGTTTTGTCCTTTCCTACTGGACGCAGGTAGGGGGTAAGATAAAAATATTGATAGTACCAATCGCAAATTAATTACGTAGGTTAGGTCCTGTAAATCCCAAAGTAACACAATGAGTGGAATAATAAAGATATCAAATTAAATTTTGAAATTTTCAAAAATGAACTTCCTTGAAGTTACCATTAAGGCGACTCAGTAGGAATGCAAAACTTAAATTTGACCTACAGCATAAATATTGCACTGACTTAAATAGGTAACCACCACTATACGTATTTTTACAGTATCAAAACAAGCAAAACATTTTTACATTTCATTACAAAAATAACAATACCACCCAACACACGAATGGGTATTTAGACAGTAATGAGGTATTGGTACATGGTAGCAACAGTAAGCTATCGTATGTCATAAATTAACGGTTTGTGACCCTAAGCAAAACAAAGCATACAATACAAAATTCTCAAACTTTCTCTAATATATTGAAAGAATTATTTTTAATTTTGTATAACCTATTTTTATGATATTGATGAATACAGTTTTGAAAAATAATTTTGTTGCATAAAAAAGATTAAAACATAAAAAAATATTGACATAATAAGATTAAAATAGAAAAGTATTGAGTAAAAGAATTATAAGTTGCAATTGATAGTTATTTTTGGTTCGCGCTTTAGTTTTGACGATTATTTAATCCGAAAATTATCTTAACTGACAATAATTAAAAAACTTCGATATTTTTAAATTATTGTAAGTTAAGTAATCGTTCTTTTCAAATCGATTGAACATTTCGCACAGTGACTTCTTTACGTTTTTTATCAATAGCATCTAAAATGTATTGCGGATTCCATATTTCTATTGACCTTTTGAATCTAAGATCAAAAATCTCAGGATGATACATTGGTTCCAGAAAGTGGTGCGTAAAAAAGACTAATTTTCATATAATTTGAAAAATCGATTCCAAATCCGTATAACAAAGTACCAAAAATGTATGAAAAAACGTAACGGTGCCATCCAAAAAAAATCGCATAAAGAAAGGATTGGGTGTACATTTTACTAAATGTAAATATTTTTACTTCAAGATTCTATATAGTCTAATTCGATAAGGAAGAAACTAAATGAATATTAGACCAGATCAAAAGTAGTTATTCAAATAATTTATAGCGAATGCATAGATATATTCGTATTTTTTAATAAATGTTTGAGAACTTTCTTTATTGCCAGCTTGCGTGTTCGACGATATGCAGGGCTGTGACATATTAAAATCTTACCTTTTCAAATATTTTTTTGTTTTTAATAATATTTTTTTTTTTACTTTTAGACGACGAACTTTGTTTTTTTTAGAGAAAATCTTCCCCATCTGTAAGCAGCACATTACTTTTGAAATATAAAAATGATTCAAAACTACTAATGTGAAAAATCCTTTTATTCGACTACTGTTACTATTATATTGAATAGAATCTCTTTTTAAAAGCATTGCCAAATAATTATTTTAAAATGCTTATCCATTAAGCTAAAGTAATACTGGTCTTTACAAGAATTGTTATTGAAAAAGACATTATTGTATTATAAATAATAATATTATTTGTCATCGCTTTGGGCAACCCTAACCCCAACCGATATTTAACCGTTTTTTATGGTAGCGTAAACAATACATTGCTTTGATTCGTACCTCTAATATTCGTTGATCAGTGATTTAATAAAATTGAACAAAAAATTTGACACGTCCACTCTAGACCAAGCCCTATCTCATACTGAACTCAAAACTGAAAAATAGTAGGTAAGAAAAGACATCCCCGAAAAATGGTTACCATTTATTGGTGTTATTATTATTTATTTATTTTTTGCTTTTAAATGTAAACAATAAAGTCTTTTATCACTCCAATTTTTTGTGGAAGTATTTATGATCCAATTATACTTTAAAAATCAGTCAGAAAAAGTGGGAGAAATGGTACATTTCAGATGGATGTACAATCATTATATTACATAAATTGGAAATTCTGCTCAATTCACTTTCTTAAACAAACCTTTACCTGCATTTCTTTCTAAGACATTAAACTTCGATATCTTACAATAAACTATAAAAATGATCAAGACGTAATGCAGTTAAAAAATTCCGCGTCAACTGTTTGCTGTTTATTCTTGAAAATATGACTATTTTCATGAAAAAAAAATGCAATAGTGTAAATAAGCGTTTGGAAAATGTAATTATTGAAAAAAAAAAAATTTTAAGTGAACGGTTCACGAGATTTAGTCGATGGCAAACGATCGATTTACTCTATTTTCAGGCGCGAAGGAATTATATCCTTTTAATTCCATCGAAAATATAAAACTTGGTTTGTTTTAACCGATTCATTGATAACTCCTCATTTTATTTATTAAATTTGTCCATTTTGGGTAAGAACTCATGACATATGTACGCTGCAATACAAAAATAACTGAAGACGTGGCGCTCAGCATCTGGACGTATTATCTAGCGCTCTTGCACAACGTAAGGCATGATAACGAGACCGAAATAGTACATTTTCATTGTAAGCATTCATTGGTCGTGCTGAATGCAATCTATGACATTTAGTGTAGACCATATAGTTTTACTATTTTACTACTTGGCTCACTTCACTTCTCGAAGGCTCATGTTCTATAGCAGTGGTTCACATGTGAAATTTCACGGTGACCGCATTATAAACATCAGTGGTCCAATGGAAATGTCTCGTGGCCGAACTAAATTTTTCATTGTATAAAAATGAATTTACTATTGAGGACTATTACTGTTTTTTTCAGATACGTGAACGGTACCCGGTTAGACGACAGAATTGTCCGGTCAGACTGGGACGCGGGCTTCATTGAAGGCCGGCAGTACGGAAGAGGCAAAACTGGAGGACAGGTGACTGACTCTCTTCTTATACCCTTCAACCTTTTGATTATCATAATTTGTATGGTACTAACTACTATTTCTCAATTACAATCTAGGCCCGAATTGTACATAAAAGCTGCGAGACAAGTCTTTGAATATAATAATGAATTATTTAATTCACATTTTTACTATGTGCTTGAAAAATTCTAAGAATATACAGTGTCATTAATTTGATTCGTGTATTTCAGGTGAGGGACGAATATAGAATGGACTACGATGGAGGCCGAGGGGGCTACGGAAAGATCATCGCTCAGAAGGTCACCACCAACACCATCGAGCACCGTTAACTCCGATTGCCGAGCTCAATTATTTATTCATCTAAAACAAATTTAAACCCCTCGTTCGGGTTCTTCAAAGCGGTGTTACTTTGCAGCGGATTCCTAACAACGTATCGCGCCCGATATAAAGAGAACTGTTATTTATACGGCGGTTACTTTGTTATAGTTCATTTTATGTAAATTTTACTGACGCGAAATGCTGTGTATTTGTGAAAGAGTTGCACGTGTTTCGTTATTATTTGGAACAATGAACGTCTTCTACAGTCGCTCGCTGATATCTTCTTTTCTGTTCTCCTGCTGTCGTACTATTCTTTTTACCCCTTCAGCTCTATGATCTTAGAATTATAATTATTTAGTAACCCAATCCTTTTTTTTACACGATACATTGGTTTTAGAAAGTGGCGCATAAAAAAAATCACATAAAAAACCTCACTTTCATATAATTTGATAAATCGGTTCCAAAAATCTAAATATCGCGTAAAAAACGTATCAAAAATGTATGAAAAAACAAAATTTATTACTTTATTGATTATAAAAATACAATGAGAAACATATACATATTATGTATACATGCATAATTGTATTCACTTATAGGAGTTATTCGCTGCCGTCACTGTCAGTTACGAAATAAAATCATTTGCGATTTTTTGAACGAACGTATTGAATTTTGCTCGGACTCATTTGACGAAATGTTGTTTTTCCTAGATTCTTGATCTGAATCAATTATTATTACATTGGATTTGTTTTGTTGATCCGACGATTCCTCGAACAAGTTTTAGAGCAGAATTATATCACATGATTTTGCGCAGGGTTGTCGCAGGGTCACCATTTCTCTGTAAAAAAGAAAATCGAAAAAACAACACATAACAACGAGTAAATCGCATGAAAAAAAGTAACGGTGCCGTCCAAAAAAATCGCATATAAAAAGGATTGGGTGTTATATCAATATTTTTTTCCCTATGCTAACCGAGTTCTAACAAGTTATTTTACTACTGCAATCAATAAATCGCATGATTAATAACATACGGCTGTATCTAGATGAGGTATCGCAGTTTTACTTAAATATACATCTTCGATGGCAAGGATTGTTGGAAATACAGTTAAACTTTTGTATATTTTTACTTTATTTTCAACAATTCTTGTTCCTAAAGATGTCAATAAAACTAGTAAAACTGCAATATCTCATAACTTGGAAAATCTAAATAAGCTCGTATGTTATTAAACATGTGAAATTATCAATCATGAAAGCGATGTCCTGCTTTTCACTATATACTTTTCTTGATTACATCTACCTTTTGTCTTTTTTATAACGCACTCTTTGATTTTTGTATATCTTCGTAAAATAGAAAAACTATTATGTTTCTATTAATTTTTTGATCAAGTTTGATGAACACAGTTAGGCGACATACATACTTTTGTTTGAATAAGCATGAAGTTTGCTGCGGAGTGTTTCAACGAATGTGTTTATACTTCATCTATCTGCTACTGCATTACCTAAGTGTTAAATCTGCAAACCGATCAATGAGCTGGGAATAAATATCACATATGGTAATAAATCAATATGCTACGTGCCTCATTTCAAGAAATGCGAGATCCAAAATGGGGTTGATTGCAGTTTCCATGACTCAAAATAACTACAGTGCGAAGATGCGCTCCAAAAGAAAGAAACGAATGTAACCCGCAAATAATCAGTATTCATTATGTAAGCAGATTTTAAAATTGTATTCTCACCTATACCCTAACTAGACAACTCTCCCTAAATTATTTTGATTTAAAACATGCTTGACGTGTATTATATTATTTTAATTGTATTGATGGAACGGAAGGTTGTATCCAACTCACCGAAAGCGAAGCTGTCCAGCTGTAGTATTGATACGAAGATATATTTAAGAATTATCAGGCTAAAGTTTTTGTATAGAATTTGGTTCTGTATTGAAATAAAAAGAGATGCGTGGTGCATGCAACTCCCTGTCTCTGGGCGTCGATTTTTATTTATTAAAGGTTTTTCTCAGAGACTTTCGATTTTAGTTTATTTTTCTAAACCCGAGGCCACCAGATGGTGCCTCAAAGAGTCCCTGACACCTGTCAATTGTTTCGACTACTCCCTGATCATGCGACAGTGTTATTGTTTTTTTTTTTTTATTATTACTTCTGACAGCATTTGATTGTCTTTTGTGATGTAGAATTCTCACCATTTGTATGAAAAAGCAGGTATTCGAAACACGCGAGTGTCTCTATACATATGCAATACAGCAATCTGGCACTGCTTAAGGCATGATAACAAAATATATATTCAACACATAGTATGCAGGAAAGATCGTTATGTAGCACACACTAAAAGCTTACGATGATAAGCAGTGATTTCCTTACTGATTTTTAATAATGCTACATATGTGTACGAAAAAAAAAAGGTGTTGTGTTTTATGAATTAAAAAAAAATAATTTGAATATGCCAAAATAACTACAGTGTGTGTAGGAGGAAAGGGACCAGTTGAATTACCGTCATTGAATTAGTAAATTTCCCCTTGGAACATCATATTTTCTTACATCAACATTGATACTGCGCTAAGAACTTCTGCATTGAACTGACTGTTTGAATTTTGCAGTAGTCACTTGATCTGATGTGCTAGTGTGATTTTGTTTAGAAACACTGTTCATACCATGTACGGGCTTACGAGTCCATCTGTTTAACAAGAAATTACATTAGTATTTTGGAAATATTTTAACACTAATTTTAAACACAACTGTGTGTTGCCTGGTAAGCATTATTATTGTATTCAATATATGAGGAGCTTAGGACCAAACATGCCTAAATCCAGTTTTGAGAAAAAATAACCACTATAATATTGGAACATCACCATATGAACAGAATGTCGCTAAAAGCCTTGTCCGCTAAAAGTTTGGTCCTTTGGTGCAGCGGTTAGCGTTGTGAGCTTCCGTGCCGAATCTCACGGGTTCGACTCCCAGTACGAATAGCATTTTTTCAATATATTTTATCGATTTCTGTTTGAAGGCATGGGTGTTTCACACCCTTTCCAATACTCTAATAACTGGGCGTAGCGAGAGCGATTAGTTAACTAATAGTCCTGTCCTAGTCTTAACCTTCTATCCCTACTGCTCTCTTTGAAAAAGAGAGGTTGAGCGACTGAGTAACAAATAGTTGTAGAAAACTTTTGTTGAGATACCTCTATTAGGAGGCCACATGCTCCACATTGGGAGTGGACATGGATAAGCATCGTAGTTTCTATGCAATTAACCACTTGAATACCAAGCGGACACAGGTGTCCGGAACATATGCAAGCTAACACGGATGTCCAAGACATTTAAAAATCAAATACTTGGTATTCTAATAGAATATAAGCAATATTTTGATGAATATTTGTAGTTCCATCTATACTGAGTCAATATAGGTTTTTAAAATATCGAATAGTGTATATTAGGCAAAATTATTTTTCTCGAAAACATGCAGTATCTCTGGGACATATTAATGATTTATTTGCGCGGTATTCAAGTGGTTAAGGGTCAAAATACAACCTCAATCAAAACTGTCAGTTTTTATAAGAAAAGGTGTTATTCTCCATTCAGTAAAAAGCATATTATATTTAATCGCGAGCTCCTCATATGGTGATAACAACACGCTACCCTGTTCGAGTCGAGAGGTGGTATCCGTACAACTGTTTTTTTTTAATATACTGCTTACAGGATAAATTGATGAGTCTTTATTAAAACTATCCATATTTTTTGTTTTGAACAAATGAAATATTTAAGTATCTAAAAGATCACCATGGAATTTGGTGATAGGTATTCCAAAGTTTTGTGTAATTGAATCAAATCGGTTAATTTCTTGTCATTCTCTGTAAATTGTGAATGAAGGAATCATGTTTGTAAAATATTGAAAAATAAAATATATGTTTTTTACAATTGTCTTGTGTTTTATTTTACAACTGTCGGGCAGAGGATCGATGTAGGGAATCTCGCACCGGAAAGTTCCGAAGAAAATGCTTACTTTAAACAACTTTTTTGTATGCTGATTTCTAAAAGCCGAATTAGCGACAAATATAGAAGAATTCACTGCCATGCGGTGAATACAGTTGAAAGTAAGTATGCAAGTGGAATGGGCTAAGACATGCTAATCGCTCCGCCAACACCTTTTAATGATCGAATGGATTGCAGGTAACGTGAACGTTACAGACATCCATGACTTAGAATATAACGTGCTGTTAGTCGACTGTTCACAGTTGTATTGGAACCTGTGAACACTGCAACCAGATCCCTCAGCTACTGATGTATCAGTTTTTCACTTTTATCTTTAGTTCGGAAAAACAATCATAATTGGTGTGGCAAAACATTAGGCTATACAATTCCCTTTTCCACCTGCCGCAACTGTGTCCAACAGACGTTTCCCGTGGTGTAACAAACGTTATGTGTTGTTCAGTTGTGTGCTAGGATTGTCTTGGAAGCAATTGACGAAGACTCAGCGGCTTCCACTTAAGTGTGGGAAAAATTGTCCGGAATTTCTACGAGTTTATCTCGATTCTTCCGAGAGTTTAGGAACATAAACAAGGATGTAAGTAAAACTCTTAGAATCTCCTATAATACATATTTTATTATAAATGCTTTTCACTTACGAATTATACAATATTAAAAAATACTTACCACAATATTTTCAATTCAACTATTGTTGACATACAATATATAAAACTAAGTTAATAATTCAAAAGTGGTCATAAGGAAAAAAACCAAGAGGTAAAATTACTAAAGACATGAGTGGACGAACGTGTTTTCATTTGCAGCTTACCCCATAAGCGCAGGAGGCGCGCACATGGAGCCTCCGAATCTTAGGGGCCTTAAGAAAAGCATATAAAGCCCATACATTTATGTTATTCGAATAAAGAAGTCTCAAAATTTATTGCACCTAGGGCCTCCCAAGTGCATAATCCGCCACTGCGTATTTCGCCACAGTTTACGATGAAGATGTTATTCATTCATTTTTCGAATAGTTTTATCATAAATATTGATATTTTAGTGGTTTTTTTATTGTAAAAATAGTTTAAAATGCTGTTACTTTAGTTTTTCATTTGAAAATGGGTGGTAGTGCCATGGGGTATCGAGTCCTTTATCCATAAATAATAAAGTGATATTTTAAAAGACATGTTTGGCTTTTTCTGGAAATCAGATGCCAGTTTCATGATCCTTGATTTATGATCCTTACACATTACTAATTCAATTATTGTCCTCAAATGATAAAGAGAACCTTTATTGTCATGATTTTGTAATATAACTCCTTCATCCGCTTGTGTTTTTAATTAGTACTCTCGAGGTTATTTCAAAACATTTTGTATAATAGTTTAAAATACATATTTAAATAAACAAAAAAAAAAATATTATATGGACCCATTAGAGGTGAGCTGAGCCAAGTGGTATTTTAGAAAAAAACAAATTAGAAGCGTTGCAGTATTCTACTCATCTTGAAGTATCGTAAAAGTGAAGTAAAACACATTGCAATGGTGTTATCTACGTAAAATAAAAATATGCAACCCACCAAAACACCAACTGATAGAAGACATGATTTTACTTAAAGGTCCAAGAAAAAGTTTTACCATTTTACTAGCTGGCTCACTTCACGTCTAGAGGGACTGTATTATTAATGCTCTGGCAAATCTACGCTATGTTAAAAGTGGTTTGAGTAAGCTTTGTCGTCTGCCACATTGCCCAAATTCATTGAATGTAAAATTGTTATTAAAAAGATTTGTCAAAATACAAGAAAGAAGTGCAAAAGAGTAATATACATTTAATATTATATTGTAAATAAGATATGAAAACATTGAACTTGAATGGTTTTAGAATACATTACTTAATTCATCTTTGTACCCCTTTATTATACTAATATATTATGATTCCAAAAGAAAGTACAAAAACAATATAGAAGTATAAACAAATCATTAAGCTGTCAAGATATAGGAGTGTAAAAATGGTTGTAAAAAATAAATTAATTGTATCAAAAAGAGTGCCGCGGATGCCTGTATATGTTATCACTGTTCTGGCAGATGTTGGTAAGTAACAGATTGATAGTTCTCAGTCTGATCTGACACAAATAAGAGTTTAAAATTAATACACAGGGACAATTGATTTCGTTCAAACCAACATAAATAATAATTAATGCCTACACAAATAAATGTGTTTTTGGCAGACTGAGTTCCAGAGAAAGAATTGATATCAGAGAATGTCTTTGTAACTCCGTTACTTACCAACATCTGTCAGAAGGTGAAGATATGTCGACTTCACCGATCTTTATCATTGTAAAAAAGTTTTTCGATTTGGTATTCTCAAAACATGCAAAACCAGACATACAATATTGATATATGGCCTTACATTCTAACTGTCAATTTACAGAGTTGAAAGTGAAGACATTGCCCCCTTTCCCTCCTTCTCTGACATGGCTTGCATATGACAAACAATAAAATTAATATAATTTAAAAATGAATCTCTCTTGTTAACACTTAATAGGCGGGAAACGACATAAGTCGTTTTTAGCGTATTGTCGGTAGAATGCGGATCACGATCACGGCATAATACGTTTTTTTATATCGTCGCTTTTTTGTGGGACACATAATATCACGGGTTTGTTTGTCGGCATTAAATAAAATGCCTCAACTAATTAACATTAGTCCTAATTCTTTGCTAGAAAGGGTGACACATGTGTTTCGAATATTTACGCTGTAATTTTTATGGCATTAGATTTTACACTTCCAGTGGTAGTAAAGTTGTAGAAATAGCGATTATATATTATAATTATTTATATAATTATAAAATATTGATAAATATGTTTTTTTTATATAGAATGTTTTGAATATTTAATATTTATAACATGCGGTTGCTATCTACTAAATTGATAACAAGTTTTATATTCAGCTTAGAAACATAGTGAAATTATGATGTTATCGAAATGTTCTAATTTTATTTTTAATGATTAAATGTCACGTATGATTTTTTTTAAATTTCAATCGAAAATATCGTTTGGTTTAGAAGTTGTGTTGATTTTAAGAATGTAATATATTTGTGCGCTAATCACTAAAAAACGCCCGCTACAGGCTTGAGTCTATTTTTGAAACGCCCGACTAAGAAGTGTTAATGAAACATGTATTTCATTTCAAATTTATTGTTTCACATCACAGCAAATATTGTTTTAGAGTCATCACTTAAACAACAAATAATAAATTATAAACTAAGGTAAAAATAAAAATTATCAATCTGTTACAATGACTAAAGACTCACTCAACAAATTCGATTGAGTATTGTTTAAAATAAACCCTTTTTTATTGTATTTAAGTATATGAATGAAAAATTACATTTGTCCATTTCAAGTCTCTTCATTTTACAAAAGTTAATACGGATAGTGTTGCCAAAAAAATTTACTACATCGAGGTGAAAAATAAGCTGGACAAATACTGTGAACTAATAAGATTAAAAAACCGTATACTCACGAAGAAAAATACATTTCTAATTCTAGACCTGGGATGGGAAATCTTTTGGCTGTAGGGCCACATTGTAGATGAACGTTTGGCTGCGGGCCTCATTAAAATAACACAAAATTAAGTAGTACTTTTTTAATTAGGAAGGCTAGGTCATAAAACTTGCAGAGCTTCTCCGAATCAAAGATTAATCATTCAATTCAATTTGGAAATTCTTTTTAAAAGCAACTTTAAATATCTTTTTTTAATTTATAACATTTTTACAAACTCTACAAGTCGGATAGAATTTCGTTGCCGTTCATTTGCCCAAGCCTGCTCTAGACTGTTATTTTACATTTCGATACACCAGTTCAAGACAGGAACAAGTCAAAATAAGTGATATTGGTACATTCATGTTTTAAATTGTGAATGAGCGTATGATATGTAGTGAAAAGCTAAAATTCCATAAAGAAACTTCTGCGATATCTTGGCCACAATATTGAATAATTGAGAGTAAGAAGAGAAAGATAGAGCTAGGACAGGACTAGTCGTTAACTAGTCACTTTTGCTACACCCCATTTTCAGCATAAGATAGGTGGGAGGGAGGAATTCAAGACATCACATACATCCATGCCTTTTAAAAAAAAATTAATTAATCATTCGAATAATCAATTTTTGAAACTGTCTGTACTGGGATTCGAACCCGTAACCGAAACCAATGATGTTGATCACTCAACCACGCAGGCGGCAATAGTAACTTTATGGAAAATTGTAGATCTTGTCATGGCAAATACAATAATGTTAATAACTCATAGAAGTAATTTTTTCGATTTGTCATAAACTGGTGTTTCAATTTTTAAAACAGAAGGATTTTTTTGATTTTTACGGATTTATTAGAGCTATGAACACATTATGTTTAAAAAAAACCCAAACTAACCAAAAAATATATTTTTTTTGGTTTTTGACATGGCGTTGTGTAAACTCGTGCTTTTTTTCTTTGTAAATGAACAAACATTGACCTGTTTCAAAACATTCTTTTATAATTCTAAAGTCTTTGGTTCGATTGATCGTGTGTCGCATATCAACACTACAATATGGTGCACGTCCTCGTCATGTAGGGCTGTTTCTTCATGCAAGCTCGTACGGCAGCCACAAATACGTCTTCGATCCCAATGTGAGTCAGTGCCGAGCATTCCACGTACATTGCAGCCCTAAAAAAGAATATTCATACTCTTTAGATCACGGTTTCTCATCCGCAGCATGTTCCAAGGGGGCCACAAAGAAAAAATAATTTTAGGGTAGCCAGGGCACAGTTTTGGCGCGCCACAATTATGTCTATAAACTCCCAGGTTTTTACAATCGGGCGGTGACAAAAAATATTTTCAAATTACAGTTAGAGCTAAAAAAGTTCACTTCATCTCGAAAAACTTATATGCTTATATAAAATCGGGTATGGAGGCCATGGAAATATGACACTAAAAAGAAGCCACGGGCCCAAAAAGGTTGAGAAACTATGGGTCATATAATACTACTCACTTTATTTTCTTTCTTAACCGTTTTCCTTCAGCTATGGTGACGAGTGGTTCTTTCTGTTCAGTTCCTCTCAGGTCCAATTTGGTCCCTGAAACATAATTAAAAGAAATTTAATTGTTCCTCTATCCACCGTGTCTGTCAGCGTCAAGTCTTGACTCCAAGTCCCTGGACGAGCCAATTCATTCATGGTCACGGTGGTTCCGCTGCCAAGCTCTATTAGCTTGGCCTGTTCGTGGATAGGCCACCATGCATGTGGCTCTATAAAGCAGGATACTGAACCCATTCTTGGGGAGTGTCGTTTAATGCACACAGAGAGGGAAGAGCTGCCAGTTTTAAGAAATTCGTGACATCATACGGATAGCAAATATATGTCAAATCATAAATGCTCTTTGTTTATCATGAGGTATTGATTTTTTGCTCACCACCATGTCACAAAGTCTTGTTAAGTTTCTCCTAAAACACTTCCAGTCAAGGATAAAAAACTAGACATGATTTAAGCCGCTGTATACTTTCGTATGAAATTGACGAATGAGAAAGCAGTAGTGAGTGGGTGGAGGAGGCAAGTAAAGTTAAAGTGTTCATTTTTTATTGTACGTATTGTTATGTATACACAACATTAATCTCTGTGCTATGCTAATTCTCGATGACATAACTTGTAACAATAAACCTTTCAACGGACTTAACCAATATCCAATTCCTTTTCTTCAGTTCAAATTGAGAGTTCAAATCGAAAGGCCTAACTGCTTAGTAGAAACTCCTCAATACTCACATTGATATTATTTTGATTTAATAAGATTTAAGTGATTTATTATAAAGTGTATAAACTATGTTATAGAATAAAGTTGAAACAACATTGAAATAAAAATAAATTTCTCAACGTTATTTTAGCACATTCCAGTACGAGCCCCCACTTTTATGCTATGGATATATTTTTACTAAAAATATATTCTTAACATAAAAGTATACTGTAACTTACTAAAATGGAGAATGTATACGTTGATTATATATGTTACAGTAACACTCTATACATATAGTTGTTACTCACCTACTAATATGATAGGAATCGTGGGAGAGAAGTGCTTGATCTCAGGGTACCATTTTGTTTCTATGTTTTCATATGAAGATTTACTTGATATCGAAAAGCACATGATGAAACAATCCGTCTGAAAACACAAATGTCAGTCATTAGTCATCTAATATAACAGCACTCTCATCGGTATACAAGTTTTGATAACAGAAAATATTGATAAGTCGAATATACCGCAGGAATAAAGGAGTTTCCCTTGAGTAACATTCTGTGTTGTCGTATTATTCAATTTAACCAAGATTTCAAATTTGGAATAACCAAGAAAAATGCTAGTAATTTTCTATTGTGCAATTTTCTTAATCTAATAGTAATTTCATGAATTGTTTAAGAAGAACCTTTGTGTGAGTAGTTCTTCCCGGTCGTAATTTTCAAGAATATTCTGTTTCCAATATTATGATGTTATGAATTTGTCGAATGCCTCAAAGTTGGCCTTGGTCGAGATCAGGTATGCGTGGCCTATTGGGCTCGTATGACGGCGGACCGTAAGCAAACAGCTCTGCTCGTTCAGCATTCATTTCAGGGCAGTCCCACAGTAATTCAGATAAATAAATGTATTGTAAAGGGTACATCAGATTATAATTACATTAGGGTAGGAGAGGGGCCTCAGTCTCTCGTAGTCTTCCTGTCCGGCTGTGTCCCAGATCGCCATGTTGAATCTCTGTTCATCCACTGTGATGTTGTATGCATAGTTGTCAAAACTGAAAATAGTATTTTTTTATTAGGTTTTACTTTGCAATGTGCCAAAGCGGTCCTGACCTTTTAAATAAAGTGGAATAAATTACAAAAGGATATTGTGTTTTTATTAATATAAGTAACAAACATTTCACATAGAAAAAGTTCTGTTGAGATACCTCCATTAGGATGCCAAATGCTCCGCATTGGGAGCGGACATGGATAAAAAAATACAATAATAAGGAACGCTATTTAAATTTGAGATTTGTTAATAACGAGTGTCTGTGATGTCGTCTTCTTGAGTTGACCTTGAATGATATGTAAAATTATCATTTAGTTTATCTCAAATGCTTCAAAATATTTGAGGCATCGACATTAGCTGTATTGCCAAATATTATTATTATAATTCGTAAAAGTAATGACAGCATCGTGCAATAGTCTAAATCCGTGTTTTAGAGGTTCAAATTTCATCGAAAAGTAATGTTGCAAGTTGCAAAAAAAATATCAAAGCATAATTTATTATTATATTCCTTATTTATTCTTACTGGATTAGATAGAGCTCAAAATTTTACACCTTATACCAGGGTTACTCAACCTTTTTTACTCGTGTACCACTTGGTAGTAAAATTGTACCACTTACAAAATGATTGTATTTCATGAATATTGTTATTGCAAGTGTAATTCTATTATATTTGCATGGTTAAAAATGTGAAAACATGGTAGGCGCGATGGATCTGTTTTTTTAAGAAATTTTGTGAAAAAAAAGTTATTTTTGGAGTGACAATTATAAAGCTTAAAAAAATAATCTACTATTTCGTTATATAATACTTATAGTACTATTGAAAGGTTTTAACCTTTTTGCTGCCGTAGAAAAAAGTACGTTTGTACCAAGCACGCCGGCTATAATTTGCAATTATTAATTTAATTAGTTATTGATTAGGTAACTCGTCTCTGGCATGTTGAGCATCAAAAATTTGACGAGATATGTCGTCTGTGGCAGCCATCCAGTCAATAAAAACATAAAATTGGAGCGCTAACGTGTTAAATTTGAAAATGCATTCCAAAAACTATGTCGGATCAGAAGAAATCGGTATCAATTGACAGATTTTCGATCATAGACTACATATCAACATCGACTAAAATATATATATATTTTTTTATATTTGTAAATCATCCATTCCTGCATGTCCGCCATTACTGCTTTTTTTTCGCGTACCACCAACCATCAACCATGAACCGTGGGTTGAGAAAGCCTGAACTATACAAATGATATGACTGTGTTTGTTTATTTGTTAAAAAATTAAAATTACAGTGCATGACATAACAGCTGACGCCAAATCGCCAAGCACTTGCAAATTATAATAAGACAATATAAAAAATAAAAATACACAGTACATCAAATTCAACATAAAAAATCAAGAAATATAATAGAAAAATTTATCAAACAGTTCACAAATACAATCACTAAAAATGTCCACTTCTCTAGGCAATGCGTTGATTAATCGAACGGCCCTTGGAACTGGTGACTCATACCTCCTAAGCGAGGTATAAGTTTTCAGAAATAAAAGTTTTTGCTCATAGTTTCACCCACGTAAGAATAAACTGGGAGCATGTAAATTAATAGTCGTGAGAATTTCAGGATTATTAACTCGGCCCCGAAGAAGAAGAGAAAAATGCTTTAAGCTTGAAAAAGATCTTCGAGCTTCAAGAGAGTGAAACGATAACATTCCTAAAAGAAATTTAGTGGGGTAGTATTCCTTTAAGGAATTATCAAAGGGAAAGAATTTAAATTTTTTGAAATAATAATATCTTAGAAACTTATATGACGCCCGATTGTATAACACTTTGCTATCACAGTACAGCTTGCTTTTTAGTTATCAGTGTTTAAAATGATACCATAAACAATTATTAAAATACACCGATACCAAACAAATAGCTCGAAATAACTTTTTTACGATAAATTATACAACAATACCACCAAAGAAGATAATATTATGTTGGCTCAACCTAAAAATACTGGTCACACATTTGTGGTTTTGAATTCTGTTAACCCATTTGGGAAGTATGGCCGAGTATGTGTGTCCAAATGTTGTATTGCCTAATATCTGTTGCGATTCTCATGTGTTTTATTGAATTGTCATTATTTCTTCCCATATGTGTGGCGTGCTATCTACTAAATTAATAACAGGTTTTTATATTCAGCTTAGAAAAGTAGTGAAATTATGATGTATTCAAAATGTTTTCATTTTATTTTTAATGATTAAATGTCACAAATGATTTCTTTGAAAATTTCAGCTGAATATATATATATATATTGTTTGGCTTTGAAGTTGTGTTGATTTTAAGAATGAATATATTTTTGCGCTAATCACTAAAAAACGCCCGCTTATAAAGTGTTAAAATAAAACTCAATTGAGTAACAAATAACTCACTATTCAAAGGGTTAATAATTATCTACGTTTGGGAGAGTAAAAAGGTACACAGCGACATTTATTAATAATAAAATATATTACGTGAATTATTTACATTTGAGCAATTGATAAAATCTAGTTGAATAGAATTATAAAAACATTCCAGTTGAGGCATAAAGGCATTCCTCAATACATTATTTCACTAACAGTTAACGTTACGTAATGTACAGGGAGTCAGTGAGGTGTTTACCACAGTGGCAACTAGGGCATGCAATCCCGGGATCCCGTTCAATTTTCTGATCCCAAAATCCCAGGATTAACATGGTCGTGATCCCGGGATTTCGGGATTGAGAAATTTTGTGTAAATCCCAAAAAGTGAGACGAAATTGACAAATTTTGGATACCAAATTCCTTGGTGAGCTTAAAAAAAAAAAAACGAGGTTTCGTGACAATCCTGGGGAAAAGTATACCAAATTGGCGATTTCAAATTCCTCGGTGAATTAATCTCAATCCGGGATTGGATACCCTAGTGGCAACCTATTGTTTTTTCCATAAAAAAATAATTGACATTACAGCTTACGCCAATGCGTCAAATATTTTTAAAGTTGAAAGATCATGCGAGATATACTCGATGAGAATTTTTGAAAGTCACATGAGATTAACTCAAGGAGAATTGACTTCACAAACACCCATAGATGATAACTGCAGATAGTAGTTGCATTTAAGTACTAAAAACAGGGATCAATATTCAATAAAAGACATTATTTTAAATATCAATATTAACTATGAAGCTGTTGGTGGCCGCTCATGTAGATGGGGTATCCTCTCAGCCGAGAAAATAGAATCGGTTTCTATTCACTCGATGGATGGCTCGGCAATGTCCCGTGCGTCGGGTTCAAATTATTTTGTATTCGGCCCAGTTCACTCTCTCGGCTGCATACTCGGTTGGTCTTTATGAGACTTAAGTAATGATATAATCCAGTGTTTCCCAAATCTTTGACATCTCTATACCTCTTATATAATTTTCGAAGCATCGAGTAGCAAAAAAGTAGCAGAAAAAATGTTTGTACTTTAACAACAATCAATATATATAAACTGCTTGTCCCACCATGTTTGGTTATCAACATCTGCTAAAACCCCAATCTCCAAAACCTGAACAACCGCCGCAGACACTGTTGGTTTGACCTCTTCTCGAGGGTAAATAACAAAAAAAAAACAGATCAAAAAAAAAATGTTAACTGATCAGATAAGCATAACCCCAATTAGTTGCAGCTCGAGGTTACTGAATCATCCACCAGTGTCATATATAATGCCTACGAATGAGAACTAATACCACCACAAAAACAAAACAAAAACCAATGACCACGCACCCGCCTACGCCCAGATAAATCCAGGACGCTACGCGAGAAAAGCAACATCAAAATACACCAGATGAAAGAGAAATTGGAGCTCGGCTCCACCAGCCCCAGAATTTGATGTATAGATATCAATCAAAAAAGGTGCAGCTAAAGCCCAGTGCAGCGTGTACCCCCACCAAAATCTTCCCGTCCTCCAGGGGGTAAGCGTACCAAACATTGGGGAACACTGATTTAATCAACTTGTATGTTTTTAAAATTCAAATTCAAAATGTTTGCCCCCGGATCGCCAACACGCAACATATCCTGCGTCATGTAAAATTACACACTAAGTTGCTTGCAACGTTGGGGGACACTGCTCAAAGTTGCAACGTCAGTTAGATTTTATATTGGGCGTAATCTAACGAATACGGGGTTTCATTGTACACGCACCCAATTAAGAAAAGTCCTTATAATATATTTATGTGTGTAAAAGAACAATTGATAATTTTGACCAGAAACCAACGAAATTATCTCAACATGAACATCCTGCCGAACGATTGTGATATGGCGGGAACCTTATCACGTCGTCACCAGCTTTGGTTTGTATTCAAGCACTAAGCTACGAAATTGATAATAATTATTATGTTACTCAGCCATCTACAAATTGTCAATATTGATCAATAGCAGCGGCTCCCAAATAGGGCACCACTAGTGGTTGCAATACCGAACGAATATATTAGTTAATACGGTGAACCAGAGGTGGGCTGCCAATAAGTTAACAAGGGGCTCGTATAATATCAAAGTAATTTATCACTCATATACAATACTTAAATAAGCAAACGATTGTTACTTAATACACTTATAATATGCAATAATATGCAGTTTACCATAAACTAATCAATGTAAATGGATAAAAATGTACTACTGTGTATACTGGAAGTTGTCGTAGATAGTATATATATAATCCAGAAATTGCAGTTATGTACTAATTTGATCTGAGAATATTGTTTTATATTAATTTAACAAGGGGCTCGCTGGCCGTGGTAAAATCTAACAAGGGGCTTGCGTGAGCCCCTCCGAGCCCCCTCCAGCCTACCCCTGCGGTGAACGCATTCTTCCTTACAAGATTTTTCCAAATACAAATTCTCCGTACAAGACTACTCGGTACACCAATTCTTCTGTTCATAGAAAACTCCGAATACAGAATATCCCGTACAATTGAATATTAAGTGGGAGGGATTTTTTAGACATCACAGATACCCATACCTTAAATAGAAATTGATAAATAGATTGGAAATAATGCTGATAGTACTGGGACTCGAACCCGTGAGATAGGTCACGGTGGCACAACGATAGTGACCGCTATGACACGGATCCAACATTTTTTTCAATATATATTAATTTAATTATATTTATATTGGTTTGGCTCTTGCTAATTTAGGTTTTATTTTAGAATTAACTAATTCACGAACATTCTGGTAATTTATAATAAGAATTTCCAGTCCTATTAATCGCTCGTTTGTCTATGATATTTTTTACTTTTTGCAGTTTTTATTAGTTAAAAAATGTAAGTATAATATATTAAGGAAGTAGTCACCAAACTACAGCCGATGGGCCCGATCCGACCCAGGGGTGGGCAGAGGGGGCTCGGAGGGGCTCACCCGAGCCCCTTGTTCTATTTTATTTAGGCCGTCGAGCCCCTTGTTAATTAAAGATAAAACAATATTATCAGATCAAATTAGTATATAACTGAAATTTATGACTTGTATATTATCTACGACAGCTTCAATACACACAGTATTACATTTCTAGCCATTTAGATTGATAAGTTAACGCTGAATTGTTACATATCACTGCACAGAAAGTTAAATTGTTCACATTAGTTTTCTCATTTTTCATCGTAATAAAAAGAGTAAATTATAATATAAATATACAAAATTATAATTTTTTAATTTTTTTTTGCCTTATGTTGTCTATAAACAGAAAATGTTTACCAAAAAAATAATGACCGGCTAAATATTTTTAATTTCAAAATTGCCCCTTTGATGAAAAAGTTTGTGAAACCCTGATCTATACCGTAAGCAAGGTAAGGAAAGGCAAGACAGGCAAGGTTAACCTCAGACTGTAGTGCCAGAAAATAAAATGACCGAACTTATTCGCAAGACGCTACAAAATCCTTTCTTGTCTCCTCCAGTGACCCGAGCCCCTCCCCTGGTTGAGAACCAATACCAAAATGAATAAGTTGTATTAAAATAATAAACAAAAAACAAACTTACACTGTAGGCACGTACTCCTGCGGGAACTGCTTCGTGGTGTATGTGATGAGCATGCAGGTCTTCCCGACCATTCCGTCTCCCACAGCCGTCACTTTTATGGGCCGTATTCCTTCTGTGCCCATCTTAAATCATCAGTTGCACCAACTTTAAGTTACAATCAATCAAAAGTTAGTTTGTCAACAGTTCTTTTTATCAATTGTTTCTCACTTCACTTTCTTTGCATATTCACATGTTTTATATCACTGAAAATAATAAGATACTCATGATAATGGAGATTGAAGACATGATAATGACCTCTTGTTTACAGATCTGATATTATTCTTTACCTCCCAGATATCTTTACAGTACACCCGACTCTTTTTTTTCACGGTAGATACGTTCCACAAAAAAACCGCGTAAAAATGTGTCAGAATTCAAAGAATAATTTAACATTGCTTCCGTGAATTTAAAAACTGTCTTATTTGAAAAAATAACAACATAATAGTATAAACAAATGTGTAAAAAAAGGTAATAATTGTGGGGTTATAATGCAAAACGTACTATACTCTAAATATTTATTTATTTTGATTAAAACAAAGTAATACTATTCATCGCTACTTGATTATGTACAGAGAATTTTATTAGGAACTGGACCAGTGAAGGGGCTGCCAATACGTTAACAATGGGGGTCGCTTAATCTCAAAGCAATTCTCGGTGTTCTGGAGTGAATTTTTTTATCACTCATATGCAATTATATGCAATATTTAAATAAGCAATCAATTGTTACTTAATACACTTATAATATGTAACAATACGCAATTCACCGCATAATTATCAATATAAATGGCAAAAATGTACTACTGTGTATACTGAAGCTGTCATAGATAATACATAAGTCAGACATTACAGTTATGTACTAATTTGATCTGAGAATAACGTTTTTTCTTCAATTAACAAGGGGCTCGCGTGAGCCCCTCCGAGCCCCCTCCAGCCCACCTATGAACTTGACATAAATCGCTTTCATCGCTAGAAATGTCTGACACGTTTAATGTGTTTGGATCAAATGAAGTCATTTGTTTGTTATTACTGTTTTGTGTTGTTGAACTTGTTGTTATTAAAAAATTCGTTATCCACTTCTGTGTTTTTTTTATTCCTGGGAATCGTATTAGAACAAATAATTCCTGTAAAAATATAGTATTTGTTCTTTTTAACGGACCGTGTTATTTAAAAGTCATGGAAAAAAGAGTTGAATGGATTGGTAAAAATATGTTTGGATATGATTTCACTAAAACGTAGTTTCACTTAAACTACACTTTCGCTGCAACGTAAGCATCGCAGAAGCTCATGCGATTTGAATGGAAATACACTAATCAATTTATAAAAGAGTCAGTGGTACCACAACCTAAAAGTACAATGACCAATTACGTAGACTCTACCACTCGGTCAGAGGACCACATAATAACTGAAGTTACATCGGCTAAGATTGCCATTTCTACTGTTAAGGTGTTCACTGTCAATACCTGGTAGAAAGACATTATAATATTCAAAAAAATAAAACAATCTTTTGTAATAATTCCACATTTTCCGATGAGCATTTTCAACCGATGAAAATGTTCATCATGAGCGAAACTGGTCCTGATCATATTAAATAATAATTAGTAATTAGTACAAAAGAGTGTTTTATTTCGATTGTGGAAAGGAAAAAATACGTAGCCCACACATAACAAATTTTACAGGAGACACAAATAACGTTTTTTGATGATTTTGGGCAGAATGAAAATTATGAAATATGTATACACAACCATGAAGCGCAAAAAGGCTGATAAACTGGTTTTTAATTGAATTTAATTTGAAATTATTATTATTAAAAACATCTTTTTTTAAAGTATTTTTTCCTTATCGCAATTTCCACAGGCCCTCCTTTTTTCAAACTTAAAGGCTAAGTTTAGAAACTAATTCGAAATTTTCAGCTTACATCCTTTTGATAGACAGTGTATCGAGTTGTATACATTGTGATTATCGAAAAAAAGCTGCGGGTTACGTCCTTTTTCCTTTCCACAGTTGATGTATGAATACCAATTCTAATCAGTTATAAGTTATTAAGCATTTCACATCGTCTTGCAAATATCCTATTTCATTTACAGTGGAACCTCGATTCTACGTTTTTCAAGGGATCGTAATAAATGAACGAATAATGCGGGAAACCGATAATGCGGGAAATCTTCAAATAACACAAAAAATGTTTAATTTTCAAAAAACTCATTTATTTATTAATTAAAGAACAAATAAATGTATTTTTAACTTGTTTAATACAAAATAAGTAGCCTATTTGCAGTTCGGGACTTAAATTTTAACAAACACTCTTCAAAATCGCGTACATTTCTAAGTCAACTAACTCCTTTTTGCTATGTTGACTTGTTTTTCTCCTGATTTTTTTCCAATGTCTTTAATTATTTTCAGTTTCTCAACTAGAGTTCTAGTTTTCTTCATTTAGGTATTTTAGTTTTGACTTTTGAGTTAGAAAAATTTACGCAACCAGATGAAATGTAAGATTATTTATGAGCGAAAAAAATATTCTACAAAAATGGTCAATCGGGATAGATAGTAACTGGGACGGAACGATAATATTTAGATGATAGATCGAAGAAATCGGTAAATCGAGAAATGATTAACGTGGAATTACTAAACATTGCTATTACGGGGTGGGGTCTTGGTCGAAAAAAAAATAAACGATCCATGCATAAAGACGAAGATAGTGAGAACGGAAGATCGGGGTTTCACTGAAAAAAACGCGAAACGAAATGCGAGGTAAGATTATTTATGAGAAATATTCAACGAAAACGGTCAATCGGGATAATATTTTTGACGGGACCAAAATATTTGAACGATAGATCGAGGAAAACGGTAAATCGGGGAACGGTTAATGCGGGATTATTTTACATTGTTCTTATGGGTGTTTGGCCGGGACTATGAAAAATGAACGAACCATGCGGGAAAACGGACAATGCGAGAACGGTAGATCGGGGTTCCACTGTATAATATTAAAATGTTTGCACTTGTAATCTGGAGTGTGGAGTTAGAGTCGGAGTCGAAGTCGTGGCGTTTTAGGTGAAGTGGGTGTAGGTAAAAAACGGGCGACTCCGCTACTTATTAACAGTCAAATTCAAAGTAAATATGCTCTATAACATGCTTCGTTTTTTTCTCCCCGAAAGTTTACTATATCTCTAAAAATACAAAGTTTATTTGCGGATAGGAAAAATTCGAAAAACCAAACGTTGGATTGAAGGAAACCGAAAATTTATGCGAATTATGAAATTTTATTGACCCTTCCTTAACCCGTTACCTGCCATGATCCCCATTTGGGGTACGCGACTATTATTGCTCTGCAGTTGGTAGTACTTGCTGGAATATTTTTACTAGTAATACAGTTACGTTCAGAAGAGTCTGTAGCAACATTTTCACAGAAAATAATTTGCAATAGCATTATAAGATAAGAGTTATAAGTGCTAAAAGTTAAAATTTAAAGGTAAATCGTAAAAAGGTAAAACGTGACTTTTGTATAATATATTTTTTGTATTGTTTCTTTAAATTTTAAGTTGTTATTTCGCGCATGACTAATATACAGGTTATAGTAAATGTTAATGCTTAGCTATAAATAAATAAAAAATCGCAGTCAATTTTATTACTGTTTTATCGCATGTTCCCATTTGGGGATCATGGCGGATGCCGTGTAAAATATTTGATACCTGTGCTTTATTTTATAGTTTACTAATTTGTAGTTATGCGTACGAGAAAATTTTATTCGCTTTTTGAATTGGAATAAATAGTCAATGATCCAAATTTTATGGATGACGAAGAATTAGATCCTGAGATAGACCTTGTTGAACATCCACCCTATACCGTCGGTCAGATATAGGAGAAATCGGTGACAATATTTCAGAAGACACTTAGCCAAAAGATGTTCCAGGCAGAGTCGAAATTCATTCAAGCTTTCTACCAATAGAAGCTTCCACTTTGGGAAAAAATAATGAAAGTACATCACCTTCATAAATTCAGAATATCTCCCTATCTAAATCTAAAATTAAAAAAATCTTAATCGCTTTGGAAAAAATTTAAGACCAGAATTTTCAAAAAAAAATGAGACAAGATGATGAAATTTTAAGCAATATGAAAAATATAGTACAAATTCTGAAAGGAAAATCTCCTGTGGAAGTATTTGAGACATTATTTGATGAAAATATAATGGAACATATAGTAAAACAAAGTACATTGTATGCATCCCAAAATAACCGCCATGGTTTCAATTTTTTCACCAGACTGTCTAAGAATTTTTTTAGGGGTTTTATTGCTAACTGGATATCATTCTTGGCCCCAGGAACAAATGTACCGGTGCAAGGACGAGGGTTTATCTATTCAATGTGTAAGGAAATGTTTGTCACGAAACCAATATTTGGAGATAAAAAGAAATTTACACTTCAATGACAATGCCGAATTAATCTAGAAGCTATGTACAGACATTTTTTTTAAATTGGTCCATTACTTGATATGATGAACAAACTGTTTCTGAAATTTGGAGTTTTTTCTACAAATATTAGTATCGATGAACAAATAATTCGATATTATGGCCATCATTATTTCAAACAATTTATAAGACGAAAACCTATACGTTTTGGATTCAAGCAATGGGCAATGTGTTTTAGCGAAACTGGATATTGCTTCTATGCTGAATTATATCAAGGAATACAATAGGGAGATTACCAAGAAATGGGACTAGGCACGTCAGTCATAATGAGAAATATTTCTAAAATCGATAATCCATCAGACCATTTTTTTTTATTTCGATAACTTTTTTATCAGTTTTGAGTTAATGACACTGTTAAGTGATAGAAATATTACTGCTACGGGCACAGTACGATATAGTTGAATGAATAACTGTCCAATAAAAGATAACAAAACTATGAAAAAAGAAATTTGACTATTCAATATGTATATGTTTTTTTACACGCCATATGCCATGATCCCCATTTGGGAACATTTATAAAATCTTACTTTTTATGGGGGTAAAGTGTTTTTTTCGTCAAAATATTTTACCAAACCTATTTTTCAGTAAAAAAGAACACATATATTGCAAAAAAAGCGGGAAAAAAAATCTGGCAGGTAATGGGTTAACTAAGATGTGTAAATAGTACACATGCTTTTTAATCATTTACATTTCTCTGTATATATAATAAATACTCGGTATAAAAAACAGGTATTCCTCCCTTATACATTTACGCATTGAGTAATGCAATAATATAAGTATTGTAGTAGTGTTATATATATATGTCATGATTCACTCACGTTTGCCTGATGTGTAACGGATACACAGCTCAGGAGCGCGTGTTTTTTTTTGCATAGTAAGGAAAGGGTTAACGGAGATTCGTCACCATATTTAAAAATGTGCACTATAATTTGTTCTGGCAACTTCTATTTGACATTTAATTATGACAACATTTTCAAACTATATTCAGGGCCGTAGCTAGGGGCTGGCTAATAGAGCGATTGTTCTGTGCGCTGAGGCATTGGATAAGCATAGGGGGTGCCGAAATTATACCAGGAAAATGCCAGGCTTATGTAAAAATACGAAATATAAATATTAGAAACTGTCTATAATAAAATAAATATGTAGACAATAAATACATGAAGAATTTAAAATGATTGAATGGTATAAATGTTATTTTTGAATATTATTTCATGAAATATAACCGCTCTTGCATATACAAGAGGTGCATTGATCCAATGCCACATTGACCGGCCACCACTGTCTGTCAGTACACTGACGATTTATCCGAAGAAGAAAATCGAGGAAAAATGGATTTTTACTGATTATGATATCACAAAATGGAAATTTTATTTAAAGCAAATACTTAAACAAAAATATACAGATAAGGTTTTATAGTCAGCCAATGGAATAACGTTAAATACTTATCTTTTAATTCATATTTTTTAGACAGTATATATAAATGTATTATTACAAATGACGTCACTTCTGTATTTATAAATTAAAACTTACTATAACAGAAGAACAGGCATTAATTAATTAATTTGCTTCCTTAACCTTTTGAATACCGCGCAAATAAATCATTAATATGTCCCAGAGATACTGCGTGTTTTTGAGAAAAATAATTTTGCCCAATATACAATCGAATTCGATATTTTAAAAACCTATATTGACTCAGTATAGATGGCACTACACATATTCATCAAAATATTGCTTATATTCTATTAGAATACCAAGTATTTGATTTTTTAAATGTCTTGGACATCCGTGTTCGCTTGCATATGTTCCGGACACCTGTGCCCGCTTGGTGTTCAAGTGGTTAAATATGAAAAAATAAGGTACATAAAAGAGTAAATTAACTTTTTTTCAACCATGTCAGCTCCTAATGTGGAGCATATAAACTACTTATGAAGTATATTTAACCAAAGATTTTTTACGACAACTGCTTATTACTCAGTTGCTCAACCTCTCTTTTTTTATGAGAGTAGGGATATAAGAATAGGGCTAAGAAAGAACTAATGGTCAGCAAATCGCTTTTGCTACAAAGCATTATTTTAGGATTTGAATAAAAGGAAAGAATTTTGAAACAACAAACACCCATGCAGTGACGTACCTAGGCTATGTGCCGCCCCTAGGCGTAGTTAAAAATAGCGCCTTACTATTGCCATCGGTAAGTCATATTCAAGGAAGATTATCGCTTTGAAGATAGGTATTGTTTAACTATCGGTCATTATATTATTACAAGATATTTTTCGGCATTTTTGTGACTATTTGCCGCTCTATTGGACTTGCCGCCCCTAGGCAACTGCCTACTCGCCTATGCCCACGGGACTAGGGTATCCAATCCAGCGGTGGGCTGGTATTATGTTAACAAGGGGCTCGGTAAATCTCAGCCATAATGTCTATATACCATAGATGATGCATATGACGTGGATGACTTTTGGCTTTTTTGCGGCCCGTTAGTTGCCTTTGTTTGCTTGTTAAATTAAAAAAATGGAGGAGCAACAAAGTCTTCTGTTTTGTATTACAATTTATAAGAAATTGCAGTTAGGTGCTGATTTGATCTTAAATGAATGATTTTCTTAACTTAACAAGGGGCTCGCCGGCCACGCATAATTTTAACAAGGGGCTCGGGCGAGCCCCCCGAGCCCCCTTCCAGCCCATCCCTGATCCAATCCCGGGATTTCAGGATTGATAAATTTTCAATCCCGGGATCTCGGGATTGGGATTAGCTCACCGAGGAATTTGAAATCTTCGATTTGGTATAATTTTTCCCTTAGATTGTCACAGAAGCTGACTCAAGATTGAAATCCCGGGATCGCGACCATGTCAATCCCGGGATTTCGGGATCAAAAAATTGAACGGGACCCCGGGATTATAGACCCTACACGGGACGTCCCTGGAAACACCCATGCCTTTGAATAAAAAAAAAATGCTTTTCGTTCTGACCATTGAATCTGTGAGATTCGTCACGAAAGCCAACAACTTTGACCACTACTCTACGGACCTTGCATATGAATAGTTGTATAAAAGTAAAGACGTTTTCAATAATCGTGGAAATAAACCGGTTTTCGGTTTTTCTTAAAACAGGCAATAATCCGGTTAACCGGTTTCGGTATAAGCCGGGTTGGAAGCTCTGATCAAATCAAATGTGAACATTAAAAAAAAATATACTAGTGAATGTACAACCGCTGATTTTAGTATATTTTTCGTTCTGAGGATATTTTTAACTGAGTTACTGTATAGTTTATTGTGGGTGTTGAGTTGATAATGATCGACTTTTGGTTTATTGTGGGTGTTGAATTGATAATGATAGACTTTTACGTAAGTACATTTTGGTTTACCCAGAACACTTCACTGCTTTTTCCTGCTATTTGCGGTTTATGCAAAGTATTATAAAACTAATAATAATTTGATAGTAGGTAGAAGAGATAGTAGATATTATAGAAGAGGCGTTTTGGGCATTGACAATTATATTATCTTATCGGGGTATTTCCACGTATGACGTCACGCGTAACCCTTTAATGCAGGGTTCCCCAAACTATGTTCCGCGGAACACTGGTGCTGCGCGTTAAGCTCGAACTCGTTAAGCTGTTAATTTACTTTAAAAAAAACCACTGGTTTCAAAATTCTCTGCCCAGAATGTTACCAGAAATGTTTTTCAAAAAGAAAAAACGGTTTTTAATATATTTATCTGTTAATTTGCGGCTCATTCTAAAATTTATTCTACGAATCGCTACCGTAAAGCAACAGTGAGATGATGACTTTAAGACAAGTATGCCAATCGATTGCTGAAAGGTAAACCTCCATAATGAAACACTGAAATATTTTACTTTAAAAAAAAAATGACAAATTAAAAAAAATCTTACATTTACAATTATTGATATTGCTCTGTAACCAGGGGTGGGCTGGAGGGGGCTCAGAAGGGCTCGAGCGAGCCCCTTGTTAAAATTTAATACGGCCGGCGAGCCCCTTGTTAATTTAAGAGAAAAAATATTCTAAGATCAACTTAATAAATAACTGCGATTTTTAACATATATTATCTATGACAGCTTCAGTATACACAGTAGTACATTTTTAGTCATTTACATTGGTAAGTTTACAGTGAATTGCATATTGTTACATATTATAAGTGTATCAAGTGACAATCGATTGCTTATTTAAGTGTTGCATATAATTGCATAGGAGTAATAAAAAAAATCACTTCTTCTCCAAACTTCGAGATTTGCTTTGAGATTTAGCGAGCCCCTTGTTGACGCATTGGCAGCCCACCGCTGCCTGTAACTTCAAAGAATCAGCGTGATTACTAAAATAACTAGATACAGATAATAGTATTTATAAAAACCTACTATTATCTTTAATCATAAAGCCTAAAAGAAACTTAATAAAACCAAAATTCGCTATTTAAAAAATACACCACAAAACTTTAATTTTAATTATTTCGAAACTAGTATTTTCAACATATCCCAATGTTTATTTAGGGTAGCGTTATTTGAATCAGCCGCTATTAACCATTTGAATACCGCGCAAATAAATCATTAATATGTCCCAGAGAAACTGCGTGTTTTTGAGAAAAATAATTTTGCCTAATATACACTCGAATTTGATATTTTAAAAACCTATATTGACTCAGTATAGATGGAAATACACATATTCATCAAAATATTGCTTATATTCTATTAGAATACCAAGTATTTGATATTTTTAAATATCTTGGACATCCGTGTTCGCTTGCATATGTTCCGGACACCGGTGTCCGCTTGGTATTCAAGTGGTTAAAAAAATATTTGTAGATACTATAGAATTGTCAAAATTTAGCTTATTTTCATTTGTTTTATGATTTATATAATTTGACCTATTCAATGAATTGTTTCATGAAATACTTAACATTTTTTTAACTTAATAAATAGATATATGTGTCTCTGAATGTAAAGTTTATCCTTTTCCTATAATTAAATTGCACCATATATATGACTGAACAATCAACTAATTAATTCCTTATTATATTATCCATTCGATCTAGTTATATTAATCCGCATCAATGATTAAACATTAAACATAATACAAATTGAGAAATATTACAAAATATTTAATGAGAGTCATATGGATTGAAAAAAATCAGTTAATCTCAAGAAAATATCTATGTATGTCACAAAAATAATATTATATACAGATAAAGAAATGTTTCTCAATATTTTATTTAATAAATAAATCGACGTAAGAAAATGTCTTCAATATTTCTTGGAAACGTTTCTTTTAATATACTACAAAATTCTTAGAAATCTAAGAACTTGTTTATTCCAGCTGAGCTATTCTCAAATTCAAAATAGTTTTTGTATTTTTCGGTTGGTATTACTTATATGTAATAATAACACCTATGTTCACTGTTGTTAAAAAGTCACTCACTTTTTCGTTTTATTCGACCAATTATGAGAGTGCATTAGAAAGAGGTCAAGTAGCCTGTTCACATTCGCGTATTCACTCTAATACGTTTACAGAGTGGAAATGATTCATGAAACATAACACAAAATGCAGTGGCGTAGCGTGGGGGGGGGGACTGCCCCGGGCGGCATTTTCGAAAATGAAAAGAAAATTTTGAAAGTGGTATGAAAATAAAGATTGATATGTATACAGAACCAATGTAAGCAATATCACTTTCACTATATTTTCTTCCGCCCACTGACAATATATACTTTTTTGGAGGCGGCATTTTTAAAATTTTCAAAGATAAAAAAACAAATACAAATTGTTTTGGATATAGAATCAATGCGAGCTTTATTTCAATATTATGCCTTCTTTCGTCTAAGTTGTGCTTTGTAACTTACTGATTAAACACAACTTTTTGGGGGTCGCTTTTTTAAGAAATAGAAAAAAACTTCAGAGGTTATAAACAAAAATTGTTTCGTATAAAGAATCAATGCAAGCGATAATTAATTCACCATTTTTTCCTGGCATGATTATGCTTTGTAAAACACTAAAAACAAGATCATGGTAGCATTGCTTAGGAAGATTTTTTTTTTGTTGCTGTTCCTGCTAAGCAAACTTTAAAAATACTTTTATACTTTTGCAATTTATATAAAAAAATCTTTCTTATTTAATTTGAATTCATACCAGATCGACCAGTGGTGACTTTTGACTTATGCGATTTGTACACTAAAAAAAAAACATTCGGGGTCGTTAGTTTTTTTCCGACTACGGTAACGACTCCAACTCTACAACCATGTTTTTAATAAAACAGATAAAATAGATGCTGATAACGTTACTTACGATTTTGTGAAGAGAAAAGCCAGAATTTAACAAAGCTAAATTTTTTTAATAACCCTCCAGAGACGAGAGCTTTTTTTCGATAAAAAAAATATTTTTTAAGCCATATTGAAATCACGAATAACTTTTATTCCTGACAAAAATTTAAAAAATAAAACGCAAAGTTGTTGTATAGAAACCCCGCATGACTATATGGTCATGCTCATCCTTTTATTTCATGTAATTTTGTATACGAACAGTAGTAAGGACGAGCGTCACCGCATGGGCACGCAAACATTCAGGGTTGAAATATAGCTAAACGTGAAATTTTTAAAAATATTTAAAATTTGACCTCTTTAGATCAACATAATTTCAATACAAATATATTGGCAGAAAAACTGTAAATAATTTGATGTTTTGATAAAAAAAAATAACTAACAATTTCAAAAAGTTCATTAAAAAAAACGGAAATTCAACAAATTTCATGTGCTTTTGGTGACCGTTTCTGTACCCGTGGCTGATGACTTACTGAAGTCTGTACCTTTCTTAACCAAATATGAGTGAAAGCAATGATATTCAGGTAGAAAAAGGATGAATAGTGGGATCAATAGACAACGGTGCTTAGTGTGACCATATGGTTACGCTCGTCCTTGGAGGGTTAATTATCAACTTTTGCCAGTCGCGGTTTATTCCCGCTATATGGTTGTAATTGGCCTTCCTTTTTATATACTATCTTATCTTATCTTATCAAACATGGGTAAAATTATGATACATGTATATGTTTTAAAAGATAAGTTTTTTTGACAATAATAAATCATACAATATCGAGAAGTATACATTACAAAATTGCTGCTTTGAAGTCCCTCCAATAGCAATGTTTATCGTTCTACGTCAGGTTTTGGAAAATAGATAAAAAATGATTGGTACATATTATATTAATTAATTCTACAAACATTATCACCGCAGTCAAAGCTTTCCTTTGATGTAAATTATTATCGAAAATATATCAATCAACGTCATGTAAATAAAATTACGAATACATTAGGGCAGTGGTTTCCAACCTTTCCGTTACCTTTGAAGAAAATATTATCATCACGCCTCCCCATACTTTATTTCATATTGACTGTGGAAAGGAAAAAGGACGTGACCCACACATACCAAATTTTACAGGAGGAGCAAAAAACCTGTTATGATGATTTTGGGCTATAAGCAAATTATGTTATATACACAAACTTTAAGTGCACGAAGACTTGTAAGCCGGTGTTAAATTAACGTAACCTAATAATAATTTATTAAATTGTTTAAAAATAACCCTTTTTTTAGTCTATTTTACTGTTTGCAAGTTTGGCAGGCTCAACTTTTTTCAAACCTAAAAGTAAAATTTAGATACTGATTCAGGATTTGCAGCTTACATCCTTTTGACAGAACGTGTATCAAGTTGTTACATTGTGATTACCGAAAAAAAACTGTGGGTTACGTTCTTTTTCCTTTCCACAGTCGATATAGTAATAAAGACACGTTTTAAGAGTAAATACATATTTAGAACTCTTAGTGCCTCCCTTTGCAATAGTCTACGCCTCCCAGGTTGGATATCGCTGCATTAAGGAGCAAATGGGTTGAATCAAGCAAAAGGGAACCAACTGCAAATTTGCAAAATATAGCTATGAAAACGTTGTGAACGTTTACATAAAGATACCAAGGTTTGTAATATCAAACGAATATATAAATCGAAGGCATAGGTGTTTGTGATGTTTAAAAGTTCCCTCTCAAACTTCCGATCTTTAAATAATGTGGCGTATTGAGAGAGATTAGCAGACCACTAGTCATGTTATGCTCTATCCATCTTTCCAGTGGCGTAGACACCACACAACGGGGCCTCAAAAAAACTCAAAATAAAAATATAAAATAAATCCTAAGAATTATTAAAAAGTCTCTTCCAAAAGAGCAAATGGTGAGGGCTTTTGCCGCTTGTACTATGGCCTCCAATCCTGGGATCAGGGATGCCGAACAATTTTTTCAGAGGATGGAGCTAAAAGAAAGGTCTCCGACTTCTAAATGACTGTAGTCTGTCAATTCCTAACTTTTTCAAACGGTGGGGCTAAAAAAGGTTTCTCTTGCATGCTATTGTGTGAAGAAAGTTTACTAAAACAAAAGTTTAAGGATTGACTTGTTTTTTTTTGTAGAATCGTAATTATGATTGGTTTCTGCGTTCTTCCAAGAAGTGGCTGCAGTGCCAGCGCGATGATATTCGGCGCCCTAGGCAAATTTCACAATAAAATCGTGTTATATTTCGGGTTTCTAGATTGAGAAATTTTTGCTCGGCGATATTGAAATCTTGAGAATTGACGAATTTTCTTAAATGAAAAAATGTGAGACCATTTTTTTTAAGCTCTTTCCATAATTTCCAATTTCAAAAACCCAAGAATTTGCGGAATTCCCAAAATGAAAAAAAAATGGCTTTATGCGCCCTCTTATGGTTCGCGCCCTGGGCGGTTGCCTATTTCGCCTGTACGGTGGCGCCGGCCCTGAGTGGCTGACACAATCACATTGACAAATGCCACCTAGTTGTCAATGTCAGACGATTATGAACGAAAATAGTACAATATATTTAATTTCAGATTACAACAAATTATCATTTATTATTCGTTACTTATCTCTGTTCAGGTAAACATATGAATGAGATAATCAAACAGTCCTCCGTTGGCTTTTTGATAACGCCATTTACATAGTACTTTACTAAGCGATCACAGGTTCGACTTCATAGTTGAATTTAAATAAAAAGGTACCAATTGCGGCCCGAGAACTACAAGGCTCTAAGTGAGTCGTTTGGTATCGAAAGCAGAACTATCGAGTAATGTCAGTTCTCATATAAAAACTTCTGTTGAGATACCTCTATAAGGAAGTCATATGTTCCACATTGGGAGCGGACATGCATTGAATACAAAAAAACAGTAAAAATATTATTTCTCTCTTCATCTGCCGCTTTGAAATGAGCATACCGATTTGGTTATCATGGGTTTTAATGAAATTAAAATCATTCCAAACATTATAATAGCAAACGATTTGACTTGATATTAAACCAAAATGTCTCTTAATCAAAAGAACGTGAACATAGCAAAATATCCCATTAACCATATCTACTGTTCAGAAGAACAAAGCGAATAGATACAGTGAGTGTTTTCGCGCCTTTATTATTGCCAACATTAAATTGACAGTAATCGCTATAATCAGGGATGTAATACCAAACGGACATGTAAATACCGGTATTTATTATTGAGTATCGGGATTGCAAAATACAGTGCCTGTTTTCGAGAGGTGAACGCCATTGTATTTGATTGTGGTGCTTATGGGCTCAGCGGTAAGCTCGAAATTCATTAACAGAGGGTTCGGTTAATCTCAAAACTAATCAATTGTTTCGGGGAAGGAGCGGATTTTGTTATCGCTTTTATACAATCAATATTAACATCGTAAATAATTCCTATGAATGTCAGAAAATTCATATTGAAATTTTAAAAAGTATGTATTTTGTTTCATAATGCATTTAAACTATCTACAGAAATTGCTGTGGTACTATTTGAGAATATTATTTTCCTTTATTTAACAAAAGGCTCGCTGTGCTGACTGAAATTTAATAAGTGGATCGCGCGAGACCCTTCGAATCAAAATTGCATGGGTTCAAATTCAAGTGTAAATTTTTTCATAAATTTATACCCCCAGGCGCCTACGCCAAAGAGTCGACAACAGGGCCCTTCGTGTTCACAATGTCTTTCTTTCTCGTGTTGATCTCGAATGTTTTTTTTTTATCGAAATGATATTACATATGAGCGCCTCAGATTCAAAATCTACTTATCTCCAAAAACCAAAATTGTTGGCAAAGTGTAAAAAACTGCTGTGGGCTTTTAAGATTTGAGTACGTATTAATACTAAACACGTTTTCTCTGTATTTAAAAAGGCTTTGAAATCGGAAATTTATTGATTGTGTAGATATGGAAATAGAGAACAAGTTGCCATCAAAATTTGAAAAAAATCAAAATTCGTCTTTAGGTAGGTTTTGAAATTGAGGTCTACATATATGACATGACATATATTACATGTATGGGTTTTTTAATTTAAAACATATTTGAAGCATTGCCAGTAGGTATACCAGTAGGAATTACCAAATCTTTATCTTTAAAAAATATTTTGTATAAATACAAATAGCGCTGATTTTTTCTATTTTTTTTCTAAAACCTTGAATTGATTGTATTTTTAAATTTAAATAATATGATCTAAAAACTCGAGTACCGAAACGTAGAAAATAAGATCGAAGAGCGACGGGGTACAAATGGCACTAATGAAACAACTTTTAATTAAGGATTGAATGGTGAGGGGCAGGGAAGGTAAACTTTTTCTCCAAAAGAAGTAGCAAATTTCTTGAAGTGACAGAAATTTTCTGGAGACGAAACTAGATCTGGATGCCCGATAGGACCATCACGGTTATTTCTACATAACGAAAACAATATACCTCTTTCAACGGACATAATCGGACAATTCCAGAGAATATGCTCTGAATCTTGATTACTGTCACCACAAGGACAGTGTGGGTTTGGTTTGATTTTAAATTAATTAAGTTATTAAGTTTATTTAAATTAATTAATTAAGTTTATAAATAAAACCGTTAAAATACCGGGAACCCAGTATTGGTAACCCTGCTCGCAATAGTAGTTGCCCACGCGACTTGCCAGCCACGCGCTCCTCATCCATTCATCCGCCCGTCCACTAATTGGGCCCAGGGCTCCGAAGCATTCTCGCCTTATGTCTAATTCGTTCATAATTAATTGAATTAACAATCAGTCCCCTACGCGTGCCTAGGTCAGTAGTTATTAAGTTCGTGTTAAAGTTACGGCACGATCAAACCTTTTACCATTGTCCGTGTAATCATAAACGATAATTAAAACCGAGAAGGTTTTTAAAAATGATGTTCGAAAAAGGAATTCCGCAAGTAAATAGTAATCTATGGTCAATGCCTATCCTGATAATATAATAAAATTGTCTGACTACTTTCAGTTCTCTACATCAGCGTTTCTCAACCAGGGTCCACGTGGAACAAACAAAAACAAGTCAAAACACTAAAATGCACATACCCTAAAAAGATCATACGAATGAGATAACTCTCTATTTTTTTTGTCACTGATGCCTTAGGCCAGCGTTTCCCAATTTTTTTTCCCTGTGGCCTGGTTATTTTAATATTTCTCCTTCGTGACGCACAACATTTGTTATGGCCTATACTACCGGCCTATTAGTAAAATAAAATAGTATGTTTACGTCCATACAGTCTTTATATGTTATAATAAAACATAGTTTACTCTGTATATAAAGTATATCAAATGTACCAATAATCTATTAATGAGAAGTATTACAAAATTATATATTAAATATACAGATTTATTTTATTAAATTGGCGATCCGGCATTTTGCTTTCTGCGACCCGGTACCGGGTCGCGACCCATCATTTGGAAACGCTGCCTTAGGCAATTTAGAACAATTATTTGCTTAAAACGGAATTTACTAAATTGTGTCTTTTAAACTCTTTTGCCGATTATGGGTCGATTTTGCCAGTTCAATACCAAAACCAGGTGACTTGATTTTCAATATTTTTGAAACAGCCATTGGAATATTGGATTATATGATCTCATATTTACTTCTGAAAAATTCAATTGAACAACATTTAATTGTTTCCAATTATACACAACACCATTTTCATTTATATTTTAAGCAATTAATATAGCATGGATCAGGCATGTCAAACACGCGGCCCGTTGGAATATTTTCTGCGGCCATTATTGATTATGTTTTAGGCTGAAAGATCATACGATGAGAATTCTGTTAAGTCACATGAGATTAACTCAAGGAGAATTAACTTCACAAACACCCATGTTTTAGATCTCAAATTAAAATTGAAAAAATCCAATTTGACATTGACCTTACCGGGAATCGAACCGAGACCTACCTGATCGGTAGAGCAAGCTCTAACCAACTAGGCCACAGCGGGCGACGATGTTTATGTCAACAAGTTGATTGTTGACGATCCCAGCACTTAACTGACTGTTAAATTCCACACTAAAGTCGGTAAGCATCTGTTCAAACGAGGATATGTTTGCCATTCAGTTAGCACAGCCAATTCAACTCTTCGCCACTTAATTTTGACACCTCTGCATCATCTCGACTTGATCTCCCTGCCGAAGATTCTATCATATTCTTCGAAGTCGTAATAAGTCCAGGGGGATTTCTTCGATTTGTGTGCACCATTTGCAAACATTCGATGGGTTTCAAGATAATTAACATGTTCGCTCCCCATCCCGTATGTATACGGAAACAAAAGTTGGACCTCACACGCCTGTGCCGTAAATATGCGTTGTCTAGTTTTAGAGTTTGGTGTAGCAGTGGAGTGGTCAATGTCGTTGCCTTCTATGAAGGATCCCACGGGTTTGAATCCCAGCACAAACAACATTTTTTTTCAATCAATTTATAGATTTCTGTACATGGTTGTTTGTGATGTCTAGAAATTCCCTGTTAGTCTTCTAATTTTAAATAACAAGATGTAGCGAGAGCAATTAGCTAACCACTAGATAAGCAATAATTGCTTAAAAATTATTATTTATTGTCTAGTTGACCACAACCTGATATTTTTTCTTTTCATAAACATTTATGAATTTAGACTGAAGGTGCTTGATGGAACTTCAATACCAAATTTGAATTATTTTGATTCTGTACTCTTTCATAAGTTTTGTTGATAACGACCCGGGATTCGCCTTTCATTCGTGCACTTGAAAAAACCTGAAGATGCTGAAAAACGAAACCCCCTACTGAGCTTATTTCACATTAAGACATGCAGAATATTATAATGCAACTAAACCACTTTTTCATAAAATATCAACCGCTTGAATACCGCGCAAATAAATCGTTAATATGTCCCAGAGATACTGCGTGTTTTTGAGAAAAAATATTTTGCCTAATATACACTCGAATTCGATGTTTTAAAAACTTATATTGACACAGTATATATGGCACTACACATATTCATCAAAATATTGCTTATATTCTATTAGAATATCAAGTATTTGATTTTTTAAATGGCTTGGACATCGGTGTTAGCTTGCATATGTTCCGGAGACCGGTGTCCGCTTAGTATTCAAGTGGTTAAAAAAAAAAATACGGTCGCGGACCTCGGACTTCAAATGGTTAGACAGTATAGTTGTATATATGCTATTTAAAAAATGGCAATTGCTATTTTTAATTGCGTATTCTGACGTGTCAATTTGTCAACGGATATAACAATCATTTTTGTCATATGTCTAATCTAATTTTATCACCGTTCGTCATAATTTTTAATTGGTGGCTTCTGTTACAAGCAACATTGAGAATTTTTATCGTTACAAGTTACTTTCGTATCAATTATGTAAAACATTACAGGATTTTTTAATTAATAATATTATTTTTTATAAAAAAAACTGTGGAAAGATTACATTTTCAATTTCTGTTGACATCAGTTTGCATGCTTTATAGTGGTTCCCCAACTTATTATGCTCATGGACCCCTTTGAAAGAAACATCACAGAAATTTTTAATTAATATTATTTTTGATAGAAAAACTGTGGAAAGATAAAATTTTCAATTTCTGTTGACATCAGTTTGCATGCTTTATGGTGGTTCCCAAACTTATTATGCTCATGGGCCCCTTTGAAAGAAATAATCTGCCCACGAAATGAAATAATAAATTTAATTTTAATGCCTCGAATGTAAACTTTTTTTATCCATATCCGCTTACAATGTGGATCATATGTCCTCCTAATGGAGGTATCTAAGCAGAAGTTTTTCTTCGACAATTTTTTGTTACTCAGTCGCTCAATCTCTCTTTTCCAAAGGTAATATAGAAGGTTAAAGCTAGACCAGGATTAGTGGTTAACTAATCAGTACAGTTAAATGAAGTATTTTTTTAAAATCGCATTCATTTTGTGTTTATTAAAATCATAAATTTTGTTTTAAAATAATAAAAAATCCATTTTTTTCATTGAGATGGGTGAATCCGATTGGATGATATAAGATGATTTGGGGGATGATTTTCATTACTTGTTTTCATATGTATAATGATTATATTTTACTCAGGAAGTAAAAATCGTAATGATATCAAAGGTGTCAGGATTATTTTTTAAATTTATTCTTCTGCGGACCCCTAACGTTGTCCACGCACCCCCAAATAATATTTAATCTGTCATGGACCTATTTAGCGGTCTCACGGACCACTGGGGGTCCGTAGGAACCACTGCTTTATAACAAACAGGCGTATCAAAATATTCGCAGATATGAGATATCGCAGTTTCACTAAAATGTATGTCAGTGGCGTAGCAAGGGGGGTGCGACAGAGGTTGACCGGCGGTATTTTTAGGGGTGGCATTTTAAAAAATACATACAATATTTTTCGAGATTTTTTTTATAAATAAAAAAAAATTGAGCCACTAGTAGTCAAAACTCCTAGTTCATAGATAAAAAAATAGAAGTGATTTGAAAACAAAATTTCTACACCACTGATGAATGTACATATTTTGGGACAAATATTGTTGAAAATGAAGTGAAAATTTGCAAACATTGAATACAGAGTGGGGCAAACTATTAGGATCCACGTGTAAGCAAAAATGGATTTTTTTAGATATATGATTATTGCTCGCGGGCAACAGAAAAATATGCAAAATAGTTATAAAACTTTGCCACGTTAATCTTGTGTAAATTAATACTTTGGATTTTTTCCTCATTATGATAAGGTTCAGGATTCTATCAAGAAAATTAACAAATTAATCAATGTTGATTGTTAATATAATATTAATTAACCTTGAATTAACTAACATTTATGTGATTAGATAACAAGTAATTAGCTATCGGCTTTACTCTGTACGAAACGATTTAATAATCGAATATAGTGGATGGAAAGCAGGGACTTTCCCTCAAACTCTTAACTAGCAGAAATATAAATTTATACCAGTGGCGGTTTTACATACTGGGCTAGGTGGGCTTAGCCCAACCTGCATTTTTCACCCAAAATGTGTAAAAAAAAACTTGAAAGATGGCCGAATAAAAATGAACAGCAATTCGGCCGCTGAAGAAAATAAATACATTTCTAAACGTAACTAATCTTTCGCAAATTGATACTATATCTTTGTTTTGATTTGTCATTACAAAGCAATGCTATGTCTACCTACAATAATACTCTCAATTGTGTTTTATTATTTCATACGTACTAGACGTGTTCTTTTAATTAAGCCTTGAAAATGACTAAGAAATTTATTAAATAATTGCGAACTGAACTTCGTTTATATGATACTACCCATGTAGACTAATCTCAAAAGAGTTATTGTGGACTATCATTTGTCATTCATTTACGACACTTACGGGACCAGTGCAGTGGCGGATTATCTTATAAGCGAACGAGGCGCGCGCTTGGGGCCTCTGAATCTTAGGGGCCACAAAAATAGCTTATATTATGTAACCCAAATACTTTTTAAATGACATTTTCTGACGTTTTTATCTTATCCGGAAAACAGGGCCTCTAAAGTGCTTAAACTTTAAAGGAGTGAATAGATTTATACAGACCTTACTTTAATTTACTGCCTTTTCTTAACATGACAATTTCCTAATGAATATATGTAATTCATACTTAGAGCATATATATGCTTACAGACAGACACTCCTGTGTTGAGTTTAAACTACTTTTATACTCATTTACAGAAAAATGGCGCCGACGTGCATGTACGTTCATACCCCTCTAAATGTTAATCCGCCACTGGTAAACACTGCTTTACAGAGCTCAAATAGTGTGTTTTTTGCAATGTAAAAGTTTTATTTTAATCGGCTGAGATCTTTGAGTTCTATTTGAATTACACGTAAACCTTAAATGTCACTTTGTAAATAAATATACATTTTCAAATGATGCCATTACGTGTTGTTCTATGACACTTGGGTGGCGCTACTGTCACATTCTACGCTGGTCACACACAGTGGCGGATTATCCTATAAGCAAACGAGGCCCGCGCTTGGGGCCTCCTAATCTTAGGGGCCTCAAAAATAGCTCATATAATATAACCCATATACTTTTTGCTTAGATTTTTCTAAAGTTTTATTATTTTACTGGGAATTTTCTGACGTTTTTATGCTATCCGAAAAACAGGGCCTCCAAATTGTATTGCGCGTGGGGCCTCTCATGTACTTAATCTTCCACTGGTCACACATGTCTACTTCGCCTTCCTGTACATGCCAATTCTGTGCTGCATAGCCCGCGTTTTAGCATATACCTAGCTTTACAAAGCCATATAATTCACCTTTGGAATATAAAAATACTTTTCTGTACTGGCTTTCGTATAAAAACGAAATAAAAAATCATGAGCTTGCATTAAGCTTATTAACTATCTGAAATAAATAAAAAGACGTCCCTGGCTGTTAGTCATGAAAACTTCACATATTATATCCAATGATTTGGAAACAGCTCGATAGCAATTAGTTTTCAACAAGTGTCGTTTCGGGTAGTAGAGCTCTTGATCGCACACTCGAGTATCATAAAAGGCTTTGATTATAAATCGTTACCACTCGGCGATGGACCAATGGTGATATTTCTCGTATATATACAGTGAAACCCCGAATCTACATTTTCCAAAGGACTCTCATAAGAAAAAGAAAAATGCAGGAAACCGATAATGCGGTAGAGTTTCAAATGATAGAAAAAATACTCATATATACTATATATTATAGAATATGTTTTTTTTTAAAAGTTCTTAATAATTAATTGCCTATTTGACCCCTCAAACTAGCATACTTTCTAAGTCTACTTTTTTGCTATGTCAACCATTCTTTCTCTTGGATTTTTTCAATGTCTGAAATTACTTTTGGTTTATTAGCTAGAGCAGGGGTGGGGAACCGTTTATTCTCTAAATGCCGCATTCATTTTTCTGATTCGGCATAAGGCTGCAGTAAACATTGACTGGGGAATCTTTGGCCGGAAACAGGACTTTACGGTCAGAATATGTCGGGAATTTACGAATTTATGTAAATTTACAGAATTACAGAATTGACCAGAAGGCCGCACCAGAATAGCCAAAAGGCCGCAGGTTCCCCACGCCTGAGCTAGAGTTATAGTTTTCTTCATGGAGTGAATTTTAGTTTTGGGTTAGAAATTTTGTTGAAACAAGCTACAAGACAAGACCGACTTATTAAATTTACTGTTTGATTTTGGAGCTAGCTTGAATTTGAACTTATTTGAATAAATACTAAAAAGGAAGTAATTGCAAGTTACGTCTGTACATCTTTTATCAGCAATGATTATTATCATAAATATATCTCACAATTTTGAATTATTTTTATTCTGTACACTTCCATAAATTTTTTCGATAACGACCCGGGTTCCGCCTTTCGGCAACTTCTGGTTTTATCAAGTGCACTAGATAAAAACAAATAATTAAAAAGTGTCCTTAAATTTCCATCAAGCACCTTCAGTCGAAATTCTAAATTATATCTCACTATGTCCTCTACTCGAGGGAATTATGTTTTATACTTCAAAGGAAATATTTGAAACGAAAACTAACTGACAATAAATCGCTAAGCTTATATTTTCAAAATATATTACAGTAAGACGACAGTTTAGGATTAGTAATTAACCAATAGATGTTTTGCCAAGATTTATAAAGATCGGGTAGGATAAAAAGTTTAATTAAAAGGTTTCCCCAGCTAAATTAAAATCCAATTCTTAGGAATGCAATAGCTTTGGTTTCGAGCCCAGGATTGTTCACAGAACGTTAAACAGAAGAGTGTTGTCTACAAGTTGAAGGCCCGAAGATGCCAAAAGACGTATTCCAAGTCGTGTATAGTTATAGTATCGTAGAAAGTTTCAAATAAATTCAACTACCAAAAAAGGCTCATGTCCAAGAATAATGGCGGCCAATTAAGGGTTGAAAACGTCACGGAAAACACTCACCACGGTGTCTATGATATACGCAAATGACCACTGTACTATGGCGGTTGTTAAAAATATATAATCGTTCGTTCAGGGTTAGTCATAAGCGAATGAAGCGCGAATGGGTTAACGCCCTAAATTCACTTTTTTTTTAAAACACTTATTTTTAAACACTTGCACTTTTTAATTATATAAAATAATAAACTTACGACAGTAAAAAAGTACGTAGAATCAATAAACCACTCAAAAGTTATTCAAAAAACATTATAGTATAGAGTTTTGATGTTTTAAATTTTATATTTTAGAACTAACAACTTTTTTTCACGTCTGCAATATGCGATTGAACTTTTCCAACTGAATACTAAAATCAACGAGAGAATCTTATCAGCTCGCGAAGGAAGTACGTGCAATGCGACTGGATAAAGATCGTAGATTAAAAATACTTATTTGGTCAGTATCTAATGCAGTATTTTGGTCAGAAAATTAAATATGTTGTCTGACCAATCACTCAATTCACGAGTCGATATTTTTAATTGTTTGGAAACCATTATTTTACCACCTTACATAACCAATTAAGTTTCAAATAAATACTGATCTTTCAGTTTATAATAATTACGCAATATTAGTAACTTGGTTATGTTAGGCTAGGTCAGGGGTCGGCAAACTGCACGCGGGTCTTCGCGTAGACGTTTGCTGCTCGTCAGACATCACCTCTTGGAGTTATCCCGTTTCTTTACCCTAAATATCCATACATATAGCTCTATGGTGGCTCTGTTTCCATGACAACTTGGTTCTACTCGTTCGAAAGTCTGCAGACTCTTGGGTTAGGTGATAAAAATACAGGTTAAATTTTATGTTTTATAAGAATTCATATTATATATATTATTAATAAAAACACAATATTCTTTTGTACTCTTTATTCCACTTTATTTAATAGGTCAGGACCGGTTTCGCTCATGCGAGCATTTTCAACTTTATTTTTGTATAAATAGCATTGTTAAATTATATTTCTCATCAGTTGACAATGAGCAATGAGCGAAACCGGTCCTGACCCATTAAATAAAGTGGATTAAACTACAAAGGAATATGGTGTTTTTATTAATACAATGCCTTTCCACCAAGTGTTGACAGTGAACATCCTAAAAGTGATTATATATATTATATGTCTATTGCCGACTGTGTGGTCGACTGTCAACATTGTCAACTTAGAATAAGAAGGTCACGGGTTCGAATAAAGACTGTTTTTATAGATTGATTTTTCAATCGATTTATGGATTTTTGTCCGAAGGCATGGATGTAACATTTGTGAATTGAAATCTCTCCCACCCATCATATTCTAAAAACAGGCGTAGCGAGAGCGATTAGCTTATCACTAGTCCCGTCTTAGTTATATCCTTCTATTCCTACTCTCGTTTAAAAAAATAGATGAGCAACTGAATAACAAACAAGTCTCCTAGAAAAAAATCAGTTGAAATCAGGGCTAAGGAGTCAGACTCGGGAGTCGTGGAGTTGGTGTTTTTCTTACGCGAAAATCTTACGAACCATTTAAAAAAATATATGTTTAATGATGTTTATTCAAACCACAATAGTCCATAGTTTTGCCACTGCATGCTAGGCAGACTGAAGATGATCTGATGGTATACATATATATTATGAATATAAATTAAAATAAAATGATTCTTTTGAGTCGCATTAGATTTTTATGTTTTAGATTGGAGTCGGAGTCGTCTTTTTTCCACGACTCCACAGACATATAAACACATTTAAAGACGACTCTAGACCAGTGGTGTAGTTCTAAATAAAAAAAGTATAGGAGAGTTGATTAATTATAATATTTCCAAACCCTCTACGAGCAGTACTCAATCTCTGTACCAACAAGTTTCCAACAAAACTTTCTTCCAATACATAATTACAAAATTAAGTAATACTTAAAATTCATCGCAAAATTTTCAAATCGTTTATAAAATGTGTGGGAGCGCCGACCCTACGGTCCCCCGTCCCACTACACCACTGTTCCAGACCTATCTGATCGTTAAGCAACAGCTCATATCTCTTGATTACAGAATGAGAAACAATATCAAATCCACTTGGAAATAATAATTTTGAAGCGATGTGATTATAGAACATATCTTCTGCGCATGCTCGCAGCGTCGACAATACGTCATCAACGTTTTCTTCTACAATTGCTGATTTATTTTTAATTGCATTGTAAAATAGTCCTTATCAGTTTACGGGGGAAGTGTGTGTTGAATGCTTGAAACGAAATATGTAACCGGATAAAGATCGTTTTCAAAAAGTTGGCTTCAGTAAATGAAATAGAAATCTTCCGAATCTCGGAACACACATATCTCGTTGCATTGCATGTTCAAATACATATTACTGTAGCAGACGCGATTAGTTGAAGACGATCTGCAAATGCTTTTAAAGTTTGAAGAATATATAAGAGAGAATGCTACCAACTATGAAGTGGTAGCCCTTGTTCAAAAGCACTTGGAATCACTCACATACAGTGGCGGATTACTCCATAAGCGCAAGAGGCGCGCGCTTGGGGCCTCGATATCTTAGGGGCCTCGAAAACAATTAAATAAAACCTTATATTTAAATTTCAGTTTTCAATATTCATTATTAGTCTACAAAGAGTTTTGTAGCACTTTTATGTTGTTCGAAAAACAGGGCCATCAAAACTTAGTGTCTTCAGAAATATTTTGTAGTATCGACCAAACTATTTGTATTTTTTCGTTTATTAGAGATTCGCGGCACACCCAGCATCGCCTCGCGGCACTCCGGTTGCGGAGCACTGCTTTACTTAGTGAAAAGGCGATGAAAATCCTAATTCAATTCTCCACAACATATTTATGAGAAAACGTCTTTTCATCTGTCATAGCAACCAAAAAACGGTATCAATCTTGGTTTGAAATACATTCATGATTGGAACCAAATATAAACTTTATTATTTCAAATATCCAGGAACATCTATTACATACAAAAATAATAAAGCTTTTATAATTAGTAGTTTTATTTTATGAACTAAGTAGGTGCATTTTAGACGCATTTGATCACTTTTGTTTCAATAAAATTGTGAACTTGGTGGTCCGTGAGCCTAAAAAGTTTGCCGACCGCTGGCTTAGACGTCAGGGCTAGGGCCAGACGTTTTGTCACCTCGTTAAGATTTTGTTTTCCCGCCTTTGTTATATATTCATTAAGAAAGACAGCAGCTGTGTGGGTTTTTGCAGAAATTGCATGCGTTATGCGCCCATGCGTAACACCTGTAATTTCAGATGTACATACAACAATAAAACAGCTATCAAAAAAAATCTCTTTTTATCTTTTTTTACAGACTTTCTATGAAAAATAACCGTATCAATTGGTCAATTAGAGGTGAAGTGAGTCAACTAGTAAAATGGTAAAACTTTTTTCTTTGACTTTTAAGTACAATCACGTCTTTATTTGGTGTTTTAATGGATTACATATTTTTATTTTATAGAGTTTACTCTATTGCAGTATGTATTCATTGGGATTACTTCATTTTTCGAGAACTGTTTGTTACTCAGTCGCTCAACCTGAAATTTGAATGGCCGATTTTTAAAATACGATCCCCAGGGAGCCCCAAATTGTCTGTTACGCCTTTTGGTATTCAAATGATTGCAAGAGCTACGTTTGAATGTAAACATTTCGTTGAATGCAATTCTGTGCAACAAAGCAATTGCAGACGCATTTGGAAAAGGCGCCATAACGTGTCGCATTGTTCGCCATTTTTGTCGCCATTTTAATTTAATTTTAGCTTTATGAATGATTGTTCACACTTTTGGGATCTCTGTGACCGTCAACCTTTTACAAATTTGATTAAAAGAATTACTATAAAACGGCTTAATTTATTTTTCCACTATTCGAAGTTAGTACTTTATATAAGAAAACAAATTAAATGGTCAGAATTTAAATAAATTTTTGGTCAGAATAAAAATATTATACGGTCAGAATATTTAATAACAATTTTGGTTAGTAGGTTAGGTTAGGTTAGGTTTGGTTTTTTAAATTTCATTTAAATTATGATTATTTATTCTTACTGATATATTATGACCATTTAATATAAATTCTGACCAATATTATTTAAATTATGATCAGAAAAATACGAGCCTTTATATAAACATTCTTCTTCTTCTTTGGCCATGTTCGCTCCCTATGTGGAGGCATATGGCCGCCACGCGGCACCTCCATGTTTCCACTGTCTCCCGCCAATTGCTTTGCTTCCTCCATGACATGCCAGCATCCCTCAGTTCCGCGAGTACATCCTATGGATAGTATCCGACGGACGTCCGGGACGCCGGAATCCCACGGTCGAATAGAAAAGGCAGGCAGAGAATTGAGCCTTTATATAAACATTCTGTTGAATTAATATTATAAGTAGGTATGTATAAAAATAAGCCTAATCATAAACTATAACAGAACTGTAATTTTCTATAACACGAAACCTATCATCATGTTAGATTTAGGGAAATCTTGCTTTTCAGCTTATCAGAAGAAAGCTTTCCTAACAAAAACTTGACGCTTACATAGACTATCCCCATACCTACTACGCGAGACCACGAGGGAGTTATTTTGCTCAAATTTGGCTAAGCCCCCTTAACTTCCACCATTTCCTATCTCATCTACCTGGTTGACCGCGAAAAACCCCGGACAGATGAAATGGACACGGACACTGAAGAAGGTAAAAAAGGGAAAGAGGAAAAAAAATAAAAAAAGGAAACGATCAAGAAACAAAATCATAATACACAAATAGAAAGAGGAATAAAGCAAGAGCTCTTCCCATTGGGAAAAAATAAAAGACACCAGTTGTAAATTGACTGTAAAATTAATAAAGGCCTTCTAGAGAAAATATCCAATCCAGAATAGGCAAGTTTTCGAGCCCTTACTTTCTGAGAAGGGTTATTATTTCTTCATATTTCAATGTGTTCATTGTCAATTCTTAGTGGAAAGACATTGTCTTAAAATTTAGAACACTTTCATACTAATTTTATATTAAAACCGTGGCAAGTGTTCATTCCAGTCCATGGTTTATAGCCACTGGAGAATAGTCATTGGTATGCTTTGTTTAACATGCTCATCAGAAAGTTTGGCTGTAGAACATATAATTGACTGACCGCCCGAGAGCTACTGGTTGGATTTCACTGTTTTGTGAAATATATTGGTTCGCTGGTTAGCAATCAGGCTTCATTAAATAGTCACAATATTTAAGTATTCTCAGCCATTATTTTATGTTGAACAATAATGAATTATGAGCATTTAAAAAAATATATATCCATGTCCGTTCCCAGTGTGGAGCATATGGCCTCCTAATGGAGACACTTTGACAGAAATTTTTCTACAAGAACCGCTTGTTACTCAGTAGGTCAACCTCTCTTTTTCACAAGAGAATAGGAATATGATAGTGGCTGGGATAGAACTAGTGGTTAACTAATTGTTCTTGCTACGCCTCGTTATTTTAGGATTGGAAGAGTGAAGGGGAATTTTTCAAACAGAAATCGATAAATCAATTGGACATTTTTATTGCATCGGGTCTGTGGCAACGTTCCCTCTAAGCTGCGCGCAACAGTTGGGAAGCCTCCGCGCACTCATTCCGAGTTGGCGCGCACTACAGGACAGTTGGTCAATTAATATTTGATCGGTTCGCGCAGCCTTTGAAATTTCCACGCAGCTAACCTCTTACCTTAGAGGGAACATTGGTCTGCGGTACAGTGGTTACCGTATTTGGCTTGTGATAGATCTTACAGGTTAAAATCGCAGAAATAACGGCATTTTTCAATTGATACTTGTTCAAAGGCATGGGTGTTTGTGATGTTCAAAAGTTCCCTCTCACCTTTCCAATCCTAAAATAACAGGACGTAACGAGAACGATTAGCTGACCATTAATTCTGTTCTACCCCTTTTCTTTCTGGAAAAGAGAGGTTGAGCATCTGAGCAACAAGCAGTTCTCGCAGAACACTTAGGTTTAGATACCACCATTAAGAGACCATACGCCCCACATTGGGAGCGGACATGGATTCAAAATATATTTACTGAGAGGTTGTATGGGGTTCATCACTTGATATAGTATGTATACAGGATTGGCAGTGAAAAGGATCTATATTAAAATGTTACTTGCTCCCTTGTGACATTTTTGAAATAAAACAAACGCATTTTGGGAATTAAATTATCGTATATTTTCAGATTAATAATCATTATCATATTTTTTAATGCACCTGATGGTAAACTTTTACAGGTTAGTACATTTTCCCTTCTAACATTCCTTACCACACATTACAAAAAAAAAAAAACGGGAAAAAATTATACATTACAATAAAAATTCGTAAATTATCGTAACAAATAAACGTAATATTAATAAGTTTATAAAATCTAAACGGTAGTAAACATTGTGAACTATAAAATCTTAAAATAATGATACATTTTGTACAAAAAACACTTGATTTCTAATATTTAATAACATTGAAGACTATATTGAAGATAATTTTAAACATTATTCAAAAAGGAAGAAGACACTCGTCAAAATTAGCGCAACCTCCATCTTTAGATGCACGCCAAACAAACGGATTATTCACCTTAATAATAATATAATATTAAACACTGTATTCCAAAGTCAAAAGGGCGTAACTAGACATACGATTATACTCGTTGAGATTCAGTTAACGTACTGTCTTGAAATATTTTTGTAGTTACACCCTAGTGACTTTAAAACACCGATACACGATTAAACGTAAATGACACATAATATATTTTTCATATTATAACTTACACAAATACAAATCAACAATTAAAATATATATTTAACATATTCATTTTACACTTTTTTAGGTTTTTTAAATGTACTAAATTAATTTTTGAAGTAAAAACGGAAAAAAAACCTAAATTATTTCAGATATGTGAATTTTATAAACATTCAATTATAAATTGAAAGGGTTAAGATCGTGTCTGACGTTGAAAGGAACTAACAAACATCTTCGGTACAAGTGCTCACTTATATTTCAGCACATGATTCGTTTACAATAATCAAATTGTACCAAGCATTCAACCATTCATTTAATCATTGTGACAATAATAATTCAACAGTAAGATAATTCGAAAAGATGTAACGTTTAAAAAGAATTTTCGTTTGATCCATCAAACATTTTCCGTCATGAAAATTTACAAAATTGACCGACTAGTCCTTGTAGATTTATCTATCATTGAAATACTTTAAATACTCCAGTTTTGGAACAGAAATGATTAAATTAACACAATTGTATACATGTTTAAGTAAATTACAAATTTGTTATTGCGAATTGGAAGATACACCCTTATGGAATTGCAAATTATTTAATCATTATTCATTGGAGGAAGAAATAGAATGGTTTATACTCGGTACTCAATCATAAACAAAATTTTTAATTACAATTAAAAAAAGTAACATAAACTTAAATTTGTGACCATTCGGATTTGATTCGATAATCTACGTTGGCGGAAGACCGATCTAACTTACTGTAGAGCTAAAATCACTCTATTATGATTGATAAAAAAATATTTAGATTTTTTGCGAAACTAAATTTTCTTACCGTTTCTTTTTACTGAGTATTATTTATCCAAGATTCAATTATAACTACTTTTTTAGAAGGTTCTAACTGAGAAGACGTTTTGTAGAAAAATTAGACTAAAATGGCGTCCGACTTTAGTCAACGAAACTGAAGATTTATTTATGTATGCATTGGATTCTTGACGTATCATTTTTTGAAGTTATATAAAAATGGATGATAGTATTGTTAACACTTTGAGCTATAAAGTACCAATTAACTGTTCATCTTGGTATCATCTTCATATCATATCATATTCATGGTATCATCTTGAATTGAAATTGTAAAAACAATTTTCAGAAATAAAACTTCAGAATATAAAAAATGACTTTGTGTATCATTCATAATGAAATGTTTAATGTTGACAGCTAAAAAGCTCACTTGGCTAAAAAATAGTAGAACACAAACCCACTGTATATCATCATTGTTCTGGCAGAAGTTGACAAGTGACAAATAAAAGCTTTAAGTCCGGATATTTTATGTTACATAGATACTTATCTGACTTAAATAATGTTCAGAATTAACAGGCAGGGGTAATTAATTGCCTACGTTTAAATCTGCATTCATGATGATAAACCATAAAAAGTGCTGTTTTTGGCATATGGAATAATAAATGCACCGAATCATTCCAGACATAGAAATGATATCCAAGAATCTCATTCGTGTACTTACCTCCTTTTTGTCAATTTTGTTTGTTGGTAACTTCTGTCAATAAAATGACAGTTTTATAATAATCATGGAGATGAAAAGAATGCCAGAATGCATCAAAAGATCAATCTTCTGTTTGACTAACGAAAGTCCGACGTTTTCTAAACACTCTCGACTGTAAAATTATTCTGGAATTGATTGCAATAATTTTGTGCTTCGGTTTTGTCATTTTATACATTAAGAATAAGATGAAAAATTTATTCTTTGGTGTGGAGCCATAAAGTATGTATTCATAGCTTAATTTTTATATATATTATGATTCAAAGAGAACTAACGAATAAATATGTAATAATTATATTAATTAATATAGGTTTTATAATTATATTAAATGAGTCGTATAGTAAAGGTTAAACTTTAAAACGTAACGAAATAATAAGAACATAGTGTGCAATATAATTACACTTTTTACGATGACATAATTATTAGTAAAATACATCATTAGCATATTCCGACTAGATTTATGATTTATGTATGCGATGCTAAAAACGTATTTGGCTGAAGTCATAAGGATGCAAGTAACATTTCTTGAAAATTACATTTTTAATAGTCTAATTGTAAAATGAACATGCAATGCACTCGGAGAAAGAATTGTGTATAATTTGACATATTAATATTGATTTATTGTATACAGAACCATCTGTTGACGGTATTTTTAAGTTGGTAATCTTTAAAGAAATGTTGCTTACATCTCTATGATTTTGACATCTTTTAAAAAAGACACAAGTACATAAAATAGTAAACGAATAATTATAAGTCCGTTTCGGCTGAGAATATAGTGAAACGATAAGTATCGGATATAAACTATATTACGATGACAGTATGTTTGTGAACTGTGTGCGGCTGGCTACTCTGAAAAAGACGCTGTTCTACAATAACTCCTTGTTATTCAGTTGATCAAACTTTCGTTTTTGTAGAGTAGGGATATAAAGATGAGCCTCATTTTTTTTACACCAGATGGGCAGGATTCCTAGTGGCTTAACACTCAAGTAAGGTTTTCATCGCTGACATCGAATTTGTAATAATAATTTGAATTCCGTTTTACAATTGATATCGCTTCACTATATTTTCTATATTTACTATAAAATGGATGTTTAAATTACTGTAAGGAACACAAACTTATGTTAAAAATATTGATAATAAATACCGCCCGAACATGAAAATGATACTAGAAATTTTTTAAGATAATTAATTGAAAATTTGAGTGATCCGTTTAGTACAAAAGATATAAATTACTGATTTGTTTATCAAGATTGAAGAAGTGGCAAAGTAACGTTACTATCTTTAGCTTATCAATCAAAATATTGCTAAGAAAATTCTCAAAAGATCACCATCATTATGAAAATATTTAAATGACCCTGTTAAAAAACACAGGTTTATACATAATACTGAAATTTATTGTTGGGTGGTTATAAATTTACTGAGAAAATTAATCAGTTTGCACTTACGTCCTTACAGCATTTTAATCAGTCACCATCAAAACAACACCTTGATGAATGTTTAAAATAAAAAAAAATAAACAATAACATATACTGTTTGGGTCTTGTCATATACGATATATATGTATAAATACACAAAATATTGCTATAAATGGCACTAAAGAATGTTGCCAGATATCGATTAAAAATAAAACACAATGGCGGAAATATTCATTATAAAAGTTTAATGAACGTTTTTGTTAATATTTGGCTTATTAGATTGCAATTTCATTTGAATCAGGTGCAAAACAAGTATAAATTAAACTAATTTACATTAATAATATAGTTATTCAAAAGAGATATTAACGTGTCAACTGCTGAAGAAAAACTGATTTGTCAAATGGGGACTTATCACCTTTTGTAATTAATTGGATTTATTCACTTTTACTATTGAAACAAGAGCGTATTACAAATAGACATATCCCCTTTTGATTTTGACACACTATTTGACTTGACTCTCTATGCAAAGGCTTGCAATACACTGGACTTAAGTCATATATTTGAAATAGAAATTCTACTGTCGGATGCAACTGTAAAAAAGGTAATATAACATTGAACTCTGCGTGGTATAAAAGAATGACAGTAATTTTGAATAAATAAATGCCATTACGGTTCCTATGGTACATAATGTTGTAACCACCACTAACCGCTACGTTCACACATATACAGTGCTCGTTAGGTTAGGTGATGAGGAGACAAGCCAGCAGTGAGGAAGTGATGTCCAGTAAACCAGAATGAAGTAAATATATTGTTGACCGGAAAGAACTGTCAAAGAATCTAGTTAAATGATGTCAAACGGCAATTTTTTATATGTTCAATGAGAGATAGTCAAAAGTTGTCCAGGGTTGTCGATAATAAGAGAAAGGATACTCTTGTGGGGAGATTTAGAGAGAATCATGACTCACTCTAGTTTGTTAAGCTCATGACGATATCGGCAGTTAACACGTTAAACAAATATATACAGTCTGATTCGAAGAATGAGTGCAAAGAATATAGTAACGCTACGTTTAATAATATGATATATACTCTATTACCCTTTGTATTAATATGATTGATTAAAAATATCTCGTCACTACGTTACCAGTATAAAAAACACACGCACAGACATACGCACTTGCAACATTAAGATTCCACAATAGCTACCATAATTCTCGTAAATGACATTCAATGACTACAAAAAAATGGAGTCTGTACAATACGTGACCAGAGTTTTATACTTTACTTGTACCGTTCACTTTCTGTACAGTGTTTGTTCGTCTAGCTCGAGTTAAAAAGTTCTAAGTCCATGACTACAAAATGACAAATAATTGTTTATGCTATAAGGGCACACTGTATTTGTCGAATATTTGCTGTTCTACTATACATACATTATAAGCGGAACTTACAACTAATTCTAGTATTGAGGCGTGTAGTTGTAAATGTGAATGAAAAGTAATGCAAAAATGGCATAATTGTCTTAAGTAAACTATTTAAAGCAGTGCTTCCCAACCTGGGGTCTGCAGGTTTTCTCCTGGGGCCGCGGCAGAATATGTTTTGTATTGAGGGGGGCCACGGATAATTTTTTTTCAGATTTAGGGGGCCGTGGTAAGATTTTTTTTGGGAAGCACTGGTTTAAAGAACTATTGAATTGAGCCTCTGAGAGTTGAAGTGACCCAAGTGGTATTTTGGGAAAAAAATGAGTTGGATCCATTATAATATTCTACATGTCTTAAGCTGAATTGAAATGAACTAAGTAAATACACACTGCAATAGCGTTATCTCACTAAAATAAAAACATACAATCCATCAAAATGCCAAGTAAAGACGTCACTGTTCAAGTCCAATAGTTTATAAAGTTTTACCATTATAGTACTTGGCTCACTTCACTTCTCGAGGGCTAAATTATTTTTGGACATATTAATTTCTCAATAAATATACGAATACCGATTCGTTTAAGGTCTTGCACATTTGGTTACGATTTAGGAAAATAGTTGGCCATAAACGATTTGTTGATTTTTGGCTCTAAAGCCATTATTTTTTGCACTTTTGGCACTGCAAAAAGTAGATATTTTTTAGGAAGAAGCACCAATGTTATATTTTAACTTGTGCAACAAAAAAGAAAAAACTTCGATATTTTTATATCTATTCAGTACAGTGTGTACACAAAGTATGTAAACAATACGATTGTAACATGTATGTCTCCTGCATTTAGCTCATATTTGTCTATTTTAAAAAATAGCGGGCCTTTAAGCATACGATTAGATCAGCGATACTCAACCTGCGGTCTATTCAGATTTTATGTACCGCCCAAAAAAAATCAGTCACCAGATGCATTTTCAAATGTCTGGTAATGTTTGCAAAACTTTACGTAAAAGAATGAATATTTTGGACACATTTGTATTTTGTTGTTCTAACATTACTATATTTATGTTTACTATCAATAAGTTGCGACCCACGTAACTTAGGAAAAACCGGCATGCAGCCCAGACAAAAAAAAGGTTGAGTATCACTAGATTTAATTTAAAAGCTGCACTGCCCAATGTGCTTTAAAACGAGAAAAAAATCTTAACACAATTCGGTTACACAAATTTTCTCTCGTTTTAAAGCATACATTTTACTCAAACGTAAACGAAAACATCTGTGTGTAAAGCCGATTATTGAATAAGTATCCTTTGATCAAAGAGTCTGAACTATTAATATTGACAATGAAAACATAGCATTGGCACTTCTTACACAATCAAAGCACTTTTTACGGATGTTGCGCTTTTGCAACGTTATATATTCAGTAAAATTAACTACAATATGAATAAGCTCAATCTAATTTGATAATTATTTACCGAACATATATCTAGTTACCAATATGTCTACTTAATGCATAAAAATGGCAGGAAGAAGCTCGCAGAACGAAAATGTGACCTTTTTAAGTTTGCTGATAATTTATAATTTTGGCAATACGAGTCATAATTAATAAAGAAAACAAAATATTGTCAACATAATGACCAAAGAATAAAAGAATTGGACGTCGACGGAAACAATCACACTAGTTCGAGTCGATGATTATCGAGATCAGTGTTTCTCAACCTTTTTGGGCCCGTGGCCCCTTTTGAGTGTCTTATTTTTCTGTGGCCCCATACCTGTTTTGTACAATTTTGGGAGCCAAAACGAAAAGACGCGAGACTTTTTTTTGTAGGTCTTTGCATAATTTCGAATTTCAAAAACCCAGGAATTAATTAATCCAAATTCCAGGAATTAGCGAATTTCCCAAAATGAACACTGCATGATGTTTTTTTTTTTAAGCTCTTCCAAGAATTTCGAATCTATAATCTAAAACAGTGCTTTCCCACCTGGGATTTCGCAGGTTTTACGCGGGGGTCCGCGAACATTTTCATTCTTTTAACATTCGTGATAAAGTATGAAAAAAAATTCAGGGGTCCACAGATAATTGTTTTCAGATTTAGGGGTCCGTGGCATTAAAAAGGTTGGGAAGCACTGATCTAAAACACAACAATTTACGGATTTCGGAAAATTTGTCCATGGCTCACCTAAAAAAATAAATTCTCTGTGACCCACCCGTCGAGAAACCCTGATCTAGACATTCCGACAATTGCTATGTTTAGTATATGATCACACAATTGTTACTTTCTTGGTTTACATTATATCTAGGCCATATTTGTACTATAAAACCCCAAACAAAACACGTTTCAATAACCCATTCAACATGCTTCACGTTGCAAAAAACACGGATAAAACCTTTAGCGGTTAATAGCGCGAGTTTGAAAGCGTTCGATTATTAATGATCTTATGAACGGGTTTACTGTGGTTGAATTGATAAGGGTTTCAAACTGAAATAGAAAGGCAAAAGGAAGTAACCATCAATTTTTTAAAATAGCTTCTTTTTCCATTATCACAATGTATACAACTTATACACGTTCTATCAAAAGGATGTAAGCTGCAAATGTTAAATCGGTGTATAAATTCAGCTTTTAAGTTTGAAAAAAGAAGGTGTGAAAATCACAATCAGGAAAAAGAACTTACAGAATTTATTAAATTAATATCAGATTGAGCAAATAAACACCAGTTTGTAAGTCTTCATGCACTTCAACGTTGTGTCTATTAAACAGTAAAAAAGGTTTTTTGTTTCTCCTGTATGGGTTACATCCTTTTGCCATTTTGAAGTTGATACAACGAATTAATGAAAATTTAATTTGTTAATTTCTTGTAAAAACTTGAAGACATATAGAATGTTAACATAGACAGACATGTTGTTAATAAAAGCGATCACAAATTTTGGCTGATTTGTTACAAATATGTTACCTCATTTATTCTTTAGTAAAAAAATGAAATTGACTAAAGAGAAAAAGCAAAAGCGTTGAAAATGGTAAAACGATAACGATTTTTTAAGCATACCACGAAAATACTGAATTATTTAATGGAAGAAAGGAATAGTATCATTATAGATTACTTAAATTTACATTTGTTCATACAACAATATTAAATCTAGAAATAAATATCTTCTCTTAAGCACCAATGTAGCAAGTAATTTAATATTAACTGTTAAAAATGTGCCATACTAAGCGCAAAAGGCGTGTCTCCATTTTAGGCAAATGAGAGAAAAATACATTCACAGAGTTTTATCCATTCACTGTATTTTTACATGCACGTGTTTTACCTTCAGATAGTACAAAAGATTTTAGTCTAATAAAACCTGTCAATTTGGACTATATAATTTCTTTTCTATTTGTAAAGAAATAAAAAGTGGAATCAGCTGTTTTATGATGACGTCAACTCCACAGACTCGGTCATGTATCAAGTGACAAACCGTCAACGATGAAATGAAGCCAGTTGGTCTCTTTACGCTTAGTACAGCAAAAATATAATAAACAGCAAACAAAAATTGATAATAAGAAAATGATTGCTGTGATTTTCCCGTGCTATAACCACTGTCGAGCCAATACTGTTTATGCCTTCATTTAGACACATTTAAAATTGCACTAAATGCGCAAAAGAGACACTATAAACTTTTCTGTTTTGTAACACTGTAAACATGTTCATTCAAAAGGCGTGGTAGAAAATGAATTTTGAACAAGACAACAACCATATATGTGCCAACTTTATTAAAATATATATAAAATAGTAATAGTGGTCAGTTTAACGGTGCAGACAAAGTAACAGAGTGGCCGATGTAACATTATTTCCAATGTAACACTGTGGCCAATGTAACATTATGGCCAATGTCACATTATGACCACTGTAATATTATTGCCAATGTAGCAGGGTGGTCAAAAGATTATAGCACGGCCAAATCGTTTTCTTCATAAAACTTACGTGTCTAATTTGTGACGAAACAAATACGTTAGACAATAATATTTCTGTGAAATAATTTAAAAACCTCGATATTAATAGGATTTAAGTGACATAACTTCTAATTACAACTAGTCTATAAAGCTGTTATAAATGTAATGCCAAAAATATGTTTTTCTTTTTATAAAATACTAGGTGTCTTCACATTTATTACTTTAGGGGAATTGTTCTTAATGTAGTTCCAACGGTTTCGATGGTGTTATTGACTAACAATGTAACCTCATAAGATTATTAATTTTAATCGTAAAATTATGTTTCTAAGGCGGTATTGGAAATGAAATTGCTGTCGTAAAACGTAGCTATCCATTATATATTGTAGAAAAAAAAATGAATTATTTCAAACTCTAAGCGCACTCCAAAATTTTTTAGGCTTTCACTGTTTGTAATAACAAAGTCATTATTTTGAGAAAACTCTATATGTGGCTAACTACACAACATATTAAAGCTATTCTTAAGAGTTGTAATCGAACAAAGAATGAATGAATATTATGTTATCATTGTTTGGAAGCAAAATTTTGCGCAAACATTGTTTACTACCAATAATACAACAGTGATTTATCAAAATGCCAACTAGTATACCCTCGGTTATTTTTTACCATTTCCTGGAAATTCTACCGTAGATCTCTTTTTTCTTCTTATAGACCTACTCATCCCACTTTACTATTGGAACTGACAGTGCCAAAGAATAATAATTGTTTCAAATATTGGTTCGAATCTATATAAGAGAATTTACCTGATAGGTTGTTGTTATCTGAAGAACTAGCGATCTGATTTACGCTAAACGTTTTACAAATGCGAGAACCTCGCCTACCTTTATTTCCAACCAATTAAAAGTATTTACGAATGACTAAGAGATGGTGTAATGACGGAAATTGTCCTACAGATGGCATATATTATCAAAAATAATCAATAGTTATATTAAAATATTGCCGATGCCTTTCAGATAAAGAAGATTGAAAAATTGTCATTATTTTGTAATTGAACTGTCATGTAATTATTCCTATTATCAATCTACAACTAAACAGATGATTTTGTCCAAACAATTTTCAAGTAACATTATTTCTACACATCTGAAATGTTACATTGATTCTTGACGGTCATTTCAGTTTAAATATATATCGAGTGATGGAGTCGCACCATTTTTTTAATGTGAGATGATACAGGACAACAAGGTTCCTGTCATGCCGAAGTCTTTTGAATTTCATCTGTATTATTATTAAAATTGAGTTTAACGTGCTGAGTGTACAACTTTAAACATGCCTTTAATTGCAACAATGACTGATGATACGAATTGATGTTTGTTCGATTTATGACTGAAATGGAATTACCACTAAGGTGTGTTTTTGTCTGCAAGAGTAGTCACTTCTGACACTATAATACCACACCCACAATATGAAATAACAACCAGGTGATGATGGAGACATGTTTTCTGATAGTTAAAATGGAAGATTAGCGTAGATTTTCAATTGGAAGAATAATATATTGTTAAATCGGAGCAAAAGTGACACAATTTAAAACAGCTTAAAATATACAGATACATCTGTGATATAATTATTTTTTTTGTAATACCTATGAAGTTTAATATCAAATAAGTTTTAAAAAAATATTTTAATGTTTTCACTGTAACATACGTTTATTTTGAATTGTGTCACTTTGGATCTAGGCTAGCGGTATATTAAAATATTTAATATTTCATAAAAAGTTTAAGTATTTAATGTTTCAATTTGTTTTATCGTTACATTTGGCAACATTTAACTAAATTGAAATTCAATTGCAGCTATTATTTGCAAACCAGATTCGTTCCAAAATGGTTGATAAATAAATCTCGAATTTCATTTTTTAAAATACATTAAAAAAATATTTTTAGTTTTACATTACTTTAGAATGATGTTTTGTATGTTGTCAAGCCGGTTTTGAGACTGCTTCTAAAAATACTAAATTAATTTATGGTTCATCTTTCACCAATTTTGGAACAAGCCGAGTTTGCAAATAATAGCCTCAATTAATATAAAACTCAATAGTGAAAATTCGAACATATGGATGGGACAAAATTTCTTGATAATATTTTTTCTACAATCTCTTTTGTATTATAAGAGTAATTAGCCTAGATATATTATAATATCTTTTACAGTTTCAGAGTTTTATTTAGATGAGAATAAATATTAATTTGAAGATAAAATTGATACCCTAGTGTGCAGATAATTACCACCTTTGTCCATTTATGTTAATATTATCATTTTTTTCTCTACTTAAAAGATTCAAACACTCGTTATATAATTATTTTGATGATTTTATCAAACATTATGCGTAGCTTTGCACCACTGCAAAAAATTACTAACTGTCTTAAAAATGAAATTGATACTTACGGAGAAGGAAAAAGTCCAAGGGCAAAAGCCACTCGGTTACTCCCGACGAGGTCGAAGAGAGATTGTCATATCGATGGCTTAGTTCCACAGTGCTACAATTACAAATTGGTAGTTTTGAAAAATGGCTGACCAAAGTTTTGACGCATCTAATCTGAGTTTTAAAAATGTGATAATTATTATTTGTCTCATCAATGAATCATTTAGCCATTTATATCAATTCAATTCAAATTGATTGCAACATTCATGATACCATAAAGTGATATTTCAAGTTGTATTTATATGGAACTGAGAAAATATTGTTTATATTACTTTATTTGTATATATGCAAACATCTGTCTACTGAGAGAAAACTAGTAACTTTTTTTATTCGTACTTTTGTAGAGCTAAAGAAGAGAGGTATTCGAATATACTGGGTAATTTAAACATCAAAATTTTGACTTATCATTCTACGGAACTAGGCCATTGATATATCGACTATATGGAGCAGGTTTGGGTTATTCATTGTACGAGCATTGATTAGGCCAATGAAGACATTCAGAGATTTATTGTATTACTTCTTAGGTCAAAATTACCGCATCAGAGTATATGTACGTCATAGATCAAAAATATTGTGACACTTTTTTATTTAAAAAATGGCACTGTAATTGGTAAGTCACTTGAGACAAATGGCGTTGATACAATTATCATTGGTGATTTTCCACAACGTGTTATATTACACATCGCCGTCATTCTGGCAAAAAACATTATACCGTAAAAATAAGTTTGTGTTTGATATTCCGTAAATGTTTTTTGACGGAACGGGGACAGATAACAGTATTGAATTGATAGATTCGCAGGCACGACACCGATTGGTGTCATTTTTAATGAATTATGTGTCTCAACTTTGGACTGCAGTCATATTCTGTATTAAAACAGTCTATCTTTTGATTACTTGAGCTAAACTTGAACTAACCGAAGAGAAAGACATCACAAACACCATTCTTAAGATTTGAATTATCAATTAAGAAATTAACTTTTCATATTTAACTATGTCAGGGATTCCTGAAACCAGAAATCTGATCGATTACTTTGCTGTGTTTCTTCTTCGGAGATTTTATTTGAAACATATTTTGAAGACGGTTGCAACAGCTTAAAATGTTTCATTGATACAAAAAAGGTAAATATTTAAATTGTTGACGGTCGACAGTTTAAACATTCTTTGACTTGACGTGTGTAAAAAAAAATAATGGTTTCCGGATTAATTAAAAGACTTTATTTAAAGGTTTATAAAACTCAACGAAACATTACGATTCGACACCATATATGGCTAAAAATCAATTTCAGACATCTAAACATTTCCTAATAAGAAGCCCTTAGGGAGCCTTCTAGCTTACATTATTTTTGACATTGTCAAACCATAAACAACTTTTAATTAAAAAAAGCACTTTTTAGAATGATTAATACTTTTCGTTTTAATTAGTTTTTAATTCCTACATATGTAATTCCAATACACTTACTTTCCGCACACTTTCTATTTTATATGTATTTTTTTTAAAGACACTAAGATTCATTTTATTTTAAACATTTAATTTAACGATTTTTTTTAACTTGGCTTCAGTCAAACGATTAATTTTGAATGAGCAGAGTTATCGCTATCACTTATTAAGGAGAGACGTGGGTCCTCCGACGCCCGTTGCGTTATCATTGTTAACGTATTATTTAAGGATTTCATACCTTATTTGACAAAGGAGTGGAAATAAAATATCAACCGTGTTTAGGTAAAAAGGGAATAACCGACAACGCAAAATTACTAAATGATTTTTGTTAATAAATATAGTTACGAGTGATGATTTTATGAACGATTGTTAGATTTCTTTTATATCGATATCTAATGTTGAGAATTGTGAGTTGAAACCTTTTTCCTGAACACGGTAGATATGACTTTTTGACAATGTTTGACAATCATTTTAATAATCTTAAGTCACTGCTATATGAATTGCCTTGCTTCAAAAATGCATTGCTTTATTGAATTGAATATGGCCAGTTATTATTTTAAAAGTGTTTTGAGTTGTAACATTTGAATTACAGTAAAACTATAACAACACAAACATTTTGTAACACATTATGAATGTTACAGCAAATGGTGCCATTTGACTTTTCATGTAGAACATTTACCTATTTTGGCATTGGCTTATCTCTTCGTATGACCGGCAAGATTCCAGCGCTCTGAAGTCTGCCAGTGACCATCCATAGGAAGTCTTCCGTCGGAAGAGTTCCAGGATGTCGGAAAGTTGACACCGGCTTTGCCGATATTATAAGATTTACACAACATTCGGCTCAATTAAATTATGAAATTGGCGTCGAGTTTTAAAATACCTATGCGGGTCACTGCAATTGATCACATCGGGAGACTTATCACGGATAAAACTGCAGATATATCGAATTTCGAAAACAGTAATACAAAGTTACTTCAGTTAATTTCTAAATAGAGCACTCGTCGCTGTCCCTCGCGTAATCCTCGTCGTCGTCTTCATTCTTAAACTGTGGGGATTTTCCTCGGCGCACCGGTGAAGCGCCGTTGTCTTTCTTAAACAGACGGTTAACGCCCGTGTCTCTCGGAGCGGTGTGCCCCCCCGCGACGGCTTTCTCGTAATTATCTGATATTTTGTTTATTCCACTCGTAAACGACAATCTATTTAACGTGCTGCCGGACAGAGTGGTATTCGGTTGACTAGGTTCGTTGATCAAATTCGCGTATATTATGCTGTCTTGGCCGCTTTCGGCGGAAGTCGTTGGGCTGGGACCGAACGGTTTATTACGCGAAGGCGACAGTAATTGACTGTATAAGAAGCTAGCGTTGCCGTTGTTCGGGGAATGATCGTTTTCCATTTTGCTCAACGACGTTAAACTTATTGGCGATTGTCTATTGGCGGCCAATTGTCTGTCTAAGAAGCCGTTTTTTAAATACTGTTCGCCGGCTTTCGTGAGGACGGCCTTTTCTAGCGTCGGCGAGTTGTAGATAGACGTCAGCCTCACGAAACCGGTCGAGAGGTTCTCCGGGGACTTCGGGGAGTAGACTGGTGATTTTTCTATCTGTCGGGTCAGGTGGAGGACCATCGGGCTGATGCTGGAGTCTTCTACGATCTCTGTCGAGAGTATTTCGTCCAGGTTAGGGGAGAGACAGTCGTCGTCCGTCTCATCGTATGAGCTGGAATATAAAATTATTGATAAAAATAACAAATAGATTTTTTTTTATTATTAAATAGGTATCCAAAAATAGTTTTTCAACGCTTTTTCATCGAAATTTTCCAAACTGAGAGTCTAGTGTAACAAGGGCGTATCTACAAAAATACAGTTTTGAAATTGAAACATTATAAAGTGAGCCTAATTGAAATTTAAAAAAAAATAAGTTAGATGCGTTGTAATATCCTTCACGTCTTAAAGTATCGTAAAAGTGAACACACTTCAGTTATATTATACATTGCAATAGTGTTATCTCTGTAAAATATAAATATACAATCCACCAAAACACAAAATAAAGACGTGGTTGTACTTAAGTCCAAGAAAAAAGTTTTACCACTTTACTACTTGGCTCACTTCACTTTTTGAGAGCTCATATAAGAAACTATGATATCAGACGTATTACCCATCAAAATAAATTCAAAATGGAGTCTCACTGGAACGATTAAATCAATATTTATTAACCTTATTGAAGTCATCGTTCCTTCTCCTGTAAATTCATAGATAGACCCTTGTTACGCAAAAGACTGCCGACATTATTTATAATCTTTCAAAGCAGAGCGAACACACGAGTGGGGAAAATCTTCAATTGAAACGGCATACCACCAAACGGATATTGTGGGGTTGTTAAGAACTAGTTAACCAGTGGATACAAAATCAGTAAGTAGCTAACTGCAATATGCACCAGATATTTTTTAAGTTTAAATCAATTGAGATCAATTCAAACGGAGAATGCAAACCGACGGCCAAGATCTCAAATGTGAATCAGAAAAAAAAATCTACATTAATTGATGTTTGACCCCACCAGGAATTGCACCTGCATAAGAATATAGATACTTATTCCAAACGATCAGAAATACACAACTCAATCACGGCAAACATAATGATTTTTATATTTATTTTCCTTTTAATATTACAGCTAATACGTCAAATATTTTAAAGTTGAAACGAGAAAAGCCCGATGAGAAATGAGAATTTATTGTAAGTCACTCAAGATCAACTCGAGATAAATTGACATCACATCCGGGAATCGAATCCAGACCCGTCTGATCGGTAGAGCAAGCTCTAACCAACTAAACCATAGTGGGTGACAAACTTTAGATTAACTTTAGACGGTTGGTATGAAACAAAAGTATTATGGTGTTGCGTATTTCAGGCCGTTCGAAATAAGTGTAGATCATAAAAAATAGATCTTAAAGAGCACGAGAATAGCCCAGCTGTAACTTTTCATTGGTAGGTGATTTCTTACCACTAGGCTGTGAAAACTGACTAACGGGAGATATTAAAGAAAAACTGGCCAGAAATCATTTTTCCACCTCTCATTATAGAGGAGATATCCAAGAAGATATCATGTCAAAAGAGACAACTAGATACAACTGCAATATATTAGTGTCAGGTCCGTGGTGCAATGGTCAACGACGTTGGCTTCCATGACTGATCCACAGGTTCAAGTAAAATTATGAATAGCATTTTTTTTCAATCAATTTATCAATTTATGTTAGAAGGCTAATTCCATTTTACCCTTCCAATCCCTAAACAATGAGGCATATCAAGAGCGATTAGCTAACAAGCCATTCTCATAGCAAAATTTCTGTCGAGATGATCTCCATTAGGAAGCCATATGCTCAACATTGGGAGCAGACATGGATTAAAAGCATGGTGTAAAAGATTTCAATTTTTTCATATGAAATGTCAAATATTTTATAATAGATATTTCAGCACACCACCATTTTCAAAACTATCTTTTACTATTTTCACAATTTTATACTTTTTACAGTAGTGCAGTAAAAATTGTGGAAAGACATATGAGCCCTTGAGAAGTGAAGTGAGCCAAGTAGCAAAGTGGTGAAACTTTTCTTTTGGATTTTTAAGTACAATAACCTTTTTATTAAATGTTTTTGTGAATGGTGTATTTTTATTTTAGGAAGAATACACTATTGCAGCGTTTATTTAATAAGCTGATTTGACTTTTATGATACTTTAAGACATATATGGGCAACCACCGGCCCGCCAAGCTATTTTGTCCGGCCCTGATTCATCTCGGCGAAGTATTAGAGAAAGAAATTAATAGTTCCACGGAGGGATTAAATAATGGAGATGACACGGGCGCTTGCAGTGGCTCCACTTTACTAGTTCATGATCACCACCGTATAAGAAATAGCAACGTGTTTTATTTAATTTAATATTACTTTATTATGTTTAATAATTTGATCCGGCCCTCGACTCGGAGACAGAATGATAATTTGGCCCCAGACCTAGGAAAGGTTGCCCATGCCTGCTTTAAGACTTGCAGAATATTACAAAGCATCACTCATTTATTCTTCAAAATATCACTTGGGTCACTTCACTGCTCAGGGGCTCATATGTAGAAAGAAATTATCCTCTCTCTCAATGTGGAGAATATAGCCATCTAACCAGTGGTGGGCTGCCAATACGTTAACAAAGGGCTCGCATAATCTCAAAGCAATTCTCGGTGTCCTGGGGAAGGAGTGATTTTTTTTTATCTCTCCTATTCAATTATATGTGATACTCAAATAAGCAATCGATTGTTATTTAAGACACCCAAAATATGAAAAAATATACAATTTACCGTAAAATTATCAATGTAAATGACTTAAAATGTACTACTCTGTATAGTAAAGCTATCGTCGATAATATATAAGTCAGAAATTGTAAATATATACTAATTTGATCTGAGAATATTTTTTTCTCTTAAACTAACAAGGGGCTCGCCGACCCTATTAAAATTTAACAAGGGGCTCGCGCGAGCCCCTCCGAGCCCCCTCCAGCCCACCTCTGCATCTAACGGAGGTATCTCAACAGAAGTTTTTGAACCAACCTTTTGAACTCAACCTTTTGAACTTTTTCGAAGAAAGTAGTAGGGATTGACGGATAAGAATAGTAGATAACTAATAGCCTTTGGGACAGAATGTTTAGACATCACAAACACTCAAACACCTTTCGAACAGAAATCAATAAATCAATAAATCAATTGTTAAATCCCTCTTCATACTGGGACTCGAACCCGTGAGATCTGTCAAGGAAGCCAATAACGTTGACCAATGCGCAAATTCTCTCTCTCTCTCGCTAACTAGTAATTTTCTCTATGCTCAGATTTCAGGATCGGATAGTGGGTGTAGATCAAAAACACGTAGGACAATTACGTATTCAAAACGAGGTGTGGCAATTTTAAAAAAGGGTTTCTGTAAGTGGCAAGGTTATGGTAACGCCGGTACCCGAAGCTGAAAACGTAACAAAGTCGTGTACACAAAAATAAAAGCTAGCACATATTTCAAAATCAAGCCACACTGATAAATCACATAGAGTCTTGTTAATAGAAGGCGATTTGTGTTACCCCCGCTGAAATAAATGGTAAAATGGTATGACGAAACAATAAAAATTAATGTTGTATGTATATAGTGGGGTTGGAAGGTGAGAAATGTAAAAAACTGGAAATGGAGGCTTATTTCCCTTTGAGGAGTGAGTAATTTTAATTAATTTACTAATGTATGGGCGTTGATATTCCCGGTACCTTTTTCTTTTTGCAAACATGTATACATCAGTGTTGTTTGGGAAAAACCTGATAACTCATTTTTGAAACGCTATTGCATACATACTTTCAAATATAAATTGTATACCAAATGTTTGTGCTAAAACAATGTGATAATGATATTTTTGTTTCCGTTTATTTATTTCATACATTAGTTAGTATTCCTTTGAATTGCCCACCCGTAAATTCAATATTTTGCAGTTATCAAGTTATGCCCAAACACCACCGATATGTATATATTATATTATTACAGAAATTTGGTCGTACACTAAGGTATTTCAAATTTTACAAATGGATTCCAATCAATTCATTCCAATATCTTTGATAAATTTTCAAAATTTAGTAATACTTTGTGTTTTGTACAATTATATTCTTATTTTGGAAGACATGCTTAATAACATACGGGCGTATCTACATTTTCGCAGCTTTGAGATTTCGCAGTATTACTAAATTGTACATTTTTTGGGACAAGGATTGTTGAAAATAAAGTAAAAATTTAACTTTATTTTCAACAATCCTTTTTCCCAAAGACGTCAATTTTAATAAAGCTGTGAGAATCAAGATACGCCCATCTGTTACTAAGCATACAACGTATCAATTAAATTATTTTTTTTAATAGGAAATTGACTCTTCTGACTAAAATTAGAATGCAATGCATTTTATACGTTTCTTCGGCTGCATATAGATAAAGTGTGATGGATTATTTAAGACACTAAGAGTGGTCGTAAATGTAAAAGATTTCTCCCATTTGAATTCAGCGCAAATACCGTATTTTTGTTTAGTATGATCGAAGAATGTACTGTACATCATCAGAGTATTTGTAACCGATTCATTACCACCAGATAACTTTGTTATTCAACTTGTGTTACTTAGTGTCAATCTTTACTTTTGGGTTTTGAGTTTTTATGATATGTGTACAACTGATAAAATGTTAGTTTGAAAGTTAATTTCGGTATCTATTGAATATGCATCTTGATTAAAATTTATGTACAAATAATTGATTGAATAGATATTGTATTATACGGTTTGTGTGGCCACGGGGTTTTGGCCGATAAAAGCTTTTGATAGCAAAAACCTGAATTCTCTTACCATAGTCAAAAAACTTTTTGATACTTAATGCGGCTGAAAATAATCAAAACCTTGAATTTACGTCTGTACATCGCACATGCTATTTCTTTCTGACACATTATTATAATACAAGACAGAAAGAAACAAAATGTGAATGGGAATTTTTTTATTTTGATTTCATAATTTGTCACATAACAAGACATTTCAACAGGCATAACGTTTCCATAAAAATAATATTAAACAAACACTGTCTCCTTTTGGACTATTCAGGTTTAAAGTGAAAGTGGCGTATCTCCAAAAATAGGCAACTTTGAGAAAGTCGTTCCAAACTTTAATTTTGCTTTAAGAATTAATAAAATAATTATGATCGAATTAGGATTTCGGTTTAGTTGTAATAAAAAAAGATTTTTTTACTATTATATCCTACTTTACCTGCAAACTGTTTTCAAAATCATTCTGCAGGTAAAGAAGGTCAAATCGTTACCATAAAGCAACAGTAAGATAAAGTGAAAAATGACGATTTCAAGATAAGTATGCCATCGATTGCTGAAAGGTAAACCTTTATAATGAAACACTGAAATATGCCCCATTTGAAACAAAAATCTTACATTTACAATTATTGATATTGCCCTGTAACTTCAAAGCATCAGCAAGATTAATAAAATAACTAGATACAGATAATAGTAAACAAAAGAACCTACTAATATCATTTATCATAAACCGCAAAAGAATCTAAATAAAACCATAATTCACGATTTGAAAAGTACAACACAAACATTAAAGTTGAATCATTTCGACACTAGTATTTTCGACTTATCCTACTGTTTTTTTAGGGTAGCGAAATGGTAAAGTGAATCTACATTTTTTGTGACAGGGAGTGTCTCAAGACACCATTCAAGATTATTTGGTTTACATCAAATTAATCCCTTGTATTGTTATGTCGGCTAAGCTTCTATAGGTCAAAATCTATTACACCTCAACAAACAATGTCAATTAATTTAGAGCTACTCAAACAGTTATATCCTTTATGACTGTCTCAAAACTGTATTTTTGGAGATGCATCCTTTTGCCACTGTAGTCTTGACGAGCGATTTATGCAATGTTTGTTCATAAGCTTGGCCATATAAATAATAAAAAAAAACAATGACAGATATAATCACTTGCAAGCTCAAACTTCAATAATGCACCAGCAATGTTTTCATTTCGTAATATTAATTGTGTCATATAGGCGTGGTAAGCTTCAAGAAGGGTCAATGTCACATTTTTGACAGTTGAAATGATTTTTGAAGTAAAAGGGACAATATCCATTACGCTGTTTTGGTATTTTTGACACGCATAGTGCTTCAACTGTCAAAAAGTTAAATTGGCATTTCAAGAAACAAGCCACAAGTTTTCATGCAGCAAACAAAGGCCCGGATATTAACGAATGTGATGACAGGTGAATCCAGAAAAATCTGTAATCGATAGAAATAAAGCCTGTTTTAACAGGTCAGATGTAGCGTACGTATATCTTAACACTTGCTGAATGTTGAAATTTGAAAAGAGTTTTAAAAGCTCATGATAAAAAATAATTAAAAACATGGATGCCATTTTGGATATAGGCTGTTTAATGAAAATAAAAGTAGTTTTTCACATATGTCAAAGAATTTAACTCTATACAAAAATACCGCTCCAACAGTAAAATAAGGTCATGAGTTTGAATTTGTCATTTTGCAGTCGAAAATTTGTTGAAAGCACAGAAAAGGTCTATTAAATAGTCGCGGTAATTTATTGTCTATGAATAAATATTTTAGAACATTTTATTTTATTTTATTTTAGACAACAAAAACATGAAGAATTTAAAATGAGTGAGTGGTATAAATGTTATATTCAAATATTATTTCATGAAATATAACCGCCCCTGTATATACAAGTGGTGCATTGATCTAATGCCACATTGACCGGCCGCCACTGCTTCTGACACTATTTAAATTCAAAATTAAAAAACATTTTTATAGACATCAACAATAACAATTTCAGACTAATGACAACTTTTCACCGAGGCTGCGATATGTGTTACAATATCACCGCAAAATTGCTAATTAAAATACTTCAATGGAAATTTGTTTTTCGAGCGGGGCGTTTTACAGATTTTTCTGGTCAGTGCAATGAAATAACTCAAGGCTCAAACATGATGACAAATGGGGTGAGACGGCTGACACAATGGCGAGATTGAAATAACAAATAACGGTGTGATGTACTGTTAGCAGGCGACTGTCTGTTGGGACTCTCTTACCCTTGAAAAGCCTGTGGACTCCTCCTCCCTGACAAAAGATAAAACCAAAAAGACACAAGTTACTTAAGAAGGACACAAGTGACAACCGAATGGGGGAACTGTTTACGGCAATGTGGATGACATGTGCACGTTTATTATCTATGGTGAATGTCACAGCCGTCGTGGTTTGTCTGGAATTCAAGTGTTAATTTAGCCTGGTAACAAATAAATGCATAAATAAACTTTGTAGTTTCATTGTCTCGTATTGTTTCGTAAGTTTTTAGGTCACCTGGGTGAATGATGAGGAAGGCTATGAATATATTTTTTAACCATGTCCGCTCCCAATGTAGAGCATATGGACTCCTAATGGTGTTTATCTCAACAGAAGTGTTTCTACGAGAACTGCTTGTTACTCAGTTGCTCAACCTCTCTTTTTCCAAAGAGAGTAGGGAATAGAAGGAAAGGGCTAGGACAGGACTAGTGGTTAGCTAATCACTCTCGATACGCCCTGTTCATAGGATAGTCGCCCGCTTTGGTCTAGTTGGTAAGAGCTTGCTCTACCAAATTGAATTTTTTCAATTTTAATTTGAGATATAAGACATGGGTGTTTGTAAAGTCAATTCTCCTTGAGTTAATCTCATGTGACTTTCAAAAAAATTCTCGTCGAGTATATCTCGTATGATCTTTAAACTTGAAAATATTTGACGCATTGGCGTAAGCTATAATGTCAAATATTCTTTTCAAATTTAAAAATTCATGTAGAATGGGTGGGAGGGGGGAATTCAAGACATCACATACATCCATGCCTTCGAACAGAAATTCATAAATCAATTGAAAAATCAATTTATAAAACTGCCCGTACTGGGATTCGAACCCGTGACCTCCGTAGTGGTAGCCAACGACGTTGACCACTCGACCACTCGATGAATATTGCAAACTATTAATTGAGACTATTATTTGCAAGCCCGGCTCGTACCATAATTATATAACTCTATGGTCAATTTTCTTCAGCATGACATTCACCGTAGATACGAACCGCACGACGGAATCAACAAATTGGTGACGAATTGGATGACAATGAAGAGAAAGATACATATAAATATATTACGTAAAAGAGAATATTAAAGACAAGAAAACCAAAAGAAATATCGGAAAGGCTTACACTAAAAATAAACAATTAATTCTATACTAAATTGTTACGTACATATTATTATCTTCGAGAAGTAAAATGTTTTATATGACATAAAATACACTAACAAGCCGGTCTCGTAACAACTCAATTTACGTATCAAATTGTTGTCTTACATTCAGCAAATGAGTATTATTACGTCTGTTTATTTTAAAAAATCCCTAACTTCCGTAGCTTGTAGCCAATGGCGAATACCCCATTAGCCCAAAAGATGCGCGCTTGGGGCCTTGAAATCTTGGAGACCTCAAAATAGCTTGTATAATTCATTTTTCAATTATAATTTTTATTTTACATGAATTTTTGCGATCATTTTATTTTACCAAAAAAAAAAACACAGGGCCTACAAATTATATTGAAAGACCAAACCACCATTACTCGAAGGGCAAATGCGGGCAAATTGTGAACTTTCGAAAAAACAGCATTTGTCCATTCCTATTCAAACATTATTGACAGAATAATTACTAATTTCGTTTCAAAGAATAGCAGTTAGCTATTAAGCAGTCGTACGTAATGTACAAAGGCTGGCTGTAATCAATTGCTTTGCTCAATTTTCCAGACGAGTCATAAAAGAAAGAAGAAGTTATAAAGATAGGCAGTATGCTGGTAATATTACACATAAAGTGAGGTTAGCCACATTTTTCTACTAAAGCCCATTGTGAACTGTGTATACATTGAACAATTATAAGCCAATTAGTTCTAGTAAAAATAATCTACATACTTGATTTGACATATTACTCCTCGAAGACAGTATTTTCGAATCATAAGTAAAAGGACACATGTGCCAAATATGCATTTTGCCATAAACCAATTTCAATATGTATAATGTCAACAGTTAAATGAGATATGGACTCTAATGGCACATATGACCTTTTACTTTTGATATGATAAAAAAAAATACCACACTACTAAGTATTAAATTGTGACGGAGCCACTGCAAACCATCTATCTCCATCTATTCGAATACATAAAAACATAAATATTAAAACCCAAACATTTTTTTTTATTTAATTAACCTTTGTCTATAAGTCGGTGTCGCCATTATCCATAATATTTTTCAACATATTATTATTGTTAAGCTGTCAAACACCCTGCAACTGTCACTGTGTCAATTATAAAGTCAGCAGTAAAAAAGCTCCATGTGCCATATAAATTTTCGATTTTGACAGTTGAAAATATCTCTACTGTCTGACTTTCTCGGTGGCAGAATTTTGAGTGGCATCGCATGCATATCAAACACGTGCTCTCAGTGTTTGATATGCACGCGACGCCACGCAAAATGCTGCACACTAACTGGCACATTTGGACTCCTCATGTTGGAAAAGGTTTAAGAACCAATCTCACTTTAAGACAATGAGAGAAAGAGAAGAATCAAAAGCATAACTACCCTGATATGAAAAGGATGGTAAAAATGAATTAAAAAAAAGGAATGTTGAAGTGATTTTATATTCAAATTAAACAGTTTTATGGTAAAAAAAAAAGTTCCTCAAGAATTAATATCAAGCCGAAACAACTATCTATTTCGTATTAAATAGTTTTTATGGAAAATACAGCACTATTTTTTAATGGAGTTCAACCAAGAAATCAAAAATGAATGTTTAAAAATATGTATATAACAATAAGTCACTAATGTATGCCTATTTCAGGTTTCAAGCTCTTGACTGCAGAGCTATAGTCATTGAGTTTAGCATGCTGTTGTTGCTATAAAAAGAAAACAGTTATTTGACACATGGTAGCTATTTTACAACTGGTAGCTGATTGACAGTGACATCTGTGTGTCAAATGACAGAGTTGCGACGGCATATCTCCATGAACTTTTCTTTGCACTGGTAAACCTTGCAGGCCCGGACAAGCTTATAATAACTGACAATAAGAAGAAAAAAATCACTAAAATTAAAAAAAAACAAGCTAAGAATCAAATGATACGAAAGGCTAAAAAAAAAAACTATATCTATCGAGAGGATTTCAAGTGACTAAGATACACGCCTACCAAGACCTGCGGGTCTATTCTTAATTTTTTTAATATCCAGAATAATTAAGAAGGGTTTACAGAATTATACACATTCTGATTAAAATTTTTGACATCTGACAGTTTTTCCAAGTATTATGTCCATAATATGTCAAACAATTAGTACATTTTTACAAACAATGTAATTTTTTTCTTGTAGGAGTACTTATTTTGTATTGGTTGTAACACATTATCTTTTAGGTTTTTTTAAGCGAATCTTTTTTATTATAGATGTCCTGATTATAGATAAAAATCAACATTATTTTTTAAACCACAGCACATCTAATATTTGAAGCAGCAGATATAGAACCAATAAATACCTTCTAACAATCCCTTAAATGAAATAAAATATTTAAAAACTGTCAAATATTAAAAATAAATGTTTCATTCACTATGTTCAATTCAAGTGTTGTTCTTTTTATTACTTTTAAATTCATGGTGGATAAAACAATTTCATTTGTTCTGTTGTTGCAGTTTTATTAAAATGTCAGAAACTGTTCAACTGTTGTGAGCATTTTCAACTGAAGTTTTCGACTTAATTAGAAACCAAGCCAACTCTGCAGGGTTATTCTCATGTGCAGAAGGATCTAGACCATAGGTTCCCAAAGTGGGCCTCCAGGCCCCCCTAGGGGGCCTTGGAAGGAGCTGAGGGGCCCTGAGAAGCCTCCGGGGATTAGGGGAGCCCCGGGAAGCAAAAAGGGGGCCACGGGCATTTATAAAACGATACAGGGAAGGGCATAATGGCGGACGTCGCGCAGCTATTTTTTGTAAATCCGTAAATAAAATAAATTACTGGCATTCTAGATTCGAAAATCTCGGAAGAGCTATAAAAAAAGGTGGGTTTTTGAAATTATAATTTTCATGGAAAGACAAAACAATGGTATGGGGGCCACAGAAAAATAAAGACACTCAAAGGGGGCCACGTTCCCAAAAAGTTTGAGAAACACTGATCTAGACAATTGTGTCTATGTTCACTGTTGTCATATTTCATCTGTGAAATCTTCATTCTTGTGATCATAGATGACACTTTGGTTCTTATAGTTGATTTTTTAGACACGTCAGAAAAAGTGATCATTCACTAGTTACAATTTAGAATAACAAAACAATGTTCTGTTATCTAATGCGTTTCACAGATCAACTAAAACAAACAATGAACATAGCTGCAGTTCATATATATTTGTTATTTTTTTTATCCATGTCTGCTCCCAATGTGGAGTATATGACCTCCTAATAAAGGTATCTCAACAAGAGTTGTCGTACGAAAACTGTTGGTTACTCAGTCGCTCAACCTCTCTTTTTCGACCAGAGTAGTAAGGATAAAAAGGGTAGGGCAGGACAGAACTAGTGATTGGCTAATGACTCTCGCTACACCCTGTTATTTTAGGATTGGAATGGTAGGGGGTATTTTTAAACATCGAAAATGTACTGGTATTCAAACTCGTGATGTCCGGCATGGCAGCCAACAACGTTGACAACGTATATGTTATATTAAACATCAAAAGTTAATACAAAAATCATTACTAAATTTGAATCATTCAAATTATGTACACTCCCACAGATTTTGTCACTAACGACCCGGGTTTCGCCTTTCGGCATCTTCAGGCGTTCAAGCGCACGGATGAACTTGAACTGACGCTTAGTAAATGGATGTTTCGTGTTTATATATTAAATAAATGTATCACTGAGTCTAAAGCCATCGCTGGCGAAAAAGGGTAAGCTCATGGGAATTCCCAAAGATTTGAGTAGTGAGTGGTTTTTAGAATTATATTTATTTGTTTGTCGGCAAAGGTTTTATGATATTATTTATGATATTATTTATATAGGGTATAGAAGCGGAGACCCAGGAAGGCCTAATATCTCGTTCAAAATCGGAAGACTATGTAACTGTGCCCTATTAATTTCTAAAATTTCCTGGAAAAAGAGCTTATGACTGTCCGTATTTGGGTGTAACATTTTTATCCCCTGTTCCTGATTGAACACGTGTCCTTCCGAAATTAAGTGATTAGCAATTAGTATTCTATAGTAAATTAGTGTTAAAGTTTCGTGTTGTTAGTCAAAATTTGTGGTTTAATAACAGTTGTATTAAGAATAAAGTGATCCCGAAATTCATATCGAGAAATGTGAAAATTATCAACGTTTCGAAGCCTGCAGTTAAAGCTTTGCAAAAAGCTAAAGCAGCGTGGTTACAAGCAGAGACAGGTCAGTGTTATGCAGCTCGTGATAATATAAGCCAATACCTTAAAGTAATTCATTGTTTGCTCGCACAGAAACTCCATCCCATACAATTTGATACATTGGACCGAGATGTTAGATATAAAGTGTCAGAAATTATACAACTTAAATATGAAAAACAGGCTTATAAATTAAAGAAACTAATTGAAGAGAATAATAATAAATTACTTAAAAAATCACAGTTGATAATAAACAAGGAAACACCAATCACATTTTTTGATAGAGTGGTTAACCTTACTAACGTAACTTTAAAAAAAGACGAGCAAAACCTTTTATCAAAAGGTCTTAAATACTGCCCACCCTTGCAGAATAGAAAATCTGACTTTGAAAACCTCGCGATAGACTTAGAAATTGCATTACATAAAAATCTAACTAGTAAGCATATATGCTCTCGAATTATTAAAAGGGATTATTTATCGAGTGTTAAAGATAGAAATAAATTCAATGATGAGTTAGTCACTCTTAAGAATATTAAAGCTAAAATTAAAGAAAATGATATCATTGTCACAAAAGCGGATAAAGGAAGTACCACAGTTCTGTTAACGCGTGATCATTACGTTGATAAAATTAATAATTTTCTCGATAGTAACAATATAGTCCAACTTAAAAAAGACCCTACAGTAAAATTTAACAAAGATGTCAAAGATGTCATTAATAGTTGTAATATTACCATCAGCCCTAAAGATATATATTATTTGTCTACACGGAATCCGCTAGCTCCCAAATTTTACGGATTACCGAAACTTCACAAACCTTCAATCCCAATTCGCCCTGTAGTGTCATATATTAATGCCCCAGCCTATACATTATCGAAAAAAGCTAACACCCTCATTCGTAAACATAGTGGATTCAAGCCGACATATAGTGTAAAAAATTCATTAGAATTAGTTGAAAAACTTAAAAATCAAATCATTCCTTGCAACTCAAAATTAATTTCCTTTGACGTGGTCAGTTTATTTACTAATGTACCAGTCAACAAATGCAAAAGGATTATCGAAGATACCTTAAATGCACGTAGAGTCAACCCAATAGTAACAAAAGAGTTACTAAATATATTAGATGTTTGCGTTGGCCAGAATTATTTCCAATTTAACAATAAAATTTATAAACAAACAGAAGGCCTTGCGATGGGGAACTGTCTGTCGCCGTTGTTAGCTGAATTTTATATGAACTATTTAGAAGATAAAATTTTTAGAAACAAAACAGAAGCCAAACCTATAGTCTATTGGTTCCGATATGTAGACGATATTATTTGCTTGTTTAATGGAACGGATAGACAAATAACTAACTTTCATAACTTTATAAATTCATTAGATAAAAATATTAAATTCACGTTAGAAGTCGGAGGCAAGAATATTAACTTTCTTGACCTAAATATTAATATTGAAAACGGTTCTCACGAATTTAAAATATTTCGGAAGCCTACGTTTTCGGATACAGTGATACATAAGGATTCAATGCACCCATTTTCTTATAAACTAGCCGCTTTTCATTCAGAAATTCATAGACTTGTGAGTGTTCCTTTGAATGAAAAGAACTTTAATATCGAATTAAAAATCATCAAACAAATCGCCATCAACAATGGATACGATATGTCTCTTATAGACAATCTTTTATCAAAAAAACAAACTAAACTTGCAGAAAAAATGTTATTTCAAGGTACATTGTCAAAGGACATAGATCATACTAGGTATTGGCGTAGAATCATTTATTTAGGAAATACTAGTCTTAAAATTAAAAAACAACTAGCTGATAGTGTTAGACCAGCCTTTTACTGTAAAAGCTCTTTAGGCAAATTATTAGTTAACAATAAAGATAAAATACATTACCTAAATAAATCTGGAATTTATAGATTACAATGCTCTTGTTGTAATAAATTTTATATCGGCAAAACAGAGAGGACTTTAAAAATCAGGGTATTAGAGCATATGGCAGCCTTTAGACTGAAAAAGGACACGTCTACTTTTGCTAATCACTTAATTTCGGAAGGACACGTGTTCAATCAGGAACAGGGGATAAAAATGTTACACCCAAATACGGACAGTCATAAGCTCTTTTTCCAGGAAATTTTAGAAATTAATAGGGCACAGTTACATAGTCTTCCGATTTTGAACGAGATATTAGGCCTTCCTGGGTCTCCGCTTCTATACCCTATATAAATAATATCATAAATAATATCATAAAACCTTTGCCGACAAACAAATAAATATAATTCTAAAAACCACTCACTACTCAAATCTTTGGGAATTCCCATGAGCTTACCCTTTTTCGCCAGCGATGGCTTTAGACTCAGTGATACATTTATTTAATATATAAACACGAAACATCCATTTACTAAGCGTCAGTTCAAGTTCATCCGTGCGCTTGAACGCCTGAAGATGCCGAAAGGCGAAACCCGGGTCGTTAGTGACAAAATCTGTGGGAGTGTACATAATTTGAATGATTCAAATTTAATATTGAAATTCCACCAAGCACCTTCAGTCGAAATCTTAAAAAATCATTACGTTCGCCACGACGGTGTTGAGTATTTCAGACCGTCTAAAATAAGTGTCTAGATCGTTATGCACACGTGAATAGCCCCTACTGGTATATCAATAAATATTCTATTTCGTTTCTAGTCACTTGAAATCTCTTTTGATTGCTTTTACTGTTAGCTTTTTAAAATCTATATTCAATGACATTAACACATTGAAGTAAGCAGAAATACACTACCATTTATATGTTGACAAAGCGATATGAGTTAAAATAAAAGGAATTAATATCCAAAATGAAATTATCTTGGATTATAATCAGTTTGAAGTAACGTAAGTGCCGTGATATATTTCTTTCAGCGCCTTCATAAATCACAGGAGCAGTCGATACACTGTTCAATCATAAGACAGTACACTGAAATACTTCTTTCTCATTCAACAGTAAGTCGTGTTAATAAATATTTAAGTTGGAATAGTGAAGGAATACTCACGCTTGATCTTGGGCGTCGCTTCCGCCTTCTTCGGCGACGAGGAGTTCGTATTCTTCGGCGGCGAATCGATCCCATTCCGAAAGCTGGAAAATAAGATTTTATTTCAGATAATTGTCAAGTAATATAGGAAGAACATGTTATTAAGAATTGTGGCACGCAGTTTTTGGTGATAAGACACTTCTATGCAAAAATTCTTCTATGGGCAGCAGGCAAAGGTATAAATTCTTTCCGAATATAAAGTGGGAAAGAAATAACCGAAGTTTTGACTTCTATTTTTTGGGCCAGACAATTCATAACAAGCCTTCAACAGTCACTTCGCTGCCAAGCTCTTCTAGCTAACTAAAGAGGTCACTAAATAGTCCAAAATGTAAATGCGGCAATATGGTTAAGGATGTCGACGACATCCTTTGGGAATGTCCAGACATGAACAAAGAACGGGAAAAATTTCTCAAAACATCAATCGGATCTCTCGGCCCCATCGGAAAAAAGCACAGTATGTTGTTATAAAAATGAGCTGCTGAATATAAAATATGTTTACCTCGTGGCCGTCGGCGTCGTGATCCCTCTGCGAGGCGAACGGATCTCTTTGTTCGTGGTCGAGGTATTTCTCCAGATTGAAGAATGTGTCGAAGAATATCGGAGTCATCTTGCACCGCTTCAGGTCACTTAGCATTATCTTGTCGCCGTGCACTGGCTGCACCATATCCAGCATCTGAAAATACATTGCATACGTTAATAAAATATCTGCATCTATTTATTTGTATATAGCTGAAACAACCTTCAACTCAATGATGAAATTCTGGTCAGAACCAAGTGCCACCTATTCAATGCATGCATCTTGACAGTGCTGCTTTATGATTGCGAGTCATGGCACCTTACAAAAACACCGATTTAACGTATACTGTACTTTGATAACAAACACCTGCAGTGAATACCAATGTACAGTGTTTTGACTTTGGCAGGATTACTGAGATAAGACAGCTGACTAGCCAGCCCATTATCGCGTCTAAAATGACATGCGCAGCGGATGCCCAGAGTCAGAACCCTGCCTGACTCTTCTAAAAATTGGTTGGATCCCGAAGGCCACTGATGACCATTCATATGATGTATTCATAGGATGCTGGGATGACATGGGAGGAAGCAGCAAAGAGACTGGTGGAGGATAGAGAATCTTGCAGAAACTGTGTGGTGTCCAAATACTCAGAATAGGGAGTGGATATGGATACAAAATAAAAATCTTTTTGGATAGGTATCCAGTGCTGTAATCATAAAATTCAAAAAAAGGGGTTCACAAAGAGTGTCCCGAGATTAGTATGTTAAGTCTGTATATTTGCTTTAGCAGCAAACCCGATAGATCGAAAGGGTTTGAAATAACGATGGTTATAATATTTAGACCTAATTGTTTTGACAACCGTAAAAAGGTAACAGTAACAGTACAAATCAGGCGATATTTTAATAAAACAATCAGTCATGTATGCCAAAGATTTCGTACATTATCGTCAGTTGAAACTTCACATCAAAGATGCTGCTACACTCGCAGTCTGGGCCTTAAATTATGTTGTCACAGACGCTGCGACTTTCGCAGGTTTCAGGTTAATAAAAGCTTTTTACAAAATAAATGGTGCCCGCCAAAAATTTCCCTTTTGACGAAAATTTTTGTGAACTATAAATATAATAAAGCCTAAATAAGTTATTTGGAACACGATGTCGCCATGAGGTTGTTGTTTTACTTTGTGTGATATGTGAACAAAAATAATCACCTGACAAAGGCAGTCTTGGAAAGGCAAGGTTTCGATTCCGATTGCCTCCATTCGGTGCATCTGCTCCTCGTAGAAGTATTCCAGTTCATACATGGACAGAAAGCCGTCTCCGTCAAGGTCCATACACCTAAAACCGAAACGAGAATCGTACATTAACAAAAGAAGATTTCATCGAACGAGTATTAAGGAATGAAAGACTTTTCTAGCGATGAAAGCGATTTATGTCTAGCCTCTCATAAAAGTACCCGTATGTAATTAAGTAGCAATGAATATTATTTAAGGATGTGGGCTTTCGGGATTCTGAGATAAATCACTGGGTAAAAAAGTCAGAAATTGAGAGATTTAAAAATAATCTCTAAAAATAAGAATGAACACCTTTTTTTTAGGTCAATGACTTCAAAAACGTGGGAATTTACAGATTTCACAATTATTAAAAAAGGGACACCTTTTTTTAAGCTTGCTGACTAATTTCAAGATGTTTTACTTGTTATCCTGAATCCTGGAATCCCGGGATTGGAGGACCTATTCCATTGACGATTGAAAAAATGCTGTTCGTACTGGGATTCAAGCCCATGAGGTCCAGCATGGAAGCGTTGACCACTGTACTATGGAACCAGCAAATATAAATAACATGCAATGGTACAAGTCACAAGAACTTTTATGTCTTGTAGTTATGTTATTTCTGTTATGAACTGAAATGAAGAATGACATAATTACCTGAACCAGTATTCAATGGCAGTAGGGTGTTGTTTGTCTTCCTCGGCCAGCAAGAACCAGACAAACTCCGAGTAGGACATCCTAGGCTCCTCTCCCTCGGGTCGCTGGCCTCTTCGACCAATTCGTCCGCCCTTCGTCACGCAGCCTGATACCACACGTTCGATCATGCGGCTGGACAGAGCTGAAATAGACCGAAATCATATAATTAACAGAAACTGAACAGTATAATTTGATTGGTTTTCAAATAACACAATCTACTAAAAAGAAAAAAAATATTTTTGCATGAATTATTTGATCCAACACGCTTCTCAGAAAAACAAAAAACACAGAAGCATATAACATATTGTAGTGACTACAAACCATGGTCATTGTGTCTGGCAAGGTCCTGTTTGTCAATGAAGAGGTCGTGGTCTCGATCCAGTTCCCAAAATTTGCAATATATTACGTAGAAATGTTCATAACTGAAAAGTGAATACACAAAACCGTTAATAATAAAGACATATAACATCTAAAAGGTTGAAAAAACAAATTCATGCCTGCTCCCAATCTGGAGCATATGGCCTCCTAACGGAGCTACCTCAATAGGACGTTTTTTACGTGAACTGTTTGTTACTCAGTCGCTCAACCTCTTTTTTTCGAAGAGACTTTCTTAAAAGGACAGTACTAGTAGTTGGCTAGTCACTCTTGCTACACCCTATTATTTTTGGATTGGAATGGTGGGGGAGGAAAATTTTCAGTCATCCCAAACATCCGGGACTTTGAACTGAAATTGAAAAAATTCTGATCGTACTGGGATTCGAACCCGTGAGGTCCAGTATAGAAGCCAACGACATAGCTACTACAATATATCTATTCAACGTCCACCCAGCCGCAATATTTATGTATTTCTTAAAATACTTCATATATGTTAAACTGATTTAAATGCAGAAAAACTGAGATACTCTGACACAAAGAAATGATTACATTTGCCTCACAATTATTGATAGAGATGATTCGATACTATAATCACAATATTTCATCCCAATCTTTTTCCATTTGGAGTTAGCTGATATTTATTGTAATCTACAACGATACCTAAATCAACACAATCCAAATTTGTCTGGGGTCACTTTGTACCCTGTCGATCCTCGATCATTTTTTTTCGACATTTCGGTACTCGGGTGTTAATTAAGTTTAGGTTAGGTAAGATTGAAGCCAAAGCTGGCAAAAATACTTAGAGACCAGTTGAAAAGAACAAGGATCGCTATGCTCACCTGAAGTAGGCGGTAACTTGGTTGATATCTTCTTCTTCCTCGAGGAGCTGAAGCACCTGAAGAAGATCAGATCGTCTCAGCTCGGGAACACTGATCCTCCCAGACCAGGATCGGTTCACGCAGTAGAAGATTCGGGCAATAACCTGAAAAAATTATTTTGTTTGCGAGAATTAATTGGCGGTCACGAAATAATATAAGCTGGGTCTTTCAGTGAAATCCGAGATTCAGGGATTATGTTTTGAGGACTCCCAACTTTCACTTCACCTTTCTTCTTTGACCACATTTGCTCACTATGTGGGAATATGGCTGCTACAAGGCACCTCCGTGATTGCCTGTTTCCTGCCATTTGCATTGCTTCCTACCATAACACGCCAGCGTCCATCAGTTCCGTCAGGTATATCTTACGGATAATACAAGATGGTGATCCATGACGCTAAAATGCCACCGGTTATAAGAAGAGGCAGGCAGGATTGAGGCTTTCTGAAAACATCCGCAGCATGCGACCCAGCCAGTTCCAACATCTCTTCATGACCACAGATGTGACTGGTCGCTGTCTTGTACGTTCCCTAATCACTGAGTTCATCACGGTGGACTTGGCTTGGACATGTGCTACGGATGCCCTAAGAGAATCAAAACCATGACTGTCTCTTCTTTCGTCTTCTCTGACGTCGTGGAAGGCCATTGACCATTTATAGAATATATATAGCTATGGGACGCTGGGAAGAACCAAAGAGACTGACGGTGGATAGAGAATCTTAGAGGAAGCATGTGGTGGCCATATGCTTCTAATAAGGAGCGGATATGGATAAAAAAAGCAACATTAGGGTGTCATTTTTGGACCATAATATGCACATTGGCCTAATCAGGCAGCATTTTGTTAAGCAAAACATAATATAAGATGGAAATATTTGAGGTTGTTTCATATTTTAAGCTGGATGACTGCCACAGACGAAATATCTTGTAAAATTTTCCATGCTCAACAAGCCAGAGAATCTAGTCAATAAATAATTAAATTAATAATTCCAACTAGGTACAGACATACTATTTCTAATTCTACAGAGGCCAAAAAGTTAAAGATCTTTTAATTTAAATCAAAACTTTGGCCCCTGATATTGTGAGGCCCAGTTAACGGTCGGTCTCTGATAGGACCTTTGAATATTCTTCTTTCTTTGGCCATGTTCGCTCCCTATGTGGAGCATATGGCCGCCACGCGGCACCTTCATGTTTCCCTGTCTCCCGCCAATTGCTTTGCTTCCTCCCATGACATGCCAGCATCCCTCAGTTCCGCCGAGTACATCCTATGGATAGTACCCGACGGACGTCCGAGACGCCGGAATCCCACCGGTCGAAAGAAAAGGCAGGCAGGATTGAGGCTTTCCGGAGGCATCCGCAGCACGTGACCCAGCCAGTTCCAACGTCTCTCCATAACCACTGACGTGACGGGACGCTGTCTTGTACGCTCCCTTATCTCTTGAATATTCATTCGGAATAATTCTTACAACATTTCTTATAGAAGACAGATTGTGATTTAGTTATCAGAAATCAAAGGACTAAATTTATCATTTAATCATTTTATATTATAGTTATGCATAGCTAGACTTACTGTGTGGACGTATCTAGAGTGGAACTCGGTGGCTTCCTTAAGGAATGAGAGTCCGGGATGGGTGTCGACAACGTCTTGGATGAGTGGAGACAAGTCTTCTGGACCGAGAGTCGTAGAAGTGCCTCTAGTCAGGATGTAGACAAAGCGGGAGGCCTGGTCATGGCACTGGGCAATCATCCTGAAAGCAGATAATTAATAATTTAATATATTAGTCAATCCATAGTTTAAAAAAATTAGAGCCAAACATAAAAGATGTGTCAAAAATTCGTCATAATTTAAGACTCTTTTAGCAGTGGTAAATGTAGTCGTATATTATTTAATAATCATATACAAAAACTCACTGTCTCCAGAAGTCGATGAATTTGTGCCCATCGACTGGTGACGTGAGACTACGCTGTGAAGCCAAGAAGATAGGTGCTTTCCAGTACAGCGGACAGTCGCAGGCTTTCACAATATGATGGAAACTCTCCCGCGGGACCTGAAATACAGAAATAGGTAATCAGTGCTTTTTTTCCTACGTAACGCGGTGAAACGGAAAACATAGAACAAGTCATAATATAAAAATTTAAAAAAACATAACCTCAAATTTTGTATGGGTGCCTAATCTCTTTTATGGAACTCTCCTATAGTGTGGTTCCTATCTCTATGCTATAGGAGGGTTGACTGTACTTCATAGCTATCTTGGCTTACATTGCCCTCATCAAAACTGTAATTTTCTCAAGTAAATAGCTTGACAAGAAGTGAGTTCCCGCACTTTCTTTTAAAAAAAAAAAAATTATGGATATAATAGAAATTTTGTGTCACTTATTCATATTTTTATTTGTAAATTTCTTTCACTATCAATTGAGCCCATTAGAGGTGAAGAGAGCCAAGCGGTATTTTAGAAAAAAAAATGTAGACGCGTTGTAATATTCTACACGTTAAAGTATCGTAAAAGTGAAGTAACCTCAGTTAATACACATTGCAATAGTGTTATCTCCGTAAAATAAAAATATGCAATCCACCAAAACACCAAGTAAAGACGAAGAGTCCAAAAAAAAAGTTTTACCATTTTACTAGTTGGCTTACTTCACCTCTTATTGTTTGTTCCACTAATTTTATTTTGTTTTGTATAAATAACACTGTAATATTGTATTCTCTTATCAGTTTATAATGCTCGTCATGAGTTGGTCAAATATTCACTTAAGAAATGCTGGAAAAGCGTTTGATGTTTTGATATATTCAATGATTTGCAGGGTGAATTATGAATATAAGCCATGCCGTATATTATTCGCAAACATGTGTTATACGAATTGTCAAAATATTCATGCCGGCACGGAAATAATATACCAATAACTCTTTCGGGAGACTGAGATTTGGGGCGTTCGCCAAAGTGACAAGAAAGCAAACTTTCAAGTTCATTGCCAACATTTCACCAGTTGTCACATGGTTCCTTTTCACTTAACATATTAACATCCAAATATCAAACAGAAATATTACAAGACTAATTGTTATTCCAATGTCATAGTGTTGAAATTATGTATTCGTTTGACAGTCGACAGGCATCAAGTAGCAATATAGCTGTATGTCCGTTATCTTTTCTGTCTAGCTTTGAATACAGATTTGGCGTTTTTAAATGTTATTAACCCATTTGGCAGGAGCGACGTGTTCGCGGGTCAATGATACAAATAACCTTTTATAGAGTAACGTTAAAGAAACAAACATTAGAATACTATTGAAACCTTTTGACGAAAATCGCCGTGCTGGTATGGTAAATCATCTATTATCTATTGCGATTCTCATGTTTTTGATTGAATTATTTTTATATCTTCAGATATGGATACTAGACACATCTATCAGTGATTTTTGACCGTCACATTATTTTTTATTATGTGTTGCAAAGGAATAAAAGATTTTTTAAAAAAGATAAACAAATCGGAAGCCGTATAATATTGAGCATAAAATTCCATTTCAAGCCGATTCAATTTATGGAATTGATGCGAGTAGAGCGTTTTAGGAGGAACAAGTTTAACAGTACAGTGGAACCCCCAATTACACTACCCCGAATTACGCGCTGGCTTGAAATATTCGCCGCAAATCCCCCAATTGCACGGTCGCATTCCATTGTCGTTAATAAGAGACGGCCGTCTGTGCCGCGCATACAGTCAAATTTTGGCTAGTGTCTGTGTATTCAACACGTGCCAGGCTATACACGCATTGCTTGGTTGCCGTCTGTGTGCGAGATATTTACTACTACAAAAACTAAATACTAATAACGTCCATATTTTTTTTTTGCAAAACTAAGGGAAATCTTAGTTTTGCGTTTTCCAAGGAAAAAAACCAAATCCCTAATTTTGCATGAGATTTACACCCCCAATTACACCAGTGATTCCCAAACTTATTATGCTCATGGTTTTACTGTATTAGTAAAATTAAATCACATACATATGTAAGGATGCGGATGACCTGTTGCAGCAGGCTCAAAATTTAGACTAAATTTAGTGCAGTTTGCTTCATAACAGTGAAATGTACATAGTATCATGTTCGTAGCAAAAAAAATTTTTCTTTCAACTAGAATTATTTTCGAGTTTTTTTTTAAATATCACACAATGCATTAAGCCATTTTCAAGTTGTCGGAGAAAAATAACAGGATGTATTGTGGATCTCTTTTAAGCCAGTATATACAGCTGATTAAATAAATGCAGGTTTAAACATAGTTCTGATGATGGCATATGCCAAATAGCTAAAAACTAATTTACGAAGAACTAAATACTTACTATTTTTAACCTTACATACAATGTGTTTTAAATGAGTATTAACAGTTAAGAATATTAAATTGATTATAATATTATAATACAAACACAAACTTGATTATTGACAAAACAATTGTACGGTATGTGAGTTAGGTCATTATGAATTCCAAAGGTGACACATTGTGCATTCTAAATTAGACACACAGCATTAGCAAGAATGTTCCTGTGCTTGCTCGGCGTCGTTTGCATGTCCCGATAGAATAAACATATTAAGTTATTCAAATTATGTTCAAAAGTAGAACACAGTGTAAATAATATTTATAAATGGCGTGTAGTCGAGCGGATTGTGCTTTTTGGTCATCGGCAACTTCGAATCCCAGAACAGACATTTTTATGAATTGCTTTTTTTGACAACGCATTGTTGTCTGTGATGGTTCTGTGATTCTTCCATACATCAATTCTTCTATACAGAGAAACTTCCGAAAATAGAAAGCTTCGGACACCATTTTGTATCCATGTCCATGCTCACTGAGGACGCCGATGACCAAGCAAAGGGCGCCTTTTACGACTGCCTTCACGCGAGAGTTGTAGCAATCCCCTGTTCGCCAATGAATGAGCTCATCATTGGCGAAACTATCTTCCCGCATAAAGACATCCATAAATACACATGGACCTCTCCTGATGGACGCACGAAGATGCAGATTGACCACCTTCTTTACAGCATGAAACATAGAAAAGAGCTTCTCGATGTTCGCACATATCGAGGCGCCGACAGATTTTGTTGTCTCACCTGACTATTGGGGAAGGTATTGAAGGCACTCTGGACCCTCTGAACAGCCTGGTCTGCGGAGCTCTGCGGCGGCGGTCTTCCGCGTGGGAAGTGGAACTTGGGAACCGGCGCTCGGCTGGCACCGAATCCACCGGACGCTGCCTGCGCTCGGACGGCTCGCTGTAGAGTGCCGGGGGCGCACGTCGATGAGGGAGCACTGACGCATCGGCCTGATCCGTATGTCTGAAAATTGAAACAAATATAATGTTAGTTGAATTGTTTACGGAAGGTATGTATATATTTTTAAATAATATCATCGTGGATGCAAAGTTTATATCAATTAGCCAAGTGAATTTCTGAGGTTTTTAATCGGATTTAACTGGATTGGCCGGGATTGTCCCAGAATTGGAATAGCTTTCCTGTATCCCGGACAAAAGCGGACCGTATCATACGGTTGTACTTCGTACCGGTCCGCTTTCGCATAAGTGTGCTGACGGTATTAGGGTGTTCACTGTCAATACATGGTAGAAAGGCATTATATAAAAAAAAAACGATACTCCTCTGTACTATTTCCACTTTTATTTAGCAAGATCAGGACCGGTTTCGCTCATGACGAGCAGTATCAACTGATAATGCTTATCATTACCGGTCCTGATCTTGTTCATTAATTATTTATGATAAAAAAACATGTATTGATTGAATTGGCATTTACTTGGTAGAACTCCATTACAATAAAGTAAAAATAGCATCATATTTAGTTCTACAGTTTTTACATTAGTAGATAACTTAAGTAGTGTATCTCTTCGGAGCCAGTATATTATAGCTGCGCAAAAAGTAAGTTTCAAAATAGTTCTGAAAATGGCAAAAGCCGAAATAGATATTATCTAATATGAAAACTGTAGAACTAAATACGTTGCTATTTTTAACCTATTAAAAAACATGTATTTTTATAAAAAATCACGCATTTAAAGGGTTAATATTTTTAAGGACGTAAATTCCAGCAAAGAGAAGCGTAAAAGCATGTCAATAGTTTGAAGATGTAACATTTTCAGGCCACTGTATTTTCATTTCAAAAAGACGTATCAATTTGTGATAAAAAGTGGAATGTGAACAATATTATTTTGAAGCAACCATAGCTACCTGGCTAGCGGGGTGGGCACACTGTTTTTGCCCACTGCGTAGTTTGGCAACTTTTCTAGCAATAATAAGGCAGTGGATGAAAAAAAAAAACCACCGAAATAAATCTCTTTTATTCACTAATTGTCCAATTTCGAAAAGGCAGACTTGAAAAATACGATGAATTCCACAAAACGAAATTGCCACCCCCACCGACTCCCACCTCCCACTCTGCCGTCCTTCAGACTTGCGTAATTACCGCATGATTGGTGCGTTCTATATCCACTTTGTTTAAAATTACATCACAGCGGTAATTTTAATTCAAGTTTTTTTCAGGGCTGTCGAGTCGGGTAAAAAAAAGATTCCGACGCGAATTTATTTTTTCAATAATTTCCGCTTAAGTTACAGTGAGCCCTCTAGAGGTGAAGTGAGCCAATTAGTAAAATGGTAAAACTGTTTTCTTGAACTTGTACAATCACGTCTTTAATTGATGTTTTGGTGGATTGCATATGTTTATTTTACGAAGATAACATTGTTGCAATGTGTATGAACTGGGTTTACTTCACTTTTACGATACTTTAAGGCTTATTTCATCTCTTATTTCATTATTTCACTTGGCTTATTTCATCTCTAATGGGCCCACATAATCTATGTATGTCGTCAAATTTTTCTAGTTAAAGTAATCATTTCATCAATCAATATCGACTTTGGAAAGGAAAAAGGACGTAACCCACAGTTATTTCAAAACAGCTTTTTACGATAATCACAATGTATCAAACTTGATACACGTTCTATCAAAAGGATGTAAGCTGCAAATGCCGAATAAGTATCTAAATTTAGCTTTTAAGTTGAAAAAAGATTAGCTTGTAAAAATTGAAACCAAGAAAAAAGACTGAAAAAAAGGTTTTCCCTAGACGATTTCTTTGATTCATATTAGGTTATGTAAATTAAACACCAGTTTAGAAGTCTCCGTGAACTTCCAGGTTGTGTATATTTCAAAAGTTGAATATGGCCCAAAATCATCATAACACGTTTTTGGTGCCTCCTGTAAAATTTGCTATGCGTAGGTTACGTCCTTTTTCATTTCCACAGTCGATATGATGATTAGAGAATAATATTTAATGAATGGGTCCGAGTCGTAAGATTCTTCCGACGCCGACGCCGACTCCGTACTCTGTATTCTGTACTGTGTGTTAAAAAGATTTCAACGTTGTAATTTTTGCGAAAAATGGACAGTAGAACGTCGCGAAATCAGAGCGCATATAATTGGAACAATTTCCCGAATACAAAAAGGGGAAATTAATCTCGTTTAATTCTCGGAATTATATATTTTTACGAGGGCAATATAATTCAAATATAACAGATTAAATCTAGTCTAATTTACATTACAACATAATCGTCGTTGGTAACATAACGAGGAAGTAACTGTTTTTCCAGCCTTGATTCCACTATAAATACACCTTTTTTTAAATGAAAAATAAACAAATTTAACATATTTTCTTAGACAAACAACAACGTATAGTCGGGAATGCAGTGGTGTTTAGAATAGAGTTATGATCAGCGGTGGGTATCCACAAATATCAGCGATGCAAAACCGACAGCAATTTCGCTTCCCTCTGCCAAATTTTGGTAACCCAACAATATATTATCAACACTTTAAAGTACAGAAACGTCAAAAATAGTATCGAGGAGCGACGGGGTATAAAGTGACCCCAGACAAACTAATATTAAGCGTAATATTTAAAGAAAAATACAATATTTCTTTGTACTTATTTCCACTTTTATTTATCAAGATCAAGACCGGTTTCGCTCATGCCGAGTATTATCAGCTGATCGGATAAAAATAAACGACTCTGAATTGATTTTTTTAAACATTTACTTTGCATTTACATATCGACCGCGGAAAGGAAAAAGGACGTAACCCACAGTTTTTTTCGATAATCACAATGTATACAACTTGACACACTTTCTATCAAAAGGATGGAAGCTGAAAATGCCGAATAAGTATCTAAATTTAGCTTTTAAGTTTGAAAAAGATGACCTTGTAAAAAAATTAAATCAAGAAAAAAGACTGAAATAAAGGTTTTTCCTAGACAATTTCTTCAATTAATATTAGATTATGTCAATTAAACACCAGTTTAGAAGTATCCGTGCACTTCAAGGTTGTGTATAATTCATAATTTGCATATGTCACAAAATCATCAAAACACGTTTTTAGCGCCTCCTGTAAAATTTGATAAGTGTGTGGGTTACGTCCTTTTTCCTTTCCACAGTCGATATGATTCGAATGTGGAAAAGGACGTAATCAACAGTTTTTTCAAAGCAGCGTTTTTTCGATTATCAAAATGTAGCAGTAGCGGCCGGTCAATGTGGCATTGGATCAATGCGCCCCTTGTATATGCAGGGGCGGTTATATTTCATGAAATAATATTCAAACATAAAATTTATACCATGTTTATCAGTCTCCATGCACTTCAAAGTCGTGTATATTTCATAATTTTCATTTCTCCCAAAATCGCCAAAAAAAGTTTTTTGTGTTTGAAATTGACAAATGACAAAATATTTTCAAATCAGCAAAGGACATTTTATTTTGAGAGAAAAATATTTTGGAATTTTTCAATTTCCCACTTTTTTCCCGAAGAACTTATAAGAATAAAGGAGTATGGGGACCACGAAAAATTATGAGACTCAAAAGGGGCACGGGTAAAAGAAGGTTGAGAAACTATGCTATATAATATATTTAGATAGCAAGTATAAAAAACATGAAGGCGTAACTATGTTAATGATATGCGAGGTTGATAAGGTAGGCTATCTCGCAAATGCCATGCCGTGTTGCAGAGTCGATCGCTACACCAGTCGGTCTGTCTGACAACAGTCTTGAATCGGATTAGTCATATGACTCATAGGTACGTAGGGATTGTAATACCGGGCGAATAAATTAGTACCGGTATTTAATTATTTTGAAAAGCAACAAAAAATACGGAAAATTGAGATCGCAGCACCGGACGAGTAAATCAAAAACGTGTATTTAATGTAAAATTATATACTTATAAATTGTTAAAGAGCGTAACAACCTGGAATGCGAAAAACAATGCAACTCCATAATCTTCTTGGTGGTCAGCTCTTGACTGTAACTCATTCATAAGCTCATCAATTTTGTCGCTATCCATCTCCAGTCCCATGGTATTGACCAAAGATACAATCTCGTTGAATGTAGACTTCACAGGTACTGTTTTAAGCCCCTCAAAATCACATTCGACAACGCTCCTTGGCAAAGCTTCTTCCAAGCTGAAGTGAGGGTTCTCTTGGCAACCCCTTTCCACGCCTTGTCAATCATCTTGAGGCAAGCAACGATATAAAAGTGATCTTTCCAAAATTCTTTATGCAAAATGTCGCTCGTTAAGGGAGCATTTTTTTTCACATTCTGTTTTGCTCGTTATGCGAATTAATCGTTATAAGAGGTGCTCGTTATGAGAGGTTCCACTGTATTCATTTGTAATAATTAAATTTAAATAAATAAATATATATATGGCATTACAGCTAATGTTAACGCGCCAAATATTTTTAAATTGAAAGATCATACGAGAAAAACTCGATGAGAATTGACATCACAAGCACAATTGAAAAATCTTAATTTGACATTGGATCTCACTGGGAATCTCACCCAGACCCGCCTGGTCGGTAGAGCAAGCTCTAACTAACTAGACAATAGCGAGCGACATTGAAATGATTAGGGCCGGTTTCGCTCATGCCGAGCATTATCAACTGATAAAATAATACAACATTACAGTGCTATTTATACGAAACAAAATAAAATTATAAATGTGTAACAAACGATTCGTATTGGGACTTGAACCCGTGAGATCCGGCACGGAAGTCAACAGCGCTAAGCAACAGACCTTTTTTTTCGATCGATTTATCGATTTCTGTTCGAAGGCATGGGTGTTTGTGATTTCTATAAATTTCCTCTCACCTTTCCGATCCTTTATTAACTGGGCGTAGCGAAAGAGACTAGTTAACCACTTGTCCTGTCCTAGTATTATCTTTTTATCCCCACTACTATATTTGAAAAAAAAAAGTTGAGTGACTGAGTAACAAACGTGATATTCAACAGAAGTTTTTTCTACGAGAACTGCTTACTATAAGGTGAAAAAATAACAAAGTATTTTAGTTCTACAAATATTAATTTGTATATAAGTAGATGATATCTATTTTGGCGTATGCCTTCATCAGAACTAGATATTAATAAAAACACAATATTCCTTTGTACTTTATTTCACTTTATTTAAAAGGTCAGGACCGGTTTCGCTCATTGCGAGCATTGTCAACTGAACGAAACCGGTCCTGACCTTTTAAATAAAGTGAAATAAAGTACAAAGGAATATTGTGTTTTTATTAATATAATGTATTTCCACCAAGTATTGACAGTGAAAACCCTAAAAGAACTACATATGTTTCAACTTACATTTACTCAGCTGTATATACTGGCATAGAAGAGATACACAATATATTCTCTTATCCACTCTAAAATCCTAATTTATATTACAAACTATAGTATAAAATTCATTTACTTAACTTTAGGTAATGTTTATTTCTAACAATTTTATTGAAATGTAAATTATCGGTATTTCTTTATTAAGAAAACAAAATTAATACCGGTATTACGGTTCCGGTAATACTGGTGTTATAGTCCCTGGTCTTACTTGATATAACCATTTAAGTATCTGAAAACAATCTCAGAACAGATTTCGTCACATAGTGGTATCCTAGAGCAGCGCTTCTCAACCGAATTTCATAAAAGGCTACTAGAACAGTGTCTTTTTAATACACCTGCAGTTGTTCTATTCCTGCGTACACAGCACTTATTTTAAACAGTCTAAAATACTCAACACAATCACTTTTTAGTATACAGACGATGCCAACACAACTATGTAATGACCACGGTTTATTAACCATGGGCCAGGTGGCCTTTTATAAAGGGATCTCATAAGTTTTTATTCGAGAACTGCTTGTTACTCAGATGATCAACCTCTTTTACAGAGTTAGTATAATAAGTACAGAGCTAGGACAGAACCAGTGGTTGGCTAATCACTCACGCTACATCCAGTTATTTAACCGTTTGAATAGCGCGCAAATGAATCATTAATATGTCCCAGAGATACTGCGTGTTTTTGAGAAGAATAATTTTGCCTAAAACACACTCGAATTCGATATTTTAAAAACCTATATTGACTCAGTATAGATGGCATTACACATACTCATCAAAGTATTGCTTATATTCTATTAGAATACCAAGTATTTGATTTTTTAAATGTCTTGGACGTTCGTGTTCGCTTGCATATGTTCGGGAAACCTGTGTCCGCTTGGTATTCAAGTGGTTAAGGATTGGAATGGTGGTAAGGAATTACTTTTTTAGGCATCACAAACATCCATGCCTTCGAAAAATGCTGTCCGTAGTAAGATTCGAGCCAGTGATGTCCGACATGGAGGCCAACGGCGTTGACTACTGTGACATAGACCCGACATCATAATTTACGATTCCAAACAATACTAGAGAAAGACAACTAATAGTTACGACACTGTTCTACTGACGGTGCAATATATCTTCGATAACCATTCGGCTACAGACCGGGCATACTTCCTCTAAGGTGATAAAAAATATTTTCGATATGTTGCTGGCCCTTTAAGAACCAAGTGAAAAACACTTTTTTTTAAATACACGTCCCGGGTTTTTACCGTACATCAAAGGGCGGGTAAGTTTAAAAACATGTTTTTTCACTTGGCTTTTTAAGGGCCAGCAACATATCTTAAGTATTTTTTAGCACAGTAAGGCAAGTGTTAATGGTGACTTATTTTTAAAAGTATGGTTGATATCTGAACAGTGTTTGCACCGCTTTGAAAAGAAGAATGTGACCAGTTCGGACAATCGTATTATTAAATGTACCAATGGCACTTGCTCGCCTTTGACAAGCACTTGGCTATAAATGAACATCGCGAGCACAAAAGCGGTTCAACGAATATGATATGACATACAGGGTTCCCAACTGGTGGGTCGCGGAGTGATTTGCGAGGGCTAACCAGCTAGTTAAATAATAAACTGAAAAAAAATCGTCGGATCCAAGGCGCAGCGGTCAACGTCGGATTTCACGAATCCTAGTAGGAACAGCATTTTTTTAAATCAATGTATCGACTTCTGCTCTAAGGCATGGGTGTTTGTGATGAATACAATTTCCCTCCCACTCTTCCAATCCTCAAATAACGGGGCGTAGCGTGAGCGATTAGTTAATCATTAGTTCTTTCTGCCCTATCTGTGTATCCCTACTACTCTCTTGAAAATGAGAGGTTGAGCGACTGAATAACAAACAGTTCTCGTATTTAAAAACTTATGTTTGTGATCGGCCATGGGAAAAAGTCGAGTATGGTGCAGGATGTAAAAAAATATAATCTGAAATTAAGGAAATCAGTTGGGTCTGCAGCACAGTGGTCGACGTCGTTGGCTTCCGCGCTGGATCTGACGGGTTCCAATCCCAGCACGAAAAGTATTTTTACAATCGATTTCTGTTCGAAGGCATGTACATATGTTTGTGATGTCTAAAAATTCTCTTCCACTAGTTCTGTGTTAGTCCTATTCTTTCTATCACTACCCTCTTTGAAAAAAAGAACGGTTTAACAAGTGAATAACAAGCGTTTCTTTTAAAAAAATCTTTTGTTGAGATACCTTCGATGGGAGGCCATATGCTGAACGTTTACAGCGCACATATATTTTTTTAAAAAAATGGTTAAATTCAATTATGAGTGTTCTTTTGCATTCATACTAGTGTGCACAGATTTAAATCCACGAAGGAAATTATTCATAAATTGATTTTACTTTGTATAAAATTAACCGAAAATATATCGACTGTGGTATAAAAAATATTATCCTCGATTACTAATTCCCGTGATCAACGTTCCCTCTAAGCTGCGTGCGTGCGCGGCCGCGCAGCAGTTGGGAAGCCCCCGCGCACTCATTCCAGGTTGGCGCGCACTACAAGACAGTTGCTCAATTAATATTTGATCGGTCCGCGCAGCCTCCACGCAGCCTTTGAAATATCCGCGCAGCTATTCCTTCGGCTTAGAGGGAACGTCGCCTGTGGTATAGTGGAAATACAATCAACTATGCGAGCGGATGGGTTCGGGTTCAGTTTCCGACAAGGCTAAATCGATCATATCAAGTTTAAGGTTTTAAATCGTGTGCATGAGTGTTTGTGATATTTTTTCTCCTTCCTGTTTTTCGCGATATTATAGAATATAAAAAGGGGTTGCTGATTCGAAAAAGTTTGAGCGCCTGTGGAGTATATTAATAGCACCGAGTGACCTGTCCAGCCGACGTGCATCTAATTGAATTGACCCTCTGACACCTAGTCTTTGCGCTAGCTTCAATTCATATCATAATTAGGGAACTGCTGCATTGATATATTCGAAAATGCAACAATTATATTTTAAAAAAAAAACAAAAATGCAACTTTGATATGGTAGCAAGATATTTAAAATTAAATTTTAGGATGAGAAACCTTTTGCCGTATGCAATTTGACCTTACGTCATTAAGCAGAGGTTTCAAAACTTTTTTGTTCCATCCCCTTCTATTATTAGTTAGAACAGGGTTTCCCAAACTTATTGTGCAATCGAAAACTTCGTAAATCTGGAAATGCTACCGGAACACAACTTTTTTTAGGTCGGGTAATTCGTAATAGTAAAAATAAATAAAAAAAACGGTTGAGAAGCACTGATGCAGAGTTTTAAACGCATCTTACCATTTTTTTCATAAAAAAACAATTAGCTCACTTCACTTCTCAGGGGCTCATATATTCAATTCATTGTCACCCAGCCTATCCTAGTCCATAATCAGAAACGATTTAATCATTGCCATTTACAATGGATTCATTGTTTTAGTGGAATGACCGTTAGTTCTCCACGCATCATATCACCAGACCTTGGGTTACAACATATCCTCATTAAAATTCATTGACAGGGTTACCACGCTTGACCGATGTTATTTTATAATTTATTATTCTTGTCGATATAAATCTTTGATGTTTGTATCTTATTATAATATTGTTCTAGATTCTAATATCGCTTGCTATTTGCTATACCGATCAGGAGGGTCTGGGTCTGATTCCCGGTAAGATCAATGTCAACATTCGATGTTTTAAAATTAAAATCGAGACCTACTACGTGGGTGTTTGTGATGTCAACCATTTAACGTCGTTGGCTTCCATGCTGGACTTCACGGGTTCGAATCCCAGTACGGACAGCATATTTTCAATCGATTTTCGCACGAAGACATGTCTAAAAATTTCCCCCCCCCAATCCTAAAAAATAGCGGGATGTAGCTAGCTGGCCAGATCGGGACATTTGTCCGATTTGCTGACTTTAGAATCGAAAAACCCAGGAATTTGCCGTTTTTTTAGCTCTTTGACTTTCGAATCCTAATTCGATTCGAAGTTAAATAGTTTCCTCTAAATTTTCGAGACAATTTATTACTCATCCAGGATACGGGACAATCCCGGCCAATCCGGGACAACTGGCAACCCTAGGTGCAGCGTGTATCCAACCACAAGTCCTGTCCTGTCCTGCCCTATATTTTATATCCCCACTACTCGCTTTAAAAAAATACTGAATAACAAACAGTTTTCGTAGAAAAAAAAACTCCTGTTGATATGTCTCCATTGGAAGCGGGCATAGAAAAAAAGAATATACAAATTTTATTTCATTATCAACAATAGATAAAACTAGATAATATAATAAATAAATAAATGATAATTTTTTCATAGTAAATTAATAAGGATGTGTCTACAGTAATAAATATGAGAATTCTTGCGGTTTGCGGTTACGACTAGGGTTTGCAATACCGGTATTATCGCAACCGAGATCACGGTATTCATGGTGTTTTTTGAATACTGAAATACCGGTTTTTTCGAAAATCGAATTTTGAATGTGCAGAAACAATCACATGTGTTATTATAATAAATTTGTTTGAGATGAATTGAAATATGATATTGCAGTTTAAATCTGGTAAGAGATGTGTCAATATTGACAGATTTCAGAATTTATGAGTCTTTTAGCGATGTTTTAATTGTTTAATTTGAATCTTTCAAATTTTATACACTCCCACACAGGGCAATCAATTAACCGTCATAAACAACTAACCGGTTTTCGGTATTTTTCAAATATATAAAAAAACGGTTAACCGGGTCAAGCCTGAGCTGTTTTCAAAAAACCAATTGTAGTACCACACAAACCAATATTTCAAAACAAAAAAAATATATATAAGGCATTTTCTTACTTAAATATGAATTAATAAGGTGCAAGAGTGATTTATTTTTCAACCATGACCGCTCTTAATGTAGAGCATATGAACTGCTTATGAAGTTTGAATAAACAAATGTTTTTTCTACTAGAACCACTTGTGAATCAGTTGATCAACCCCTCTTTTTTCTATGAGGGCAGGGATTAAGAATAGGGCTAGGAAAGTGGGCAAATCGGTTTCGCTACGTCCGTTATGTTAGGATTGCAAGCTTGAACACGCTTTTGAATGTAAAAATGCTTTTTGTTTTGGTTCTAAATCTGTTAGACCCGTCACGAAAACCAACGATTTTTACCACTGCTCCAATAAACTGGCATGTAATTAGTAAAGGTGAAAGTCCATTGTAGCTAAAGCGAAAAGAGGTTTTTAATAAGAATCGGTTAACCGTGCGAAATAAACTCTGTTTTCGTTTTTTTTTTTTATTAAACCCGGTTAACTTTTTTCGGTTTAAAACAGGTTGGAAGCCCTACACTTTAACCGCTTGAATACCGCGTAAATAAATCATTAATATGTCCCAGAGATACTGCGTGTTTTTGAGAAAAATAATTTTGCCTAATATACACTCGAATTCGATATTTTAAAAACCTATATTGACTCAGTATAGATGGAACTACACATATTCATCAAAATATTGCTTATATTCTATTAGAATACCAAGTATTTGGTTTTTTAAATGTCTTGGACATCCGTGTTCGTTTGCATATGTTCCGGACACCGGTGTCCGCTTGGTATTCAAGTGGTTAAACTTTAAAATATCTTGCGCACAGTCTTTATGGCTATAATGCCATTACAGTTGGCCATTTTTGTATTTGTAAAACCGGTACAGTTATATACACTCGGTATTGAAAGCCCTAGTTACGTCCATAATAGGCGTTGGAGTTGAACCGCAAAAACCTTATCCACAGTTTGACAGTATGAGGTAATTTTGTGGTAGTAAATCGGATTTGAGTAATGTTTATTTCAAGTGTATGACAGGCTAAAATAATATATTTTCCAACCGTGAAGCACATGTACTACTCATGATGGAGGATCTGACAATATTTAAAGTTGTCCGGTCATTAAAACTTTATTTTTCATATATAGTTAAACAGTGTTTTTTTTTAAACAATGCTGTAACTCAATTATTGTCAAGCTTTTTTCATCTAATTCATGTTCGTTTTCAATGTGGAGGATATTGCATCCTAATTGAGGTATCTCAATAACAGGTTTTTACGAGAACTGGTTGTTAGTCAGTTGCTCAGTCTACCCTTTTAAAGAATGAGGATAGAAAGATAGGGCTGGTGCAGGACTAGTGATTACCTAATCGCACTCGCTTTGCCCTGTTAATTTAATGATTAGAATATAAGGTAGATAAGATAGATGAAACAAACCCCAACGCCTTAGTGGCAAAAAAATCAAAAGATTTAATTAATTAATTAATTTGAAACATTAAAAATGTCGAGAAAAAAGTACCGGAACGCCGTTCAATTGCGTTAGATGGAAAAAAAAGCACTGACTGTTTAAATATTAGGGTGTGGTTAGGAGAGCACTAGATCGGTCTTGCTTCGATGGGTAAAACAGGGACGGAAACGGAGATTGCATTTGAATACAAATTCATGAATCGATTAAAAAAATCAATAAAAAAATGTTTCCGTTTGGAGTTTCGAACACGTGTACAGGTTAAACCGAATATAACGAACGCCAACAGCTTTGACCTATCTATCAGCTACAGGGCTGACCAAAAAAAGGTAATATGTACAAAAACATTCACTAATTGGAATAGTAGATGAATATACAAGCTCTGGTAAATGAAAAACCATCATTCGACTGCGTGAACTGTCATCAACGTAAGATCCATTCGAAATCATATGAATACTTTTCGAACTGTCAAACACACGTGCATCATTTGAGTTTGAAAACATGTTTCAACGTTATCAAATTAAACTGCGCGAACTGTCAAACGGCTTTTCTTGATAATACATCTTTCATGTTTGAACTGTCAAAAACACGTGATGCTTTGCGAACCATATTTTTAAGCTGTTTGAAAAGTCACATTTTGTATTTTTAAAATCAAATATGGTTTAATGATAATAATTGATCTCCACATGTATAATATATTTTCTACATATTTTTAAAAGTTGTTTTTATTTTTAATCTATGGCGGATGTAGGAGTGTTAACTTCGTTGAAAAAAATCTTTCTCATATTTGCGTTAGGAATTACTCGAATGTAACCGGCCGATCGTCAGTGGTCGCCAACAAACAGCCGATGATTCCCGGCACGGACATAGTATAGTATGCCACGAAATTTCGATAAAAATATCATTTAATTTATTTTACAAAGATCTCCACATAAAAATAACACCACGTTAACAAGTTGATTAAAACAATCGTTGAAAATTTTACCAAAATAATACACTGGATTCTCGTATAATACTCCGAATTGGGCGGAAGGTGATTTGGGTTGCTAAATATTTTATATGGTTTTTATTTATCAATATTCACTTAATCTTTTTAGCACGGTTTTACTTCACGTCTGTTTTACACGGAACGTATTATCCTCCGTGTAAAAAGAGAATTCGGCGTACTTTAAATTTATTTTTTCCTATCTTCGATAGATTAGGCCAGTGTCTGTCAATCTTTTTTACTTCACGGCGCACTGGTGAATGGGACTTGTACCGCCGCACTCCAAATAAAAATGCGTTAAAAAAAGAAGGCCACTATGTATGAACGTGACAAATATTTGTTTGAATGTGTAGATGTTGAATTTATTAGAATGGCCATTATTTAAAATTAATATTTTAAGGCTTCTTCCACCGCGGCACAACTGAGACTTCTTGCGGCACACAGTTTGGCAGACACTGGATTAGGCGGTAACTTTATGGAAGTTCATTTTTAATGTAAAATTATTTTTTTATTCCACTGTTTGTGCTACAACTTGTGACCAACGTTCCCTCTAAGCTGCGCGCGTGCGCGGCCGCGCAGCAGTTGGGAAGCCCCCGCACACTCATTCCAGGTTGGCGCGCACTACGAGACAGTTGTTCAATTAATATTTGATCGGTCCGCGCAGCCTTTGAAATTTCCGCTCAGGTAACTTCTTGCCTTAGAGCAGTAGTTTCCAACCTTTATGTTACTGCGCCTCCCTTTGAAGAAAAAATATCTTCGCGCCTCCCCATCCTTTATTTCATATAGTAATAAAAACACGTTTTAAAGGGTAAATAAATATTTTGGACTGTTCGCGCCTCCCTTTGCAATAGCCCACGCCTTCCAAGGAGGCGCGCCTCCCAGGTTGGAAATCGCTGCCTTAGAGGGAACCATTGCCTGTGACATGTGTTTAGCTTATTTGAAAAGCCTCATCAGCTTATATTTTTTTTTGTTTATTCGTAGACGTTACGATAGTCTGATGATGCTTCTCAAAGAGGTAAAAAATATTGTAACACAGTGAAATAACAAAGTCATCAAATTTAATTTCACATTTATTTTTCTTTGCTGTCCGTAACCATCATAGTTAATTTTTAATCTATCTTCTTAGAAGAAAAATGTTGTGTATAGTCAGCAGTATTGCCAATGGTTATCTACAGCTGGCTTACTATTGAGTCTATACCGCAGTAATAGGTTCTGTGTGTGGGCATTCAAACTCTTGGCCAAACCAACACCAACTAGCCTCGCCTACTCTTTGGCCCAATAAGCTAGTATGGTTTTGTAACTCAAGCGAGAATCGAGCCACAAACTGTCACCAAAAAATTGTTTTCCGTTTTAACAATTAACATAGATATATCGATGTATTCAGATGTTACTTCATTGAAAAAAAAGTGATAACATAGTAGTTACACGAGGTTTGTAACACACTGTGACGCCTGTTTCACCTATTTAAGAAGAATCTCCAGACAAACTACAGTTAGGATTATTAACGAGAAACGACTAAGTTAACCAAACTAAATTTTTATTCGTATTCTAGTTATAGTTGAAACATATATTCCAAAAAGACATTGACTTAGTAATAGTTCCTTCGTTCAAATAGGGGTCCAGGATTAGGTGACGTATGTTCCTTATGCCTAGTGTGCATAAGGAATTGACGACACCAAAGTATAAGGTAAAACTTGTACAGTTTTTGGTAGAACTAAAGCTTTGCTAGTTTTTCCACCTTTAAGTTTAGGGTTGTCAAACGTCCCGATTAATCGAGACTGTCACCGATTTTGAGTCTCGTGTCCCGGTGTCCCGAACAAACCTTTCAGGACGTCCAAAAGTTCCAGTTTACAAAAAATACATGCGTATTTATATTTCCCCCAAAATACTACAATTACTATTTAGTAGTCTTTAACTCTTGCGGGCCGGAGACTAGTAAAAATACTTAGGGACCCCAGTGGTTTCCTCATTATTGGCCTTATTCTTATGAATTTCAAAAAAAAAATAGTCTAAGGGCTTTAAAATATCTCTCTGCATCATTCCTCATACATTTTTTTTTATAAAAATCCGTGGTTTTTTTTAATAAATAATCATATTTTAAGTTGCGCGTAAAAAAGACGTCATCCCAGCACACATATGAAATTGCAACTGACGATTTTAGCCCAGATATCTTACAAACGATCGCTTATCGCGGGCGCTTATCGTGCTATCGCGTATTTATATAAACTACAAAAGGTCCAAAAAACTATGATATAAGAAAACCTTAATTATAAACATTGTATCACCCATATTAAAATAGATATTTAAGAAAATGTGGGTATTGGGGTCGCATTTCTTGAGCTTAGAACCGGAAAAGTTAAAAAGGCTAAATCTAATGAGAAGTATAAAAAAATAGATGTTACCTATAAATTAAAAAAAACCAGCATACATTAATTATTGTTTTCATGTGTTTAAAAATAACTGGTTTCACTCATATTAATAAATCATAAATATGTCATAGTTTAATATAAATCAACTTGCAAGAAATCTGACAACCCTACGTTAGTTGCGAAACGTAGAAAATAGGATCGTTGAGCGAGGGGCTCGCCGGACTTAATAAATGGATTGCGCGAGCCCTTCCGAGCCCCCTTCAGCCCACCCCTTATTTTTTAAGTTTTTTTTTTCAAAATGGCTTCCGTAGTGGATTGCTGCATCTACTTTTGAACCCCTCATATGTTCGACATGGGGAGCTACCATGGGTAACGTAAAATTATAATGCATGCCTTTCCACCGAGAATTGACAGTTAACGCATTGTATGTGAGTAATGTACACTACTTGTTTTTATCGTGATTTATTATTGAAAAATTAAATTCAATTAGCATTTCCATATACAGCTTGAACCGGTTTGGTTAATCTATTCCAAATAGGGTGGCCGGGGATTCCTTTGTGCCGACGAAAATATTCTTTTCTGATAGAAAATATTATGTTACTACAAAATTACACTGATGGAGATAAATGGATTGGGAGGGCTTGTGGTCACGACTTTATATTAGGTTCAATTAAGCCCATATGTGAATGTTTGGTTACCGTACTACACCTTACCCTTGATTGAAACGGTGGATTGGTTCTTCTGAAACACCGTGTAATTAGAAACCATGTATTGTAATCAGTGATGCATAACCTGTGGCCCTTTTTGAAGTTTGTGGCGGCACTCAAATGTTTTTCTCAAAATTAAACATAATACAGTGGAACCCCCAATTACACTACCCCGAATTACGCGCTGGCTTGAAATATTCGCCGCAAATCCCCCAATTGCACGGTCGCATTCTATTGTCGTTACTACGAGACGGTCGTCTGTGCGGCGCATACAGTCAAATATCGTCTATTGTACGAGTATTCAACACGTGCCAGGCTATACACGTATAGCCGGCCGCCTGTCAATGTGCTAGATTTTGGCGCGCTTTGCATTTTATCACTCAGTAACTAAATATTTTTTCGAAAAAAACCAAATCCATAATTTTGTATGAGATTCACTCCCCCAATTACACTACCGCGAATTACACTGTGCCGACTTTAGTGTAAATGGGGGTTTTACTGTAGATTGTAAGTTTAAATACTGATCGCGTAAATCGAAGTAGGCGTGTTCTGGTTTACAAAAAAAGGTTTGCCGAATCTGATTTTTTTTTAATTTTTGTACTCATTCAATAAAACTGTCATTCTTATGATTCAATAATTATATATGACGAAACAAGATTTCAATAACAATTTGTCACTGAGAAGTTGTATTGCTTATTTCGGAAATGATTATCGAATTAATTTTTTTAATATTAAAAACCGGTACGAGAAAAAATAAACACTATTTCGAGTAAGTCGGAATCGCAGAATTGTGGAAGTTTTGGCCCCGGCCCAAATCAAGTAAAATTGTCTCGTGCCCGGCTTATTTTTGAAGAAATCCATTTTTTCTTAACCCGTAACATGCCATCCTAAAAAATCACGTTCCCTGCCATGATGGCATCTCAGTTTCACTGTTTATTGACAGTATTTAAACCTAAGTTGGAAGCTAAAAAATAATTTTAAAAATGTATATATGCTAGAATATCTAAAATGATAAATACTTATTGACAATATTAACTTTTCCGGTTCTAAGCTCAAGAAATGCGACCCCAATACCCACATTTTCTTAAATATCTATTTTAATATGGGTGATACAATGTTTATAATTAAGGTATTCTTATATCATAGTTTTTTGGACCTTTTGTAGTTTATATAAATACGCGATAACGCGATACGATAACGAGATAAGCGCCCGCTTATCAGCGATCGTTCGTAAGATAACTAGGCTGAACGCGTCAGTTGCAAATACATATTTGTACTGGAAAGACGTCTTTTTTACGCGCAACTTGAGATATGATTATTTATTAAAAAAACCACGGATTTTTATAAAAAAAAATGTATGAGGAATGATGCAGAGATATTTTAAAGCCCTTAGACTATTTTTTTTTTGAAATTCATTAGAATTAGGCCAATATTGAGGAACACACTGGGGTCCCTAAACGACCCCCATCGGCAGAGAAGTATTTTTCTAGTCTCCGAGCCGCGAGAGTTAAAAGAAATATTGAATGATTTAATGGCTCAACTATTCACGATTGCATCATGGGCATGGAGGTGACTTAGCAAAAAGGCTGTGAAACCACAAGATCAAATCAAATGAAACTTTTTGTGGTTGTTTGAAAGACTATAAATATTCAATTAGGTATTATTGCTATACTTTTCTGCTATGGGAAGATATATTACAATGTTTGCACATGTACCGAGTCTTACTCCTTTTTTTGCTTGGTGACCACTTTGCAAGTTCAATTGGACTTATTTATTTTTTCCTACTGCTAATAGTAACAAAATATTTTTAGAAATGCTTTTTAACATCCTATTTACGGAATATCTAAATTTACAATTGAAAAAGAACTCGACGACTGCACCTTCATGTTATCTTCAGAAAGACAATTGGACGCATCAAATACGTTATGGTATTCTTTAATTTTGGTCGACAAAATCAATAACTATTTTTAATAAAAGAAATAATTAAAAGACTGATTTAGAATGATTTGAGTATCTGTTATAATGATTATATTGAGTCTTCTATACAAAATGTTGCTTAATAACACAATGATGGCTCTATTTTAAAGCATAGCCCATCACGCGAAAGCACAGTTCCGGGACACAACGTTCGGCTAGCTTATCACGCAAAAACACGGCTCCGGGATCCAACGTGTTAATAAAATTAAAAAAAAACACTATTTCATACGTATTCCAAAATTATCTATCAGGATTAAGACCGGTATCGCTCATCAAGAGCACTTTAATTATTGGCAATATTTGGATTGTCCGGTCTACGACACAGTGGTCCACGTCGTTGGCATTCATGCCGGACCTCACGGGTTCGAATCCCAGTAAGAACTACGTTTTTTCAATTCGAAGGCATGGACGTTTGTAATGTCTAAAAAATCACTCCGCCATTCCAATCCTAAAATAACGGGAAGTAGGGCGAGCGATTAGCTAACCACTAGTCCTTTCGTAACATTTTTTATTATCCATAATCTTTTCGAAAAAAAAGAGCAACTAAGTAACAAACACAACTTGTCGAAAAACTCTTGTTGAGATTAATAGACCATATAATTCACATCGGTAGTGGACATGATTTTTTTTTTGTATAGTCCGTGAATTGTTTTCGCATTTCGATTACGAATTGCCCTGGTTAATACCCTTATCAATATGTATTTATGACTAATTGAAAATGCTCGTGGAAATGTTAAAAAAGTTGTGAAAAAAATCGATTTAAAGATTAACTTTATTATTTCACTCGGCGTTCCACGGTCATGTTTTTGCTATGAAATGGGTCTACGAGCATAATAAGTTTGGGAATCATTGATGTACACAATACAAAGGCTTATTAAATAAAACACTTTTTTATTTAATTATTCCAACCCTTTTTTTTCAATGTATTACCTTTAAACATATTTTTTCGCAATTTCGTCTAAAATTGCTTGGAGTTGCTGGTAAGATTTTTGAAAATCCTTCGGAGTGCAAAAGGTTAAGGAGTAAGATGTTTTTTTTGTTGACAACTCCGGACAGATGGTGATTTATTTTATCAACTTTTCGCGTCTTATAATTTCACTCCCATTTGGGAAACGCTGTACAACGTTAATACTGACATACAGTATGGAGATTATTTAAGTGTATAAATATTATTCTTTTGGAAGTATTCCAATATTATATTTTTATTTCAGTGACTGGGCCAACTAAGTTAAGAAGTTCCGTCGCAAACGTAAAACAAATTTGTTCCTTTTTTCGCGTGTTCTTGACCTACAAACAATTCCGAACAATAACAAACAATCGTTGGGGTAATGGTCAAGAACAACGAAATTGATTGGACGAATTTATGGCTACGACAAAAGCTTTGCTTCCACTAGTCGAATAGATTAGTATAGTTGGTTAGTCGAACTGAAAAGTGTCCACACATAATGGCATTAGTAGCGACTAGGGCCTCCAATCAGAGGTGAGCTGGAGGGGGCTCGAAGGATCTTGCGAGAGCCCCTTGTTAATTTCAGAGAAAACAATAAGACAATATGACAATTCTACAATAAGACAATTCTCAGATCAAATTAGTATATAACTGCAATTTCTGACTAAAATATTATCTACGACAGCTTCAGTATACACAGTAGTACATTTTTAGCCATTTACATTGATAAGTTTACAGTAAATTGCCTATTGCTACATATCACAAGTGTATTAAGTAACAATCGATTGCTTTTTTTTTTAATTGCATATAATTTCATAGGAAAGATAAAAAAAATCACTCCTTCCCTTCCTTGCTTTGACATTAAGCGAGCCCTTGTTAACGTATTGGCAGCCCACCACTGCTTCCAATCCCGGGATCCCAAAATCCCCGGATTGTGACAGTACTAATCCCGGGATTGAGAAAATAAAAGAAAATTGAGGGATGCCTTAAAAAAAATAATATTCCATTTTGGTTTATTTTGGAAATTCCGTAAATTCCTGAGATTTTAGATTTAAAATTCTAAGAGCTAAAAAAAGTCCCAAGTCGTTTTATCTTGGGAAATCCTGTTACCCTAATCATGTTAATAACAATGCTGATATAACTATAAAATTTGGCTCTCAAAATAAATTTCAATCGTTGTAGAGTTGATATTTGGCTCAGTTGACTAATGAGTTTGCCGACCACTGCCCTGGTACATACGGGTGTACAAAACCCGTGGATACAGCAACTGAATTTGGCGAAAACCCAAAGTTGGCCACTCTGCTAAGTGACTTCAAATAAAAATAGTAAATTAATATAATTTCTCGCTGGACACCTGCAATTTAAATATTTAGCCCACGCGACAAAATTAAAAAATGAAACTAAATCAAAAATTATTACACATGCAAATAAATAATAATTCATTACAAATTCAATACACTTGCAAACTGTGCACAATTAATTTTGACAACGCAATAAAAACTTGGAACGCAAGAAAAAATGGGCGGCCGATTTATGATCGGTGATGGTTTTTTTCGCGGCCATTGTATACACTAATCTAATACGAAATTGCGGTTTTTAAGACGTGAATGAAAATTATACCTACGTCTCCCAGGGATTGTCAAACAGTAATGCAATAAAAAAAATAATTAGTTAATTAAACTTTGTTATTTTAATGATTGTGTAACAAAGTAAGAAGTATCTTTGGACTTACTATCTTAAGGTTATTTATTAATTTTAATGCGTTCACTGTCAATACTAGGAGGGAAGGCACTATGTATTTTTAAAAAATACCCATTTGTTCTAATTCTATTTTTTATATGATCAGGACCGATTTCGTTCATGACAAGCATTATCCTGGTCATATTGACTGTGGAAAGGAAAAAGGACGTAACCCACACATATAGAATTTTACAGGAGGCGCAAATAACGTGTTTTGATGATTTTGTGGCATATGCAAATTATGAATTATACACAACCTTGAAGTGCATGGAGACTTCTAAACTGGTGTTTAATTGGCATAATCTAATATTAATTAAAGAAATTGTCTAGGAAAAACTTTTATTTGGTTTTAATTTTTTACAAGATCATTTTTAGAACACATAATTCCGTGCCTTTAAAACAGGGCTGTGGAGTCGGAGTTGCGGTATTTTGACCGAAGTCGAAGACGTGAAAAATGAGCGGCTCGATTTTTTTTGAAAAATATATTTTATGTGTATTTAAACAAAATAGAAAAAAGTGTTAAATAACATTTCATGCTTGGCTGACTTAAGATGATCTGATGGTATACATATATATAAGTTAAAATGAAATTATTGAAAAATTTCTTCGGAGTCGGAGTCGTTAATTATTTTAAAGCTGGAGTCGGAGTCATCCTTTTTTCACGCGACTCCACAGCCCTGCTTTAAACACTAATATCCATAAATTGATTAAAAAAAATAATTCACAAATTATCCGTACTGAGGTTCGAACCCGTGATCAGCGGCGGATTAAGCACTTTGGAGGCCCCAGGCGCAATAAATTTTGTAGCCCCTGCTTTTCGAATAACATAAAAGTGCTGCAAACCTCTTCGTAGAATAATAATGAATATTGAAAACTGAAATTAAAATGTAAGGTTTCATATAATATATGCTATCTTTGAGGCCCCCAAGATTTGGAGGCCCTAAGCGTGCACCTCTTGCGCTTATGGGATTATCCGCCACTGCCCGTGATTGATATCCAATATATCGTGACATTTTTGTGCGCTTGCGGAAAATTTGTATGTTGAGAAGCGCTTGAAAAATTTGACATTTTAATGACAGAAATAAAAATAATTTCAGTTTATTATTTTTCGATGTAAAAAAAACACCTAGCGATTTCTGAATGAATTTGTCCCACGCGATGGCCAAACAATATTACAATAGTTTTTTTTTTTGCTATGCTTCGGTTATAATTCTTACATTTTTGGAAACAAAGAACACTATACTATAATTTCACAAGCATCATAAAAAATATTTCCTATAATTATCAATTCATACAGAATGTTGTAATGAAGCATACATGTGTCAACCTTGAACAGCGGTGCCCAAAATTGTGACCCCGCACATCACGAACGGACACGTACATAGAGTCGATGTCCCAATAACACGCCACCAATTATTATGATACGGTTTCCTACGACAAGATTACCTCTCCACTACCACACAAAAACAAAAAAAATATTATAAACATTAAATTTGGATCGTTCAAATAATAAAATTCACACAAATTTTGTCACTAAAGACCCGGGTTTTACCTTTCGGCATCTTCAGGCGTTCAAATGCACTGTATAAATGCATCGCCCGAAATCGTGTTATAGAAAAGAAAGCTTTATTTGGGATTTTAACAAACTATAATATTATAATTTCAACCCTACATAGCCATATTGAAAACGACTCCTCAAATAATTGTTTAAGTTTCAGAAAATAGTTACTCGATCATCGCGAATCTGGAAATATTAATTGATTCGTTCCCTTAAGAACTCACATGTAAAATAAGGTAAAAAAAAAAAAAGGTTTGCCGCCTGAGTGGTAGAGTGGTCAACGTCGTTGTCTTTGTTGTTACGGAGGTCACGGGTTCGAATCCCAGTGCGGACATTTTTATAAATTGATTTTTCAATCGAGTTATGAATTTATGTTCGAAGGCATGGATTTATGTGATGTCTTATGAACGGGGCATATCGAGAGCGATTATAAAACCACTAGTCCTGTCCTAGCCCTATCCTTCTATTCCTACTCTCTTTGGAAAAAGAGAGGTTGAGCAACTGAGTAACTAGCAGTTCCGGTAGAAACACTTCTGTTGAGATAAACTCCATTAGGAGTCCATATGCTCCACATTGGGAGCGGACATGGTAAAAAAATATTATAAAATAACAATGTACTATTTTGCTATGAAGATAAGTTGCTAATGATTAAACTTTACGTCCTTTTTAATTCACGTGCTTGGTATTTTTATGTGAAGGTTTTTTTATGCATTTTTCCAGACAGTAATATTAAAATAAAAATATAATAAATATCACGTATTGATAATCAATGATTGTTACACGTGTTTAAGTATTTTTTTAAAAACGTCTCCGATGACAATGTAGAGCATATAGACTAATAATAAAACTGTATTCAACCTCTTTATTTCGAATGGAGAAAAGTATAGAAGGATAGGGATTAAGACACGACTATTCGTAAGGCTATCGCTATCCTTACTTCCTTACTTTCAAAGATAGGAAAGTAGGAAATTTCAGATATAACAGAACATCCATAACGTCAAAAACAGTTTTAAAAATTAATTGAAAACAGTCCGTACTGAGATTAGAACTCGAGACCACTGTACCCGAAGCCAACGACGTTGACCACTAGAAAACAGACCCGAAATCATAACCTATACGTTGATGATTTTTGTTAGATGGATTGTGATTGACTAGTTTAACAAAGGTATATAAGCTGTGATTGAGTTTAAGTAAAGTTCCCTAAACAGTCACAAAAACGCATCGGCCAAGTTATAAAAGTCGCAGACACAGGAAATCTGTTTTAGTTGATTTGATAGTTGCAGTGCGTAAGTAAAATACTAGGCGTTGAGTAAATTAAGCCGATCCGAATGTATTGCACGAGTCTTCTCTATGGCTTGAATTTGAGGCACCCATACAAAGTCCCGACAATGTTATTGCACCGAAGTCCCATTTGACATTTTACGTAATGGCGGCTGTAACAATAAATTAATTTTAAAACCTCGTTACGGTGTGTTAAACTTTGGCATTTGAGTTCTGATTTTATTATTGCAGATAGGAGATACCTGCGTCCTACTCGCAACTGGCGAAGGTGACGCCGAGTGCGGCACGCGAGCGTCGATAATCATGTGACATAATAAAAGTTAATTCTAAGGTTAACTGGTATACAAATTCTGGGCACACAAAATTTTTGTGTTTCTATCGCACCAGTTTGTCACTGTCAATACTTGGTAGAAAGGAATTTTATAAAAAAAAACACAATATTCCTTCGCACTTATTTCCCACTTTTATTTACCAAGATCAGGACCGGTTTCACTCATGGCGATTTTTTTTCCATGTCCGCTCCCAATATGGAGCATATGGACTCCTAATGGAGTTTATCTCAACAGAAATGTTTCTACGAGAACTGCTTGTTACTCAGTTGCTCAACCTCTCTTTTTTTCAAAGAGAGTAGGAATAGAAGGAAAGGGCAAGGACAGGACTAGTGGTTAGCTAATCGCTCTCCATACGCCCCGTTCATATGATAGGATGGGTGGGAGGGGGGAATTCAAGACATCACATACATCCATGCCTTTGAACAGAAATTCATAAATCGATTGAAAAATCAATTTACAAAACTGCCCGTACCGGGATTCGAACCCGTGCCCTCCGTAGCGGTAGCCAACGATGTTGACCACTCGACCACACAGGCGGCATACTATCGAATATTATCAACTAATAAAAAATATAATTTATACAAAAACAAAATGAAATAAAAAGGTTTCTTAAACATCTTATGTGTAAGGATTCTGTTATGGATTATTTTTACTAAAACACTTTATTATTATTTAAATGTTGTTTCAACTTTATTCTATAACATAGTTTATACACTTTATAATAAATCGCTTAGTCTTATTAAATCAAAATAATATCAGAAGAGAGTATTGAGGAGTTTCTACTAAGCAGTTAGACGTTTCGATTTGAATTCTCGATTGTAACTGAAGAAAAGGGAACTGAATATTGGTTTAGTCCGTTGAAAGGTTTATTGTTACAAGTTATGTCATAGAGAATTAACATAGCACAGAGGTTGATGTTGTGTATACATAAAAAATCCAATGAAACCTTTTGTTAGCATTTTTACTGTCTTGTGTTGTTCAATTTCTTGTTATTAGGAGATCAGATATCCGATTATGTGTTTTTTTTTTGCGTCTGAGAATCGTGTTAGAAGAATTAATTTGTGTAAAAATATAGTAAGTATTCGAAAAACTGTGTAAAAAAACATTTAAAAAATGAGTTGAGTATACTGCAATAAAAAAAAAATATAACGAATCAATTTAGGTGTTTTGGCATGCCGAGGAGATGTGGTTTACTATCGCTGAACTAGCGGAACGAATCCCACGTAGGATAGTTACTATAATCTGTCGCATTGTTCTTCTTTTAAAGCCCACCTCAACTGGGGTGATCGTTGACCGTGAGCTTACTTAGTATGTAAAAAAAAAACTAATTATCAAGCTTATATTATGTATTATTAATTTAGTTCATAATAAATAAACTCAAAAGATGTTAAGTCGAAAAAATAATTTAAAAATGATCGAGTATGTGGTTAAGTGGTATTATAAGAAATAAAGAATGAGCAGGCGCGAATATTTTTTTTCAAATAAAGGTGTAGTGACAAAGTTTGTAAGCCACTGCCTTATAATGAAAACTGTCTTACGTTTTGATAAAAAAAAAATGTGTTTTTCTCTGTTCAGAAAAAAGTGGATCTTGTCATTTTAATCTCAAGTTGCTCATATAGGATGGTCATGCGGTTTAAAAAAAAAAAGCTGTAAGGTGATAACTTTTATGGTGTTCACCGTCAATACTTGGTGGAAAGGCATTTTATTAAGAAAAACCAAATACTAAATACTCCTTTGTAATTATTTCCACTTTCATTTATCAAGATCAGGACTGGTTTCGCTCATGGCGAGGATTATCAACCGCTTTCAAACATAATTACCATTAGTCACCACTTACCGTTATAACTCTTTGGATGATCTTTGTAATAACTTGTTTTCAATGCCAATTGTTGTTTATAACTTTTCATTTTTGTATAAATTGCATTGTTAAATTATATTTCTTATCAGTTGACAATGCTCGCGATGAGCGAAACCGGCCCTGACATATTAAATAAAGTGGAATGAAGTACAAAGGAATATCGTGTTTTTACTAATATAATGCCTTTCCACCAAGTATTGACAGTGAACACCCTAAAAGTGAATAGCTTGTTAGAGGTGTTCAAATTTTTATTTTGTGTTAATTTAGTGTCTCTTACACTGTAATTTGTAAATTATTTTCAATGTCAATTGTTTATTACACCTTTTTATTTCAATTGATAATGCTTGCAATGAGCGAAACCGGTCCCGATCTTGGCGAGTAAAAGTGGAAATAAGTACAAAGGAATATTGTGTTTTTCTAAATGGAAGGTGACAGCTCCACACTGGTGTGTAGAAGTATAAAACAGTAATAACAGACCTTGATGTACATATTAAAAGATGTTTTATTGATACCTATATATAGATCAGCTCACCTTGGATCGTTAAATTAAGTAATGGTTTGCAATTCAGGAAATCCACGCTCATATCCTGGATTATCAGAGTCAGATATCATCTTCCAATTAAATTCAACAGTCGATGGCGATAAAGTCATATAAATGACCGCCATGGGCAATTTTAAATTGAAATTGATTATTTTGCTATTTCTGTTCCCGGGATAACGAGTATGCCACGTTTCTCTTCTCTTAAAAGCCTTCACCCTCCTCAAATTACCTCCCGATAGACGTATTGACACGGTTTGGTTTTTAGTCACACGCCCCACTACCACTTTTGTGATAAAACTGGCAGACATTTAAATTTTGTAGCTAAATTTAACCATGTCCGCTCCCAGTGTGGAGCCTAATGAAGTTTATCTTACTCAGTTGCTCAACCTCTCTTTCTCCAAAGAGGGTAGGATAGAAGGATAGGGCTAGGACAGGACTAGTGGTAAGTTAATCGCTCTCGATACGCCCCGTTCATAGGAAAGGATGGGTGAGAGGGGAGAATTCATGACATTACATACATCCATGCCTTTGAACAGAAATTCATAAATCGATTGAAAAATCAATTTATAAAACTGTCCGTACCGGGATTTGAACCCGTGCCCTCTGATGGGTGGGAGGGAATTCAAGACATAACATACATCCATGCATTCGGATATAAATCCGTAAATTGATTAAAAAATGGATTCATAAAAACTGTCCGTACTGGGATTCGAACCCGTGACATCCGTGTTGTAAGTCAACGGCGTTGACACTCGACCACGCAGCCAGCAATGTAGTGTAGTGCAAATACATACATGTAATTGATTAAATACAATAAAAATATGTAGAAAATATACGCCCAAAAAACAAATCGATTTATGAAACCACTTAACGTGTATCAAATACTTGTATAGTACGAGCACCGTAACCGAGTAGTGTTGTTCACCTAGCATCGGCTAAGCATTAAAGATGATTCATTTTTATTTTTTTAGAAAAAGTCTTTGTTGTAAAGTATATAATTCCTTAACATGTAATAAATGAATGAAATTGAATTGAACAACCCCCGCATTGTGTCGTACGATGGTACTTGGGTCGTTATGAACAATGCGCTGAGTGTCACATAGAACGTTTTACACTGCATCGATGCACAACCAGCAACCCGGGAGACGCAAACAGCCAAGAATGACATTGATTACGACTCGCAGACTAAATGCTAAGCATACCAAAACTTATTTTCAATATTTACAGTTTCTTTCCAGTTTCACAGCTGTTTTACGTGGAACTAGGGCATCCAATCCCGGACCCCTTTTGTAATCCCGGGATTTAAAAATCTTGCCTATTTTCAAAATCTTTTCGAGAATTTTCATTTTTTATTCTCAATCTCGGGATTTTTGGGGTGTTCACTGTCAATACTTGGTGGAAAGGCATTATATTAATAAAAACACAATATTCTTTTGTACTTTATTTAAAAAGGTCAGGACCGGTTTCGCTCGTGGCGAGCATTGTCAACTGTATATAATTTAGCAGTGCTATTTATACAACAAAAAAGTACCATCACCAGTGGCGGATTAAGCACATGGGAGGCCCCAGGCGTAATAAAATTTGAAGGCCCTGTTTTTCGGAAAACATAAAATCGTCAGAAAATTCCAAGTAAAATATTTAAAATCTGCACGAAAAGTATATGGGTTGTATCATAAAAGCAGTTTTTGAGGCCCCTAAGATTCGGAGGCCCCAAACGCGCGCCTCATTTGCTTATAGGATAATCCGCCACTGACCATCACAGTATGGATCATAAAATTGAACGAGATCCGGGATTGGAGACGTGTTAAAAGAAGATTGAACATATTATACTATGAAATTAAAATTTTCTTTGCAGCCAGAAATCATAATGATTTGTTTTTTAGACCCACTTGAGGAAAAAGGCTTTGCATGCCATCTAGATGTACAATTAGATGTTGTAAGGCAGTCAAAAAACAGATCCCATCTACCCCATTTTATTCGGATTTGCCTCTGTACAGTAAAAATGTTGAAAATCTGAAAATATGTTTTGCATTGTCTGCAGTGCAGATATAGAATTCTTTTAGATAATTGCTTTAATCCAATTTAATTAAAGTTATCCACGAGAATATAAAAAAATGTTGCAATTTGTGGAAACCATCTCGGAAGAAATTACATTTCACCACTACCTACGTATAATCCTGTATCTCCAGACATTACATTTTACAGGAGAGCGTCTCAAAGATTCCAAACCCAAAGAGAACGCAATTAGTAGCAAAAAAAATAAGTTAAAGTCTTTTATAAATATTTATCGATGCCTACTTATATAACTGAAGGTGTATAACACGTTTTCTAACGTCCAGTTATTTTGCTTATATATTTGTATTGAAATTGTGTTAATCTAAAGAGGTCAAACTGTAAACATTTGAAAAAAAATCACGTTTAGCTATATTTCAACCCCGAATCTTTGCGAGCCCATACGGTCACGCTCGTCCTTACTACTGTCCGTACACAATATTATACGGTAATAAAAGGATGAGCATGACCATATAGTCATGCAGGGTTTTTATACAACGACTTTGCGTTTTTTTTTTTTTAATTTTCTCAAAAGAAATTTCAATTGTGGTATAGATCAGTGTTTCTCAACCATTTTGGGAGCGTAGCCCCCTTTGAATGTCTTTATTTTTCTGTGACCCCATACCATTGTTTTGTCTTCCCATGAAAATTATAATTTTAAAAACCCACCTTTTTTAATAGCTCTTCCGAGATTTTCGAATTTAGAATGCCGGTAGTTTATTTTATTTAAGGATTTACAAAAAATAGCTGCGCGACGTCCGCCACTATGCTCTTCCCTGTATCGTTTTATGAGTACCCGTGGCCCCCCTAAGCTGTGCTGTGGCTCCCCAAAACAAAAATAAATCTCTGTGGCCCCCTTAGAACACGCTGTGGCCACATGGCCCACCGTTGAGAAACCCTGGTATATATGATATTTGGCTCAGTTGACTAATGAGTTTGCCAAACACTCACTGCCTCAGACGATATTGAACAATTGTTGGTTTACTGTGTTATTACTTGTCGCTGTGTTATTACTATTTAATCACTGCAACCCGTGAACAATTATTGAAGAATGGATAGATCGGTTGCTCATCACTGTTTTATAGCGTTGACGATGATAGAACGTATTCCTTTGTTGTGTTAGGAGTGAAACTTAAATTTTGTTTGGGTAATAAATCACCGCTTAAAACGAGTAGCCCCACTTTGTTTCGAGAAAAGGGAGTCGCGACAAACGAGACGGGCCACTGTTTTATTTCCGTAGAATGTTATTATTTCACTTCTGTTGTTATTTGTCCGGAATCTGAGACAGCTAAATTATAACGAACGCCACTGCGAAGCTTAAAAACGACGCATAATTATTTTGAATGTCGCATTTAATTCAAGTCCTGAAGACAAGTAAGTGGTGAACGCCTAGCTATAATCTCCGTACCGTATACTAAATGTCGCTTTTTCTGAAAAGGGGACGATTAGGCTAATAGTTGACTAATCGCTCTCGATACGCCCCGCACACAGGGGTGGGCTGGAGGGGGCTCGTAGGGTCTCGCGCGAGCCCCTTGTTAAATTTTACTTAGGCCGCCGAGCCCCTTCTTAAATTAAGAGATAACAATATTCAATATTCATATCAAATCAGTATATAACTGCAATTTCTGACATATATTATCTACGACAGTTTTAGTATTCCCAGTAGTACGTTTTTAGCCATTTAGATAGACAAGTTTACGATAAATTGCATATTGTTACATATTGATTTGAGAATAAGCGAGCCCCTTGTTAACGTATTGGCAGCCCACCGCTGCCCGCCCATATGCTAATTACCGTATACTAAATGTATTTTTTTCTGAAAAGGGGACGATTAGGCTAATAGTTGACTAATCGCTCTCGATACGCCCCGCCCATATATAAGGGTGGCAGAGAGGTGACAAAAATACCCTTGAACTCCATTAAGTATGAAAAGGAATAATACCACAAATTATTTCACTATTATGTAGGTCAAAGGTTTCCAAACATTTTCTACAAATGGAACACTTCGCAAATCCGAAAAATTTAACGGAATACATACTTTTCAACTTGGGTAGTTCACAATAGTGAAAATATTTATGTAATCAATTAATTTAAGATTTCGACTGAAGGTGCTTGGTGGAATTTCAATATTAAATTTGAATCATTCAAATTATGTACACTCCCACAGATTTTGTCACTAACGACCCGGGTTTCGCCTTTCGGCATCTTCAGGCGTTCAAGCGCACGGATGAACTTGAACTGTCAGTTCAAGTTCATCGGGCGAAACCCGGGTCGTTAGTGACAAAATCTGTGGGAGTGTACATAATTTGAATGATTCAAATGTAATCAATTAAGTATTTATTTAAAAAATATATTACACAAAAACATCAGTAAATTAATTAAAATATGTGCCTGTATCTAAATACTCGATGTCTAACACATCAGAGGAGATTGACCATCACTCGAAGTCGCATTGCAATATGAAGTAGTTAGTAGAAGATGCTTAAATGTGTTGCATCGTATAATCCAACTCCAAATTTTCGTGGAACACAGTTTGGGAAGCCCCGGTTTAGGTATTTTAAAAATGTAAAAACAGACGTACACTATTGTAGATTGTTTTATTATTAAATATATTAGTAAATCCGGAATTATTTAAAATTTAAATTAATTGGAAGCCCTAATGACAATCATTATACCATAGGAAATTTGGTCAGCATTTCAACTTTCGCCTGTTTTAAATTTGTTTCCTACTATGTATTGATACGGTACCAGTTATATAAGCAGAAGCTCTGACTCTCCCTTTTGTAATGACAACAGGCGACAGTAAAAAGTTTTGTTTAATTAATGACTTTAAAAAATAATATGTAATAATTTCCAGATATTGCGATTTGCTTGCGACAACACTATTTTGGCAACGTTGTCAAAGGCAACGATGTATTTTTTTTGACGCTCAACAGTCAGCCGAGGGAGGGAGTAATTGTAAATTGATAAGGATCTTCCTTCTTGTGTGAGCCGTCGATTTGAAAAGACGTATTTCGATGTAGTAATTAAAAAAGCCGGCGCGGGCGATAAAATTTTGTTAAAATTAGTTTGTTTTTTTTTTGTAATGTCATTCTCTATTAATTTCGGCGATGTTGATTGTTGTAATTTAAATCCCATTTGTAAAATTTTTGTATGATTTTAAATAAAATGTTTGTGAAGCCCTAAATTAACGCATAATTTCGTAAAGATGAATGTCTTTTCTAATCCCTACCATCGCCGGCTTGCCTTTCAGTGAGTACGGCAGTGTGTTTCATTTACTTATTTCACACAAATTGGTTAAGTGCATTCAGAAGAAAAATAACGACTCATGTTAGTATATATTACATTTAAGAACAAACGTAGCAACGAAGTTTTATCCAAGTTGCGCGCAAGCAAGGCGACTAGCCTTTTTTTTCTTTCGCTCAACAAGAACTCTCAAGAACTCCTCTGTACCTACACAGAGTTACGTACATAAGTAATTATCGCCTAATCCTTTAATCCAAAGACGTTTAATTGGATTACAGGATTTAAGAGATCGATGCGAGACAGTGCGCGCGCAAAATTTCTCTAAAGTATTTTGCTAACTTACCTAACAATTTTCAAAGTACGCTTAGGAGGTACGACATGGTTCAATACACTGTAAGCATTTGGAAATAAACAGAGCACAATTGCATAGCCTTCCGATTTTAAATGAAATATTAAACATGCCGGGATCTCCACTTCTATACCATATATAAATATACTTACTACTCAAATCTGTGGGCATTCCCATGAGCTTATCCTTTTCGCCAGCAATGGCTTTAAACTCAACGATACATTTATTTATCATATAAACACGAAAGATTCATTTACTAAGCGTCAGTTCAAGTTCATCCGTGCACTTGAACGCCTGAAGATGCCGAAAGGCGAAACCCGGGTCGTTAGTGACAAAATCTGTGAGAATGTACATAGTTTGAACGATTCAAATTTAATATTGAAATTCCACCAAGCACCTTCAGTCGAAATCTAAAATAATATCAATTGGACCCATTAGAGGTGAAGTAAGCCAAGTGGTATTTTAGAAAAAAAAAGTTAAGATGCATTGCATTTATGAGAAAAATGGATTGACAGAAAAATGTAATATGTGTGTAACGGGTGAGTAAATAAATTCTATTTGAGTATTTTTGTTCGAATTGCGACTTTTTTTATTATTTGTCCGCTCTAGATACTTCATGTCTTCATGTGATGGGTATGTTTGTAAGCATTTAAAAATACATACTCTCTGATATAACGAGTAATGCTTATAACAAGCAAATTAAGTCGGTCCCATCTTACTCGTAATAACTGAGTTTGACGGTATACAATATTTCACGCCTGAACTCACTCACATCCACGCGCAATACGTCGACATTCGAAGGAATACTCCAATGACTACGTTTTATTGAAAAAAATCTCTGGGTAATATTCGTGTGATGATGTTTTTTAAAATGACGTAACACGTGCCGTAAATCGACTGTGGAAAGGAAAAAGAACGTAACCCACACATATCAAATTTTACAGGAGGCGCAAAAAACGTGTTTTGATGATTTTGGGCCATATGCAAATTATGAATTACACACAACCTTAAAGTGCACGGAGACTTCTAAACTGGTATTTAATTGACATAATCTAATATTAATTAAAGAAATTGTATAGGAAAAACCTTTATTTCAGTCTTTTTTCTTGGTTTTAATTTTTTACAATGTCATCTTTTTAAAACTTAACAGCTAAATTGAGATTCTAATTCGGCATTTGCAGCTCGCATCTTTTTGATAGAACGTGTATCAAGTTTGATACATTGTGATTATCGAAAAAAAACCTGTTTTGAAAAAACTGTGGGTTACGTCCTTTTTCCTTTTCACATTCCATATTATAGTAGAACATTCAGTGAAATAAAAGAGTAATAAATTTTACTTATTGCATCAATTGTGTAACTTTTTAAAGTGTTTTCGTTTATTTTACGAACCGCGGATAATAGGACCGCGTATGTTGAGGGTCTTGGTTGGTATATTTATTGCAAACGCTGGCATTTGAAAGCTCCCGAAACGGCAGAGCTTAAAGCCTAACTTGAAGTACCGTGTCATTATTTATTTCCTTTTCCATAAATTCGTAACACTGTTTTTAGGTTTTAAGGGAAGAAAAAAATAATAAAAACTAATGCGGTGGATAGGTCTTGAGAGAAAAGGGTGTGTCTCGAAGGGAGCAATATTGCGCTATTGTTCTGATAAGCGCTTCCAATTCCGGCATTTTGGGATTCACTAAAAACACGTAAAAAAACACTTGTTTACCATGTGGCAAATTAACAAATTTCGTAATCTGATGAACACCCTTTTTCACCAGAATTTTCGGAAACAATGGTAAGTGATCAATCCCAAAATCCCAGGATCAAAAAAAGGGTGCGGAATTGAATGCGCTAGGTCTAACGCAACAAACAAATCGTTGCCCCAGTTCCATATATACATAAATGATAGTTGTTTTATACATTGAAAAAAACATTAAATTTTAATATATCATATTTTATTGCCGTTGCTAAAACCTCTACATGACGCTAGCGTAACTAATTATAAATAGGGTCTCCAGTCCCGGGATACCGGATCCCTAAATCCCGTTCAATTCTGTGATCCCAAAATTCCGGGATTGCAACAGTACTAATTCCGGAATTGAGGAAATTGGAGAAAGTTGAGCGAGGTGAAAAATAAGGAGGTTCGAAATTTTGGTATTTTTGGGAATTTAAGGAATTGCGAAAATGAATATTATACAATCGACATTTGAAAGTTAACCCTCCAAGGACGAGCGTGACCATATGGTAACAGTAAACACCGTTGTCTATTGATCCCACTATTCATCCCTTTTCTACATGATTATCGTTGCTTTTACTCATATTTGGTTAAGAAGGGTACAGACTTCAGTTAATCATCAGCCGCGGGGACAGAAACGGCCACCAAAAGCACATTTTTGAATTAGTTATTTTTTTAAAAAACATCAAATTATTTACAGTTATTTTTCTAATATATTTGTATTGAAATTATGTTGATCTAAAGAGGTCAAACTGTAAATATTTTTAAAAAATTCACATTTAGCTATATTTCAACCCCGAATGTTTGCGAGCCCATACGGTCACTTTTGTCCTTACAACTGTTCGTACACAATATTACATGGTAATAAAAGGATGAGCATGACCACATAATCATACGGGGTTTCTATACAACGACTTTGCGTTTTTTTTTTTTTTAATTTTTGTTAGGAATAAAAGTTATTCGTGACTTTAATATAGCTGGGCAAATATTTTTTTCCGTTATCAGCGGCCTAACCACCTCATCCCAGAGTCATGCTCCGACTACGGAGCGGATATGAAAAAAAAAACTGTATATAAAAATACATTCGTAGAACGAAAATACTTTGATATTTTGTTCACCGTACTATAAAGAAATTCAACGAATTCAATCAATAGCATTTGAATTGAGTTGTAATATTCCGTTTTCTGGTAACTCTTTTCAACGCAATATTGCGCGATCGCCCGAACCACCCACGCGGCACACAGTGTGGGTGTTTATTTACCATTGGATAAGTCCCAAAAAAGGACCGTAGGCAGGAAACTGTATTACCATAATTCGTCCGAAACTTCGGTCTTCACGAGAAACGTTACGCGGCATCTTATGTCCTAACTAATGTCCGGAAATCGGACACACGTTTTGATAACGATGCGGTCACGGTGTCGTAATTTTCAATATCTAAACATTTTCGAACAAACATAAAATTTAATAAGGTATAAAATAGCAAAGTATTTACATAATAATATCGACTGTGGAAAGGAAAAAGGACGTAACCCGCACATATTAAATTTTACAGGAGGCGCTAAAAACGTGTTTTGATGATTTTGGGCCATATGAAAATTATGAATTATACACAACCTTGAAGTGCATCACGGTGTCGTAATTTTCAATATCTAAACATTTTCTAACAAACATAAAATTTAATAAGGTATAAAATAGCAAAGTATTTACATAATAATATCGACTGTGGAAAGGAAAAAGGACGTAACCCGCACATATTAAATTTTACAGGAGGCGCTAAAAACATGTTTTGATGATTTTGTGATATATGTAAATTATTAATTATACACAACCTTTAAGTGCAAGGAGACTTATAAACTGGTGTTTAATTGACATAATCTAATATTAATTAAAGAAATTGTCTATGAAAAATTTTGAAATCACAACAGGTCAACTAAGTGAGACGTTTTTTTTATGCTACTCCAGAACAACTCGAGGAGGAAAGACAGCCCGCTGTTGTCTAGTTGATTAGAGCTTGCTCTCTACCGACCAGGTTTGAGTTCGATTCCCAGTAAGTTAAATGTCAAATTTATATTTAAATTTGAGACCTAAGACGTGGGTGTTTGTGATGTCAATCTACCTCGAGTTGATCTCGAGTGACTTACAATAACTCCTCATCGACTCTTTCTCGTATGATCTTTCAGTTAAAAAATATTTGGCAGATTGGCATCAGCTGTGATACCATTTTTTATTCAAAAAAATCTTATTTTATAACCAATGTCTAATGTTTCAAAAATAATTATATCGACCTTAACCACTTGAATACCAAGCGGACACAGGTGTCCGAACATATGCAAGCGAACACGGATGTCCAAGACATTTAAAAAATTAAATACTTGGTATTCTAATAGAACATAAGCAATATTTTGATGTGAATATGTGCAGTGCCATCTATACAGAGTCAATATAGGTTTTTAAAATTTCGAATTCGAGTGTATATTAGGCGAAATTATTTTTCTCAAAAACACGCAGTATCTCTGGGACATATTAATGATTTATTTGCGCGGTATTCAAACGGTTAATTGAGCTCTACCGAGCGAATGGCAATTCAATTTGGGCTACGAATTTACTAAGCTAGCGAGAATCGAGCGATGCCAAAAAATCAGCGCTATAATCTCGTCCCGGCGGATCAGCCGTTGGCAACCGCTGGGTATCGGGCGGCCGGCCGGGGTGGGCGGCACTCGGGGAATATTTCGCCAAGGACGGCACGGGCTGGTGGGCGGCAATTTTCGGCAGGCTTCGCCTCTAAATATGTACATTATAATATTATTATTAACGCAGCGGTGCCGGGAGAACCTTTCGACGCCATTGTATTGAAATTTAGATGGCAGGCTTCGCGCGATAATATACGTGAGCACATAATGCCAAGCGAGCATACTGAGACTGTCTATTAAGGGTTGGAATAATTTGACAAGATTGTTGCCAGTCAATAGACGAGGGGTTGTACGTGTATCATCACTCAGTGGCATAGTCGTATGGAATATGTCACTGTGGCAATTTCGAGAGTTGAAAATTGTTGATAATCCCGGAACCTTTTCGTGATCCCGGGATTTCCGGATATATAATATTCCAATCCCTGGATGCAGGGATTGAACAGTCAATAAAAAAACGTGTTTAATTCGGGATTAAGAATTTTTTCAGCGATTTTGAAATCCTGGGATTTTTCAAATCAATGTTTGTCGATTTCAAAAGCAAAATAATTTGCGAAATTCCCAAAATAAACAATTTTGACAATATTTTCAGCCCTGGCACAACTTCCTCTAATTTTCTTAATACCGGGATTAGAGGCTTTAGTTGCCATGAATGAAACCGGTCATGGTCGTTTATATAAAACCTTTTCATCATAAATTCAAAGAAACCTTCATTTTTCTCTACTTTTCAGGAGGGCCAAAAAACAAAACCTCAGTAATCTTTTACTTAATTTTTTTTTTTTTATTATTACCATGTCCGCTCCTAATGTGGAGCATATGGACTCCTAATGGAGTTTATCTCAACAGAAATGTTTCTACGAGAACTGCTTGTTACTCAGTTGCTCAACCTCTCTTTTTCCAAAGAGAGTAGGAATAGAAGGAAAGGGCAAGGACAGGACTAGTGGTTAGCTAATCGCTCTCCATACGCCCCGTTCATAGGATAGGATTGGTGGGAGGGGGGAATTCAAGACATCACATACATCCATGCCTTTGAACAGAAATTCATAAATCGATTGAAAAATCAATTTATAAAACTGCCCGTACCGGGATTCGAACCCGTGCCCTCTGTAGCGGTAGCCAACGATGTTGACCACTCGAACACACAGGCGGCAACTTAATTTTTAACAGGTGTAAATTATTGAAATCATTTTTTCAATATCTTAAAGCAGTGGCTCCTAACCTTTTTAGTGATATGCAATCCTTTGTATCAGAAAATGTGTTTTCGCATGCCTTTAAAAATTGTTATCAGATTTTTTAATTTCGGAAATTAAATTCATTGCAAGATAAATTTTTGTTTAATCTAAAAATAAATTTAAAATATAAATACAAAAAATGAGTGCATTTGTCGTATTCTTAAAAACTTGGAACAACTTTTTTTTACCATGTCCGCTCCCTATGTGGAGCATATGGACTCCTAATGGAGTTTATCTCAACAGAAGTGTTTCTACGAGAACTGCTTGTTACTCAGTTACTCAACCTCTCTTTTTCCAAAGAGAGTAGGTATAGAAGGAAAGGGCTAGGACAGGACTAGTGGTTAGCTAATCGTTCTCGATACGCCCCGTACATAGAATAGTATGGGTGGGAGGGGGGAATTCAAGACATCACATACATCCATGCCTTTGAACAGAAATTCATAAATTGATTGAAAAATCAATTTATAAAACTGCCAACGACGTTGACCACTCGACCACACAGGCAGCTAAGAATGATATAACTGGAATAACTAAGTTATTAAAAATATTTTAAAAATAAAAATGAACTACCACAAAGCTGCCGCCAAATCCATAGAAAAATCCATTATAACGTAACTATTGTGGAACGGAATAAACATAGAAATAGTGGAATCCCGTCAATACAACACACTAAATTGTTGGCAACGTCTTAGTCGGTAGAGGAGAAACTAATAATATACCTCCTACAACTGTTCGCTGTATATGGAGCTTTTCAATGGAGTTAAGTTACACTATACCTAACTAGGAAATAATGTACATACCAAGAAATATATTTTTTAACGGGAATTCTTTTTTAACTACGTAGTGTTGCCATATTGTTGGAAATTGTTTTCGACGAAGGTAAGTGTGATGGTTACCTGGAAGGAAGAAGAAAACAACAATTAGTAAACAAACTATGACAACATTTCTGGTATGGTTGTAAAATTTAATTCATTATCATGACAAGGGCATTTCTTCGTGACCATACTTCGTATACATACGGATATTGCACAAGGGACTTCAAAACCGGTATTACCGGAACCGGGATCTCGGTATTCATGATGTTTTGGTAATACCGAAATACCGGGTTTGAAAATGCAAAAAAACAAAATGTACCCAATCGATATTAATTTACATATTTATTATATAATATCGACTGTGGAAAGGAAATAGGACGTAACCTAAACATATAAAATTTTACAGGAGGCGTAAAAAACGTGTTTTGATGATTTTGGGCCATATGAAAATTATGAATTATACACAACCTTGAAGTGCACGGAGACTTCTAAACTGGTGTTTGATTGATATAATGTTATATTAATTTAAAAAATTGTCTAGGAAAAACCTATTTTTCAGTCTTTTTTCTTGTTTTTAATTATTTACAAGGTCATCTTTTTCAATCTTAAAAGTTAAATTTAGATACTAATTCGGCATTTGCAGCTTGGATCCTTTTGATAGAACGTATATCAAGTTTGATACATTGTGACTATCGAAAAAAACTGATTTTGAAAAAACTGTGGGTTACCTCCTTTTTCCTTTCCACAGTCGAAATGAAATATTTTGAAGCTGTCAAGAGTTGAATCATGGGTAAGCCCATGGGGATGCCCACAGATTTGAGTAGTGAGTTTTTAAGAATTATATTTATTTGTTTGTCGGAAAAGGTTGTATGATTATATCCTTTTCGCCAGCATTGGCTTTATACTCGGTGATACATTTATTTATTATATAAACACGAAACATTCATTTACTAAGCTTCAGTTCAAGTTCATCCGTGCACTTGAACGCCTGAAGATCCCGAAAGGCGAATCCCAGGTCGTTAGTGACATAATCTGTGTGAATGTACATAATTTGAACGATTCAAATTTAATATTGAAATTTCACCAAGCACTTTCAGTCGAAAACTTAAATGATATTAACCACTTGAATATGTGTAGTGCTATCTATACTGAGTCAATATAGGTTTTTAAATATCGAATTCGAGTGTATATTAGGCAAAATTATTTTTCTCAAAAACACGCAGTATCTCTGGGTCATAAATGATTTATTTGCGCGGTATTCAACCGGTAAATAAGAAATACTCAACTAGCGGTATTGATATATTCGTCCGGTATTGCAATCCCTCGAGCCCGCGTGCGCCCAGTGCGGCCCTGGCGGCATTTATCTGCAGTACGTCACGTGCCACCCTTGAATCTGTCAATAGAGATGTAGCACGGGGGGTGCGCGGAGATACGCCCTTGACTATTTACTCCAATGACAAATTGAGACAATAAATTATTTCTTGCGACCTGTTTCCGTTCGAATTTCTGAAGGGGTCCACGACGGACTGCGCCATTTCGGGCACTGGCGTCCACAACAGATTTATAAAAAAAATACGTTTTTATCATCCGTTTTTGTCACCAATGACTAGCACAGCGGTTACCGTTTTTGGCTTCCGTGCCAGAACTCACTCAAGGGTTCGAGTCCCAGTACGAACAGCATTTTTTCGATCTATTTTTGTTCGAAGGCATGGGTGTTTTGTGCTGTCTGAACATTCCCTCCCGATCTTCCGATCCCTTCAACAACCGGGCGTAGCGACAGCGATTAGTTAACCACTAGTCCTGTCTTAGCCTTATCATTCTAGCCAAAGTTCCCTCTGAGCTGCGCGCGTGCGGAGTTGGGAAGCATTTCGGGTTGGCGCGCACTACAAGACAGTTGTTCAATTAATATTTCGTCGGTTCGTACAGTCTTTGAAATTTCCGCGCAGCTAACCTCTTGTCTTAGAGGGAACATTGGTCACCATTAAAACTTCCTTTACGGTGCCAAAAATACTTACGATATGTTTCTGGCTCTTAAAGAACCAAGTAACCTCTTGCCTTTGAGGGAACGTTGCTTCTATCGCTACTACTCTGTAATAATTTGGCGTAGCGAGAGCGTTTAGTCACCAAATAGTCGTGTCCTAGCCTTATCCTTCTATCCCTACTAGTCTCTTTAAAAAACAGAGGTTGAGCGACTAGGTAAAAAACCATTCTCATAGGAAAACTTCTGATGAGAAACCTCTATTAGGATGCCATATGCTCCAAATTTTGGCAGCTGACGTGGATTTAAAAACTGCATTTTTAGTTAGTTTTCAATTTAAAAAAACACGATATTTTGGTATCTTAAAAACACCACGAATACCGGATTGAGGTTTCGGTAATACCATCACCACTCGGCTATGGCTATCGATACTCCGTGAAACAGCGTGTTTAGAAGCAGGTCGGGGAAGCAGACGAGGGTAGTGCACATACTGTTCAAAACCTTTTTTAGAACCGCACACTCTCTAACAAAATTTGCGGCGGACGCTACTGGGAAAACATTTTAAGGTAGGCTTCGCGTAACTAACGATGTGGTGAAAAAGTTAATGACGGGACACTTTCTCATGCGGGGAAACTTTATCTCGTTCATATGTTAAGAACAATAATGTATCATGTACTATCTGTTGATAATTTAAGACCTAAATGCTGGTCTAAGAAACGTTCAACTAAAACCACGATATTTGGCATTACAAAGTAATAATAAAAATAACATAACATTTGTAGTACTTTTTCCACATAAAATGTATTGGATCAGGACCGGTTTCGCTCATTGTGAGCATTGTCGAGACGCGTTGTAATATTCTACACGTCTTAAAGTATTGTAAAAGTGAAGTTACCTCAGTTAATACACTTTGCAATAGTGTAAAATAAAAATATGCAATACACCAAAACACCAAATAAAGACGTGATTGTATATACATACAAATACAAGCCCAAGAAAAAAGTTTTACCATTTTACTAGTTGGCTCACTTCACCTCTCGTGGGCCCATATATAGCTGCGCTCCGGAGCCGACTGGATTATTAATATATACTAGCTATTAATCTACATATTATTTCATCTCGTTTTGTCTGTAATTTTTTTTTTTTTTAATCCATGTCCGCTCCCAATGTGGAGCATATTACCTCCTAATGGAAGTGGCTCAACAGATTTTTTTCTACAGGAACTGTTTGTTACTCAGTTGATCAACATCTTTTTTTAAAGAAAATCAAGACAGAAGAATATGACAAGGACAGGACTAGTGGTTGGCTAATCGCTCTCGTTACGTCTGTTTTAGGATAGGATGTCCAAAAATATGAAAATGGACAAGGTGAATTTCGGAAATGAGCGACTTGTATATAAATATATATATATATATATATCGACTGTGGTAAGGAAAAATTACGTAATCCACAGTTTATTCAAAACAGTTTTTTTCGATAATCACAATATAAGTAACTTGGTAACAATCTATTAAAAGGATGTAAGCTGAAAATGCCAAATTAGTGTCTAAATTTAACTTTTGAAAAACGAAGGGCCTGTGGAAATTGTGATCAGGAAAAAAGACAAAAATAATAAATACAAATTAAGATTAGGTCAATTAAAAACCAGTTTATCAGTTTCCATGCACATCAACTTTGAGTATATTTCATAATTTGCCTTTGGCCCAAAATCATCAAAAAAAGCTTTTTGTGTCTTCTGTAAAAAATGTTATATATATGTTACATCCAGTGGTGCAGTGGTAAATAAATAGGTGCCAGGTCGGTCATTGATTTCTTCCCTATTTTTTTTTGTTTATTTTTAATATCTGTCCGATGTTAAGAAACCACGTTTTAACAATTCAATCAATAAAAAAAGCTGTACTCACTTCTTGTACGATGCATTTGATGATAAAAATACAAAAGCTGACAAATAAACCAAAAAAAAAAAAAGTGGCAGGGCGGCGCCCTGGCTCATTTTCAGGTGCCATGTCACCGACCTGGCCCCACAACACCACTGGTTATATCCATTTTCCTTTACATTTTTCAAACGTAAATTGGGGATATATGGCAAAATTAAGGGCTGCCCCTAGAGGCAAAACCTTTGCTACGTCACTTTCCAATACAGTGACGATATGCTACTAATATGGAGGTTGATATTAACTCTAGTCTAGTCTTAAATGAACCTGCTATAATATACGCGACATCGAATACACAGCTCATCGCGCCCTCCTGCCCTATATACTCATCTGCCAATAACAATTCGCGGGTTTGACACAAAAAAAACATTGTCCTAAAAAAAAGCGAGCAAAATTAAGCCCCTTTCGTCGCTCTCATTACGAAGGCGTCGAAAAAATAAACAAAAATTAATAATGAAAATGACAATATTTTAAAAATAAACACGGCAAAGACGACGCCCACTGCAGACGACGCCCGGCAGCGTCGCGACGGCGTGTCAAAATCTCAGAGAGACCGGCGTCGGGCGAAAACACGAGCTGTATCACACGAGGGTATGCGAATTTGGTAGCTCAACATTCCAGTTAGTTATAAAGCATTTAAACACTCAAAGCACTCAACGCCTTTTTTACGCGGTAGATACGTTTAAAAAAAACCGTGTATTAAAAAAAATACACGTCAGGTTGTAACGATTTCATCTAATTGCTCGCGTGAAAATGACAGAGAAACTATGTAATTCAATTTGTGCAGATTGAAGTTTGTTTACACGATACTACTCATGTAGATCAGCGGTCGGGGAACTTTTTTAACCATTACCGATATTAGTCGATATTACCCACTCATTATAAAAATATTAACATGTTTATAAAATAACAAATTAGAAAAATTTCCTTATTACACCCAAAAATTTCATTTTTTACCACATTTGGGGTAATTTACCCCGGTTCCCTGACCGCTGATCAATGTTCCCGCTAAGGTGTGCGCGTGTGCACACGCACACCTCCCAGAATGTGCCCGCACACACATTTTCATCCCCGCACAAGACCGCACGCAGAAATATTGTAAAAATAAGTTTGTTTCACCAAATTTTTATTTGCTGAAAGAATTAGAGGGAACGTTGCCGCTGATGTAGACCAATGTTTCTTAACAGGTGGTCTGCGAAGATTTTTGGGTGGGCCGCAAAAAATGTCTGCAGTTCAAAAACAGTTAATATACGTCTATAAAAGCTTATATTGGTGATCTGCAAAACATTTTTCTGATTTTTTGGTAATCCTCGGAAGTAAAAAGGTTAAGAAACATTGATGTAGACCAGCTATTTCCAACCTGGGAAGCGTGGGCTATTGCAAAGAGAGACGCGAACAGTCCAAAATATTTATTTACCTTTGAAAACGTGTCTTTATTACTATATGAAATAATGAGGAGGCGCAGTACCATTAAGGTTGGAAACCACTGATTAAAATACATTAAAAGAGTTATCGTGGTTCATTGTGTTATTCCTATGTCCCAGTGACCAGTGATTTACAGATCTCAGATAGTGTTTTCTTTTTGTACAGTCTAAGGTTTTGTACTGTAGAAGTTTGAACCTTTATTTCAATTTTCTGAGAGCTTTGAGTTATATTTGGATTACTGATTAAAATATATCTTGAATGTCATTCTAAAAAAGAAATATACATTTTTAAATTGAGAGGTTGAGAAGCAAAATTATCAATCATGAAAAATAATCAATTAATGGATGCAGAATCATAGAGCTGAAAATTATTCAGCTTGTGAGATAAAATTTCAGTAGGAAATATTTTTTCATTTCATAGGGCTTAGAAAATCGTTTTTTTTTTAAATTCGTTTTAAAAAAACAGATTCTTCACTATAAAACAAAAAATTCACGTGAAAAAATGTTTGGTCAGCACATATGAAAAATTCATTGTGAATCACAATATTCTACTGTAAGATATATCAAAAATTACATTAATAAGTAATGCTTTTTTCAGTTTTTACATTTTTCTCAAAATCTCTTTCTTGGTAGAATGCTGTCATTGCTTTTGACCACCTCAATTATGCCATTATGTGTCATTCGTATTTATGACACTTGCGTGACACAGCTGTCACAGCATACGCTGGTCACACATTTCTACAACTGCCAAATCTGTGCTATCCTCAAATCTCAACATACCCTTAGTATTGATCTTGGAGGCAAAGTGGTGTCTATACACTCAGAATATGGAGACCTTTCAATTAATATATGTATTATTAAATATCAGAGAAGATTATAACTTGACTCCCGACAATTATGACAATATTTAAAAATAAGCAATTTATTTTACAATCTCGTGTAATATGAACGCTGATAGCTGGCTATATGTAATTTCCTCTTAGAAGTCGTTACAGTTGACTGGTTTTTAATCTTTAACCTTTGCAAAGCCACACGATGTCACGTTATATATACGCGAACACTGCAAAGCCTTTTGTGAAAAAAAAGATTTTTAAAATTTATATTCTTATTTAATACATGAAACTTATATTATATCTTAGACACACATAATGAAAGGCAAATCAATTCCTTTATTATTTTTACTTTTTTAAATTCATATGTGTTCTCAAAGGCATTTTAATGGACGTGGATACTTGATAACAACAAAAGTTTTTCAAGGAAAACTGTTAGTTTCTCAGCTACCATCCTCTCATTTTTTAAGAAAGTAGGGATTAAAAAATGTGACCATAACAATGAGAGTGTTAAGCTAATCACTCTCGCCATTTGGATTGGAATTGTGGGGGGGGGGGAGGGGGGTATTTTTTAGACATCACAAACATTAATATCTTCGGATAGAAATCTATGAATTAATTAAATTAAAAATTATATTCGTACAGGGATTCGAACCAATGAGATCTACTACGGAAGTTAACGACGTTATCCACTGTACTACGGATTCGACGTTTCTTTTTAAAAGTCTTGAATACTCACAAATAACGAATAAGTAAAGCCAATAGTTCACTCTACTTCTAAAAAGCTAAACAAATACTATAAAAGTTCAGGACTGATATTTCAGCCCGTGGCGGTTTTTACATTGGAATAATGTGCCTACTTTTGGCTCTCAGGCATTAGAGGGGTTAAGTATATTTACTTTATTATGTCTTTAATCAATCTTGAAAAAAGGGGAATCGTTGTTTACAGTTTGTAATTGGTATACCCACAATAGCGAATCCATTTGGCACGAGTATGAAAATGTATATTTAGTTTATTGTTTATTTTGAAAGAGTAATTACTCAAACTATAATGGTCACCGTCGCCAATTGTTATTTCGTTTAACTGGGTTGCATGCGCGGATAATGTCTCATGTACACCTAACGAGTACGTAGTAAAAAGAGTGAGCTCGGTCGAACACTAAATAATCTAAAAGTGTAGCAAAGTGCTCGGCCTAGTGAGCCGGCGAATAAAATGAGCGATCGAGTGCATAGAAACCGTTTATTACAGGTTCAAGTACTTACAGTATTTTTTCAATTGATTTCTGTACATAGGTATAGGCGTTTGTGTATTTTGAAAATTCTCTCCGACCCTTTAATCTTAATGTTAGTTAACTATCAATCCTGGCCTAGTTCATAATTGTCTATCCCTAATCTCTTTGAAAAAGAAAAGGTTGAGTACTAAGTAACAAGTAGTTCTCGATTGAGTTACCTCCATTGGGGGACCATATCGATGGCCTAGTTTCATAGAACGGTAAGTCAAAAATTTTATGTTTTGAGTTATACTACCCATTTTATTCAAATACTTATCTTTTATAGCTCCACAAACGTACAAGTAGATAAAAATGACTAGTTACCTCTTAGGTTGGCAGATGTTAACATATATAAATTAAGATATATAAACAATCTTCTCACAGTTCCATAGTTCCAGTTTTTGCCAAAATTTAAATAAATTTGAATTGAATTGAGATAAATGACTTAACACTCCAAAGACGAGAGCTTTTCTTCGATGAAAAACATATTTTTTAAGCCATATGGAAGTCACGGATAACTTTATTTACTAACAAAATTAAAAAAAAAAAAAGTCGTATAGAAACCCCACATGACTATATGGTCATGCTCATCCTTGTATAACCGTGTAATATTGTGTACAGACAGTAGTAAGGACGAGCGTGACCGTATGGGCTCGCAAACATTCGGGGTTGAAATATAGCTAAACGTGATTTTTTTTTTAAATATTTACAATTTGACCTCTTTAGGTCAACATAATTTCAATACAAATATATTAGCAAAAGAGCTCCAAATAATTTGATGTTATGATAAAAAAAATAACTAAAAGTTTCAAAAAGTCCATTAAAAAAACGGAAATTCAAAAAATCGCATGTTGGTGGCCGTTTCTGTCCCCTCGGCTTATGACTAACTAAAGTATGTGCCCTCCTTAACCAAATATGAGTGAAAGCAACGATATTCGGGTAGAAAAAAGATGAAAAGTGGAATCAATAGACAACGGTGTTTACTGTGACCATATGGTCACGCTCGTCCTTGGAGGGTTAATGATTCACTAGAATGATGAGACATAGTAATTGTCACTTTTCTACAGCTCAGTTTGGATGTGTCAAAACTTTGGTCAACCATTTCTAGTTGTCGCTCTATGGAACTAAGACAGCGATATGCTCCTAATGAGGAGCTAAAAAGAGAGTTTGAAATAAAAAAAAATCTTCAAGTCAGCTATATAAGGATATCATAAAACTCCACAGTTGGAAAGAGCAAAAGTGTTTCCTTAAACCGATTGAAGGCGACAGGACCGATCAATTTAAATCAGCTTTACCTCATTATCAATAGAATGTATTCATTTGTTTAATGGCACAATACGTCAACAAAAAAATGTAAAACTATGGAAGACTAATCCATCTTGTCTTCAAAATGGCGGACGGAGTGCATGTAGCTAGCCACGCATGCTCAATAATTAATGAAGAGGAAGCCAGAGTGAGTTTAAAAATAAAATTGTACCGCATCAGTTCGACCAGCGTGTCTCAAAGTTTTTTTTAACCGCGCTCCGTTTTTTATACTTTTCCTGTGTGACCCACTAAAATTTGTATCGCCGTAAACATAAGAAACAAAAATAGATAGTAATTTCGATAGTAAGATTGATTCCGTTGAAAATGTTGTATTTATTGATTTATAAGCAGTGGCGGCTCGTCCATAAGCACTGCGGAACTGCAGCACCCTCAGACAAAATTGAAAAAAATGTAATATTATGTTAATACATTGATATCTTACACCGCGATATAATATCAGAAAATGACGCACGTACATTTTGAGCAGTTTTCGATAACAAAATACAATCCAAATGTACTTTTTTTTTAAATTTGAATCGTTCAAATTATGTACATTCACACAGATTTTGTCACTAACGACCTGGGTTTCGTCTTTCGTCATCTTCAGGCGTCCAAGTGCAAGGATGAACTTGAGCTGACCTTGAGACTTGATTTGAACGATTCAAATTTAATATTGAAATTCCACCAAGCACTTTCAGTCGAAATCTTAAATTGTATTTTTTTTATTTTTAATCTACCGCAGCACCCCCAGATATTTGATCTACGAGCCTGGCTTGTTTATATGGCCATTACAAAAAAATACGATTTAATTGTTTTTTACTTTGTAAGATATTGAGAGAAAAATATAACCATTATAATAGGTAGCTTTAGTAAAACCATTTCTGTCGAGTTGATTTATTACGAGTGTGTTTGCTCGACGTTTAAAACAATCATCATTTAAAAAAAAATAAGAGTAATAGTGGAAATACAAGTTTTTTTTGGACGATCAGACATTTTGCTTTTCGCGCCTCGCGTCCCACCGTCTGGGAATCTTTGAAATAGACGACAACTTTTGGCCGTTCGCCAGAGCACATTGGCCAAACGTATTGATGCCATATTGAAAAAAAAGACGTGTCTATATTTGCCACATGACTAATTACCATTGATGTTATAATTGCAATAGTTCACTTAGATTAGAAACGTCAGGAATATTAACGCCAGGAGGTGCACGCAACTATAATGGATTCTTAGTTCGGTGCCAAAAAAAAAAATTGTAACCAGAATGAAACAATGTTAGAATTCCGGGTCCTATAGTGAAGCGGTTAGCGTTGTGGGCTTCCGTGCCGGATCTCACGGGTTCGAGTCCCGGTTCCAAGGCATGGGTGTTTGTGATGTCCCTCTCTCCCACCATTTCCGATCCTTTAACAACCTAGTGTAGGAGGAGGGATTAGTTAACCAATAGTCCTGTCCTAGCCTTATTGTTATATCGTTACTCTCTTTGAAAAAGAAAGGTTGAGCAACTGAGTAACAAACAATTCTCGTAGATTTTTTTTTTGAGATCAATGTTCCCTATAAGGAAAGAGATTAGCTGCGTGGAGGATGCGCAAACCGATCAAATATTAATTGAAAAATTGTCTTGTAGTGCGCGCCAACCCGGAATGAGTGCGCGGGGGCTTCCCAACTGCTGCGCGGCCGCGCACGGGCGCAGCTTAGAGGGAACGTTGGTTGAGATATCTCCATCATGAGGCCATATGCTCCACATTGCGAGCAGACATGGATAGAAAAGTTGTATTGGTATGCTCGCCAATCCGGAATGAGTGTGCGGGGTTTTTTAAACTGCTGCGCGACCGCGCGTGCGCTGCTTAGAGGGACAATTGGACTCGTGCCCCGGGATATTTGTTCTTAAATATATTCCATCTGTTATTATCAAAAAAATTGGAAGATACTTGAGGTAAAATTTTAATTTGCGAGTGATATACTTAGATGCAGATATTATTTATGGTGATTGTTAAAGTCTGGAACGGAGTGTCTTCAATGCAGCTGATAAGCTAATAATGGACGACGTAAGAATGCAGGTGAAAAAAAATAAACGTTCGTTTGAAAGGTCCCTGACCCGGTCCACGCACATGCTCCAAAACACAGTGCTCCTAAGCCTTTTATTTACGGAAGCCTTCGTTGTATCGCTACGAGTGCATTTCGCATAAAAAAATTGCAACAATTATCCAAAAAACAAAATACTATTTGGTTCTAGCATTTTAACACTTCACCTACGGTGCTAAAAATACTTCCAATATGTTATGTTGCTGGCCCTTAAAAAACCGAGTGAAAAAACATGTTTTAACACTTACCACCTTTTGATGGACGGTAAAAACCCACGACGTATATTTAAAAAAAACGTGTTTTTTACTTGGTTCCTAAAGGGCCAGCAGCTTATCGGAAGTACTTTTTTTAACACCATAGAGAATGTTTTAAGCTCGTTAAAACAACATTTTAGAAATGTTCTTGATGAGCAAAACCGGTTCTGATCATATTATTAAGCAAATGCGGAATTAGTACTTTATTAAAAAAAAAAAAATGTCTTTTCTCCAAGCATTGACAGTGAATGTCGTATTTTTTTTTAAAAAATCATGTCCGCTCCCAAAGTGGAACATACGGTCTACTAATGGAGGTATCTAAGCGGATTTTTTTCTACGAGAATTGCTTATTATTCTGTTACTCAACTGTTCTTTTTCGAAGAGTGCATGGATAGAAGGATAGTGCTTGGACAGAACCAGTGGTTACTAATCGCATACGCTACGCCCTGTTATTACCTTAACAGTAGGGTATCCAATCCCGGAATTTTGGGAATTAGAAAATGAAACACGGATGTCGCGCTGTTATTTTTGGTAATTCTGTAAATTCCTGTATTGTCGACAGAAATATGTTTGAAAAATCACAGGATTGCAAAATCGTCGAGCACAAATTTCTCAATCCTGAATTTATACACGATTTTATGTTGAATTTTCAATCCCGGAATCCCGGAATCCCGGGAAAGATTGTAAACACCGATTTCCCGGGATTGGATTCCCTAATATGTTCATGTTGAGAGCACACATGAAACGGTGAATGTCATTATACTGAGGATAATGTTCAAAGTATTACATAGTATTAAGTAATAAAACATTTCAAAACACACTGTGATTATTAACTAACTGTGAAATATCGCATACCCAAGGTTTAATACAACTGAAATATGACTTATGCTTTTGTGTAGCATTATTTATGAGTATATTATGCAGTGGTTTGCAACATCTATACTACGACGGGCTACTCAAACGTTTTTCTTACAAACAAAAAAAAACACTGTATCTGAATATTGCTGGATATCAAAAATCAAATAAAACAGGACTGTGGAGTCGGGAGTCGTGGGGTCGGGGGATGTATACTTGCTACTAATCAACATATTATGTCATCTCGTTTTATATGTAACCATGGCGGTTTCAAATCCAAATATTAGGGGTTTGAATCAAATAGTAATAAAACAAAACAATAATAAAAATAATAAAACATTTTTAGTACTTTTTCCAGATAAAATTTATTGGATCAGGACCGGTTTCGCTCATAGTGAGCATTGTCAACTGATAAGAAATACAAAAATTTATACAAAAGTAAGAAAAACAAGGTATAACAAACAATTGGTATTACAACTAAGCAATACCAATTGTGCAATACCAGTTGTAATACCAATTGTTTGTCATACCTTGTTTTTCTTATTTAACTTTTGTATAAATATCACTGTTTCATTGTATTTATTATCAGTTGACAATGCTCACAATGAGCGAAACCGGTCCTGATCCAATAAACTTTATGTGGAAAAAGTACTTAAAATGTTTTATTATTTTTATTATAATGCCATTCTACCAAGTATTGACAGTGAACACCTTAAAAGTAAACAAAACAATATTACTTCTTGGATTTGAAACCGTGGTTTTTTAATCCACGTCCGCTCCCAATGTAGAGCACACGGCCTCCGAATGGAGGTATCTCAACAGGTATTCTTTCCACGGGAACCGCTTGCTTGGCAGTCATGGAGCCCGCGTGTCTCGGTTTGCCGACCGCTGATACAATTTATATGATCCTACGCATGTTGCATGTTAATGAATACTTTACCAAGTGTATAATGGTATAAGACACATCTTGTAGTGTTCAGATGGAACGAATTCCTCATTCCACCATGCTGGTGATAAATCTGCTATGAAAGATCTATCAATTCTTGAGTATCACATTTAAAGTACTGGGTACGATCAAATAATAAGGGCTGCAAAGGGTGGTCCAATTTAGAGGTCTGACATTTTTTTTTTATTGTCAGTTATGACGTAAACATAACAGCAATCTCCTGGCCAATTTTATGTATATACAGTAAAATCCCCATTTACACTAAAGTCTGGACAGTGTAATTCGGGGTAGTGTAATTGGGGGAGTGGATCTCATACAAAATTAGGGATTTGGTTTTTTCCGCAAAAAAATAAAAATGGACGAAATATTTAGTTACTAAATACTAAGTGATCAAATGCAAAGCGCGCCAAAATTCAACACATGGACAGTCACCCGGCTATACGTGTATAGCCTGGCACATGTTGAGTACACAGAAGCTAGCCAACATTTTACTGTATGCGCCGCACAGACGACCGTCTCGTAGCAACGACAGTAGAATGCGACAGTGCAATTGGGGGATTTGCGGCGAATATTTCAAGCCAGCGCGTAATTCGGGGTATTGTAATTGGAGGTTCCGCTGTATATTACACTCAACTCTTTTTTTACACGACTGTTTTCTGCAGATACAAACAACACAAAAGGGGAAGAAATTCAACAACACATGACAGTAATAACCGGGGCTGTGGAGTCGGAGTCGGGAGTCATGGAGTCGGGTGTTTTTTTATAGGTTCATTTTAGGTATTATAGCATATATGCATTTTTAAAATTATTTATTAGCTGCTAACTTAGGTTTAATATCAATAAACAGTGAAACTGAGATGCCATCATGGCAGGGAACGTGATTTTTTAGGATGGCATGTTACGGGTTAATATCTTCCTTACGGGATATTTCTATAGAAAGAAAAAAAAATGACAAATGAAAATTTCTTTTTGTGTACAATATTTACTCTTAAACATTTCTTTGTTTGGAAAATTTTCATTTGAGCTTTCTTCTTTCAGGCAATTAAAAACTTTTAAGCTCTTCATAAATCTTCGCCCAAATAGCGGCACGCTTAAGAGCGTACTTCTCAAACTGTTCTTTGTTGATTTTGTATCCATTTCCGAAATGAATTCCGAGTCCCTTTTGTTTAATTCCTTCCCTAATTCTTTTGTCGGTTCCGTGGCGCAGTGGTCAAAGTCGTTGGCTTCCGTGACGGATCTCACGGGATCGAATCCCAGTTTATCGATTCCTATTCCGATTATCTAATATAACGCGAGAGCGATAACCTAACCTACCCTAATCACTAGTTATGTTATATTTATATCCAGTATATCCATACTCTCTTGAAAAAAGAGAAGTTGGGCAAGTGAGTAAAAACAGTTATTAAATTTTAAAATAAAATAGGTCTCCTATGATACCTGCATTAGGAAGCTATATGCTCCACATCAGGAGCGGGCATGGCTTTAAAAAAAAATGCATCAACCTATGTCGTCACTGTTCTGGCAGAAGTTCGTAACAGATTGATAGTTCTGAGTAAACAGAAAATTTAAAATTTCAGCTTTTAGAATAAAGCCTACAGCACCAATAATTTATTTTACAATTTAAGATTTCGACTGAAGGTGCTTGGTGGGATTTCAATATTAAATTTGAATCGTTCAAATAATGTACATTCTCACAGATTTTGTCACTAACGACCCGAACTGACTGAACTCAGTTCAAGTTCATCCGTGCACTTGAAAGCCTGAAGATGCCGAAAGGCGAAACCCGGGTCGTTAGTGACAAAATCTGTGAGAATGTACATTATTTGATCGATTCAAATTTAATTTATTTTACATTTTTTTTAAATCAATGTCCTCCCTCCATCTCAACAGATTTTTTCTACGAGAACTGTTGGTTACGCAGTTGCTCAATCTCTCTTTTTTCGAAATTTGAATCGTTCAAATAATGTACACTCCCACAGATTTTGTCACTAACGACCCGGGTTTCACCTTTCGGCATATTCAGGCGTTCAAGTGCACGGATGAACTGGAATTGAAAACTTGAACTTGAACTGAAAAAAAAAAACTCTTTTTTCAAAGAGAGTAGGGATAGAAGGATAGGACTAGGACAGGACTAATGGTTAGCTAATCACTGTCGCTACACCCGTTTTTTAGAATATGAATAGTGGGAGGAAATTCAAGACATCACATCGAATAAAAACTCTCTGTACTGGGATTCGAACTTGCGACCTCCTTGTTATTAGTCAGCGACATTGACACCTTGACTACGTAGCCGGCATTTTACATAGAAAAAAAAACATTATCAAAATATAGCGTCAACCGACGAAAGACATAATTGCACAATAAAGTGTACAATGTAAAACAATAATAAAAACAAACGAGGTTAGGATTAGGCGTGACGTGGGCTGGTTGGAACGACGTCTCACATTCCGATATTCATTTAATTCGCCCACTAATCGGATCCATTATGGAGACCACTTCCTAAACATCGTACGTCTCTGACTACCTATGTGAATCTAGTCGATTTTGTGCGTAGAAGAAGACTTCTTTGTCAGTAGCTAACTGTCAGGGATTGTAATACCGGACTAATATGTCAATACCGGTATATCATATATTTTTCTTTTAAAAAAAAATAACAATGTCCACTCCCAATGTGGAGCATATGGACTCTTAATGGAGTTTATTTCAACAGAAGTGTTTCTACAGGAACTGTTTGTTACTCAGTTGCTCAAAATCTCTTTTTTCCAAAGAGAATAGGAATATAAGGATAGGGCTAGGACAGGACTAGTGGTTAGCTAATCGCTCTCGATACGCCCCGTTTATAGCATAGGGTGAGTGGGAGGGAGGAATTCAAGACATCAAATACATCAATGCCTTTGAACAGAAATTCATAAATTGATTGAAAAATCAATTTACAAAAGTGTCCGTACGTGTCCGGATTCGAACAGGTGACCTCCATTATCAAAGACAACGATGTTGACCACACAGGCGGCATTATTAACCATTTGAATACCAAGCGGACACAGGTGTCCGGAACATATGCAAGCGAACACGGATGTCCAAGACATTTAAAAAATCAAATACTTGGTATTCTAATAGAATATAAGCAATATTTTGATGATTATGTGTAGTGCTATCTATACTGAGTAAATATAGGTTTTTAAAATATCGAATTCGAGTGTATATTAGGTAAAATTATTTTTCTCAAAAACACGCAGTATCTCTGGGACAAAATAATGATTTGCTTGCGCGGTATTCAAACGGTTAAGTTCTCCTTCGACCATAATTCACACATTGCCCTTTTACTCCCAGGATCCCGGATCCAGGATTTGAGATTGAGGATAAGAAGCAGGGCTGCGGAGTCGGAGTCGTGGAGAGGCGGTGTTTCGGCCGAAGTCGGAGTCGTGCAAAACGAACGACTCAAACATTAAAAAAATATATACATATTTAATGATTTGCATTCAAACCAAAATAGTCCATAGTGTTGACATTGCATGCTTGGCTGACTAAAAGTGGTCTGATGGAATACATACATATATTATATGTATAAGTTAAAATGAAATAATGATGAAAATTTTCTTCGGAGTCCGAGTCGTCTTTTTTTACACGACTCCACAGCATTGATAAGTGCAAAATTTTGTGAAAAGTTTTTTAACACCTCCATGCCCATGATGCAATCGTAAATAGCTGAGCCATTAAATCATTCAATATTTGCCTTAATATTGTCAATAAGTATTTATCATTTTAAGTATTCTAGCATATATACATTTTTAAAATTATTTTTAAGCTTCTAACTCAGTTTTTAATACTGTCAATAAACAGTGAAACTGAGATGCCATCATGGCAGGGAACGTGATTTTTTAGGATGGCATGTTACGGGTTAAAACAGGCAACTAGGCAATTTTTTTTAGATTGAAATCGAATGAAGGTTTTTGGTGAAATTGAAAATCCACCAAGCAGCTTCATTCGAAATCTTAAATTATATATTTCATCAGTTGAATGATCGTGGTGTGCGAAACCGGCCCTGATCCAAAGGAATAATTTTGAAATTATTACCTACATAAGAGTGTTTTATTTTTCAATGTAATGCTTTTCCAAAAATATTGACAGTGAATACGATACAAATGTTATTTATGATTGTTTCCATACATTCATCGGTATTGAAAAAAAAAACACCATGTATAGCCAGAACCGGTGCGAGGTTATTTGGCGCCCAAGGCAACGGTTATTGGCGCGCCCCCTCTTTAACAAACTGTAAAATATATAGTTTATATGTCAGCTCTCAATGTGCATCATATGGCCTCCTTATGAATGTATCTCAACATAAGTTTTTATGAGAACTGTTTGTTACTCAGTCGCTCAACCGTTCTTTTTCAAAGTATATAGAATACGATGCATAATTATAACGAACAGATACAAGCTTAAAAAAGTACTATTATTTGTTATTAGATTATAAAAAATAATTTGGTTACTCAATTTATGCGCCCCCTAATGATTTGCGCCCTAGGCGATTGCCTATTTCGCCTTTATGGTGGCGATGGCCCTGTGTATAGCGGGATCCCGGTTTCGGTTGTAAAAATTATAAAGTCCCTAGTGGTAACTAACTGGTAATGTTGTCGACATGCGTTGCTCGCGAACAAACGAATCAAAAAGATCTAATCTGTAACGAGTCACTAGTTGGTCTCTATGGAAATGTAATTATAAACCCATTATCGGTTATCAAATATCCACCACTTGTCGAAGGCATTTCCACGCTTTACTATTCTCATCGACATGGGGCCATAGTGAAAACCTGATGCATCTATACAGGGCCGGCGCCACCATACAGGCGAAATAAGCAACCGCCTAGAGCGCAAACAATCAAGGGCGCATAAATGGAGTACTAAAATTATTTGTATACACTCTAATAATAATAGTACATTTTATTTTGATGTTTGCAGGGCTGTTGAGTCGCGTGAAAAAAAGACGACTCCGACTCCAGCTTTAAAATAATTGACGACTCTGACTCCGAGGAAATTTTTGAATAATTTCATTTTAACTTATATATATGTATACCATCAGATCATCTTTAGTCAGCCAAGCATGAAATGTTAACACTTTTGACTATTTTGTTTAAATACACATCATTAAATATATTTTTCAAAAAAAATCGAGCCGCTCATTTTTCACGACTCCGACTCCTCTGGATGTTTGTATTAATTGTTCGTTGTAATTATGTATCGTATTATATATGATTCGAAAAAGATAGGTTGAACGACTGAGTAACAATATGCTCCACATTAGGAGTGGACATGGTTATGTGTATGAAAAAAAAATCTAATGATCCCGAATTTTTTCTTTCAATATTTCGAAAAAAAATGGGACGATTTGCTAAAAAGGGGGCGCGCCAATAACAGTTGCCTGGGGCGCCTAATATCCTCGCACCGGCACTGCATCTATATTCAATAGGTACAGCGTGTTTCAAAACAGACATGTTTCTAGGAAGTGAGCGAGGGCTATTTATTATTGTCGCCGTAGCTTTTCAGAGTGCATTGGACTGACATTATGAACGGGCTGCCAACTTCTACTGCATGTTTCGATATACGCACGTATAAACACAATGCACCAGAGTTTCTCAATTATATTCCGCAAATGACCCTTTCATGTCATGTATAACGAAAACCGCTGAAATATTTTAAGTGACGTATAAAAAATGAATTTATGGCGAAAAAAACTTACTTTAAAAACACTTGTTTTGAACTAATTATAGCCCCTTTGTTGGGTAAAGGTCATGAACTTCTTCCCTCTTTACTAGCGTTTTTAGCTAATGAAATAAATTTGATTTTTCATCGCTTAACCACTTGAATACCAAGCGGACACAGGTGTCTGCAACATATGCAAGCGAACACGGATGTCCAAGACATTTAAAAAATCAAATACTTGGTATTCAAATAGAATATAAGCAATATTTTGATGAATGTGTGTAGTGCCATCTATACTGAGCCAATATAGGTTTTTAAAATATCGAAGTCGAGTGTATATTAAGCAAAATTATTTTTCTCAAAAACACGCAGTATCTCTGGGATATATTAATGATTTATTTGCGCGGTATTCAAACGGTTAATAATATTCATCTTGTCTTGTTGGCTTCCGTGCCGGATCTCACAGGTTCAAGTCCCAGTACGAACAGCATTTTATCGATCGATTTATCGATTTCTGTTCGAAGGCATGGGTGTTTTAAATAGTAAGACAGTAACTACCTTAAAAGTGATATTATTATTATATAAATATTGGCCTCGATTTATGTATCTGTTTTGCTGCAACCCCACTTGGGTATCACTGCTATATGCCAATACGTGTTCCGAATTACAAAAGATGAGCTGTATTTTAACAATTGCCAAATTCTGTTGTAATGTTTTTACCGCGAAAAATGAAACTAAGAGCTCCCTTAGTTTTGCAAAAATAAATATGGACGAAATATTTAGTAAGATAAAATGCAAAGCGCGAGCAAAATTCAGCACACAGACAGTCGCCCAGCTATGTGTGTATAGCCTGGCAGGTGTTGAATACACAGACGTTAGCCAAAATTTTACTGTATACACCGCACATGGACACCGACAATAGAATGAGACCGTTCAATTGGGGGATTTGCGGCGAATATTTCAAGCCAGCGCCTAATTCAGAGTAGTGTAATTGGGGGTTCCACTGTACAATAGATATCACTTTTATGGTGTTAACTGTTAATCTTTGATGGCATATGTAATAATCATGACCGGTTTCATTTTGACTGGCTAAAAATTTTCGCGATGAGCAATTATGAAATAAGTACAAAAAAAGGATTTATAAATGCTGGTAGGTGTGTATTAAACTAAATTAATTCATAAAATAATAAACAAACCGGAGGTAATTGATAAAATGAAAGTTGCGGCAATCGAAATGTCAAATGATATTTTAATTCTTGGCATTGGCCTTCGCTGAAAACCTAGTCGTGGGTTGTGTCTTATTGAAAAGAAAAAGTTTGCTAAAGATCACTCGATCTCTTGGCGTGAGCTGAGCTTTAGCCGAATGCACTTTCAGAATCGAACGGTGCCAAATATGCACGTGTCACGTGGACATTCGTCTCTGCGTCCGAATGCATGCACAGACATGCACGGCGATGCATAATGCACCCATACCAGTTGCATTTCAATACGCATGCAGCTTGTAAAGTGTGCAACTACATCGCGGGGACATTTCAATGCTTGTAAACATAACTTACTAATAGAAGCAGATTACATTTTGTTCACACCTTAAATGGGAAATGTGGCAGAGCAGTGCTGGCGCAGTGGGTGAATTGTTTCTGCCCTGGTTTCCCTGGTTTCTGCGAACGGAAAATTTTTGTACGGTAGAATCGTTGTACGGAGATTTCTTGTGCGTATAATTCTTGTACGAAAAAGTCTTGTTCGGAATAATCAAAGTTTTCAGTGTTCGGAAGAATCTTCTACTAAATAATCACTGGTACCTAACACTCATGTCGTTCCACAAAGAATAGGTAATTGACATTTAATTAATCACCGACCGGCAATATTGAAAATCAAACCAGCTGATTAATGGGTGTTGCCGCTTAGTCAGCGCGTTCGCGAACACACCCCGCGACGCTAATGAGATGCACTTGTGAACACGCACTGATATTATTTGTCTTTACTTTGCCGCAGCAATCTTTATTTTCGTTTCGGGCAACATAAATGTTTAAAAATACGCGCTAAGTATACGGATTTTACGAACAAGTTTTTTTCAGCTGTCGCATACAAAGGGATACAACAAAGTTTTTATGAGGACTAGTTATAGAACTATCGGTTTGATGATGTTTATTAAAATGCGAAACACGTTTTTTAACACAGACATTAATAGCTATATGTTATGACAAAAAAATATATTTAACCCATTTTAGCCCAGTGTTCCAATATTGGAACATTTAGTGTTTTTACTTCCACTCTATTTATGCATGACGTAATAAAAGTTTAGATTGTATCAGTCTCAATCATTCTACAGCTAACAAGTGTGGGGATCGTTTTGTGTAGTATTTTTTCAGATTTGAACCTGTCGGAGTGAGCAGTGTTTTTTTTATTTGCATCAATTACGGGCAAATTCGGGCAAAAATGGGTTAATATGAAATACCGGTTTTGCTAGCTCTATCACGGCATAACAATAATTATTTAAGACGCGCAGTGGGGTCAGGTTCGTTGGCTTCCGCAACGGATCACACAGGTTCGAATCCCAGTACGAACAGCATTTTTTCATTAAATTTTCGTTCGAAGGCATGTAAGTTTGCGATGTTGAAAAATTACCTCCCATCCTTCCAATCCCAAAGAAAAAACAAGACGTACGGAAAGCGATTAGCTAACCACTAGTCCTATCTTAACTCTATTCTTTCTGTCCAACTCTTTTTGAAAAAAAGAGAGCAACTGAGTAACAAGCAGTTCTCGTAGAAAAACTTATGTTGACATACTTTCATTAGAAGGAAGCTTTACATTGTGACTATTGGGAGCCTCATTGTTTTTTTTTAAAATAAGACAAGTCGATTTCTCGACTCCTAACTCGTATACGATTTTTTTTGACCATTTCCGCTTCCAATGTGGAACATATGGACTCTTAATGAAGTTTATCTCAACAGATGTGTTTCTACAAGAACTGCTTGTTACTCAGTTGCTCAACCTCTCTTTTTCAAAAGAGAGTAGGTATAGAAGGATAAGGCTAAGACAGGACTAGTGGTTAGCTAATCGCTCTCGATACGCCCCGTTCATAGGATAGGATGGGTGGGAGGGGAGAATTCAAGACATTACATACATCCATGCCTTCGAACAGAAATCCATAAATCGATTGAAAAATCAATTTATAAAACTGTGGGATATCCTTACTTCAAACTTTAAAATGTTTACAGATATGTGCTAGCAAAATAATTCGATTTCAGTAGTTTTAAAGCATTTTATTTAATAAAAACAACTTTTTTGGATGCAACGAGAAATTAATAATTTTCGGGATCGAATAAATTTTGCTATGCGAACGACCGGCCGATTGCGATACCTTGAAATAAGTGATTGAAAAATATTTTACTTACATATAATAACGATTAAAATATCAGCAATCTTTCAATTGTGTTGATTGGTTATAGTACCTGAAACAAGAAGAGAAAATTCATTAGTGATTTAACATTTATTACATAACTGGAAAAGGTAAACGAATGTATATATAATTAATTATTATACGATGTTTGAGATGTCTAAAAATTCTTCCCCTTCCTGCTTCTTAAAATCTTTTAATAACTGGGCGTAGCGAGAGCGATTAGTTAACTACTAGTTCTGTCCTAGCCTTATCTTTCTATCCCTACAACTCTTTTTAAAAAAGAGAAGTTGAGCGACTGAGTTACAAACAGTACTCGTAGAAAACTCGAGATACATCCATTATGTTGGAAGCGAACATGGATAAAAAAAACTTTGTAAAAGTTTTTAGCTTTCATTTTCTATTAGTAATCTAATACATCAGAGTTGACAGTAAATGAAAAATTCGAGCTTTTAACCCTTCCCTTACTATGCAAAAAAATCACAAGCACCTGAGCTGTGTATCCGTTACACATCAGGCAAACAGGAGTGAATCATGACAATTATATGTAGTACTGCTGTAGTAGTGTTTTATAATTGTCATGATTCACTCCCGTTTACCTGATGTGTAACGGATACACAGCTCAGGAGATTGTGCTTTTTTTTGCATAGTACGGGAAGGGTTAAGATAACGCCTCTAGCATCGATATTTTATATTACATACATAATTATGACATCAAAATATAAATTCATTAATGGTTATCTGAGACAATATTATGAATTAATGCCAGTAGCAATTCCTGATGTTTTCATCAAATTAGTACAATAAATGCACTAACTGAATTATAACAGACAAAGAATCTCATTCTGTACTAAAAACATTTTTTTCGATTATGTTACTTACTAACTTCTGGCAGTACAGTGACGATATAATCTGCGGAGCCCAATTGATACACATATACTTAGTGTTATCAAATTTTTTTTCGTCAACAGTGTAAGTCTTTCATACCATAGAACCCATTTTTTTCCAGGAATTCCTGGATTCGTTTATCGGACCATTTTTTATTATTACACACCTGATAAACATGTTATCTAAAAAATGCATGTTCAATATTTGCACGACATACATATGTTAGTGCAAATATTGGAACGATCAGCATTTTTCGAGTCTCAGTTTTTTCATATAATATATACATTTTTTTTTATCTATGTCCGCTCCCAATGTGGAGCATATGGCGTCCCAATGGAGGTATCTCAACATTTTTTTTCTACGAGAACCGTTTGTTACTCAGTCGCTCAACCTCACTTTTGCTCAACTACTGGGTTACTGGTCTTCTTATTGGAGAGATATTGTAAATTGCCGTATAAACGTACGTAGTTAACAAAAAGCTATGAAAGCTTACTCTTTTTTTTTTAATTCTACATCAATGTGGTGCATATGGCCTCCTAATGGAGGTATCTTAACAGAATTATTTTTTTTACGAGAACTGTGTTACTCAGTCACTCATCTACTCAACCTCACTTTTTTCAAAGTCAGTAGTAGGGAAAGATGCATAAGGCTAGAACGGGACTAGTGGTTAACCAATCGCTATCGCTACACCCAGTTATTTAAGGATCAGAAGGATGGGAAGAGAGGAAATAGTGTGAATTGACATCACAGACACCCAGTCTTCGATCACAACTTTGAATTGAATAATTTTTAATTTCACTGTGATCTTACCGGGAAACGAACCCAGACCTGCGTGATCGGTAGAGCAAGCACTAGCCAACTGGGCCACAGCAAGTCTATATTGAAGTTATATTAAAATCCCAGGTATTAACAGATCTGCCCAAATAAAATGCATGGGACTACCTTTTCCAAGAATTTCGAATCAAAAATCACAGAAATTTAAAGATTTGCCCAAATGAACAGCATGAGACCTTTCTTTTGATCTCTTTTGGAAGAGCTCTTGGGAATTTCGAATCCAAAATTACAGAAATTTACGGATTTACGGATTCGGAAATTCTTGGAAGAACTAAAAAAAAAGGTCCAACGCTGGTAGGTAATTTTGGTAAATCCGCAAATCCTTGGGTTTTTAAAATTCGATTTTTTATGGGAAGACAAAACAATGGTATTGGGGCCACAGATAAATAAAAACACTCAAAAGGGACCACGGGCCCAAAATCGTATTTTTTCCAAATGTCAGTTAGTGTTAATGATTCATTCTATATTCTATCCAAAATACAACGATACGTGCTTTTGATGTAATATTTTGTACGTTAATATAGCATATATTTTTTAAAAAAATGCATAACTTCGAAATCGCATTAAAAGAGGATTTATTGTATATATATATATATATACAATGAGATATATGAAAGAATACGAGGAGAGTGAACGTGCCCCCGCCAATTTAATTGTAAAAATCATTTACCGAAAACATAAAAACCGTTTTTATTAAAAAATAAAAAAAGAACTCGTGTAAATCCAGATATATAAAATGGAATAAATGTTTTTATTAAGCGCGATATTATTTAAGTGGCCGTTAAATGCTTACACGTGGTCGCCATTTTCATGAAATAATGTCCCTCGCGGACAATTTTCCGTTTTTTTTTTCATTCTTTTAATACTTCGCTACTAATATAAAACAATTTCAAATACGCAGCGTAGATTTTTCGTAACCGTTTAGGGTCGAATGTAAAATGAAAAATAACGAATTTCCGAACATGCAATATTTTGATTGATAAGTAAACGAAAGAGATTAACTGATTAGGATATTCCATGGTTAAGTAAGAATTGTAAGCTAATCGTTATTTACGCGCAGCCACGCAGCAGTTTGAAGACCCCCGTAAACTCGTTCCGGGGTGGCACGCATTCTTATACAACTGTTTAAATAATATATTTTTTTAATTGGAATAACTCTATTTAATCGAAATAAATTAGAAATTTAACAAGATTTAAATTCTTATATATTATCAGAACCATTTAATCTAAACGAAGTACGTATATGATATTTAGATTATTTGTAAAGAACGACGTAAAAACTAAAATAATATAAATAAATTTGAGGAGCAAACATTCAAAAAGTGATTTGTCACACAGTTTGAGAGATGATGATTTTAGTGTTGGAGAAATTACGGTTTGCTTGAATGTGTCAACTTTATGATTTTTATTTTGTATAGGAAAAAACTTTTTTGAACACACTTCTGAATGTGATTTCCATTCATAGATTTTATTATGGATTATCAGAACTGATGTTAAACGGCATGTTTCAAAATTTATATCATATCACTTTTTGAATGTTTGCTCCTCATTTATAGAATATATTAATTAATAATATTTTTTTCAGCGCTTGATTATTTGTTTCATTCTGTTTATTTTTATTTTATGTCAAAGGAAATAATAATTCTGTTCCTTTGTTTTATTATAATAATATTTTTATTTTGAAAATCAAAGCAAAAAAAAAACACATTTTTTTATATCCAATATGACAAATTATGCCGCGCATTAGTTGGATTGGTCTGCGAAGCCTTTGAATTTTTCGCGCTGTTTACCCCATGTCTTAAGAAGGGAACGTGGCTTACGATGTATAGTCATTTCAGAATTGAATGAGTGGAAGGGAAATTTTAAACATTACAAACATGAAATGCACAGCAAATAATAACAATTTGATTTTGAATATTTCAGACGCAAATTAATGAAAATAAAAATTCAAAGTGGGTATCTTTGCACTGAAATAATACGGAACTGTCAAAACTGCACGTAAATAGCGGACAAACGGAAATTTTTCCAAGACCTAACCTAACCGAAATGAATTTCTTGTTTCCTTAGTATTTGATGTCCGGAATAATCCGTTCACCGTTCTCAACACGTTAAAGAATGACGTCACACAGAGAAAACGTATCGTTGTGTAAAGCTGTACAGGGGTATTAAAAAAAAAGTGTTCTCAAACTTTTAAAACGATAAATCTCACTAAAGTAAACGAAGGTTTTTCGGGGTTGTTAATAAAGAAGTAAAAAAAGGTTTCTCCTCTGTTTCCTGCCTGGAAAGAAGCTGGAAGTAATGACAACAGATATTTTTTAAAGTTCAAATAAAAAACGAAGTATTCCCGTTGTGTCGGGTAACCATGCCCCCTTTCAACCTAAAGCTTGTGGGATTCTAATGGATTTTATCTTAACAGAAAATTTTCTACGAGAAATCAATTTCCGTTAAGAGGTTCCATATTTTGCGGGTATTTGTGGACGAATTACACATATCTAAATTTTTCTTCGTGGTTTCGATATAGCACGGTGATAAAAATTATAATATAACAATGTAAATATACTTAAGGGTAAGGTAAGGTAATTTGGTGATTGTTTGAATTTTAACGTGTATTCAAAAGACCTGTTGTGAAAAGGCTTTTGAGGATGAACCAAAGATATATAGTTCTATATATGTATAATATTATATACGTTTTTTGTGTCATTCTTGAAAGCTTTTCACAGCAGACTTTTTGAATAAATACTTTCGATGGTTTCTGCGGTAACTTTGTGGAAGTTCATTTTAATATACAATTTAAAATAACTTTGATTAATCCACGTATTGTGTAACTAACTGTGACACGTGTTTCTCGCCTCTTTCAGAGGCATTTTCAGACTTACTATCGCAAAGTTTGCTTACGTAATGAAGCAAGATTGATTCTAAAAATTTTAAATTATGAAATTACAAAATGGAGTTTGGGTTTTTTTCCTTTTAAGGGAAGCAACGGGGGGGGGGGTGATTGAATCGAAATAAAGCAAACAAATAATGATACTAATGAGCTGCAATCAATCAAATTGGGATTTTTCCATTTTAAAGGGAAGCAAAGAGGGGGTTATAGAATCGAAACAAAGTAAACAAATATAATCATACTACTAATGATGTTTAACATTACAAACTATTAAACTAATGAGCTGCAGTCAATCAGATAGGTTTGTGATTACTCTGGAGTTTTTCTACGAGAACTGCCTGTCACTCAGTTGCTCAGCCTCCCTTATTCGAATAGAGTGTGCATGAAGGTAGGGCCAGGGCAGGGGTCGGCAAACCGCAGCTCTTTAGATATCAACTCTTTAAGTTATAACGTTTTTACCATAAAAAATCATGTACATATTGGATATTTATGGCTCTTCGATAAGTCGATAGACAAATGGTTTTCGTACTGGGAGATCCGTTACGGAAACCAACGACGTTGTCCACAACACAATATGGAGGATATGGACTCCAAATGGAGTTTATCTCAACAGATTTGGCCTACAAGAACTGCTTATTACTTAGTTTCTCAATATCCTTTTTTTTAAGTAATGGAAGGATGGAGCTAGGGCAGGACTAGTGAATTACTAATTGCTTTCGTAACGCCCCGTTTTTAGTAAAGGTGGGAGGGGAGGGGGGTTATTCTAGACATCACATACAACCAAGCTTTCGAACGGAAATCGATAAGTCGATTGCAAAATGTTGTTCGTGCTGGGAATCGAACTCGTGAGATCTTTACATGAGACATGTTTACAGTAATAAAATTAATTTGACTAATTTACGTCGTCAATTTGGAGAAATCAATTCCAGTATACGAGCGCCTGCGGTCTGAGACACCTGCTCAGTGTCAGCGGACGAGAATCGCATGGACACACAGCGAGTGAGGGAATAATTTATTATTTTACGATCGCTGCCAGAGTTATACGGAAATAGAAGCGGCAGATGTTGCCACTGTGCCAGGCGCTTGTCTAGTTTACATCATTTTACGCGAATTCCATCGTGTATAAACGGCCGAATTCGGATCGATATTATAGGCAGGGCTTTCCAGAGAAGTTCGTGGTGGTAGGACATCCAATCTCAGACTCTTGTTTTTATCCCGGAGATTCATTGGATCAATTGATCATTGTGAAAAAAGTGAGAAATCGAGAGATTTCAAAATAATTCTTAATGATTTTTTTCAGCTAGATGACTTGTACTTGACTGAATAGCGAATTGACAGATTCTACAATTATTGAAAAATATGAAAGATTTTATTTTTTAGCTCGTTCCTTAAAAATGTACCGAATTGACAGTTTTCACAGATACTCAAAAATTTGAGACTGTTTTTAGGTCCTTCCACAGAAGAAAGGACAAACTGAAGGATTCCATAATTATTCGAAAGAGCAAGAACTTTTTATTTTATCTACATCCTTTCAAAAAGTTACGATTGCCAGTGTGTCTAGCGTAAATACATGACTATGGATCTTCAAATGTATCACTGTATCCCAAACTTTCGGGATTATTGTTAAAACGATCCCGGAATCACGGGATCGCAAATTGATCGAAATCCCGGGAATGGAGGCCCTAATTAGTAATGATTTCCATGTCTACATATTAATTCATGTATCGTGGCTTATCGACTTAATTGGAATTGACTTGGTACAACTCCATTATAATAGGTTATGTTTTATATATATTTAGTAAAAAAAACTGTGTTTGTAAATTTTCAATATTAAATACCTATATGGATGATATTTCAATTTCAATATAATCAAAAATATCGGCCCTATTAAAATACAGCACAATTTTTCTAAATTAATGAGTCAATATACGTATTAAATGATAAACTGTTATATATAACCATATGTACATATAATTAAATATTTTGCTTGTTTGTATTCTGAAAAATATTTGGCATAATTGACATTACACATTACAATAAAACATTTTCACTGATCAAATAAATTTTATGTGGAAAAAGTACTAAAAATGTTTTATTATTTTTAATATAATGCCATTCCACCAAGTACTATTGACAGTGAACACCTTAAAAGTGATCAATGGTTTTCATATTTAAATGTACAGTATTTATTCTGTGTACGGAGTTTTCTATGTGCGGAAGGTTCTGTATTCGAACGAATCGAATTCGGAATAATCATGTTCGGAAGAATCGCTGAACCCAACTGAACAGTTGAAACTAAGCAATTGATAATGATTGTCATGACCGAAATCAGTCCTGATTTTAATATATAAAAGTGAGAGTTATCACAAATGTATATTTCATTTTTTGAAGACAATTGTTCACATAAGAGGTGAAGTGAGCCATGTGGTATTTTAGAAAAAATGCGTAGTACTATTCTACACGTCTTAAAGTATCGTAAAATTGAAGTAACCTCAGTTGATACTGTGTTATTTCATTAAAATTAAAATACGCAATCCACCAAAACACCAAATAACGACGTGATTGTACTTTTAAAAAGTTATACCATTTTACTAGTAAGCTCACTTCACCTCTCGACGGCCCAATTTCAACCATACATGACGTTCCAACTTCGAATGGCGAAGTTAAAAAAAAAATACGCCAATAAATAATGAAAAGTAAATAATTAGCTTCTGTCTGTACTTTTCTTCCACATCATATGTTCAGTGTTTCCCAGAGACAAGACAATGTGGGACAGTGGGTATTTGTGCCGACTGCCCACGCGCGCCCGCTTGGCAGGGCTCCAGCCCGACGCCAGAGGACACAGATTGAGCGGACGAGGTTCATGCAACCCGAGCGGGCAGAGAAAGACCTCGGGTTCGAGTCTCGGCGGGGTCTATTTCCGGATCGGCCGGCGAGCGCTTATTTTCACGGCGCACCGATATAAACTGAGTGAAGATTCCGCGACTCTTCTAGAAAGTGTCTAGGAAGACGACCGAAGAGGTACACGGGAAATATACAGCAATTAGTAGGTATTATCAAATAAATATTTTACGAAAATGGCAAAAATAGCAGGACAGTGTGGAGTCGGAGTCGTGAAAAATGATCGGCTCAATTTGTTTTTGAAAAAATTATTTAATGATGTGTATTTAAAGTTAATTAATAGTCCAAAGTGTTGACATTGCATGCTTGACTGACTAAAGATGATCTGATGGAATAGTTCTGGCGATGGCGAAAACCGAAATAGCTATCAACGTATAACATATAAAAAACTGTAGAACTGAAATACCTTGATATTTTTACCCTATTAAAATGGAGTTCTACCAAGTAAATGCCAAATCAATAAATGATGGAATACATATAAATAAGTTAAAATGAAATTGTTCTCGGAGTCAGAGTCGTTTTTTATTTTAAAGCTGAAGTCGGAGTCGTCTTTTTTTAACACGACTCCACAATCCTGAAAAATATTATTACAGAATTGATATTTTATAATTATAATTTTTAATATAGATAACATACATAGATTGTGAAATATGAAATGTAAATAATTTGATTATTTCGCAATGCAGCAATGCGCCCCCGAAACTCGTTGCATATCTTCATGGCACACTAGTGTTCCGCGGCACAGCGGTTGCGTATAACTGAGCTATGGATCGACTTTTTTTTGAATATCTAAAAAGATGAAATCATCGAATACTACATAAATGAACCTTATTGCAAATCTAGTAATATATTTACTATTTTTTATAACATTCGCTGTTGGCAATATACGTTCTTGCTTTTACGCAACAATTCGACGAGAAAAAAACAGGGCGGCACGAATTGTTTCGTCAACGCGAAATCGCTGTTGCTGGAGCATTGCGAGAGGTGCTCACCACTCTCAATGCATGCAATCATCTGCTGATCTGAACACAAGATTACACCGGATTTATCGAACCGTATACGATGGTAACTCTCCGAGGTAATTGCAATTATGTGACCACTATAAGGTATCGAAATGGTGTATGTACGCTCGTAATGTGGAGCATATGGCCTCCTAATGAATGGTATCTTAACAAAAAAAAAATGCTGCTTGTTACTCAGTTATAATATAAAGAATATTGTTAGGACAGGACTAGTGGTCAGTTTATCGCTCTCGCTACGCTCCGATTAGAATTATAGACAATACAAACATCCATGCCTTCGAACAGAAATCGATAAAAAAAAATGCTGTTCGTACCGGGATTCGAACACGTGTGGTGTGGTTTGAGAGCCAACGACGTTGACCACTGTGCCACAGGTCGTTTTAATTGTTAAAAACTCTTACGATGGTTTGTTTGGAGATGCTTCTCGAAAAAGCGAAACACGTGTCACAATTTTTTTAAATTCCCTAGGGTACTAATGGGGTAGGGCAGAGGTTAACAACCTTTTTGGACCCTAGAGCGCAATCTAAAATATTGGTAGGGCGGCGAGCACCACATTTTTTCAAAATCTCAAAATCCGAAACTCGTTTTTTTTAGCTCACTGAGGAATTTGGAATCCTCAATTCCCTATACTTTTTTTCCCCAAAATATCTCCGAAACTCTTAGAATAACCATCATTTAGCGAAATGTATATGTATCGACTGTGGAAAGGAAAAAGGACGTAACTAGGGCTTGTCGGTTTTCAAAAACCGGTTTTTTGGCTAAATTTGTTTCAACTTCGTAACCGGTCGTGCCGAATTTTCACTAAACGAGTCAATAAACAAAAGGACAGAAAATTTGGATCATTTATTTGATGGCTTAAAGACCATATGGCCCACATCATTACCCAGCGAAAGGGTATTTTCGATATCAGGAAATTTTGTTACAAAATCATTGGACGCTTTGTGTTTTCTTAAATCATATTTTCTGAAGAGTAACACCAAATATTTTTTTGTTGTGTATTATTATGTATAATTACATGTAAATAAAAAACATTAAAAAATTGAACTTTTTCTCGCTATTTTAATTGAATTATCCATTTCTTGAAAAACTTCGAAAACCGGTTTTTTCAAAAGTCGGTTTTTGTATAAGCCCTAGACGTAACCCACAGTTTTTTTTCCGATAATCACAATGTTTACAACTTGATACATGTTCTATCAAATGGAGGTAAGCTGAAAATACCAAATAAGTATCTAAATTTAGCTTTTAAGTATGAAAAAGATGACCTAGTAAAAAATTAAAACCAAAAAAAAAGACTGAAATAAAGGTTCCAATTTCTTTAATTAATATTAGATTATGTCAATTAAACACTAGTTTAGAAGTCTCCGTGCACTTCAAGGATGTATATAATTAATAATTTTCATATGGCATAAAATCGTCAAAACACGTTTTTTGCGCCTTTTGTAAAATTTGATATGTGTGAGTTACGTTCTTTTTCCTTTCCACAGTCGATATGTAAGTTATGAAAAATATTCTTAATCCCTGCCAACTAAGAGATGTCATAAAACGATAAAATTATTGTATAAAACAATTTTGAACTAAACTGATATCATTCTTCGCATTCCAGCGTGTCATGTTAATATTTAAATAAACGTTTTGTGTTACAAATTATGACGTAATGCATTATTTTTGTTTACCACGAGATGCATAATACTTTTCGAATTGAGAGCATTCCCGTCTCGCATCGGCCGTGACTGATGCATCTGTGATGCAATCGCTGCAACAGATGACCTGAACCAGCTACATGATATGCCTCCGTTAATTCATCACAGCTGATGCATTTTTTTATTGCATACGATATAAGCACTAATGTAACATGATTTTTTTTAATGAACATATTTTTATAATCAAAAAAATAAAACACTCATTTGTACTACAGTGGAACCCCGATCTACCGTACTCGCATTGTTCGTTTTCCCGCATGGATCGTTTATTTTTCATAGTCCCGGCCAAACACCCATAAGAACAATGTAAAATAATCCTGCATTAATCGTTCCCAGATATACGGTTTTCCCTATTGTTTAAATATTTTGGTCCCTTCACGAATATATATATTTTTATTATTTTTTTTTAAATTAAAAAAATAAATAATTGACATTACAGCTTTTTTTTATTTTTTTTTTATTCGATAAACTTTTTTCCTGTCTGCATCACTCCGAAGACGATGTCTCCTCAATGATACAGTTAAGATACATGTTAAGATAAAGGCAATTTTATAGGTAACAATAATAATTAGAAATATAAAGAGATACTAATAAAGGTTAATTAAATAATAAATTAAATAATAAACACGGAAAAAAAATAATTAAATAATAATAAGCAAGAATGATAGTTAATGGCACTAATGAGACAACTTTTAATTTTGAAACAGATATAATATGATTAAGGATTGAATGGTGAGGGGCAGGGAAGGTAAACTTTTTCTCCAAAAGAAGTAGCAAATTTCTTGAAGTGAGCGAAATTTTCTGGAGATGAAACTAGATCTGGATGCCCGATAGGACCATCACGGTTATTTCTACATAACGAAAACAATATACCTCTTTCAACAGACATAATCGAACAATTCCAGAGAATATGCTCTGAATCTTGATTACTGTCACCACAAGGACAGTGTGGGTTAGGTTTGATTTTAAATTTATGTAGCTTGGCATTAAACGCACCGTGTCCGGTGATAAATTGTGAGGTCCAGTGATCCGGAGAGAGCCAGGTTGCATTCTGACGAAAAACAATATCTGGGAAAAATAAATATGTAATTCTACCACGAAGGGACTTTGACCATCGACTTTGCCAATTAGTTAAAACGGTTAGTGAGCAGAGTTTTTTCACTTTAGCTTTTAAAAAATCTTGTGAATCCAACGGGTGAAGAGTTGTGAGACCAATTTGCGCTGGTTTCCCGTGCAAAAGGTGATGAATTGCAGCTCGTCTTTGGACCTCTAGATCCAATGGAGTAAGTCCCAGCATTACGGGAAGACATTCTGTTGAGCAAGTTCGGTAAGCTTTGGAAATAGCAAGAAGGGGAAACCGTTGTCCCCGAAGAAGTATTTGACATATTTCCTGTCGTTGGGTACACCTATATGCCCAACAACTTGCAGCATGACAAGCAATACCGAGAAATATGGACTTGTAATAAAGCCGAGACGTAGGGAATGTTAACCCCCAACTTACCCTAGCCATACGTGCAGCCTTTTCGAAGCTTGTCTTAGAATTAGCTATCGCCGTTTTCACGTGGTCCAAGAAAGATATTTTTTCATCTAATATCACACCGAGGTTTCTCAAGGTTCTCTGGACTGGAACTGTGATTGTATTAAACTTAACTATTGGTTTTCGCGTCAGTTTCCCTTTAAGCATTATACTACATGTTTTATGGGGTGCAAATTGTAGTTTATTGTAGTCTCCCCATGCAGCAACTTGCTTTAAACAGTCAGTTGATAGCTTTTCGAGAATGCTTCTACTATTACCATGAATAAGCATTATTGCATCATCAGCGTATGCTTGTATGTGCGTATTTTGAGGGAGAGGGAGGTCTAACAGATCATCGAATAAAATATTCCAAAGAAGTGGTCCAAGAATCGATCCTTGAGGACAACCTCGTGTGATATTTCTTTGGATTGAAGAATTTCCGGTTGAAATGATTATCTCTCGTTTTGAAAAATAGCTTACAATAATTTTAAATAGATCAGATGGAATCTTTCTCAGTTTCAGTTTTGTTAAAATCATTGGCCACCATGCATTGTCAAATGCTCCTGATATGTCAAGGGAAATAGCCAAGATATATTTGAAAGACGAGGACGCTACCACACCGAGTAAATGATTGATAGCATCATCTACAGAGATCTTTGACCTAAATCCAAACTGATTTGACGATATTGGTTTGTTTGAAGAAATGTGCATATTAAGACGAGTAAATATAACCTTTTCGAGAACTTTACCAAGGATTGGGAGTAAGGTTAAGGGACGGTAAGCTTTTGGGTCGGTTGGTGGTTTTTCACAGCGCTTAGGAATGATGATCAGAATACCAGACTTCCAGCAATCAGGAAAAATACCTTGCCTTAAGCAACTTTGGTAAAGGTATGTGAACTCATGCTGTCCGATATCCCATGCTCTTTTGCACAGTTCAGCATCAATCCTGTCGATGCCTGGTGATTTAGTAACATTAAGATTTTTAAAGATCTGGTTCAACTCTTCTCTAGTAACTGGTGGCGAATCATCTTCTATTGTGTTGGGTAAATCAAATGCGTATTTCCGGATTCTAGCATGTTCTGTTGAGTCCGAATCTGGATCATCTTCAGCTATAAGGGAATCCAAGAAAGCTTTAGCAGTGCTTTCGCCGGTCATAGTAAACTTCCCTGAATTAAATATTACATTACAGCTTACGCCAATGCGTCAAATATTTTTAAAGTTGAAAGATCATACGAGATATACTCGATGAGCATTTTTGAAAGTCACCTGAGATTAACTCAAGGAGAATTAACTTCACCAGCACCCATGTCTTAGATCTCAAATTAAAATTTAAAAAATCCAATTTTGACATTGACCTTACCGGGAATCGAACCCGGACCCACCTGATCGGAAGAGCAAGCTCTTACCAACTAGACCAAAGCGGGCGACTATTATCCCGATTGACCGTTTTCGTTGAATATTTTTCATAAATAGTTTTGCCTCACATTTTGTTTCACGTTTTTTTTTCAGTGGAACCCCGATCTACCGTTTTCGCTATCTTCGTTTTTTTGCATGGATCGTTTATTTTTTACTTGACCAAGACCCCGTCATAACAATATTTAATAATTCCTAGTTTATCATTCCCCGATTTACTGATTTCCTCGATCTATAATCTAAATATTATCGTCCCGTCCCAATTATTATCCCGATTGACAGTTTTTGTATTATATTTTTACATCGCATTTAGTTACATAAATAAATAAGTTTTTTGAAAATTAAACATTTTTTGGTATTATTTTAAGATTTCCTGCATTATCGGTTTCCTGCATTTTTCGTTCATTTATTACGGTCCCTTGAAAAACGTAGAATTGAGGTTCCACTGTAATTCCAATTTTTGTGAAAGTGGTAAAATAATGCCTTTTCACTAAGTGTTGGCAGTTAACACCATAAAAGTGATATTTTTTTCAAGTAAAGAGCATTCGCGATCAGGACTGGTTTCGCTCATAACGGGTAGATTTTTAGAAATGAGCCATTAAATGAAAGAAGTACAAAAGGCAATAATAATGTATTCTCGTAAACTAGCGATTGCTAAACTTTCAGACATAGCTAACCACAAAACTCACAATTTTGAATCCATTATATAAAAAATTAGATTTTTTACCATGATAAAAAAAGTATATAAATTTTTACTAATACAAAGTAACTGTGTTATTTATAAAAATGAAATTAATAAGGTGTAATAAACAATTGGTCGCCTGCTGAGGCCCAGTTGGTTAGAGCTTGCTCTACCGATCACGCAGGTCTCGGTCCGATCCCGGTAAGATCACAGTGAATTTGAGAATTATTCAATTCAAAGTTGTGACCGAAGACTGGGTGTTTGTAATGACAATTCACAACATTTTCCTATCCTCCCATCCTTCTGATCCTTTAATAACTGGGTGTAGCAATAGCGATTAGTCGACCACTAGTCCTGTTCTAGTCTTATTCTTATTTCCCTAATACTCACTTTGAAAGAAAAAAAGTGAGCTTGAGCGACTGAGTAACAAACATTTCTCGTAGAAAAAAGTTCTGTTGAGATACCTCCATTAGGAGGCAATATGCTCCACATTGGAAGCGGACATGGATAAATAAAAATAAAAAGAATTTACAATATGTGATGGTAATATCAATTGATTAATTTAAAAAAAAAAATTAAGCGATATTTTTGCTGTGTGTTTAGAAAAGTTCACTCATTCCTGGGAACTTTGGTGTCACCGCAACAACTACGCGTACCACCGGTTGCCGACCGCTGAATTACAGGATCTGGTAGACTACATGGGTATTATATATAAAATTCCGTTACGTATTATCAAATTTTCCATTTCGAGCCGTGATTATAAGACATTTTCGTGGAACCAAATTTTAACCGAACTATATAAGGCCCACTTCTATATTTTATTTACATATTCAATGAATAACCACAAAACCGCTGTTTTAATTATATTGATATATTTAATTTGATATAAAACTATCATAAAACCTTATTTACAGCGTATAATAATTGACTATGCGGTTTTCGCGAGGCAATTTTGTCCGTAAACGACATGCAAACATTTTTACTCGTTCGCCTGACGAGACGCACGGAGCTAGTACGGCGATATCCTTGACCGAGTCCCAATACGTAATTTTGTACTCAGAGCATTTCCCCCTCAATACAGTAGTATAAACTTGCTGTGGATACTAGAATATAATAAGTGCGGTTAGTAACTGGCAATACAGAGAAACCCCGAGCTACGTTTTTCAAAAGACCGTAACAAACAAACGAATGATGCGGGAAATCTTCAAATAGTACCAAAATATATGTTTCATTCTTATACAACCTATTTATGAAAGAATGTATAGATATTTTTTAAAAAAACTTAATACATACTAAGTTAATAAAAATAATAAAACATTTTTAGTACATTTTCCACATAAAATTTATTGGATCAGGACCGGTTTCGCTCATTGTGAGCATTGTCAACTGATAAGAAATACTAAATTTGAATCGTTCAAATTATGTACACTCCCACAGATTTTGTCACTAACGACCCGGGTTTCGCCTTTCGGCATATTCAGGCGTTCATCCGTGCGCTTGAACGCCTGAAGATGCCGAAAGGCGAAACCCGGGTCGTTAGTGACAAAATCTGTGGGAGTGTACATAATTTGAACGATTCAAATTTAATATTGAAATTCCACCAAGCACCTTCAGTCGAAATCTTAAATTTAAAAAAATGATAAGAAATACAATGAAACAGTGATATTTATACAAAAGTTAAGTAAGAAAAACAAGGTATGACAAACAATTGGTATACAGCATTTGCCACTTATATTTATTAGTTTTTGAAGATTTTTTAATTGTATGTTAAAGGTGTTAGCAATTTAATTTTGTGTAATTATAATGTAATTTGTAAATCCTTTTCATTGTTAATAGTTGCTAACACCTTTTATTTCAATCTAAATTTGTATCCGCCTGTGTGGTCGAGTGGTCAACATCGTTGACTACCGCTACGGGGGGTACGGGTTCGAATTCCAGTACGGGCAGTTTTATAAATTGATTTTTCAATCGATTTATGAATTTCTGTTCGAAGGCATGGATGTATGTGATGTCTTGAATTTCCCCCTCCCACCCATCCTATCCTATGAACGGGGCGTATCGAGAGCGATTAGCTAATCACTAGTCCTGTCCTAGCCCTATCCTTCTATCCCTACTCTCTTTGGAAAAAGAGAGGTTGAGCAACTGAGTAACAAGCAGTTCTCGTAGAAACACTTCTGTTGAGATAAACTCCATTAGGAGTCCATATGCTACATATTGGGAGCGGACATGGTAAAAAAATAGCAGTTTATATATTTTTCTTATCAGTTGATAATGCTCGCAATGAGCGAAACCGGTCCTGATCCAATAAATTTTATGTGGAAAAAGTACTAAAAATGTTTTATTATTTTTATATAAATATGCACAAAAGGCGCGCGCCTCATTTGCATATAGGGTAATCCGCCACTGATCCTAATTGATCTTTTTAAGGTTTTTTTTGTAATTTCGTTAGATATTGATAATTACACTACCGGTAAAGTTAAATATATATTTATTTGTCCAGCATTGCAAACCCTTATTCCTTGGTCTCGCATAACTTGTGTTGTAAACGATTATAATAATTGTCTAGTTTAAGTAAATAGTTACGAGTGTATTTTTTTTTAATTTATGGTATTATTTATTGCTGCAAGTTCCCGCCCACATAACAGCCCACTCGTGGTTCTGCGAGTAGGCAGAAGCCGCCTACTACCTTTAATAGATATAATGGCTTAAACCGTTTTTAATTAAGTTTGTTCTAAGGACGAGATGGTGCTAATACAACTGTCGTATTTCTAAGATATTATCGTCGGCAATGGACAGCTTTACTCTACCGATCAGATTGTAACGGGTTCAAGTCACGGAAAACTCAATATCAAAATTAGATTTCTTCAATTTAAATTTGAGATATTAGAACATAAGCCGACTGTGTGGTCAAGTGGTCAGCGTTGTTGGCTTCGGTTACGGAGGTCACCGGTTTGGAACCCAGTACGGACAATTCTATAAATTGATTATTCAATCGATTTATGAATTTCTGTTAGAAGGCATGGACGTATGTGATGTCTTGAACTCCCCTCTGACACATCCTATCCTATGAGCAGGGCATATCGAGAGAGAATAGCTAACCACTAGTCCTGTTCTAGCCCTATCCTTCTATTACTACTCTCTTTGGAAAAAGAGAGGTTGAGCAACTGAGTAACAAGCTGTTTTCGTGGATACACTTCTGTTGAAATAAACTTAATAAGGAGTCCATATGCTCTACATTGAGAGCGGACATGATAAAAAAAAAATTCTCAACCTTTTTGATCCCGTGGGCTCTTTTGATTCGGGCTTTCGGGATTGACGACTGGGAAAAAAGTGAGAAATTGAGAGATTCCAATTTTTTTTTATTTGGCTCGACGATGAGATTTGACAGATTCTACAATTATTGAAAAATATGAGTTTTTTTATTACATTTTTGATAATTATATACAATTGGGCCCATTACAGGTGAAGTGAACCAAGTGGTATTTTAGAAAAATGTAAGATAGATGCGTTATAATATTCTGCACGTCTTAAAGTATCGTAAAAATGTAGTTACCTCGGTTAATACACATTACAATAAGTAAAATAAAAATATACAATCCACCAAAGCACCAAATAAAGACGTGATGGTACTTAAAAGTTCAAGATTTCCTTTTACCATTTTAATAGTTGGTTTACTTCACATCTAACGGGCCCAATTGTGGAATTATAATTTAGAGGGGTGGATTTTGCGGCAGTGGCCTGCACATTAAGACGTGGATGAAAAACAGCAAGCTGACAACTTTTGCCTCCCCGTGAAAAAAGCTGAAACGACGTCCCTGGTTTACCCCTAAAAAGTGATTGATTATGTATGTTTTTTTTAATTTTCCCCGACAGCGGTAATATTTTAAGCAAACAACTTTTTATGCTAACAATGGCTTGCACGTTTGTAGACTGTGACGAACTTTTTTGTTATTTATACAGTCGAACTTGGTTATTACGAGGAAGATGGGTCCGACGAGCAAATGCTCGTTATAAGCATTACTCGTTATTTCAGAGAATACGTATTTTTTAATGCTTACAAACATACCCATCACATGAAAACATAAAGTATCTGGAGCGGTCAAATAACACAAAAAGTCGCAATTCAAACAAAAATACTCAAATAGAATTTATTTACACACCCGTTACACATATTATTACATTTTTATTTCAATCCACTTTTTTATAAAATTTAAAATTTATGCTCGTTTCATTGTTTTCACTCTCACTGTTCTTAAATTTCCCCCAAAGCACTCAACCCATTAAGACTCTTGGATGGTCTCAGTGCTCTGTGCAAAAAATACGACTAGCTCGTCCAATATATCATGAGCTCTGGAGATCGTCATTACTGGTTTGGATTTCTCAATTTGACATTCACAGGCCATATCATCACTGTCATCGTCTTCGTTAAGCACAGCTTCCACAATATCACTTTATATAGAAAGCCCAGAAGTTAACTGCCCGGTCGAATTTTATTGCTTAACCCATTTTTGCCCAGTGTTCCAATATTGTTACATTTAGTATTTTTACTTCCACTCCACTGTGCACGACGCAATAAAAGTTGAGATTGCAGCAGTCTCAACCAGTCTACAGCTAGCAAGCGTGGGGATCGTTTTATGTAGTATCTTTTCGGGTTTGAACCTGTAGGAGTGAGCGGTGTTTTTTTATTTGCATCAATTACGGGAAAATTCGAGCAAAATTCGGGCACAAATGGGTTAATGTCGAAAATGTTGTTTTAAATCGATCGACACATTAACAGTTTTAACCCGCTAACAGCTAGAAAAAAATAATGTTTTATGTCCTGTAAGCTAGCAATTGTCTAAAAACAAATAAAGGAAAACTTAATATTCATTTTGTGAGTCCTTAAGAGATGTCGGACCCTTTTTCAATGATGCAAACTCTAAAAAATATTTATTGACGTCGTAATAATGACAACACACTGGTGGGTAGCGTGTGTGGTTAGTAGGTATGCGACACACCGGTGGGTCGTTAGCTTTAGAGAGGTTAAGAAAAATTTTGACGATAGTTTTGCTCAGCATGCCCGAGAGCTCGTTATAAAAGTGAATAAATGTATGGAGAAAACCATAAACTAAAATGTCAACGAACGTTTTCTCATTACAACCGAGATCTCACTATTTCCGTGATCGTTATAACCCGGCTGTATTTGTTTCAATGGGTACTGCTGTAAAATGTTCACAACTCAACGAAGTAAATAATAAACACAATGTTTGTGTAAAGAGGATGCTCGTAAAAATGAAAGAATCCATGATTATGATGGGATTTTACGAACACGGAGCAACGCTAGCTAGCAAGGGAGTTAAAACGATTTTACGAACGGCTCGTTGGCGCCTCTCGATCTGTCGCCTACGGGGAAATAAAATACCCATCATAATATAATCAGTGATGAGATTTCTCGAGTACCCAAAAGTACTGCTACTCAAGTGGTATTTGAATTTTTTTTTGAACCGTTATCAAGACAACTTTTGGCACTAATGATCCGTGTTTCACCTTTCGACGTCTTTACACATTCAAGTGCACGGATTAACTCAAGCGAACGATTAGTAAACATTCATTATCGTTTATATTTTCGTCAGTATACTGGCAGAAGGCGATAAGTCAAAAAAAACTTTTTTTGAGATAATCAGGCATTACACCAGGGTTCTCCAACTTTTTCTGCAATGGAACACTTAAAAATCTGCAAATTTTAACGGAAAACAAGTTATCTTTAAGGTCGGGTAAATTCAGTAAAAATACTGACAAAATATTTAATTAAATCACATTAAAACATATTACATAAAAATGAGTAAAAAAAGCTTTAATGATTCAAAATCACTGCCTGTATATAGATATTTGATATTTTCAACATCAATGGATATTTTGAATATGAAGTAGAAGATGTTTAAATGTGTTGCAGCGTAGATAACCATTCAAATTTTCAAAGAACACTTTATGTCCACGGAACATAGTTTGTGAAACCTTGCATTACACCATGCATCTATTTATCCACTTAAGCTATGACTTATCATCCAAAACTCATAAAATTCGATATGATTAAAGGATCGATTCACATATTAAAAAGCTTTAAGTTAATAATAGTTTTTTTGTTTCCAAAAATAAATTTAATCGCAATCGACTTGATTTATATTATTGCGTGGTCGAGTGGCCAACGTTGTTGGCTTCGGTTACGGAGGTCACGGGTTCGAATATCAGTTCAGACAGTTTTAAAAATTGTTTCTTTAAAATTTCTGTAAGAAGGCATGTGATGTCAAGAATTTCCCCATCCCACTTAACTTATCCTAAAAACGGGACATGACGAGAGCGATTAGCTAACTTATAGTCCTGATAAAAAAATAAAGATTAGCAACTGAGTAACAAGCAGTTATCGTAGAAAATTGTCTGTGCAGATAAACTGTAATATATGACATATACATGCTTCACATTATAAGTGGACATGGCTTAAAAATAAAATTATATTTATTGATTGATTTGGCATTTACTTGGTAGAACTCCATTATAATAGGGTAAAAATAGCAACGTATTTATTTGTACAGGTTTTATATTTATTAGTTGATAGCCACTATCATTAAATATCACTATTTCACTTAAATTTCGATATGATAATAACCAATACTTAAACTAGATGTCCGTCAACTATTCGTGTACTTTGTATTGAATAGTAACGAATACTTTGATACCTGATACCCATCGCCATCTGCAACTGAGGTAGGTGTAATAAAACTGTGCTCAGCCGGCTTCAGGGGTTCTTAACTGGCGTAGGGCGATCGTAAATCGAGATTATATAGAGGCATGTTTAAAATGTAAATAATCACAGAATCAATAGAGTGTAATAAACGCGCCGAAAGAAGTAAACTTAAGTCGAAGAAAATAAGAAAAGAAATACAATGATGGATATTTAGTGTCCTCTCGTTTAACGGAATATTCCGTAAAGCAATCTTTCGATCAAGAATTTTCCGTACACTATTTTTTCCTTACATAGAAAACACCGGACCGGAAATTGTTTGTGTACGTTATCGATTGATATATATAGATCAAATTCTGGGGTCGGTGGAGCCGTGCTCCAATTTCTCTTTCATCTCGTGCAGGCGTGGGGAACCTGCGGCCTTCTGGCAAATTCCTCAATTCTATATATTATCCGATACGCGCAGGGGTGGGCAGTAGAGCAATCGGAGAAGCTCGTGCGAGCCCATTGTTAAATTTGACATGGGCCGGCGAGCCATTTAATAAATTATTAAAAAACAATATTCTCAAATCGAATATACATTCTAATTAAATGCAAGAATGCACATTTGATGTTTTTGACAAATATAATATTGTTTAGAACGGTTTATGTTCAACATCCTATCCTATGAACGGGGTGTATCGAGAGCGATTAGCTAACCAATAGTCCTATCCTAGCCTTATTCCTACTCTCTATAGAAAAAGAGAGGTTGAGCAACTGAGTAACAAGCAGTTCTCGTAGAAACACATCTGTTGAGATAACCTCTATTAGAAGTCTATATGCTCCACATTAGGAGCGGACATGGATAGATAAAAAAAATAAAAATAAAAAAATGGAAAAAAATATGATCATATTTACTTACATATAAAGTATGAGAGTGGGGAATTTGGCAGATAATGACGTTCGTTTACCAGCGGTTACGAACCGCTAGGAATTAGCCAGATAAACATTAATTGACCACACGGCTCGAGTTAACCTAAATTGATTGTTTTTCTCGCGTTCGGTCGGGCGCCGACGGGCGTCAACCGTGCCGCAAACACGCCACACCGAAGTCACCCTACTTCTCATACTCTGAAGACGGTGAAAAAAAAAATGGCGCTATCACTTTCGTGTAACTTGCCAATCAAGCAAACTTCAAACACTCTGCGAGAGACACAGTTTTATTTATTTTTCAAATTACAGTCAAGCCCCGGTTTGCGGTAATCGAATTTTACGCTTTCCGGATGTTTCTTCAGTCACTTTGTGTTTAAAAAGAAATCCCGCAATTAACGTATGAAAAAATCAAAAATAGAATACTATAAGATACATTAAATTTTAGGGTGTTCACTGTCAATACTATTTATTACAATACTACAATATTATTTTCTACTTTATTTCCACTTTATTTAAAAAGGTCAATTGTTGCTCAAACCTTTAATTTTAAGATGTTTTTATATAAATAGCACTGTTAAATTATATTTCTCATCAGTTGACAGTGCTCACAATGAGCGAAATGAGTACAAAGGAATATTGTATTTTTCTTCATATAATGCTTTTGCGCCAAGTATCGATAGGAACACCTTAACAGTGATGTCTGTGTTGTCTAAAATTTCGTTCCACCATTATCCCATCCCAGAAAATTAAATTAGCGAATGCGATAAGCTAACATCTAGTCTTATCCTAGGCCTATATTTCTACCCCATCTCTCTCAAAGTAGTGGTTGAGCAACTGAGTATGTACCAACCATGAGCGAAACCGGTCCTGATATCGATAAGTGAAAAGTGGGAGTAACTAACTATTGACCCGATTTCACGATCGGATAGATAGGTGACAATTTTAGGCATCGCTACGTCCCTACCGATAAGAATCGTAGAAAAAATAAACAGGTTAACATACTTATTACTGAAAAAGAATTGGAATATATATATGTATATGTACTAGGGTCTGCAATCCCGGGATCCCGGATCCCAAATTGTCGTTTAATTGTAATCCCGTAATCCCGGAATTGTCATAGTAGTAATCATTGAAATTCGGGATTGAAGATAAGAAGCCCGCGAGTTAAAACGAAGGTCTCACTTAAAGAAGTTTCAATTTTCTTTTTCAAAGACGAGCAAAAGTTTTCGAAATGTGAGTAAAAAAAAAAGTAATTTTTGGAAATCCGTAATCCATTTTATGTAGATTATTTTAAAATGTCAATCCCGAATTTCTTCTCGATTGTATGGTGAATGATCACTCCCGGAATTGGAAAATTTTTGAATACAGAAATCCCGGGATTACAAAACGGATCCGTTTATATACACATCGACTGTGGAAAGGAAAAGGGACGTAACCCACATATATCAAATTTTACAGGAGACACAAAAAACGTGTTTTGATGATGATGAATTATACACAACATTGAAGTGCACAGAGACATCTAAACTGGTGTTTAATTGACATAATCTAATATTTATTAAAGAAATTGTCTAGGAAAAATATTTTTTTCAGTCTTTTTTCTAGGTTTCAATTTTCACAAGCTTATCTTTTTTAAACTTAAAAGCTAAATTTAGAGACTGACTCGGCATTTGCAGTTTACATCCTTTTGATAGAACGTGTATCAAGTTGGATACATTGTGATTATAGAAAAAAATCTGTTTTGAAAAAATTGTGGGTTACGTTTGTTTTCCTTTCCACAGTCGATATAATATATTTTTTTAACCAACATTTATTGGAGTGTTGTGCACGTCATCGGGTTTAAAGGGGTTACATTTGCCGAGCTTATCTTTTGCGAGGAAAAATAAACAACACAATTCAAAAAAAGTTTCTTATATATTACAAAGAAATCTCATTGTGTGGCAGAGTATGATAGTGAAAAATTACTTTTAGTTTTCAGTAAGTACAGCAAATAAATAACACTTCTTCAAATTTATGATTTTTTACGGAGCCAACAAGGCGATTGATGTCGTGACAAAATTTCTTACGAAAAAAAAACATACCACAAGAATTATTCTGAAAACCAACATGCAGGATTGTGGATTAGTGTTTATCACTTATATGATGTTCACTGTCAATACTCGTTGAAGTGTCGTTAAATTAAAAAAATAAAACTTTGTTTTGTACTAATTCCACATTCATTTAATATTATCAAGACCGGTTCAACTGATAATATACATTAACCCTTAGAAATCCTAATTCGAGCTGGACTCGACATTACAGATTTGGCAATGTTTTTTAATTTAATGATTTTTTAAATAATATAAGTCTTTCATCCAAATATTACCAATATGCATTGTGCGCAAGATAAATTTTGCTATACTGAAACATTCAAAATGTTTTTTACTATAATTATACGATAATAAATGTATTAAAAACGAATTAATGTGAAAACATATTTCAATTAAAGAGTGCAAAGGGTTAATACAGTGCTATTAACACAGTTTCCGAGCCGGACCTCACGGGTTCGAGTCCCAGTACGAACATCATTAATCGATTTCTGTCCGAAGGCATGGGTGTCTGTGATGTCTAAAAACTTCTTCCCACCTTTCCTTCCTTTAATAACTGGGCGAAGAGAGAGCGATTAGTTAGCCGCAAGTCCTACCCTAGCCTTATCTTTATGTACCTAGGGTGAGTGACTGAGTAACAAACAGTTCTCGTATAAAAACTTCTGTTGAGATAACTCCATTAGGAGATCATATGCTCCACATTAAGAGCATACATGGATAAAAAAATACACATAACTAAGATAATTATAATAGTTTCTGTATAACACTTTTTAACAGAACAATCGCTTTTATAAAAAGATAGTCATGCGTTTTTAAACCGTGTTATTTCGAATACGTGTAAAAAGTACTGAACTTCAAAAACAGAATTAAGTGTACTGTTAAGGGTGGATACGAATTCAATCATCTCAAGTAGACCGCTCTACCCCTGCAAGTTACTATTTACTAACCCTGCTCTAGACCCGTCTTTATATCGTTACTCTTGAAGAGAGGTTAAGCTACTGAAGAACAAGCAATCCCCGTACAATTATTCTGTTTAAAACGATTCATACTGTCAATATTCTCTACATTTAGAGCAAAATAGTAATATATACATACTTGAAAACATTTTTATGAACCAACCGAAGAAAATAATTCAATATTTTGTGTACCGATGCATTATCATCCGGTTGAATGTTGCCAACATGCAAAATCTCGCAACCGAAAAATAGAATAAGCATAAACTGGATATTTATTTGGGGCGCCACCGTCTTTGCAGTCTATAAAAAATCGAACGCTAAACACCTAGTTCGCAATACTGCCACCGGCCTACTTTTACTGCACTATAATAACCACTAATTATTTAATAGCGAGCTGTGATTACTGGACGTAAAACAGCGACCATGCGATGAATCATTGATGTCATCAGCATTTAATCTTGATGAACACAGTTTATTTACAGTTATTTAGAGAGTGATCTAATGCAGCGTCTCCTAAATGTGGTTTCGCGAAATCCCAAGAATCCACGAAATAAACCTTGGATTTCAACGAAGGATTCCGTCGCTGAGTATAAATACTAAATATTTATTCAATTCTAATAAAAAAAGGTTAAAGAATATAATGACAAGGGGTTCTCGTAAAAAACGTATATTGGAGAAGCTGCACTAACACTCTATAAGCTCTACATTACACTTTATACCACTAGCTTTGTGCAATAAATCATGACAAATAATTTAAAATGTATTTTTTTAACAACCATTTTATTTTTCAATGCACTCTGTGGTCTGAAAAATCTACTCTATTTGCCGAATCCGTAGTGCAGTGGTCAATGACATTGGTTTCCATGACGGATCGCACGGGCTCAAATCCCAGTAAGAACAGCATTTTTACAAAGGCATATGGATGTTAGTAAAGTCTACAAATTAAAACCCACCTACCGATCTAAAACAAACCGGGCGTAGCTAGAGAAATTAGTTAACTATTAGTACTGATATCCCTGATACTCTCTTAGAAAAAGACAGGTTGCGCAACTGAGTAAGCAGTTCTCGTAAAATAAAACTTTTGTTAATATAACTCTATAAGGGCCATATACGAGGAATAACTGTATTCTGAAAAAAACTTTTATTTCAGTTTTTTATAAATTAAAACTAAAAATATTTGGCATTACAGTTAATGTCAATGCGCCAAATATTACATGTTTGAAAGATCATACGACGAAAAGCTCGATGAGAATTTATTGTAAGTCACTTGAGAACAACTCGGGATAAATTGACATTACAAACACCCATGTCTTAAAGTCTCAAATATAAATTTGACATTGATCTTACCTGGAATCAAGCCCAGACCCGCCTATCCGATAGAGCAAGCTCTAACCAACTAGACCACAGCAGGCGATATTAAGGATTGTCCAGTAGAAAAGGATAAAACCTCGAATTTTATTTTGTGATTTACGTATAACTGAAGAATTATATTTTTTAGTTTATCCGTAAACCTTGCGATGCTATATATGTCTGATGATCTTATTTAAAAAGATGAAGCACGTGTTACGCTATCAATATCGATTGTGAAAAGAAAAAAGGACGTAACCCACACATATCAAATTTTACAGGAGGCGCAAAAAACGTGTTTTTATGATTTTGGGCCATATGCAAATTATAAATTATACACAACCTTGAAGTGCACGGAGACTTTTAAACTGGTGTTTAATTGACATAATCTAATATTAATTAAAGAAATTGTCTAGGAAAAACCTTTATTTCAGTCTTTTTCTTGGTTTAATTTTTTTACAATGTCATCTTTTTCAAACATAAAAGCTAAATTAAGATACTAATTCAGCATTTTCAGCTTACATCCTTTTGATAGAACGTGTATCAAGCTTTATACATTGTGATTATCGAAAAAAGCTGTTTTGAAGAAGTGTGGGTTACGTCCTTTTTTAATCCTACAGTCGATATATAGCTGTAAGTAAAGCTATCAAATTTTATTTTATATTTTGTAGATCAAATTACTTCGATATTTTTACGTGTTGAGTGAACTTTGTTTTATTTTAATTACGTAAAATGCCACAAAGTGAACGCTTGTTTAATGTTTTAACAATTCTAATTGAATGGTTACCACAAGAGTCCCACAGGGACTGTGCAAATTCTGTATTGCATTGTTGGGCGGCTGTATCAATTTCCGTTTAATTCATAACCTCTCCGCAAGGTCGTCCCGGTCGTGATATGATATGCAAATTTGACAAGAATTATTCACCAAAATGACACTACATCACACTGCAGCTAAAAATAGCCAAACAGACCCCCTTCTAAAGGCACAAATAATGTTTCCTCTACGGCAGTGATTCACAACTTGTTTTTTCAAACATGCCCTTTCGTAATGTGTAGCATACGGGCTAGGGAATCAAGTCTCGGATCCTTTTTGCTATCACGAAATTTTAGGATTCACAATTTGCCAATCCTGTTTTTTTTTTTTGTATATGTATCATTTATTTTAAAACCAAAAAAAATATAGTGTACAAAAGAATCGGTGTACGGAGAATTCGTGTACGGAATAATTCGATAATTGTTTGCTCTATATCAGAGGTCGCCGCTAGGGTATCCAATCGCGGGATCCTGGATCTCGTCCAATTCTGTGATCCCGAAATCCTGGGATTGCGACAGTATTAATCCCGGAATTTCTGGATTGAGAAAATGAAATACGAAAGAGCTAAAAAAAAAAGTCCACGCTGTTCATTTTGGCAAATCCGTAAAAAATGGTCCCACGCTGGGAATTTATGGATTTTTTAAATTGTTCAAAAAATTCCATGATTTCAAAATCGCTGACCAAAAATTTTCTCAATCCTAAACCCTAATTTATATACGGTTTTTTGTCGAGTGTTCAATCCCGGGATCCTGAGATTGAAAAATTTTCAATCCCGGAATCCCGGGATCACAAAAAGGGTTTAGGATTGGATACCCTAGTCGCCACACTTTTTATAATATGATCGACTAGTTGATAAAATTATTGACAGCGATCGACTGATATCGTTTGTAATTATATCATGTGAGAAGAAAAAAAAACATTTTTTACTATTCAGACATCGTCAACTTTCTGGTAGAAGTTGTTAAGTAACAAAACTGGCCAAAATATGTTAGCTATACAAAGAGCTGCCTGCGTGGTCGAGTGATACGCATCGTTGGCTTTGTAACGTGTTCCTGAACTAACAGATTTAAAAATTGATTAAAAAAAATATTATTTCGTGCAATGGCGAAAAACAATCACAATGAAAGCAAAGGTAGCGCAATAAGATATTAATTAGAATAAAACACTTTCAAGAAAAAATGGATTTTTTTCAATGTATTTTAATATTCCCTGAATGTTAAAAGTTTTTAATAATTAACAATTCATAAAAAAAAAAATCGCAAATTCAAATGTACTTAATGAATACAACGATTTGTTAATTCTACTACCTGAGTTATTCATTATTAGATAATTAAAGATTTCGACTGAAGGTGCTTGGTGGAATTTCAATATTAAATTTGAATCGTTCAAATTATGTACACTCCCACAGATTTTGTCACTAACGACCCGGGTTTCGCCTTTCGGCATCTTCAGGCGTTCAAATGCACTGATGAACTTGAACTGACGTAAACTTAGTAAATGAGTGTTTCGTGTTTATATATCAAATAAATGTATCACTGAGTCTAAAGCCATTGCTGGCGAAAAGGATAAGCTCATGGGAATACCCAAAGATTTGAGTAGTGAGTGGTTTTAGGAATTATATTTATTAGAAAGGCGAAACCCGGGTCGTTAGTGACAAAATCTGTGGGAGTGTACATAATTTGAACGATTCATTATTAGATGTTCAAACTTGTATGAAAGGTAAAACCATCTATATTTTAGATGTGGATAGATGCTTAGATTGATTGGTATTTACTTAGTAGAACTCCATTATAATAGGGTAAAAATAGAAACGTATTTAGTTATATAATTTTTATATTTATTAGTTGATAGCTATTTCGGCTTTCGCCATCGTCAGAACTATTATTAAACTTACATTTGTCTCAGCTATATATACTCAACATACCAATTCAAATTGAAATTATTAAATACGACTCTAGTGTTTCGAAGAGACATGCTTAGACAAATTGGTGGTGATAATTATGAAGATATAATTTAAATGTACTCTTAAACGACATTTTAAAATACAAAACTGAATTTTCGCAAAGGTGCGCGAATCATTCTTGCGCAGACACTAGGTCCGCGATCGGCCGAAAATATATTTGCGATCGACGCATAGGCCTGTTACATATGGTTAGGAAAAAATACACAATGTAGAACTAACTGTCTTACAGAAACAAAATTTCTAGTTTGTTTCATTCATAGCAAAACACACGCAAGAGTCGATTATGTAACAATAATTTTCTCAGCACGTGTGTGCATCGTAAACCGGTTTTTAAATTTATAATACAGCATTATCTGTGCGGCGAGGAATTTCATTTACTAACCAACTGGTATCGACATGCTTTTTAATGTATTTATTATTAAGCCATACATACTTCACAGTGTAATATTGGATGTCGTAAAAAATACATTACAACTTCATTATCGTGTAAAGCAAGAAAACTACTTTTTAGAACAAATTTAGTGTATTTATTAAATCATGTTTGGAAAAAAATATTTACGAGTAGGGTGTCCAATCCCGAAATCCCAGATCCCAAAATCCAGGGATTGTGACAGCACTATGTTGAGCGAAAGGTAAAAAAAGTTAATTTAAGATTTCGACAGAAGGTGCTTGGTGGAATTTCAATATTAAATTTGAATCGTTCAAATTATGTACAATCCCACAGATTTTGTCACTAACGACCCGGGTTTCGCCTTTCGGCATCTTCAGGCGTTCAAGTGCACGGATGAACTTGAATTGACCTGAACTGAACTGTTAGTTCAAGTTCATCCGTGCACTTGAACGCCTGAAGATGCCGAAAGGCGAAACCCGGGTCGTTAGTGACAAAATCTGTGGGATTGTACATAATTTGAACGATTCAAATTTAAAAAAAAGTTAGTTCCAAATTTTAGTTTATTTTGCGTACATATTCTGTAATTACTTGGGTTTTTCAAATTGATAAAAAAATCTCTTAATCCCAAATCCTAATTTATACAAGATTGTATGTTGAATGATGCCGGGATCCCCTACTCACGAGTAGGGCGTCCAATCCTGGACGTTTTTTTTTTAACCGGGATATCGGGATACACACTCATTCAATCCCGGGATTAATATTTACCATAATTTGGCGTTGAGATTAAATTAATGTTAAAATATAAACAACATTATATATAAATATATTATTTATGATCCTTGTGCAATTATAAATATCATTAGAAAAAATGGTGGTACCAGCCGTATTACCAATATTTTAGTATGCGCTCTGGAGCCCAAAAAAGTTGGGGACCCGTGCCCTAGCAAAATAGTGTTGTATAAAAATGAATATTCACAGATATCATAATTAACAGTGTATTTTTTTTTAATGCTAGTGAGATTGGGAGATTAATGTAATTTGAAAAAATTACTAGATTATGTACGCGTTCTTTCTTTCGGCAAGCATTGTTTTGCTAACTTTTACTTTCACCGTGGGAACATTTTTGCAAAAGTAAAAAAAAAATGCGAAAAACGAAACGATTCGTTCTGTTTCACTTTCGTCGGGAATTCATTAGAGACGCGCCAGCGAGAGATCATTGAGGCAATTCTAGGTTAGCGTATCTGACGAAGAAACTAAAGGCGAAAAATCATCAACTGTGGAACGGCCCAGAGATGAATTTCCGAACGAGCAGAGCCAATAGAATAAAGTGTAGAACTTGACACATTGGTTACGGATGACTCGTATACGAGTCATTTTGCCGGTCTGACTGACGCGTTGAAATATATACATCCAATGCGACAATTCTTTTTAGATTCTCTACAGAGCTGGCGTAACAAATGTTTGATGCATCATTTAAAGAATAAAATATTAAAATATATGCACAAATATTTTTTTTATTCGGTGATTTTGGCGATGAAAAATCAGCAGACAGTTAAAATATAACTTTAAAAAATAGACCACCAAAATATAAGCAAGTTTAGGTCAAAAATAAACTTTTGTGTTATCTAATTTTGTTTTGAAATAAAATAAACATGAGCACATGTATATTTGGCTTGTTATTTATTACGTTTTCGATGAAATTTATAATTCTATATCAAATACCCGATTTTATATATTAAAAAATACAAACGTTGAGTATCACTAATAAAAGCAGGCTAAAATATATAAAGTATTATGCAACAAAGTGTTGTACAACTGGTGTCCAAAATATTTTTTAAAATGTCAAATGGTTTTAAAGATATATTTTTTTTTCAAAAGTACCCATTTTTTTGCAAAATTTCGCAAAAATGCCCCGATGCGAATGTGTTAAGACTGATTTACCAGAGTCTCGATCAGGTATTCGATCCCATTGTGGAGCATTTGGACTTCTAATGGAGCCAGTGACGTTCCTAGGCTATGTACCGCCCCTAGGCAGATCCTTCCTTCATATTTATTCTACGAATAAATATACACATATAGAAGTTCGAATCATCTACTCACTTACACATACTTAAACAAATCTTTTGTAACTTTTTCCGTATTCGTTTCAGGTGATTCATAGTATGTACTTAAACGACAAAGATCCTCACAAATAAATATGATCCAAAACTCACATTATTGTTCAATAATTATGAAAAAATAACTATTACCTTCATTACACATCATAAAAAATAATGTACATTTTAAATGCACTTAAATAATATAAGTACCTAATCTTGATTTGGTATTAAGTTGATCAAAGATATGATGGCATCATATTTATTCTATATCGAATTCGTGTCAAAAATATTTAGTCAATTAAAAAATCTGTGATCATTTGCCGCTCCCTAGGACTTGCCGCCCCTAGGCAACTGCCTACTCGCCTATGCACTCGGGACGTCCCTGAATGGAACTTATCTCAACTGAAGGTTTTTTCTACGAGAACTGCGTGTTACAGTCTTTAGCTCGACTTCTTTTTCATTTGAAGAGAGTAATGATAGTGAGATCGGGCTGGGACATGACAAGTTAACTAATCGATTCCGCAACGTCTTATTTATTTTAGGATTGGATGGATGGGAGGGATTTTATTAGACATTACACCTATGTATATCCCGAACAGAAATCGATAAATTAAAAATATATTTTTATTCTAACAATATCCTAAATTTGCCATATGTTTTAGCTTTATTTTTTGGAAAATTTTATTTTATAACTTTGTTATTAAACTTTTGTTACAAAATGTAAGACCTGCTTCGCCTCTTTAGGGAACATCGTCAGACAGAACATCACATTTATTATAAGTACATTGAAACTGCTTGATGATGCTTTTTAAGGAGGCGAAACGCGTCACGCTTTGTAACACAAAGAGTGGGATATCAAAGTTACCGTCGAATCCATCGAGAATACCGGTGTTTACATTTACAATACCGGTATTTCATATTAAAATCGGTATTACAATCCCTAAACTTGACTAAGGAGATTCTTTGAAGCAGCCAAAGCTTAAATGCTGTGATGATAATGTTATGACGTTCCAAATTCTAATTTATTGAATGGAAATTAGTTGTTTTTTATTCCGCTCGTCGGAAACGAAGTGATTTAAGAGGATGTCAGTGTTTACAGTCGTAGGAAAATAAATAAACTCCGTGAATCAGTTGGCAACACTTCAAAAACGAAATTGAAAAAATAAACGCGTATATTTTAGAGTTATGACTGTTCGGTCGCTTCATTCTGAGCGAGATTTTGTTTAAATAGACGGCATCGTCAGAGGTACGATGCGGTACGCTTGTTCTGACGCGGGCACAGATTCATACCAGGGACTGCAAGTCGGCAGGCAGTGAGTGACCGGAAAGCTTTTGACTAACAATGGCATACAGAATAGCTTTATAACAGAAGACACTATTGTTCGATCATTATATCGTGGTCGCCGGCAGAATTTGGAACTAAATTATTCAATCTAGCGCTCGTAGCTGTCAAGCTCGGATTACAACTTCCTTGGTGAACTAGGGTGTGAATTTTTTATATTAAGTATTTTATCTTTTATAAGATCATACAAAATAATATTTATTTATTGTTTTAGTAAGAAGTCTGTCAGACTCTCAGACCGCAACCCTGGTTAAAAGTAAATAATTTGCAACGTTTTTCTTGCTTTCGAGAACGTAGGGGCTTCTTGGTATACGAACAACTGCTGTATCAACGAGGACATATTATACTCTTCAAGCAGGCATATCAACGGAAGTTGTTTTACGAGAAAGAGGAAAAAGGACGTAAACCACAGTTTTTTCAAAACAGGTTTTTTCGATAATCACAATGTGATACACGTTCTTTCAAAAGGATGCAAGCTGCAAATGCCGAATTAATATCTAAATTTAGCTTTTAAGTTTGAAAAAGATGACCTTGTAAAAAATTAAAACCAAAAAAAAGACTGAAACAAAGATTTTTCCTAGACAATTTCTTTAATTAATATTAGATTATGTCAATTTAACACCAGTTTATAAGTCTCCGTGCACTTCAAAGTTGGGTATAATTCATAATTTGCATATGGCCCAAAATCATCAAAACACGTTTTTTGCGCCTCCTGTAAAATTTGATATGTGTGGGTTACGTCCTTTTTCCTTTCCACAGTCGATATTATTCAATCTATCGCCAACCTGAAAAATATTTCGTCCGTATCATTAAAAGAAAACAACAATTCAAAATTATATTTTTTTAATGTTCGGAAGAATCTGGTATGTGTGGGTTACGCCCTTTTCCTTTCCATAGTCGATATGATAATAAGGAATGCTTAACTCAACTGTGATGATTTGAACATCATATTAAGCTAGATTATTTCAATGAAACGATTTTTTGTACAAAAGCATTTAGTAGTTTGCCTTAATTACTTATACAGTGGAACCCCGATCTACCGTTCTCGCATTGTTCGTTTTCCCGCATGGTTCGTTAATTTTTCATAGTCCCGGCCAAACACCCATAAGAACAATGTAAAATAATCCCGCATTAACCGTTCCCCGATTTACCGTTTTCCTCGATCTATCGTTCAAATATTTTGGTCCCGTCAAAAATATCCCGATTGACCGTTTCCGTTGAATATTTCTCATAAATAATCTTACCTCACATTTCGTTTCGCGATTTTTTCAGTGGAACCCCCATCTTCCGTTCTCACTATCTTCGTCTTTATGCATGGATCGTTTATTTTTTACTCGACCAAGACCACCCCACCCCGTAATAGCAATGTTTAGTAATTCCACGTTAATCATTTCTCGATTTACTGATTTCTTCGATCTATCATCTAAATATTATCGTCCCGTCAGTTACTAATCTATCCCGATTGACCATTTTTGTAGAATATTTTTTTCGCTCATAAATAATCTTGCATTGCATTTCATTGCATTTTTCTAACTCAAAAGTCAAAACTAAAATACCTAAATGAAAGAAACTGAAAATAATTACAGACATTGGAAAAAATTCAGGAGAAAAACGAGTCGACATAGCAAAAAGGAGTTAGTTGACTTAGAAATGTACGCGATTTTGAATAGTGTTTGTTAAAATTTAAGTCCCAAACTGCAAATAGGTGGTTACTTAGTTTGTATTAAACAAGTTAAAAATACATTTATTTGTTCTTTAATTAATAAATAAATGAGTTTTTTGAAAATTAAACATTTTTTTGTGTTATTTGAAGATTTCCCGCATTATTCGTTCATGTATTACGATCCCTTGAAAAACGTAGGATCGAGGTTCCACTGTATATATGTCTCTGTAGACCGTGACTATTACCCTTACATTGTTATTACTCCTGGGAATGTGTCCAACGAGTGAATAGCTAGCTATTCAATGTTACTATGTTTTACAATACGTTTAGTGTGACGCGGTATTCAAATTAAGACCCGTTCACACCGGTTCACCCACTGTCCGTGTAGACGCCTCTTCCAATTTTTGATTCACCGACAATATTCATGTCGCATGATGGATGCACGCTTAATTCTGGCGTGATATCCTTAAATAGTCATAAAAAATAAAGCAATGCCTGGTGTGGTCTGGCTAATTGGTCCCGCAAACCGGTACTAATGTGTGTCCGAGGACTAATGTATGCACGTTGAAAAATGGTAATTAATTCCATGAATAAATTATCGATTAATTGATAATGATATACTGTTTAAAATTGTTAATAAAATGTTATTTATAATTAATATAATTGGCTATATAAATATTGTAGTAAAATGTCGGGATTATGGTGCAGCGGTTAGCGTTGTTGGCTTCCGTGCCAGACAAAAGAAATTAATTAAAAAACAAAATGATTAAAAATTATTATATCGTTAGATATAAAATGTTACAAAGGATGGGTATTTTAGCCGAATATGACGATCTGTTTAAAGTACTTCATTTCACTTTATTAATTAGATTGGGACCGGTTTCGCTCATTGCGAGCATTGTCAGCTGATAAGAAAAAATATAAAAACAGTGCTATTTATACAAATTTAAATTTAAATAAAATGTGTAAGCAACTATTAACAATGAAAAGAATTAACAAATTACATTATAATTACACAAAATATTAACACCTATAACATACAATTAAAAAATCATCAAAATTTTTTTAGCAAAGTGAAGCTCTACATTACTAAAGTAAATAACTTAATGATGATTTTGTGTTTTTCTCTCTTCCAAGTAATAAGTCTGTGTACTACAAAAAAATCGACAGCAATGAAGATTTTGAAAGACATTTTTTAAAAACCATATCAATTCTTACAAAAGAAATAAAAATTTTGAAATATATACATAAAATAAAAGAGCAGTTAACATAGGGTAAAGTAAAGGAGAACTTGCAAAAATAATTTGATCATTCAACAGATCTGAATTGGGTAATAAAGATTATAAGTGCTATAGAAACTTTCTACATCTACACTGTTTGCAGGGCATGAAATAGATTGAATGTCAGTACTGTCTAATTCTAAATGTTACATTTTTGTAGTAAGTTATAGCAGAAGAGCATCTGCTTTTACTCCACTTTAATATTCATTTAAGATGAGATATGAAGAAAATAGAATTTAATAAAATTTCTCATAAATATCGCAAACCACGATAATCACGTTTCACTAGTCACATATATGCAAAAAGGAAATCGAATGGCTACAATTTAGTTTGGCCGGCCAACAATTTTGAATATGTATCCCCGAATACGAAATACCTAGACGCATGGGGTATTAAAATTAATGTGGCAAAAGAAATTCGGGCAATTTCACGAATTTGATACGACCCTCAGGGTAGGCGAAGGGTAGTTCTGAATTTGGGAAAACTACGCAAGGTCGGGTTGCTATTAAAAATAAAAAGCAATTCGGTAAAACATTGCCAAAAATAAAAGTATGAAAAGATATATCTTTTTTTCGATACCGAAAAAAGGCACAGCATTTACTATCTAATACATAGTTTCTCAACCTTCGTAGGTCCGTGGCCCATATAATAAAACACCATTCTAAGGCTTATCAATTCTGTAACCTGTCAATATTGATACAACTCTTGGCTGATTAAAATTCATAAACTATTTAAAAAAGAACTTAACATCGTGAAAATGACTCTCTTTGGTTGACTTTCTTGTGTACTGAAAATATAGTATGAGGGGACGCATATATGTAGAATGTGATTTGCAAATGAATGCATGTGGAGGCCCCGTGAACTGGCTTCAATAAGGATTTCTCACCTCTGTAGCGATCACGCCCTTCCGTCAGCAACGATGGAAAGGGAATACAAAATACCAAAACATTAGCGATGAAGGGGACTCGAAGAAATTTGTCGCTAATTAAAACACCATAAATTTGATATCCAAAAAAATAAAAATAAATATAAAATTCGAAATTGGTTAATTATTTTTTTCAATTCAAAAAAACACCACGAATACCGAGATTTCCGGGAAACCAGAGATACTTTATTTTTAGTTAATTCGTATACCTCCCAATTATAAGTCTGACGATGCTTCTCAAAGAAGCGAAACACGTTTCACATTTTATAAAACAACAAGTGGAATAACAAATTTATCAAATATATTTTATATCAAAAATGAGTCAATATAGACTGTGGAAAGGAAAAAAGACCTAACCCACACATATCAAATTTTACAGGATGGGCTAAAAACGTGTTTTGATGATTTTGTGACATATGCAAATTATGAATTATACACAACCTTAAAGTGCACGGAGACTTCTAAGCTGGTGTGTAATTGACATAATCTAATATTAATTAAAGAAATTGTTTAGGAAAAACCTTTATTTCAGTGTTTTTTCTTGGTTTTAATTTTTTACAAGGTCATCTTTTTCAAAACTGAAAAGCTAAATTTAGATACTAATTCGGCATTTTCAGCTTCCATCATTTTGATAGAACGTGTGTCAAGTTGTGTACATTGAGATTATCGAAAAAAAGCTGTCTTGGAAAATTGAGGGTTACGTCCTTTTCCCTTTCCACAGTCGATATAATTGTAGAAATAGACACAGTCTTGAAAAAGAAAATATATATTTTTACTATCAACGTTTAACGGTAGTAAAAGATATTCCACCGCTTCTCAATCAGTTTATTAAGTCGGTAAAGTATATAACATAAAGTATCGATAAAATCAAAGTTACTCGGCTATTAATTTAATGAAGGCACTTTGAGTAATCAGAATTTATTCGAAAACAAGATAACGGGTGTGGTTTATAGCGAATTATTAACTTCCTTGATCGAAAATCTATAACTATACTATAGTTTATTTATAAATATGTACATATACCTTTTTAGGCAATTTGCTAAGTGATAGATTCAAATCTTAATATCATCCCTATAAAGCGAAAAGCGGCTAACTATCTTTTTTTTGTAAAAATGAGTTATTCACTGTGAAGTGTTTTTGTGCAGATTTGAAAAGTGGCTAAGCGATATTCTGAATATGGAAAAAGATATAGCAAAATAAAGATTTTTTTATCGACGTCCGCTCCCAATGTGGAGCATATGGCATCATAATGGAGATAGCTCAACAGAAGTTTTTTTACGAAAACTGTCGCTCATCCTCTATTTTTTAAAAAGAGTAGTAGGAGTAAAACAGTGGTTTCCAAAGTGGTTCCTACAGACCCCCAGGGGTCCCTGAGACCGCTCAGGGGGTCCGTGGCCGGTCAAAATTAATTTGGGGGTGTTATTTCACTTGGGGGTCCGTGAACATAATAAGTTTGGGAATCACTGGAGTAGAAGGTTAAGGCTGGTCCGGAATCTATAAGTGGCGTGAAGAATGTTTATAGGTAAGGCTAAGGGTGGTAACTTTGTGGTAGTTCATTTTAATATAAAATTTAGATTATTCCACGTATTTTTTTGTTTTTGTTTAATTATATTGAATTCTAGCTCAAAATTGATTTGTGTAAAGGGGATGTTAACTTTAACTAGTTTATTTATGATTGCGTGAAACACGTGGAATAATCTAAGTTATTTTTAATTTTATATTAAGTACACGTCAATGATTGAAATTTTAATTGATTAATTAGGTTTATTTGAAAATAATTTGCCGCGTATTTGGTGACTGAAAATGTGCTACGAATGCCACAAGAGAGCCTGAATTCTGTACGTCTCTTTTACTAGCCTTTGACCATCAATAGGATGTACTCGGTGGAGCTACTAGACGCTGTGATGACATGGAAGGAAGCAAGGAGATAGTCAGGAGACAAAGCTATTCATTTAAAATCGATAGTTTCTAAAACATGTATTTCGCCCATCGAGACAATGCCAAACAATCAGTTACTGTTCGCTTCGTTTATAACAAACTAATACACTCATAGATAACGAAAATCTTATCAGGGTTAACATCGAATCTAATCTATTATGAAATGAATTAACAAACTGTTCTCCGAACACCCGCATTGGGTTGAACTTACATTGTATAGGGCAGATACTACAAATTAGGGTTGCAACGCCGGTATAACCGAAGGCGGGTTGCCGGGTTTTTAATACTAATATACCGGACATTAAAGTGCAAAGTATCTCTAGGTTATATAATGTAACACTTTCTTCTACAAAATTTAAATTAAAGAACTTCACAGAGACTTCTAAACTAGTGTTTAATTGATATAATCTAATATTAATTAAATAAATGATCTAGGAAAAACCTTTATTTCAGTCTTTTTTCTTGGTTTTAACTTTTTACAAGGTCATCTTTTTTAAACTTAAAAGTTAAATTTAGACACTAATTTGGCATTTGCAGCTTGCATCCTTTTGATAGAACGTGTATTAGGTTTGATACATTGTGATTATCGAAAAAAAACTGTGGGTTACATCCTTTTTCCTTTCCGCAGTCGATATGCTTCCCGATGAATTACATAAATTCAATGGAAAAAGCCACACAATTGCCATGTGAAAATAAGCCAGTGATTTAAAGTAAGGTCAGTATAGATCTATCCACTCCTCTAAAGGTTAGTATTAACTCTTCCGGCATTAACTGTAATTCTTTTCGTTAATTTTCATCAATTATTTTAAAAAGAAAAACCGGTACCGATATATTATTTCGGAATTGCAATCCCTGCTGCGTAAACAGGCGCATAATTAAAATTATTGTTATTGTAGCGTTCCCTCTCATCCGGGGAATTCCGCTTTCAAAAGAACCGCGCCCTTTTCCCTTGTATTATAAATAACATTAGGGATAGTATCGCTCCCTGCCTATTCCTGTACCTATGCAGTGATACTTCATCCATTAATCGCCTCGAAATGCGGCCTCGCCTCTCTTTCCTGACACGACTGCAACGAAAGGATTCGGAAGGGAGATCCGTGGCAACAGAAAGACTATCTTTAAACAAAATATTTGATATAATTTAAGATTTCGACTGAAGGTGCTTGGTGGAATTTCAATATTAAATTTGAATCGTTCAAACTATGTACATTCTCACAGATTTTGTCACTGACGACCCGGGTTTCGCCTTTCGGCATCTTCAGGCGTTCAAGTGCACGGATGAAGTCAGTTCAAGTTCATCCGTGAACTTGAACGCCTGAAGATGCCGAAAGGCGAAACCCGGGTCGTTGGTGACAAAATCCGTGAGAATGTAAATAGTTTGAACGATTCAAAAAAATATTTGATGATTTTAGTAATTTGCGAGACGTTTCCACGATGATTGTCATGAGTGGTGTTTCGCATAACGGCATGCCTGACGAAATCCGAATCATTATTTATATGCGGGGCTGCTCTCATTTTTTTAAGACACTGATTAACCCTTTGGGGAGTATGGCCGGGTATGTGCATCCAAATGTAGTGTTGTCTAATATATATAGTTATTCTCATGTTTTTTTATTGAATTGTCATTATTTCTTTACATATGGATAGATTTCGATCGATTTCTGTTCGAAGGCATGGGTATTTGTGATGTCTAAAAGTTGCCTCCTACCATTTACGATCTTTTAATAAATGGGCATAGCGAGAGCGATTAGGTCACCACTAGTCCTCTCCTAGCCTTATCCTTCTATCCATACTACTCTCTTTGAAAAAGAAAGGTTGAGCGACTGAACAGTTCCCATAGAAAAACGTCTGTTAAAGCACTTCCATTAGAACAGTGCTTCCCAGATTGGGGGCCGCGAAATTTTTCCGGGGGCCGCCGCAAAGATGTTTTGCATTGAGGAGAGCCGCGGATTATATTTTTTTAGATTTAGGGGGCCGTAGAATGAAAAAGTTTAGGAAGCACTGCATTAGAAGACCATATGCTCCAAATTGGGAACGGCTAAATAACTAAAATATTTTATGAATTCGCTATGATTCTAATCAAATTCACAACAGCAAAAATTATAATACAAATTTTTTTAAATTCCTAAAAAAAGCCCCGTGTGCATCACTGGTCTAGGTCATAGTTTCTTAAACTTTTTGGGCCCGTGGCCCCACTACCCATTTTGAAGTTTTTCGGAAAACATTTTGTCATGGCCAATTATTTCAAATTTAAATAAAAAGACTCACGAGCTTTTTTTAGCTCTTTCCAGAATGTTCAAATTATGGAAATTTCCCCGTGGCCCCCCTAAAATTATTTTTTCTCTTTGGCCTCCGGTTGAGAAACACTGGTCTAGATAATATTAAATTTGAGAATAGTCCCTCAGGAATCTTAACGAAGAATATCGACTGTCGTTTGAACGCGACGGTGGGTAAGGCCGACGTGACAACCAAGCCCCGTACACATTTAGCGAGCGGAATGTGCAGCAGAATCAATTCCAATTCACACTTAACGAAGAAGACTAGCACCGACATATTTGCATAATCCTCGGCGCGGGTCTGCTCCATATAATATAATCCCGACTTAATTGCATACATCCTGCATAACTATACGTTTCTAGGTTACCACTCCGCCACTGGAGTGCTGCCATGAATAAAAAAAGCACTGCTAACGGGAAAAAGAATTATTGTAAAACAAAAACATCAATGTTGATTTAATTAACCGTTTGAATACCGCGCAAATAAATCATTATTATGTCACAGAGATACTGCGTGTTTTTTCGAAAAATAATTTTACCTAATATACACTCGAATTTAATATTTTAAAAACCTATACTTATTGACTCAGTATAGATGGAACTACACATATTCATCAAAATTTTGCTTAAATTCCATTAGAATATTAAGTATTTGATTTTTTAAATGTCTTGGAAACCGTGTCCGCTTGCATATGTTCCGGACACCAGTGTCCGCTTGGTATTCAAGTGGTTAACTTTTCCGGTTCTAAGCTCAAGAAATGCGACCCCAATACCCACATTTTCTTAAATATCAATTTGAATATGGGTGATACAATGTTTATAATTAACGTATTCTTATATCATAGTTTTTTGGACCTTTTGTAGTTTTTGTAAATATGCGATAAGGAGATAAGCGCCCGCTTATCAGCGATCGTTTGTAAGATAACGGCGCTGAACGCGTCAGTTGCAAATTTATATCCAATATGATTATTTATTAAAAAAACACGGATTTTTATATAAAAAAAAATGTATGAGGGATGATGCAGAGATATATTTTAAAGCCCTTAGACTATTTTTTTTTGAAATTCATAAGAATAAGACCAATAATGAGGAAACCACTGGGGTCCCTAAACGACCCTCATCGGCAGAGAAGTATTTTTCTAGTCTCCGAGCTGCGAGAGTTAAAGATATTGAACAAATATTATTGTCAGGTCCTACGGCGCAGGGGTAAACGTTGTGGGTTTCCGTGCCGGCTCTCACGGGTTCGAGTCACAGTACAAACAGCATTTTATTGATCGATTTCTGTTAAACCGCATGGGTGTTTGGAATGTCTAAAAATTTCCTCCCACCATATACGACCCTTTAATAACTGGGTATAACGAGAGTGATTAGTTAACTACTAGTCATGTCATATCCTTCTCCTTTTATCCCAGTGATGTACAACCTTTACCTTCTAGCGGGCCGCATAAAACAAATTATCGTGGGTTCGGGCCGCAAAGAAAAAAATAATTTAAAGTACGCTCAATCCATTTTTGTACAGAACATATGTACGTTCCATGTAAAACAGCCTTAAAATCGTGTAAAAAAGATTAAGTGACTTTAGATAAATGAGTAATAGGATCCATTATATTTTTTGACCGTGTTATTTCGAAAATAAATAAGCCATGCAAAAAAAGAATTATGAGTGCTTGCTTATTAAAAATCGTTTCGCTGTGAAATATTTGTGTTAATGCGTTCTTGGTCTTTGTTAATTTTTAACTATTTTTTTTTTTAATTTGACATAATATTTGTGAGTCTGTTTTTATTAACCGATTTATTCTGCTTTATTGAAGAAAAAGCTTGCTTACATTTATTAAATAAATGTTTTAAGTGAAAAAAATATTTTTGAGAAAAAGATTTCAGGGCAGCCACAAAATTCAAAAAGGGCCGCGGCTTGTGCATCACTGTTTTATCCCTACTAATCTCTTTGAAAAAGAGAGAGGTTGAGCGACTGAGTAACAAATAGTTCTCGTAGAACTTATTATTTAAAAATCGTGTACAAAAAAGATCAGTGTACTCGATACTTCCGACTGTACAGGGCAGCCTTCAGATTTAGGGCACTGCCAATGCGTCACTCGTAGAGACCCGCAGACCTGAGCATGCCACAAAATAATGAATATTTATCGAACATAAGCCATGTCTTTTATTAAGCCAATCGAATTTCCGGTCCGCACACCGGCCCGCGAATTAGCCTGAGTGAAAACAAATCCAGACCACTTACGATGGTGGGTTTTTTGGCACTCGGCCCCGGAACATCGCGTGTTTAGAGCCGATAATGCTCTGATATTGATTGCAAAATAAACTTAAGTACATGCTGTAAAAAATGGCGTTCAACGTACATAACTGGCGAAATGAATATCGACTGTAGAAATGAAAAAAAAATACCTAACTCACAGTTTTTCAAAACAGCATTTTTTCACCTTCAAGGTGTTCATTGTCAATACTTGGTGGAATGGCATTATAATAAAAATAATAAAAGATTTTTAGTACTACTTAAAATTTATTTGATCAGGACCGGTTTCGCTCCTCAAGAGCATTATCAACTGATAAAGAAAATAAATTAAACAGTGCTATTTATATAATTTAAATTGAAACAACAAGGTGTAACCAATTACTACCAATTAAAAGGATTTACAAATTACATTATAATTACACAAAATTAAAATGCTTAACACCTATAACATACAGTTTAAAAATGTGTATAAATAGCACTGTTTAATCTATTTTCGTAAAATAAAAATAAAAATAAAATATGCAATGCACTAAAACACCAAGTAAAGACGTGATTGTACTTAGGAGTCGAAGAAAAAAGTTTTACCATTTTACTAGTTGAATCACTTCACCTCTTGAGGGCTCAAGTAAAGTAATTAATTTTTCATTAGTACTATCAAAGTTTGTATCGTACCCCATCCCCCTGCGTCCAATATAAAAGGACGAACCCAGACATTTATTTTGTAATTTATAATGGAAGATTTATAGTTTATTTATTAGTCTGATAATGCTTTACAAAGAGACGAAACACGTGTCTCAAATTGTAGCACATTTTTTTTAAAATTAATTTTACATTGATAATAATACATCGTCACCGTAATGGCAAAAGTGTGTAAGTGACAAATTGATAATGCTGAGCACAAAGCAAATAAAATATATTTAGGCTTTTAAGATAAAGCTTTTAACCATGTTTTTTTTTATATTAGATAGATAATTATGATAAAATCTAAATGCCAGTAGATTTATGCAGATCTGACGTAAATAAAAATATGAATTAACAACAGTCAGGAACAATTGTGCCCGCATTTAAATATTTATTCAGTAATATCACAGATATGCTGTTTGGCAAAACTGGTACGATAAATGCACTAACTGACTTGATCTTGAATTGATATTCAATATACTCATTATGTATTCACCTAATTTTTGTTGCTTTCGGGTGAGTCTCATGGTATACACCAGGCCTCGGCAACCTATGACCCATTTGATAATTTGAAGTGACTATAAAAAATGATATGAAAATACCCACTGACCCGAATAGTCTTCTTAAAAGTAACATTTTTTAACTTTGACTAGCAACCAAAAAAGATTACCGAGCCCTGGTCTACACTATACCAACCCCGTGACCGCGGGCGCCATGTCACCTTTGTCCTTACTACTGTCCGTACACAATATTAAACGGTAATAAAAAGATGAGCATGACCATATACATAGTCATGCGGGGTTTCTATACGACTTTTTTTTTTTTAATTTTTGTTTGGAATAAAAGTTATCCGGGACTTCAATATGGTTAAAAAAAATATTTTTTTAGAAAAAATCTCTCGTCTCTAGGGGTTAAGTTAGGGATTCTGTGTCGAGACGTCCCGGGACAAAAGTCCCGGGACTTTTAAGCTTTTTTGCTGTCGTAAGTCCCGGGACTTTGTTGTTAAATGTCCCGGGACTTAAGACAGCCAAATTTTACATTTTATTTTGAAAAAACCATTCTAACCAAATAAAATTGGATGCAAGCAATCGCTAATGTGACCTAAAAAGTTTATTTTGATTTTAAATAAATTGACATTGGTGTCTATCCTCGAGATCAGTTTTGAAAAAAATGCATTATATTCAGGCTACGGATTAAAGCCCAGGGTTTTAACAAAATTAAGTATGCATATATAAAAGGGACCTTATGAAAGAAACAGCTGTTTAGATTTATAATTGTAGAAGTTTCAAATCAACATCTATTTATATATGTAATACGAAACAACCATTTTCGATGGGTAGAGACGTGCAGAAATACAAAAAAACTTAGACAAGTGTTCGCTTAACTCAATAGTTCAACAATTTGAAACTTGGGATTCACAGAATTCCAAGAAATAATGAAGCCGATAGTTATTTCTAGAAAATTATGTTATAAATCAAGGCGGATTATAAATCTTTTATTATCAACAGTTCAGCTGGGACTAATTGTTTTTCGAAAAGAATACAAGAAAGATCAATGTTTTGGAAAAACAATGTTGCAACAACGTTTATTACAAAAATAAGAAATCGGCTGTCTGATTCGTCATTAAATTCATTATTATTTTTAAAATCATATTTTGATAAGCAAAAATAAAATATTAACTTTTGTGTAAATAATACATACTACGTATGATTTGAAGTTCTGATTTTATTATTCAATTAATTTAATATTTTCATTATTAATAAATAAATGTGCTCAAAAGATGTATTTATTTTAATTAACGCACACTTTCGGCGGCCTTTTAAAGTACGTACGAAAAAAATATACGTTTAACTGCGTAAAAAACGCTCAAAAAAATTAGTTTAATTGAAACAAAATATTAAAAAACGTTTAGGAGAAAGATATCTCCATTTATGTTATTAGAAATTTGTTTAAATCAATTTATATTCGTATAAAAATATAACTGTACCAAAAACAAATTACAAAATATTATAATTAAATATTTATACCTGATTATTTTTTTATATTGGCTATTTTTCAGCTGTATTGTGATTTGTGAAGTAACGGTCATAATTTTACCCAATTCATTGTTATTTTTTCAATACATGTATCGTTACATCCCTTTTTAGTACATACATACAAATATTTAATTTTAATAAATTTATAATTTTATTGAAGGGGAAATAAAAGTCCCAAGTCCCGGGAAGTCCCGGGACTTTGACTTTATCACGTCTCGAGTCCCGGGACTTTGAAAAACCCGAGACTTCAGAATCCCTAGTTAAGTATGGATCAACTATTATAAGTTGTCCGATTAGGGAGGGCGCTAGTGGCACAAGAGTATTGCTGTCATACTGATTTAATTATAAATGCCGCCACGCTATCTGTAGCGCTATTTATTTGATTTATCAATAACGCTATTTTACACGTGGAACGCGGTGGACCGCGTAAAAAAATACAGGGTAAACAACTTTGAAGGATAACAGTCGTAATGGCAAATTTGGAAGGGGGCATATTAACAAACGAAAACAAAGAGACGTCATAAAAGATAACGAGACAATTTTTTATAAATTTATGCGTACATTTCGTTCAAAATAATATTTGAAAAATGTTACGTAAACAATAAAATAAAGACCGAGTGTTACCGCTTGAATTATTTTTGTATTTGAAGAGGCAAAAAGTGAATTTTATCCCATCATAAAGTAATATTCCTAGAGATCGTTTGATATTCCATTTGCCTGCGACAGAATCAAATTCGGATTTGGCGTGGGGGTGGCGGGCGGGCGTACGAGTCCGCCCCTGGCCTTTCGCAGCGATTGCGAAAAGGCGGACCGCGCGCCAAATTTTAGTATAGATTTTTTGCAATTAGAACCAAGTGTATTGTTAATTTTATCATTGGACTTGTTTGTGGAATATCCAGATGTACATTGTCATGATGGATGACATCTGCTACACTTCATCTATGATATAACTATATCCAGAGTTTTTCCCATGTTACGCGATAGAACGGCGTTCCGGCACTTTGGCGGGTTTAGCATTTTATCACTTTGTAACTAAATATTTCGTCTATATATTTTTTTAAATTTTGTATAAGTATCACTCCCCCAATTACACTACCCCGAATTACACTGTCCCGACTTTAGTGTAATTAGGGGTTTAACTGTATTTAGTTCTATAAGAATTATGTCCCTACTCTCTTGGAATACATAAAGGACGGTTGAATAACAATCAGTTCTCTGTAATACATAAAGGAACTGAATAACAATCAGTTCTCGTATAAAAACTTATGTTGAGATATCTCTATTAAGCGGTAAAATGTGGGAAGAACATGGATGTTATATATACAGTATAGCTATTTCGGTATCGCGCTATTTTTTTGCTTTATATATGAAGTTGTTTTTTATATCGACTGTGGTAAGGAAGAATGACGTAACCCACTGTTTTTTCAAAACAGCTTTTTTTCGATAATCACAATGTATCAAACTTGATACACGTTCTATCAAAAGGATGCAAGCTGCAAATGCTGAATTAGTATCTAAATTTAGCTTTTATGTTTGAAAAAGATGACCTTGTAAAAAATTAAAACCAAGAAAAAACACTGAAATAAAGGTTTTTCTTAGACAATTTCTTTGGTTTAATATTAGATTATGTCAATTAAACACCAGTTTAGAAGTCTCCGTGAACTTCTCGGTTGTGTATAATTTATAATTTGCGTTTGTCACAAAATCATCAAAACACGTTTTTTGCGCCTCCTGTAAAATTTGATATGTGTGGGTTACGTCCTTTTTCCTTTCCACAGTCTATATATATACAATAAAAAAAAAGAATTTATGTTATGTATATTTAGTATATAATAAATATTTTTAAAATACGCAAGACTGCGCGCGCGTAAATTTGTCATAGTAAATGCCGGGTCGTAATCAAGGTTATTTTACGACTCCACAGCCCTGGTAAAAAGCAATTTTCGTGAAAAGCTTCTGTCTAAACTTCATAAGAAATTTTAAAAATATACCGAAAATTTTCTGAAAGGTTTTAAATAAAAACTTTAGTAAAAAATATTTTATTTGTTTTCAGCCGGCGAGTCGATAGGAACCGCAATATATCTTCACCCCCGCGTTAGATGTAGATTTAGTACCCCTGCCAGTTATTTTTATACAACATTTGATATGAAAATCACTTTTCCTTCATTTTTCGATTCGCTAAATAAACGAATTCAAGGGAATTTGGTATGTCGGGTCGGCATTATCGGCGAAGAATATGGATAGGTCACTAGTTATATACCCCCGATCAGCTTAGTGCTCACAGCTGGACCTACCCTCAGGGTGGGAGACAACCCCTTCAGATCCACCAAAAATCCGTGCCAACTTGTTAAAAAACGACGAGCTAGATGAACATACAAGACTTAAAAAAAAAACAATTTCGAACATTTTAACATGATGAAAATTTTCATCATGAGAAAAATCGGTCTTGGTCATATAAAAGACAAGTGGAATTAGTACAAATGAATGTTTTATTCTTGGAATATAATGCCTTTCCACCAAGTATTGACAATCTTTAAAAATTTTACATCCCTAATAGTTGAATTTGGTTTTCAGTGCAATTTATAAAACTGTACATACTAGGATTCGATCCTACAAAGATTGCAACTAGGGCATCCCATCCCGGACCCCTTTTGTGACCCCAGGATTTCAGGATTGATCATTCATCATAAAATCGTGTCACAATTGGGAGATTTTAAAATAGTCTAGAAACAAAGTTGAAACACCTTTTTACGAGCATCTTTTAACCCAGCTGGCTCATTTCAAAAAAAAAATGCTAGCTGGCTGGTTTCCAATATCAAGGAATTAATTTACGGATTTCCTATTAGCACATTTTTTTAGACCTTTTTTAGCTCGTTGGACAATTTCGAAAAAAAATTCGCTGCCACAGATTTCCCATTATTAAAAAATGTGAGAATTTTTACCTTTCAGTGACTTCAGTGCAAGGACTTAGCAGGACTTAATATAACTTTCACTTCTTATCCTCAATGCCGAAATTAGTATTACCATCACAATCCCGGGATTTTGTTACTCGAGACCCTAGTTCCCTAAACCCCTTCTAAATATTGATTCCTGAATCACGATTTATATTAATGTTGCCAGTCCACAAAAATCTTGCTCAAAACTATGATATTTTATGTGGACGTATAGTCAGGCGTATATCTCATATCCAAGTGACTCAGCCGAGGCTTGCAATTTAGGGTGGATGGGTTTTTTTTTTGTTCAACGTGGAAGGTTTATATACTTATAATAGGTTTAGCGAACCTTCCCTGCGAAGGCGCTTTGCAAGTATATAATATCATAATCTACTTCGCATATTAGATACACCCTGATCAAAAAAAATCATTCGGAAAACGAAATCAAACCACTTTCACGTGCCCACTGCCGATCGTTGGTGCGTTGATAAAATTTGTAGCAATTAAAGATCAGTACAGGAATTGTTTGTTCTCATAAGGTGTAGAACCAGCCTGTCAATGGGGATGCCACTGGGGAGAGCTTTAACGGTTGTTTACAATATTGCTATGGATGTCGACATATTCCACGTGGACGTGGATGAGTTCAGACGAATGCTATTTTTTATGTATTAGAGTAGAGTTTGTAGGAGCTTACTCAGTTGACTTGCTTGCCAATTTTAAACATGTTTTTTTTTCTACTGCTTTTTAATATTGAATGGTGTTGTTTTTTTCTTCATTGTTAAGTTTTAAATTTATAACGCGTTAACATTACAAAAACGTGTAAAATAAACCTCATTTTAAATAATTCACGGAAGCCGGTAAATTGCTCGAATGGAAATTGCTCGAATTATAAATTATTCTAATTGCTTGGTTATTTAAACGATTTTTTACGACTTTTTCTACGAATTTCATTTTTATATTGTGCGACACTTGTTTAGAGAGTGAAATATAAAAATAATTTTCGTAAGTAAATATTTATTTTAACCGTGTTCGCTCCAAATGCGGAACATATGATCTATTAATGGAGTTTATCTCAACAAAAGTGTTTCTACGAGAACTGCTTATTCATTAGTTACTCAAACTGTTTCTATATATTTCCAGAACACATAGAAGACTGGGGCTAAGACAGAACAAACGGACAGAACAAACGGAAACAAATTGATTATCTTGTTATTCGAGCAATTTCCATTCGAGCAATTTACCGGGAACCATAATTCACTGCTTGTTACTCAGTTGCTCAACCTCTCTTTTTCCAAAGAGAGTAGGAATAGAAGGAAAGGGCTTAGGACAGGACTAGTGGTTAGCTAATCGCTCTCGATACGCCCCGTTCATAGACAATAGGATGGGGGGAGGGGGGAACACAAGACATCATATGGGATTCGAATCCGTGCCCTCCGTAGCGGTAGCCAACGATGTTGACCACTCGACCACACAGGCGACGATAGTATGAAAACCGATAACGATAGTATGCAAACATATATAGGGTATTTCAAACCATCCAAAATACGTATTACGCGCACTCTAATAGCACAACAGATGTTTGAAAAATCATCCGGCGACTATGATTGCATCTGGTCGCACATAAAAGCTAAACGGGCCGCAGGTTGAGTATGGCTGATCCAAAACCTTTCTGCAAATACAGTACTTAAGCAACTTCTGTTTAGAATGTTTAGATAGATGATTCATTCAAACATTTGACAAGGACACGAGTTCAAAAAACTGGAAAACAACCCTACAATTCAACTCATTAAAAAGTAAACATTTTAAATATGCAAACATGCCACGAGTTCTGCGACACCGTGTAGATATTTTATAGGTACTAGGTTTAGGAGTTACGTGGCGGGTATTTGAACAACCTTCCCGGCATTTGGGCCGACCTAATGTCACGTAAAGATATGATGTATACGCCCTTATTATGCAGCCATTGGCAACCTGAGAGGTGCCACGCGAATTTGTTTTTTTTTTTTTCAATTAATGTTAACAAAAAAAATCTAAAAAAATCTCGAGTAAACTCTCGGAAAATGTCTTTATAGATTAGTGTATATGCTGGCTGTGTAATCGAGTGCCAACGGCTTAGAACACGGAAGACACGGATTCGAATCCCAGTTTTATTCCATGTCCGCTCCCAATATGGAGCATATGGACTCCTAATGGAGTTTATCTTTTCTACGAGAACTGCTTGTTACTCAGTTGCTCAACCTCTCTTTTTTCCAAAGAGAGTAGGAATAGAAAGAAAGGGCAAGGACAGGACTAGTGGTTAGCTAATCGCTCTCTATACGTTCATAGGATAGGATGGTCAGGAGGGGGGAATTCAAGACATCACATACATCCATGCCTTTGAACAGAAATTCATAAATCAATTGAAAAATCAATTTATAAAACTGCCCGTACCGGGATTCGAACCCGTGCCCTCCGTAGCGGTAGGCAACGATGTTGACCACTCGACCACACAGGCGGCAGTTTTTATCAAGGTTGTGGAGTCAGGCGTTTTGCCCGGATTCGGAAAAATCTCAGACCCAATCTCTATTCAAACCACTTTGACTATCATTTGCTTGTATTACAAACGGGCGCTTTAAGTGTAAACTAGAGCGAACATGTAAAAAAAATAGTTTTTCTCTTTCTTGTTGGTAAAGTCTTATATATTAATGAAACACATAAGTGCATAAGGTGGCCGTATGCTCCACATTGGGAGCGGATGTGGTTAAAAAAACAGTTTTATTTAATTGAATTTACGTTTTTTTTTTTACATACATATATGACCGCTCCCAAATGTGGAAGCTTATAGCTTCCTTATGAAGGTATCTCAACAAAAGTTTTTCTACGAGAACTGTTTGTTACTCAACCTCTCTTTTTTTTTAAAATAGTAAGGATATAAAGATACAACTATGATAGTACTAGTGGTTAGTTTTACTAATAGCTTCCGTTATGCACCGTCAATTTTAAGATTGAAAAGAGGGTGGGAGTAGAATAGAGTAGTAGGGATAGAAGAGTAAGGCTAGGGACAGGACTAGTGGTTAGCTAATCGCTCTCGCTGCGCCCAGTTGTTGAAGGATCGCAAATGGTGGGGGGGACATCAAAAACACCCATAATTACTAACGTATCGAATGCCAGATGTTCCCAGTAACTGTCCTCCGTTCCAGTCAAAAGGTTAATATCACAAAACGGTTCCGTAGAAGTGAGCTAAGTGAACAGTTTAGCTTGTAAAATTGGCTCAGTAAGTCGTGATTACTCCGCTGCTAGATAAAGCCCTTGCCATGTCTATTATATTTTTCAGAGGTACCCACATAAAAAATTGTACGCCGTCCTCCACAGACCACTGCTTTGCCATCCATTAATTTCACGACGTAGCTAACGTTAGGCATATCTACAGTTTTATTGCCTGGCTATGAGTGCTGCTGTCAACGGGCTGCGTGGCCGAATGTCAACGTCGATGACATTTGAACGATTTGAATAAAATGGTTCCAGCCCTGGTTTGAATAAAATGTAGTCGAATCAATATTTTTTAAAAAGAAAACTAAATGTATAGAATATTCTGTTTCCGGAATTGTACGTAAGTTTATACGTGCGGAAAATTCTTGCGCGGAATAATCCATGTACGGACTTTTCTTGTGCGGATAATTCGTGTACGGAGTATTTAAATTAGGCAGATTTTTTTTCGGAGGAATAACGGAATTATTAATCCAACACTTCATACATAACACGTCATATACTAAAAAAAAGCGGTTAAATAATTAATCGCACTTATGTAATTTGGCATGTTGCCATTCAAATGTAAAGCTTTACTAAACAAGTACTAATTTTACTGTTTGTGATAAAAAAAAAAAACAACAATTATACCACACCATGTTTCGCATTACGTATACATACAATTGAAAAAAATATAGTGACATTTCTGTAAACTGTCACTTAGACAGCGAAATTTTGATTTGATGTCAACCGGTTTGAAGTTGAAAGAAAGAATCATTTCAAACGGTTTGCATTTAAATTGGTATACAAAAACAGAAACCGGGCCGAATTTCAACAATGATAGTGATGTGAACATAGCAAATGCGACAATAAACTCAATCGTTTAAAAGTATTCAATATTATTACTTTATAAAAAAGTCATGATAAGAAATTGGGCAAAAATAAATACATACTTTTTTGTTCATAATATAATAGCAAATGGATTGAGAGATCAAACAAGGAATTATGTAACATGAATAGAAGACTCACCTGAGCTTTAGCTATGACGTCATGTCCGGTCCGCCACGCCGCTACAGCCGGGGCTTTCCGCTTATCCAGCAGCACATCCGTCGGGGGACACTTCTCGAAGATGAGCACTCGCTCGGCGACGGAGCCGCGCGTCAGGAAGGGCCTAATGGGGCTCCCCCCGGCCGCGGCCGCCCTGTCTGCCTGAGCCCTGCTGATGTGCTGCCTCTGCTGAGATGTGAGCTCAGGGTGCGGCACCAGTTCACTTCTGATCCTAGAACCCGCGGCTCTTGGAGTGCCCCACCGCCCCGATGGCATGGCAGTGGCCATACCGACTTCTTTGTCATTTGCTTTGTCAACGTGGCTTAGTGAACCTTCGAATTTGCTCCGGGTTTCTGTCACTTGTAATCCCAAAGTCGGGTCGACCATTAGACATTTCCTATCAATATCCATGCGCTTGTTTGCGTCTAGTCGTTGTTGGGTCGGAGGATTTTCAAGGTGGTCTTTGTATTTTGTTTTGGCATAATCCACTAGAGATATATTCGGTTCATCTTTTTGTATTTTTTCGGTATTTTCTTTGTATTTCGTTTTGCTGTATTCAGCGGTAGAGAGACTAGGTTCATGTTTGAATTTTTCTGACGGTATCAGATCAGGTTTTACCGATCTTGACGGGCTGGACTCCTTTTTCGATCGAGCCGCAGAAAAACTTTTGTTGTCAGGTTCTTCGCTGAGAACCACGCCAGTTTTTAGTGCGTTTATAAGCCGCTCTTCCTCCCTGGCCACTTCATCGACGTAAGCGGCCGATCCTCCGGGTAGAGTAGAAAATTTAGGAGAACCTTTCATGCGATCATTTTTGGGTGTAGGTTCAGACTTTTGAAGTTTGTTTTCGACGACTTTATTTTTGAGTGGCCACGTTTGTAAATTGGGTGGACTTTGCAAACTCAACCCGGCTGGTCGCTTTGGCGCTTCCGGTTTTTGTATTGGGACTAAATCTGGTGGAAAGGTCATTTCAATCGTATCCCCATCCATACAGCTGTGCTGGATTAGATTAAAATTCTTTGGTACGACTTGTGGCTTGACACCTATAGCAGGCTTGGGAGAGTATGCCGGAGGGCTTTGAATCGGAGTTGTGACCTTAACTGGGGTGGTTTTCGTCGGAGAAGGCGTCGCCACTTTCTGCGGCGATGCATTCTTTTCAAACTTCTGCAAGGCGAATTGAATTGAAGTAGGGATAGACTTTGTCGGGGACCTACTTTTTTGTGCGGCTATTCTCGCTTTATCTTCGTTAACGAAGCTGTTGACCAGCTTTTCTAAATTGTTATTGTCCATGTCTGGAGCTCGAGCGAGCAATTCTGAGACGGGAGTGGCGCCGGCCGAGGAAGACTTTTGAGGTGCGAGCGCGGAGCCGAACTTGTCGACCGCTGCCTGCGGCGTGTGACAGTTCAAAATTTCGGTGGGCGCCAGCCCCCGAGACTTCCAAGTCTGGTAGATGGCCTCGGCGTGGTCGGATATCTGCTTCGCGATCGCGGCGATGTCCTCCTCGCCGGCGTCGAACTTGTCGCGCCCGGTGCTGCCGCCGTGCTTGGCTGTCGTCGCCATCGTCCCGCCGCCCGAGTCGGACGGACCGTTCTTCGTCTGGCGGCGCAGGATGGACTCCAATATGACGCCGGGCGTTATCCCCGACGCGGGGTCGACGAGGAGGTCTGCGATCCTGCGGTTCTGCAGGACGTGCGGGTAGTGCTGCAGCAGGTACGACAGCTGCGTCTCGGAGGTGGCGGGGTCTTCCCCGTCGCGGCGAGCGTTATTGTTGTCGCGAGGCGGCCGGATCACATCTTCGGCAAAGGGTTGCGCGACGCGCGAGAACTCTCGCAGATTCTCATTCGGCCCTGCGCCGACGTCTCTCTCAACATAATCGAACGGCACTTCTTGATAATTGTCCGATACTTCGTATTGATAAATTTCCCTCGACCTCTGCTGTTCTACTCTAGAATTGAAGCCGCTGTTTTTTAAATTCTGGGTTATGTCTTTATATCTTTGGGATTGATCAGTTGTTGGGTTTTCTTGTGGGTTCCAGCCGAAACGGTTACGGGGGGTTCGGGATTCCTCTTTGGGGCTTCTCCCTAAGTTCATCAGGAGCGATAGATCAACCTGGCGAGCCGTAGAAACGCCGCATGGGACGGGTGCGCGGTGGCACGTCGGCGAAGCGCAATTATAGCGTTCGCCGGTTTATTTCGGTTTGTGACTTGCGGAGTTCTTTTTTATTTATTTATTCACATAGGGAAGCGGCGGTGGACGAGCGACGCTCAGCGGATTCCACAAATAGCTCTGCGAACCGACATTGATTCGGCCATGCCTCTGCAACAACACTAAAACTTTCTTCCTACCACCAAATCAATTTAGAAAATATTACAAACAAAACTGAAAAGGCTAGTCAATCACAAATGACACCATTAAATTTTATTAATTAATTGCACAATTCCTTTTTAAATTAACGTGTTTATTTCTTATTTAACACAATTTATTTAACAACAAAAAAATTATAACTTTAGGCAACAAACGAGTAAGCACCTACACGCAAAAAAACACACAAAATTTATTCAAATATAAAACATTAAAAAAATGCAATACATCAACCCACGCTTATGTCACGAAAATTTAATTAAATAATTATTACGTACACCAAAACAGAAAAAAAATAACAAAATATATTACAAAATTAGCGCGCTCTAAAAACGGCGAAATTTCTCAATTAAAAAAATGAATATTTTTAAATTAGTTTTATAACAGTAATTACTTTTTATTAAGTCATACGCGGATATTTTAAATTCGAGTTACTTCAAAATAAATTCAAAAAAAAATCGCTCATGAATAATTTATGAATTCGACTATAGTTTTAATATTTATATTATATACATTGAAAATCACTCGCGTATTGTAAATCACGTAACTTCCGAAAGCGAGAAGCTAGTGAGACTACTCGCTCAAAGATCTCGACTATCGCAAAGGTGTATTTATAAATAATATCCTCGCATTCGATATTTATGCATCAGCGGCGCGAGAAGGAAATTTTGACGCACGTCCACTCTCCGAGGAGGTCTGTGACGAACTGAACCGGTGGGAAGTTGCGGCCGGCGGGTGTGTTCAAAAAAGACGGGATTAGCGGCACCTGTGAAAAGAAAAGTGAAATAAATTAATACGTGAAGTTAAAAAATATCATTCTACATTATTATAACGGTGAACGAATTCTTCCTTGCGTGAGTTCCCGCATAAGAAAACTACACACATATTTAACATAAAAGTATTATAAACAATATAACTTATTCTGAAATAAGAAATCTCACTCAAAAATATTGTTAATATTTATTTAATATTATTAAGTATAAACAGAAATAGTTTTCTTATGGCAAAGAATTCACCGATTGGTGTAGAAAGAAGAGGCGGAGATGGAGTACCGCCCCGGGTGGCATTTTTTAATAAAAAACTAAATGAACAAAAAAAATGTATTGTCACTTACAAAACCCGTAAGTTTATGGATATTTTCCTGTGGCCCCCCAAAACTGTGCTGTAGCTCTCCTAATTTTTTTTCTGTGGCCCCCGGTTGAGAAACACTGGTGTAGTGTATACAACTTTAACGATTCAAACGTTTCCAAACAACCTGTCTAACAATTCTAACGTCACACGGACGTAATCTGATTTTTTTCAGTTTTACTGAAACGTACATCTTTAAAGACAAGGAATGCTAAACAATAAAAAATAGATACAGATACCCTCGTATGTAATAAAGCATTTCGACTGTGGAAAGGAAAAAGGACGTAACCCACACATATAAAATTTTACAGGAGGCGCAAAAAACGTGTTTTGATAATTTTGGGCCATATGCAAATTATGAATTATACACAACCTTGAAGTGCACGGAGACTTCTAAACTAGTGTTTAATTGACATAATCTAATATTTATTAAAAAATTGTCTTGGTTAAACCTTTATTTCAGTCTTTTTTCTTGGTTTTAACTTTTCACAAGGTCATCTTTTTGAAACATGAAAGCTAAATTTAGATACCAATTTGGCATTTTCAGCATCCATCCTTTTGATAGAACGTGTGTCAAGTTGTATACATTGTGATTATCGAAAAAAAGCTGTTTTAGAAAAACTGAGGGTTACGTCCCTTTTTCTTTCCACAGTCGATATGGCAACATAATAAAACAGATCAGGGGAGAAATCAAACCCATCACACTTGTGTTAAACATATTAAAGATTATACAAAAAATAAATATTTAATACATACTATAACAGCAGGTAGTTAATTTTGCAATAATTAAAAACGTCAAATTGCCAACCTGCAGTTATTAAAAAATATATATAAATTCAAATTAAAGGTATTTCTTAAACTTTTACTTTTTACTATTTACTATTATTTTTTTATTACACAAGCCGCCCTCAATACATATTTTTTCAATAATACATTTAACATAATACAACATTTTAAGTTTCATCAATTTTGGAATCTGTAAATATTGATACAACTCTCGGCAGATTTGAAAAGATTTAAATTCATGGTGAACATTTTTATTAAAATGTCATAGTGGTAGCCTACACGTTGATATTATATTTTTTTATATTTTTCAAAACTGACACACCGGTATATTTGTATTTTAAAAACCGGTAAATCAAATGTATATCGGAATCCCGGTCTCGGTAATACCGGTATTGTAATCATGACGATACTGTATAGCAGTGCTTTCCAACCTTTTTCATGCCACGGACTCCTTAATCTGAAAACAATAATCTGCGGACCCCCGAAAAAATTATATTTCACATGTTCATATTTTATCACAAAGAATGTAAATTTTCGCGGACTCCGGGTTGGGAAGCACTGCTGTATAGGACTCTGGTCATGTAATGCGACCCTCAAACTCTGAAGATTTGGGAAGCCTCTATTTACATGATTTGGTTTAGTAGCATTAGTAAAAGCAACTAACGATATCTAACAAGGAAAGGGAAATATGTATTAATTGTATTCCGGTATTGGGTGGCGACAGATTAATACAACGTGACAATGATGCACAAGTATAACATACAAACAACGATAAACGGATTTTTCCGTACACAAATTCTGCGTACAAGAAAATTCCGTAACGGATTTTTGCGAACCAGATTCTTCCGAACATTAAAAAAATATAATTTTGAAAATTGTTGTTGGCGATAGATTAAATAATATGTATGTACATTTCCTTAACACTTCCCTTACGATCAACGTTCCCCCTAAGTTGCGCGCGTGCGCGGCCGCGCAGCAGTTGAAAAGCCCCCACGCACTCATTCCGGGTTGGCGCGCACTACAAGACAGTTGTTCAATTAATATTAGATCTGTCCGCGCATCCTCCGCGCAGCTAACCTCTCGCCTTAGAGAGAACAAAAAAATGTTTACTTCCAAAAAGTATATGTCCTAAGCGTTAAAACATGTTTTTTCACATGGTTCTTTAAGGGCCAGCAACATATCGGAAGTATTTTTTAGCACCGAAGAGAATTTTTAATACGTATGTTTAATAAATATCGTTCCTACCAAGCAAAAGGGGCGTAAGTGACATTTTGGTAATTTTTAGTTAAATGTGACGCCTATGTTTATAAATTAATGAAAAAAAAATTCCAAACATGGAAGTCAAAGTGGAGAAGCGACATTGTTCTCATTGACATGATATTTTTTCACTCTTTTTGCTCACCTGAATAGTAGTGATTTGTCACTTGTGCCCTTTTGGCTTGGCAAGGACGATATAAATAAACACGGTGTCGCCAACCTTCCATTGAACCGATCGGCCACGCAACTACAAGACAAATTTGCGGCGTCATACAGAGAGCAAGTAGACCTCAACTCGCACTCATAGAAGCTGTTCGTTTATCTCAAGGAATTAATTATCTGCACACTTAAGTGCACGCAGTCAAGTCTACGGCAATTGCTCCTAAGACACTCACAGTCAAGAAAAAACGTTATAAATACGTTTAATGTTTGTTATACAACTGGATACTGTCGTATAAAATTAACGGATGGGAAATCAGTGGTGGGTGGAAGAAGGCAAGTAAGTCTCGATGGCAAATCTCGCATTATAAAAAATATTAAAATGATCATATGAATGTACGGAATTTTCTATGTACGAAAAAATCTTGTGCGGTAAAATCGTGTACGGAATAATGACGTTACCACAAAAAATATACAAACCTAATTTTCTATTATAGGCATTTTTAGTAACGTCTGGTTGGTAACGCGACAGATAATCAACAAGTAAATAAATAAATATTTATAAAATACAGGGAAATTTAGTATCAACTATTTAATTTCTGTCTTTCCTGTAAAACAAACGTTTTATTCAGTATTTTTTCCTGGAATAAGCGACGCAACAGGAATACAGATGACCTCAATAAAATTATCTAGGTTCATAGCGGGATTAAAATCATTAAGATTAATAATTAAAAATAATTACGCGGTTGGTTAGTAAGTAATTAAATTATTTTTTATCCTTTACTGTGTGACTGCCTTGTGATGAACGCCGAACGAGCAGAGCTGTTTGCCGCTGTCCGCCCTCACACGGGCCCAATAGGGTGACCTGATCTCTACCAAGACCAGCTATGAGGCAATTGATAAATTCATTATATGAGAAACGGAATATTCTTTATTCCTCTTTATATTAAATGCGGAGTAGATAGGACTCTTCCTTCACGAACGAATTCTCGGTATAAGTATACAAAGGATACTTAATATCACTTAAACTATTTAGTACCAAGCAAGACAACATTTTTTTTTCTATCTTTGTCTTTTTTTAAAGCAAAATAGTGCATGGTTAAAAGACAGTTCCCGTGCAGCCTTGTATCAGGCCAATAATATAAAGATTATTTTTTAGCGTTATGGAAGGCGGCCGTGAAACAGTCATTGCGTACACATCACGGATGGTGGTGGGACAATCAACAATCGATGTGGGCTTCCCCCGTGCCGGATCTCACGGGTTCGAGTCCCAGTACGAGCAGCATTTTTTCGATCGATTTATCGATTTCTGTTCGAAGGCATGGGTGTTTTTAATGTTTAAAAATTCTCTCCCACCCTTTCCGATCCTTTAATAACTGGGTAACGAGAGCGATTAGTTGACTACTAGTACTACTCTAGCTTTATCTTTGTATTCCTATACTCTCTTTTTAAAAAAAGAAAGCTTGAGGTAACAAAAAGTTCTCGTATAAAAACTTTGGGATACCTTCATTCGGAGGCTATATTCTTTACATTGAGAGCGGTATGGATTTTAAAAAAATGATCACGCCTTCTCCCAAATTTGGGACGAAGTAGATAAACTTTGTTATTCCACTGGTTGTGTAACTAGTAGTGACATGTCAGATTAAAAGAATAATCTGCGACACAGAATTTCTTGAGTTAGCACAACGCCCATAAACAATATAACGAATTAAGCTGAATAAAGTACGCCCTCCGGAGTCATTATTTTTAAACATAGCTTCGCCAAATTAAAGATGGCGCAAGATAAATAAAGTGTTCATAAAAGAACACCTACATTACGTTGAATCCAGCTGGCCGTGTGCAGGGATAGTCGATATACCGGACGAATCAATCAATCCCGGTTTTACGATGTTTCATAACAAATACCGGTATTGCATATCGTTTATGAACTTTTTGATAGTAATGAGTAAACAGCAAATGAAAAAATTCAGCTTTTATGATAAAGCTTTTAGCATCGACATTTATGTTATGTATTAATATCAGTATTTCTCAACCTTTTTGGGCACGTGGCTTCTTTTGAGTGTCATTATTTTTCTGTGGCCCTCATAACACTGTTTTGTCTTATCATAAAAATTCGAATTTTAAAAACCAGCGTGGGACCTTTTTTTAAGCTCTTTCAAGAATTTCGAATCCAAAATAATTTGCCCGTGGCCCCCCTAAGCTGTGCTGTGGTTCCCAAAAACAAAAATAAATCTGTGGTCCCCCTGGGGGGTCACAGGGCCCATAGTTGAGAAACCATGACGTAGATAATTATAATATCAAAATATGGATGCATTAAAGCCGATCTGACATAACAATAGTTTGAAATGAATAGACAGGGACAATTGCCTACCATTAAGTCAGCATAATTAATATCCGCCTGCGTGGTCTCGTGATCAACGTCGATGGCTTCTGTAGCGGAGGTAACGTGTTCGAATCTTGGTACAAACAGTCTTATTAATTGATTTATGAATTTCTGTTCGAAGGCATGGATATGTATATGATGTCTTTAATTCCCCCTCCCACCCATTCTGTCCTAAAAATCGAAATGTGGCGCATAAGGACTCTTAATGGAGTTTATCTCAACAGAAGTTTTTTTACGAGAACTGCTCAGTTGCTCAAAATCTTTTTTACATAAAAATAGTAGAAATTGAAGAATAGAGCTAGTATAGGACTAGTGGTTAGCTAATCGTTTTCGTTACGCCTTGTGTTTTTTGGATGGGTTAGTTGGAAAAGAAGAATTCAAGACACATCACATAAATCCATGCATCCAAAAAGAAATTCTTATATTGATTGAACAATCAATTTGTAAAACTGTCTGTACTAAGATTTGGGCTCTTAACCTTCATAACCGAAGCCAACGACGTTGACCACTTGACCACGCAGGCAATTTTCTTTTTGGGTTTTAATAATGACCTTTTTTAGATCATTTTCTATAACATGTTATTTTTTCAAATGAATTCTTCTTTAGTGTACTTAATATGAAATAACTGCCCAAAAGTTGATCTAAAAACTGACCAGATAAATAAAAGCATAAATTATAATGTTAATATTTGTTGACATCGGTATTAGAACGCATTTTTAAAATAAGTATTTCGGCTATTAAAAAAACCGCCGAAATACCGGCAACCCAGTTTCGAAAATACCGGTATAGCAACCCTGAAAGCGTCTACAAAATTTCCGATCTATCGAATTAATATGAGTGAGTGCGAACCGCTATGTGAACTTAAAAAGCAAGAGTCAACATTTTTTTTCTATGCAATGTTAATTGGAAAATAAATACGGTAAATATTCGTTCAAGTAATGATCTGTTTAGAAATTCGATCAATTGATTTGAACATTGGTTTAACTGAATGTTCGTCTACGATGGGGGTCTAATGGGCATTCATTAAAGTCCAAATTTATGTGACGAAGTTATAGATGTGATGGCGAACCTTTTTTTTACACGCGCGTGATAAAATATCTCAATTATTACAATATTAATTTTTTTTAATGGATTCCGCGATAACTTAGAAGAAATTATTTTTTAATAAAAAAAAATGTAATTCAACTGGTTGTGTAAGGTACAAAATGTGACAAGTGTTCCGCTACTTTGAATTATTTGATTTTAATTTTACCGTGCACGGAGAAGGGATGTTCTATGAAAAAAAAAAACCGTGTAAAAAATATGATCTGTCGCTTTGTCGCTGTAAAATATTAAATCATAGAAAACGATCAAAACTTGATTATCCCGAAATCCCGGGATCACAAATAAGGTCCAGGATTGGATGCCTCAGTCTTGACCCATTTCTCATTTTAATTCAGTGATCCCGAAATGCTGGGATTGCAATAGTACTAATTTTAGGATTGAGAAAATGATACATGGAAAAGCTAAAAAAAACGTGTCACGCTGTTCTATAAATTCCTAGGATTTTGGATTCGAAAATTCTAGAAAGAGTTCAAAAAAAACTTTGTAAAAGCTTGTGATTTTGTGAAATTTCGTAAATTTCTGGGTTTTTGAAATCGGCATAAAAAATCTCAGAAATTCAAAATCACCGATAATTTTTTTTTAATCCCAAGTCACAATTTATACACGATTTCATTTTTAGTGAAAAATGTCAATCCCGAAATACAATAACAAAAAGGGTCCAGGATTGGATACCCTACTAGGGCTTATACAATAACCGACTTCTGAAAAAACCGGTTGTCAAATGTCAACACTGTTCGAAAACCGGTTTTATCCGGATTTCGAAGTTGTACAAAAAAATGGATAATTCAATTAAAATAGCGAGAAAAATTTCAATTTTTTATGTTGTTTATTTATATACATAATAATGCACAACAATAAATTATTTGGTGTTACTGTTACTAGAAAATATGATTTAAGAAAACACAAAGCGTCCACTGATCGATTTGTAACAAAATTTCCTGATATCGAAAATACCCTTTCGCTGGGTAATGATGTGGGCCATATGGTCTTTAAACCATCAAATAAAAGATTCAAATTTTCTGTCCTTTTGTTTATAGACTCGTTTATGTAAATTCGGCACAACCGGTTACGAAGTTGAAAAACCGACAAACCTTACTTTGTACCTCATCGGTTCTCGATCCTTATTTTCGACGTTTCGGTTATGGAGTGTTAAAGCCGGAGTCGTCTTTTTTTTACCGTCCTTCACAGCCCTGGTTATGTCATCCAACTTGTAAATACCACGTCCATTTATTTCCTCAAACCGTTTTGTACAACTGAGCGAGAATGAACGACGCAATTGTCCCTCACAAAGACGCCGAGGAGACGAAGATGTGTTTTTAGTTTTGTTTACGGTCCGTGTATAAAAAGAGCCCAGACCGGAAGTTAAGTGACATTTCCGGCGGTCGTGCAACAACCGGAGTGAGCGAGTGGGTACACCGAGTACCTGAATTGGTATAGATATACATAGACGGAGTCCGATGACACGCGAACATCACCACAAACTCATTTGTTTATTGCTCTACCTGTTGACGGACTGGTAACACGAAACGCAAAACGAAAAGACAGTTGTACACTTTTAATTTACATTTTCTAGATAGGTATCAAATAGGATTTGTATTACCGGTAATAGTGGAGTTTATTTCCAAAAATCGAACTTTTCAGTATAGTCAAATACTATAACGAATAACACAAACAAAACAACAATATGATTTCCAATTTGAAAACGACAGTGTTTTAACAGCTTAACGACCGCGGACGCGTATTTGAGTATTTGAAAAACAAAGGTTGCTGGCCGGTGGCTTCATATATGCGTATAGACGAAGTACTTATCTGGAAGTTAAGAAAATTAAATTTGGTAAAGATACCTCAATCGGTTTACAAATTATAGTGAATTTAGTAAAATTTCAATTTTTGCGAATTGTTCACAAAATTGCCCGGCCGCCAGGTGAAATTCTATAAAAAAAACGTGCGGTCGTTAAGCTGTCAAAACTAATAGGACCAGTCGATTCCTTAAGCTTGAATTACCCTATCTGCATACCTAACTCAACATCACTCATTTTGGAAATAGTACGTTTTGCATTATAGCCCCACAATTGGTCTTTGGAAAAACCGGTAAATTTAAAAAAAACCGGCAATTAACGAAAATTAAATTTGACAGTAAATTGCAAGCCCTAGAATCAAGTCGAGGTGGAGGGGAGGTTGTTGGCTTAGGACAGTGGTGGGGAACCTGCGGCCTTTTGGCTACTCTGACTTGTGGCATTTTTTTTTTTTTAAATAAATCTGGATATTTTTTAATAAATACACAATTTATAATGCAAAATATGCACTTTGATTTTAAAAATATACGCAAGCTTTTGGAAAAAGAGCGAATGTCAACGTTTCCTTTACTGCGGCCTTATGTTGAATCAGGTAAATGAATATGCCCTTTTGAAATGAAAAGGTTTCCCACCCCTGGCTTATGATCACAGGGGCCTAACTACAAAAAATGCGTGTTTTGAGTACTCAAAAGAAAGAAGCACATAGTTTTTTTCAAAACAGCTTCTTTAGAACAACTTAATAGAAAACGTTCTACCAAAGGGATGTAAGCTGCAAATGTCGAATAAGTATCTAAATTTATCTTTAAAGTTTAAAAAAAGAAGGGCATGTGAAAATTTCGACCAAGAAAAATTACCTACACAAAGGGTTTTTTTTTGAATGAGTAAATGAAAAACCAATTATTAAGTTTTCATGTACTTCAAGGTTGTGTTTGTTCAATATTTTGACTTAGCATATTGTTACGTATTATAAACGTATTAAGTAACAATCGATTGCTTATTCAATATAATTGCATAGGAGTGATTAAAAAAAATCATTCCTTCCCCGAAACACCGAGAATTGCTTTGAGCATTGACAGCCCATCGCTGCCGGTATTGCAGAACAACAAATGACTGTTACTTATATCTTTTTTTACGGATACTGTAAGAATATAACATGGATGTATATGCGCAATCAACGTCGTTTGCTTCAGTGACTAATCACATGGGTTCATTCCCCATAGAAAGAGGTATTTTGTTTCATTACGTAGAAATAAACGTGACGGTCCATTGGACATCCAAATCTAGTTTCGTATCCAGAAAATTTCTATCACTCACAATTTGCTAATTCTTTTGGAGAAAAAGTTTATCTTCCCTGCGCCTCACACATTTAATCCCTAATTAATTCTGTTATCGAAATTAATTAATTGTTTGTTATTATCTAATAACTTTGTTAATTCAAGTTATTCCAATTTTATTTTATTTACCTTTGCTAATATTTTTTTTTAATATTGTTGCTTATCAAGTTGCTATAAAAATCCCCATCCTTCTTTCCGCACAAAATACCGGTATTTCGATGATGAAAAATATCGGTATTGCAATACCTAGTTGAGATAAGTACCCCATTACGAGTCAATAAGATCCACGTTCGAAACGGTCATGGTAAAAAGTCTAATCTTATGTTATATTATATTTTCAACCCCTGCATTATAGCGTATTTATTCATAACGAATGGCAACCCCCTCCCTTGATCAGTTTCTCGATCAGCGATTTAGTATTCTACTAAAGATTAACATTAAAAATTTAATTAGATATTAAATGAAAATATTAATAGCTTTTACAGCAATAAAATTGATCATTATGTATTTGATTATTGAGCAATATATTTTATTTATTTATCGCATAACTGTAAATTCTTAGATGAATTTTGATAGCAGACAATTATTTTTATTTTTTAAACAGCTAAATAATAATGTCTGGCTGTAAAATTTTAACGTAAAAATGCTAGTAAAGGTGAAATTTAATACCGGCATAAATAAACTTCCAATGCAATCTTCTGTCTAATGATTTTATACGTATGTAATAATAATTTTTAATTAATTCTACTGTAAATTTGTAATTAAGTGCGTTATCAATAAAATAAATTAAGGTATTGTTGAGAGTCGGTAGAAATATTGCACAATAATAATTCATTCCTTTATAAAACAAAGAGTTACTGAAAGTTGTGTACATTTTGAATAATCTTCAAGTAATATTAGCTTGTTTATTTGTGTAACACCAATATGTAGCCACTACTTACCCTTATTAGTAAAAAAATCGATCCACTCCTGTCCGATGACAGCTCGAAGTACTTATTCATAAGACAGCACCAATTTTATTCAAGAATGCGTCTACGGTAAATTTAAACATGTAAACATAACGAGAATCGTATTCACCAAAGATTTAAATTGTACAACAGACGCACGCTTTGAAATAACAAACTTGGCATTGAGAAATATTCAATTGAACAAAGAATTCATATAAAAATGTAAACACAACACTCCGATCGCAGCCTCCTAAACAAGATATTTTTTAATTTGTAAACAATGGTTAATGCATCACTTAATCCGTTATTTGTTTGAGCCGATGACTAAATTGACGATTCGTTTAGTTTTTTGTTTAATAATCGGTTGAATGTATTACATTTTTTTAGTTTAACTCCTGTCACTGAAATAATTCACTAACTTTAGCCGTATAAAAAAAAGTTCCGCAGCGCACCACCCTCCCGTACGCTGGTCATTACATTACTGGTGTGAAGTTGGCGTCGATCGATGGATTTTTCCGATTAATGTTACTCTCAAAAAAAATGTTATACTATTTTTAGTGACTCCTTTCAAAAAAGCTCAACTGCAATCAAAACTAGCTTCGTTTATTACGATCATTCCAAAAATACGCTTAATGCGAGAAAATGATGAATGCAGGACAGTCCAAAAACTTCATAAATTGGTTCGTTACTAGAAACAAATTAAATCAGCCCTTTTATATTTTGACAAAAATGTCTTTCATAATACGTATGTTGCTTTTGTAGTTTGACATTTCAATTCAAACAATGATCTCTAGTAATAAATAAAAAAAATGTACATACTAATACACATATTTTGTGGCAAAATTGTTCGTTTTAACAAAGTTATCCGAGTTCGAAGATTTATAAAATGCATATTTTTTCACTACAGGTAGTCTTTGACATACGACCGAGATGCGTTCCTGAGCTTTAGTTGTATGTCGAATTGGTCGTATGTCGAATTTCATACAAAATATGTCGTCGCTGCACACCAAATATGGTATACGTAACGATTTTACGAAAATGAGCTAAATACACAGTTTTTTTTTTTTCTCAGCCTTCTAAAGCAGTGTTTCTCAACCTTTTTGAGAGCGTGGCCCCTTTTGAATGTCTTAATTTTTTCTGTGGCCCCCATACCATTGTTTTGTCTTCCCATGAAAATAATAATTTCAAAAACCCACCTTTTTTTATAGCTCTTCCGAGATTTTCGAATCTAGAATGCCAAAAAATAGCTGCGCGACGTCCGCCATTATGCTCTTCCCTGTATTGTTTTATTAATCCCCGTGGCCCCCCTAAACTGTGCTGTGGCTCCCTAAAACAGAAATAAATCTCTGTGGCCTTCTAGAACACGCTGTGGCCCCCTGAGGGGCCACATGGCCCACCGTTGACAAACCCTGTTCTAAAGTATGAACCATGTAACAATACAACATAATAAATGAGATAGAAAGCAAACTATGTGCCATCATTTAAAAAAAAACATTTAAATATGAACCATGTGATCTTACTGCACATGTATCGGGTATATGGTTCATATTTTACAGCTATGATTTCACTTAAAGTAGTCGAAATAGCTCCCGCCTTGTACACGTCTTTTTAATTTTTATTTTATATATTTGCATTACAGCTTATGCGAATGCGCAAAATATTTAAAATTTGAACCTCATACGAGAAAAACTCGATGAGAATTTTATTGTAATTCATTCGAGATAAATTTGAGGTAAATTGACATCACAAACACCCGCGTCAAGCGAAGTCTATGGGAATAAGATTTTCACACAAATTAAAAGTGATGCATACAAATTCCCTATGTAGTCAGAAAATAACAAAAGCGAATCTCCTGCACATATTTCACAGTTTTTGGAAGGCGAAAACTTGGTCGGAGAAAACACCATATTTCACGGGCCTTGTAGCAACGTCTGCCATAAAATATTATCTTCGGGAAAGCACGGCAATCTTGAAGAAGAATCAAGGACAAGATATATATATATTTTTTTACTCTTTTAAGTCTGGTGTGTACAATGGTGCCCCGTAATCCAATTCAAAATATAAAAATTGCCAAGTCGTAAGTGCAGATCGTCGTATGTCAAACCGTCGTAAGTCAGGGACTACCTGTACAATGTAAATCTTTTTCATTATTATTAACACTACAGTTTGATTATTTCAAGCTGAAATTCACTCCGTGTGCTTTCAATGGTTGATGATCAATTGACAACTGATTGTCTATTATTCGGAAATTAGTGTCTTCTGGGAAATTCATCGCTCAATCTATTAACGGTATCTACAAATTCGTCAAATTTACTTAAGGGAATATTTAATGTTTTAACAAAATATTTTATATATTATGTTACTTTTTGATAAAAGTAACTCCACAGGCCGAAACCAGCGCGAGGGCCACCATTTGTCCAGACCTGGTGTAGACACTGGGTTCTATTCTGTACTTATATTACATATGAGAAATTAAGAAGAGGATTTTCTTTTTTTTCTGGTGGTGAAGGATGGAAAAGTAGTACAAACAAAAAAAAAAACACGTAGTTCATTTTAATTTTTTTATTTAATTATAATATTTAGCAATTCAATAAAAAATCTCATTCTAAAGGAATCAAAAAATAGTTAGCAACATTTTTTCAGCTTGCACACATACAATGGTTTCATTAATTTAGACTAGTAATTAATTTAACATACAAATTATTATGATAATTAATTTAGAATTATTTTCTCGAACAACATTGCGCAGCTCACTTTTATAAATTTTACTGTTAACCCTTTAATTCCAGATGACGTAAGCAAGTCGAGAGCTTAGTTCCATAGAACAACAAGTCGAAAATTTGATGTTTTAAGTTATACTACTCATTATATTCGAATAAGAACCTCTCTTGTATAGCTCTGCAAAAGTACATCTAAAAAAACTACTAGTTTTCTCTCAGTAGACAGATGTTTGTATATCGACTGTGGAAAAGAAAAAGGACGTAACCATCAATTTTCCAAAACAGCTTTTTTTCGATAATCACAATGTATACAACATGACACACATTCTATCAAAAGGATGGAAGCTGAAGATGCCGAATAAGTATCTAAATTTAGCATTTAAGTTAGAAAAAGATGACCTTGTAAAAAATTAAAATCAAGAAAAAAAAAAAAACACTGAAATAAAGGTTTTTCCTAGACAATTTCTTTAATTAATATTAGTTTATGTCAATTAACACCAGTTTAGAAGTCTCCGTGCACTTCAAGGTTCTGTATAATTAATTCATTATTTACATATGTCAAAAAATCATCAAAACACGTTTTTAGCGCCTCCTGTAAAATTTGATATGTGTGGGTTACGTCCTTATTCCTTTCCACAGTCGATATGCATATAATGAAATAAAAATATTCTTCTCTCATTTTCATATACGTAAAACTTGAAGTATCGTTTAACGGTTTTGTCAAGTTGCAATAAATTTGATTTGAATTGAGATAGATGACTAAATTGTTCATTAAAAAGATGAGACAAATAATAATGATCACTTTTTTACAACTCAGCTTAGAGGTGTCAAAACTTTGGACAACCATATCTCAAACTATCAATTTCTAAGCCATCAATATGTTCAGGGGCTTAGTATCACAGGGAACTAACTACAAAAATGTGTATTTTGAGTTAAGCTTAGTTTTGGCAATGTCATTATCATATTCATTAACGACATAAAGCTATATGTCGTATATTTAAATGTTTACAAGATACGATTGGTAAATCTACAAATAAATCGATTTCTGTGAAGGCATAGGTGTAAGTGATGTCTAAAAAATTCCCTCCCACCCTTCTTCCGATCCTTCAATAAATGGGCGTAGCGAGAACGATTAGCTAACCACTAGGCCTAGGTTGAGTGACTGAGTAATAGTAACAGTTCTCGTAGAAAAAAAATCTGTTGAGATACCTCCATTAGGAGGCCATATGCTCTACATTGGGCATGGACATGGATATAAAAATCATCTGTTATACCTTACTGAACTAAAAGCCATGTTTTTGCAGTTAACCACTAGTCCACGGGTTCCCAACCTGGGGGTCGTGAAGAGTTTCCTGGGGGGTCTCCAACTTTTTCGATTTTAGAGATTTGAACAATATAGCAAATCAAGGTTTTCAAATTCCTCCGTGAGCTAAAAAAAAAAGGGGGGGGGGGGGTTGCTAGTCACATGGCTTTTATAAAAAGGGGTCGCCACCCGAAAAAGGTTGGGAACCTACCCACTAGTCCTATCCTTCTATTCCCACTCTCTTTGAAAAAGAGAGATTGGGCACCTGAATAACAAAGATTTCATTTATCATTGTAGATTTCAATTAACATCGGCTAGATATTATTGATATTTAGCGAACGGTTGAAATAAAAAGAATTTTTAAATATGAATCGAAGGTTAACAGAGAATGAAGTTGTCACTAAAACCAGTGCTTGCATAATTGTTCGAGCAATATTGAAATCTTGTAATAGCCAATTTTTTTATTGGTAATGTACAAACTAAGTAACAATATATTTGGGACACATAAATAGAAGTTAAACATTTAGTTATTCTAGTATATTTGGCAGTGTTCGATTAACAAGGCATATTACATCCGAATTATAAATTACATTAATAAATATTAGAAGCATTAAGCCACAAAATAAAACATCTATTATTATTAAGGACGCAAGGAAAAATGAAATATAAAGTACCCTCAATCGCCATTTAAGACAGCGGATTTGACGTTGTTTAATTTTTAGTTATTACTTTCCACATAAAACCGTCATGTAAAAAAGATTAAGTGAATCCAGAAAAATGAAAGATAGAATTATTTTCAAATGCTCTGAAGTTAATATAAAATTAATATGTATAAATAATTAATACTATCAATGTTTGTATCTTACTTATCCCTTACCTGCGTTCAGTAGAAAAGGTAAAAACCCCGACTATTATTTTGTATTATAAATTATAACTTTAGAATTAGAAACAATTTTTCAATGTATATTTATGGTCGAAAATACTATTAACAAATTCGTCGAAAAGATGCAGCGTTGTTCTCTGTATTCTTAGCTGCGGTAAAAAGAGTTAAATTGAAGTAAAATAAAACAAAACAAAAAAATGGTGGCAACAGTATATATACTTCAAATCAAATTTTAATACAAACATATACAATGAACGATTACACCCGAAACACGTTAAACTTTGTTAATGATATAGGTTAACATGTTCAGTTAGAAATAATTTATTGATATATCTCGTATAATAAACATAGGCCTTCCCGAACAAAGGTATCACAAAATCGGCAATTTTCACAATAAATAAATAAATATTGGCGTCGCTTTGGCGTGAGGTCTACCTTTGAAATGTGGTTCATTTGTTTTTAATTGCATAGTTTTTAGTTGCGATTATAATTTTAAAAAAAAACACAGTGGTAACTAATTAAATTTTATTATTATTACGATATACACGCTATATAGATGGTCGGAACCAATGTTCCCTCTAATTTTCCAAAGGTTATGTGCGCAAAATACATGGGCTGTGCAACTTTGAAAGGAAATTAAAAAATTTGTGCGTCATATAACGGTATTTAGACTTACTTAACGAAATGGTAATTTTTTTATAATGACAATAATTAACAACACTACATAATGACAATTAATTTATTCTGGTGGTGGTATAGCTGGTGTAACTATTGTGCGCTCTGTTCTAATGCATGTGTGCGAGCCCACGCGGACAGCTTAGAGGGAACACTGATCGGAACCCGAATCATGGTTTTGAAATAAAATGGTCTATTAAAAAAACAAATAATTGTTCTAGCACGTTTCCCAGAAACAAAAATTAAACAGATTTCTAGATAACAAGAAATTCAACAATACAAACAGTGGAACCCCCAATTACACTACCCCGAATTACGCGCTGGCTTGAAATATTCGCCGCAAATCCCCCAATTACACGGTCGCATTCCATTATCGTTACTAAGAGACGGTCGTCTGTGCCGCGCATACAGTCAAATGACTAGCGTCTGTGTATTAAACACGTGCCAGGCTATACACTCATAGCTGGGCGTCTGTCTGTGTGCGGGATATTTACTACTATAAAAACTTAATATTTCGTACATATTTTTTTTTTGCAAAACTAAGGGAAATCTTAGTTTTGCGTTTTCCGCGGAAAAAAACCAAATCCCTAATTTTGTATGAGATTCACACCACCAATTACACGGTCCCGACTATAGTGTAAATGGGAGTTTTACTGTACAGCAGTGTTTCCAAAATTACGTACTCCCCAGCGGACGGGAAGAGTTTGGTGGGGCTACGCGCCGCACCGGGCTTCGGCTACGGGTGGTGCAACAAGCATCTTATATATTTTGATTGCTATTAAATTATATGCATTTTTTTGACGAGGGGTACTCAGCGTTTCGAAAATTATAGTTGGGGTACACGTATGTCAAAAGTTTGAGAAACACTGTAATACAGTAATAACGAACGAAAGGCTTCATTAGATCCTAACACATTCGACGTGTCAGAATTTTATAGCAATGACAACGATTTATGTCCAGTCTCTCATGAAAGTCTCAGTATATAATCATGTACCGATAAATAGTATGATTTTTTTAAATTAAAATACATCTAAATAATATTTTGTGTAAGTTACTTATCATTATTTATTATTACCTTTTTTTTTACACGATTTTCGATTGGTGGAAAGGCAGTATATTCAAAAAATTAAAAAATTTTCATATGCACTAATTTCCACTTTTATTAAATAAGATCAGGACGAGCATTATCAACTGATCTCATCATGAGCGAAACCGGTCCTGATCTCATTAAATAAAAGTTGGAATCAATACAAATGAGTGTTTTATCTATTGAACGATTTTCTATACCAGAGTGTTGTGAAAACTCAGTGAACCAATCTTCAATTTTTCTATGAATTCTATCACTTTTTTTAAATGGTTTTTTTGTGGAACGTATCTACCGTGAGAAAAAATTTAAGTACATATCACAAAGTATCAGTAACTTCTATGTTCAGGTCCACAGTACAGTGGTCAAAGTCTTTGGCTTCAGTGACGAACTTCAGTACGAATGGCACTTTTTCAATAGATTTCTGTTTCAAGGCATGGATGTTTGTGATGTTTACAAAAGCGCACATAGAAATTTAAAGGTAGAATCACACGCCAAAGCGACACCTGAACATTTTACCATATATAAATATTTTTCGAATATATATTATATATATTTATTTAAGCCTGAATACAAATCCAAAAATAACCTCCAATTGAGCAATATAAAAGGCAAATTATTCATTAAGTACTAACAACTACGCAACGCCAATAAATATATTTACTAACCACAATACACGTAAAACTATTTACGCTTCTTAACAAATAAAATTACATTATTAATCTTCGTTATGTAAATATTTAATGTATAAAAAAAGTCTGGTTAAAAATTGGAAAAAAGGTTCCAAGTCACATAGCCCCTTAATCTATAATATTTCAATGCGACTTAGGTCCTTTTTCCAGTATATTATCGAATAAGTTTATTTTGTTTTAAATTGTGTTATTATAATGTTAAACATTGGAAGCACCGCAAACATTAAATTTAATAACAATAAACTTACCAGATTAAAAGCTATTCGAGTTATATAAAATAAACTATTTATACGGCCCTACTCAGCTTGGTAGGGTTATTTCTAACACTTTAGGCAAGCGTAAGAAATAGACGAATTAATTTTTAGTATGTTGGATTTTAATTGTAAATTTATTACTTTTGGTATAATATTAAATAATTTTTGAATATAATAAATTAAATCTAATTTTATCAAGGATCAATAAACAATAGTATATTGATCGAAAATTTCATTGAAAATTATATTTTTAATCACAAATATTCTTCCCACCTTAGCCAAAAAGTGTATTTGATTGCCTGAATAACACAACGATATCCGAGATATATTATAAAAAAATATAAATTGGACTGGTTTGGTAACATTACAAAATTGTCAATCTCAGTGGCCTAGTAGTAAGAGCTTTACTCTAACACAACCACAACGCTGTGTTCATGTCCCGGGAAGATCATATTTAATTTAGATTTTTCATGTGATTTAAAAATTGTATTTTTTACTCAAGCCGATCTCTAGTGACTTTTTGGAAAGATCTCATGTTTCAAAATATCTGTTGCCTTGGCTCCCCAAAACTAAGCTTTATTGAGATGTGACTTTATGGCTCAGGAAGGAAGAATAACAAAAAAAAGTTTACCAAAACTAGATTTAAATAATTTAAGATTCATTTTCCACAAATTAACTCATTTGATCCGATTCATGAATACTTAAATAGAGATTCGAATCACTCTTAATAAACAAAACTTTATGAAAAGATAAAAAAAGAAAAACCATTTTATATTCTTTTATCGTTTTATTATTGCTCCAAATAAAAATATCTTTTGGAGATGTCCAGTTTTACAAAAACGATTTGCGATTAAAGGATAATATCATATCTTCTAAGATTCCAACCTCAAAACTACATCCCGACTAACATAGATGTAACTCACTTTAAGTTGAAGGTTATGGTTTAAAAATCAAAATGAACTTCATAGAAATCAATTGAGTCCTGATTCAAAATCAGTTTTTAGTGAATTGCATTTTTTTTCTGCTCTGTAAACTGACCTAAGGTGAGATACTCCTTTGTTTGTTAAATTGTGTTCTGAAAATAAGCGATGCATTTGGCCAGATTCATATCACGGACTGGCGACTAGATATATAATATATAAATACACAATAGTTGACTGTGTATATAACTCAATATAAATAGTAATATAACTCCTCGTCATTTGCTACGACAAGAAATGAGGATGGCTGTAATCTGTGCGAGTTATCACTTTATTGTAAATAACAATACAGTTGACAAAATTAAGGTGGATTTATGCAAGAGATTCATTATCTTATATTGGTATTTATAAAAATATGGAGGATAAGAAAATATATATTCATAAACAAAGGGCTGTGGAGTCGTGGTTTTATGGTATACGAGTGGAGATGCTGTATCTTTATTGATAAATTGTACTTGATGGCAATTTTTTACGAAATACTTCTACTTTATTTGTGTCACTGTCAGTTTGACGTTTGGACTTAAGCGGATTTGCAGGACTTAAAGCATGCGATGAAACCTGTTGAATCCAACGAAAAATGAACGACCTTTGAAAAGAGTCTTGAAAGATGTCTTTTTATAATGCCATAGGAATAGTTTTAATCAGAAGGTGCTTAAGCGAATGCAAAGACTTGGTCAATGAATTGGTTAACTCTAATTCTTATTATGTTGTATCAATAATATCATTTTTTAATCTGTATTACTGGAAAAAAAAATACAAAAGCAAACCAATGAGCAGCTCGTGACATGTTTCATCCAAAAAAACAGTGAAACCTTATAGTGTCAAAATTGGAGTCGGAGAGTAAGGATAACAAGGGGTCGGTAAATTTGGAAACAGCTTCATATATCACATTTTTTAGTAAGTTAGACCCTTTTAATATCAAATTTCATACAAAAAATGTCAGTTGGGTCTCTTTCGCATAAATCCACCCAATTTTATACAAAAACCTATATGACTGTATTTTTCAATGCTTGTCACTATAAAGAATAAGTGTACAATTCACATTCACAACAAACAGTAAAAATTTCTATGAACTAATAATATCTTCTATTAAAAGAAATTAATAGAAAATCTTATGAATATAAGTAATAATTGGATCATTTGTAAATGAAACACAAAAAGTATCCTACAAAACAATATTTGGAAGCCATTAGTTGTTTCATAACATGTAAATGTATCTATATAATATGTTTATTATTTTATCACTGTTAAAGTAAAACTCATTAAGTGCGTTTATGTGTTCATCGAGCTGTTATAAATAAAGAAAAACTCACTAAGTGTGGTTTTTTTAACCCTTTCCTTACTATGCAAAAAAAAGCATGCGCTCCTGAGCTGTGTATCCGTTACACATCAGGAAAACGGGAGTGAATCATGAAAATTATATAATTACAGTGTTAATATGTAATTACAATTGTTATATACTACAGTAGTGTTATATAACTGTCATGATTCACTCCCGTTTGCCTGATGTGTAACGAATACACAGTTCAGGAGCGCATGTTTTTTTTTTGCATAGTAAGAAAAGGGTTAAAAAATTGTACATGTTTCTAAAATGAAAATGAAATTCTTTATAATAGGTCTTTTCTTCTTGGAAAATTGTTTACTAAGCCACTATAATTCATACAAAATGAATTGTACCACATTTAAAAACAACAACAGTGCGGATTTGTGACATTTTTGCATCATTTAATAAGTGCGGACAACTGACATATTAGATAAGATGGGTCTAACTACCATGACTTAGACATGTAAAAAAGGAACGATAAACTTCTATAGTTTAGTGACAATTTCCAGGCATAAAAATAAATTTGTTTATGTAAGAAAACACTTTTTTATACTAATTCTACATTTTTTAACAAAGATGAGGACTGATTTTGCGCTAATATCAATTGACAACGGTCATGAGAGAAAACCGGTTCTGATAATGTAATTAAAAAATATGGATTTAGTATTATAGCCAATAATTGACAGTGAACACCTTAAAAATTAATATCAATAGTAAAAAACATTACACGCTATACAAAAACAAAGAAAAAACATCTTATGAAGCTATGAACGACACCTTAGTTCTAAGACAGACAAAAAACATGGCTTTAAAAAAAACCGTTGCAAAAGGAACTATGTGACATTTACGTTAGGAATTATTTTCGATAGATTTTTCAAATAATCCAATGAACTAAATATCATTGTATCTCTATATTGACTATTAATTCAATTCAAATTTTTCAGGCTTGTATACAAGAAGTCAATACCCAGCACAGACAATTTCATAAATTGATTTATGGGTTTGTGTCTAAAGATGATGTTAACATCACCTGCCATTCACATTATTCAGAAAATAGGTTAACCAATTACTAGTCTTTCTCTAGCCCCTTTTTTTTATTCTTACCTTCTACAAAAAGAAAGGGTGGAGCAACTGAATTACATGCAGTTCTCGTGAAACAACTTCTGCGGAGATGCTCCGTTACAAGAGCATATATGGACAACCTTTCATTAAATCATTTATCATCAGTGGATCATATATTTGATGATTTTACAAAACACTACAATCACAGGGTTGAGTTTCTCTTTCAATTTTCTATTTTGTTTCTTATGGCATCATTGTAAACGATCACTTAGACCTTTTTGACATTGTAATACATCTCTTGAAGATTGGAAGCTAAGAATAATTAACGATTCAGTAGCCATGTCACAACAAGCAAGCGTTGATTATTTAAATATTCCAAAAACATTCAACCGTCACATAGGCCCTTTTACAAAAAAACAATACATCCACAATAAAGTGACTGATATTTTGGAAGAATTTTATGGTTGATGTAAAATTTCATCAGTCTTGAATTGAGGTTAAAAAATTAGTTCATTCAAAAAATCAATAAACAATTATTTATGAACATATGTTGTGTTGTGCTTTAGTGCCTTGTTCAATTAATGTTACACTCCATTTGAATAAAAATAGTTTGACCAAGTTAATGTTAACAAAAGTGTTACATAAAATACATACAACATGATCATGTATATAATTATTATATAGGTAAATTGATATCAGATTGTAACAGACCTTGGGTTTGACAGAGGTAGCATAGAAAATAAATCAATAATTGGTATAAAAACCATATAGTATCACATAAAGCAACAGATCGATAATTATTATCTATTTTTTATTGGATTGAAATTCCGTCAAATTTATATATTCGATGAAAGATATCGATGGCCTGGTTCCATAGAAAGATAAGTTAAAAATTTATCTTTCTTCAATATCTTCGTGAAAGTACAACTGATCTTTATAAGTACTCAAGTTATTTGATTGAAATCAGTCAACTTTTGTTGTTAAAATGAATGTCAAAACAGAACATTTTTTTGACATTATAGGGTTTAACACTTTGGTAATGTGCGACACGTTGTTAAATATGAACATACAAACACTTGTGTCATAGTAACATGGCCGTAAATGTCTCTGTCATCAAAGATATGTGGCCTTTAATTACCATAATTTAAGGTAATTTATTTATTTTGCGCCAACTTTCAAAATCGTATTTTTACATTCATCAAATCATTCCATACGCTTTTCCAACATAAAATTTGCATCACACTCAAAACGAGTAGATAATCAGATTCATTAAGTCTGACAATATCTTCAAAGAAGACAAAACACATGACAAATAAGTTTACATTTTATGTGAGATTTTTCCTACAAAAGGGACCTATGTCACATGACAACAGGTAAAATACTCCTTTGTTTATGAAGCCAATATGACTCTCATCTTGATACTAAATTTAATCAAAAATATCAAATGAAATTTTGATGTAAAATTTGATGTTGAGAGAAGCCATAACCCTTGCGTTATGATTCAAACAGTAACCATTTAAGTCACAGAAAAAGTGTGCTCACGAAAGTCTTTCAGTAATATATTTACTAAAACATTTAATAACTCTTCATTGGGCAAGATGTAAAATTTTTGATATTTTTGGCTGTGATTCAAAAAAGACCTAAGATCATGTATCACCTTTATCGTCGAGTGACGAGTCATTCATGAACACAGGAAAGACGCAAGTCTATAAGAAGATACACAAATACAGTTCCGAATTCACATATGTTCAGACCTCAGTGGATTTATTGTGGTGATTGCTGTGATTGAGGTGATTGTGGTGATGTTGATGCGCCACCAGGTCAAATTCCGATCCAGAGAGAGAGCGAGACAGCAGTCGGTCCCATTCGGCGGGCTCCGTCCCGGCCAAATCGCCCGCGTTTCTCAACACGCAAGGAGCTGAAATTAAATTGGAAGATAATCAATTTCAGTGATAAAAAGAGGTTAATGATTTTTTTTATGTTAGAAGAATTGTTTGGTCATTTGGTGGGAATTGTAAAGTATGGAATATATCGTTGGAATATTAGCAGAAGGCGATATGTCAAAAAAACCTTCTTTTGAGATAATGATGAAATTTTAATATCTCTATTTATGCACTTTAACTATTACTTATCGTTCTAAAAACTTCATGAAGTTCGATAATGATTAACGAATTTGATTCACATACTCAAAAGCTTTAGGTTATTTACAGTTTTTTTGTTGCCGAAAATAGCTTTAATCAGGATTGCATTGATGAATATCATTTTCAAATTATGTAAAAATACACAAAAAATAGCTTAACTTTTTTTTCAGAAGATACAGCGCGTTAAAATCTGTCTATCTGCATTCATAGTTCAACAGTCGGTTTTTGACTTAAAGCCTTCAGCTTTTTTAAAAGAATACCGACGATATGATATGTCACTAAAATTGGATGTATTAAAAAGGGACTAACTGCATTTTAATGTGTTAAAAGCTAACAATAGAAATTATTTAAATTGACATCTTTGAAATATTACAAAAGGTTTTAGTTGATTGCTCAAAAAGCACAGAGGGGTTATGAAAAGTAATTGCTAGTCTTAAGTGAAATGACAGCCACAACACACATTTTTATTTTATACATGACTGTAGAGTTAAAGTAAGGAGTCGGGTGTTTTTTTCCAGAGGCGGAATCGGAGTCCGAAAATTCATCATATTAGTGAAATGTACTTGAATTGGGCCTTCGAGAGGTGAAGTGAGTCATGTAGTAAAATGGTTAAACTTTTTTTATTGAACTATTAAGTACAATCACATTTAACTTGGTTTTTGGTTGATTGGATATTTTTATTTTACGGAGATAACACTATTGCAGTGTGTATTAATTGAGGTTACGATACTTTAAGACGTGTAGAATATTAAAACGCATCTAACTTATTTATTTCTTAAATACCACTTGGCTCACTTTACCTCACATGGGCTCAATTATTACAGTGACTAGAATGGTTTGATGTTATACAGATATGTTAGGTAAATGGTAATTGTCGGGTTTTATTTAACTCTCTTTTCAGAGAGAAAAATACGACAATAACTTTATGCCGGATGTAAGCTATTTCTTCAGCACTCCATTTTGTAAGAAGTAAACATCCGAAAGAGAAAGGGTAATATTAAGAATGTTAGAAACGTTACCGCCCTGGATCTAAATACAAATAAAAATATATCAACTACATACCTGGAACACTTATGACACTTTTCATTTACACGAACATGCTTTTTGCTCCCTATTGTCAATCGGTGCAACATTCAGATAAGGAATAATGTGCGGACTCAGGACAAAACACACTAAATGACATATATGGAATATATTACATCATATAACTAACACACTTTCTGCATTCTTTGTGTCACATACGTAATATTAAAAGTTATGTATAATTATACAGATATAAATTGTATGCATCATATGTACATATTAACAATAAAAGGAATATTAACAATCAAGTGAAAAAAGGCGCAAGTCCAAAAATAGTTAACAGAAATGTCAAGTTTTTTATTTACTTGGGAACTTGCCAAAAAGATAAATGATAACATTGTTTTATATTTAGGTCCTTCGCTGTATTTTATTTATGGAATTAAACCTTTTTTCAAATGCATTTTTTGAAATGAGGAAGAGTACAATAGAATTTTCACGTACACAGAATTACAAATCACACGAAGGAAAAAAGAATTGTTAATTGTCATTACGTGCCTCCGAGTTGCGAGCGACTGTCACCAGGGGGGCCAACGATATTTAATATTACCTGCCGGTTACTGCATTAGACAAAACAGAAAAATAAAATGAAAAATGATAAAAAGCATTAGAAATAAGGTAGGAAAAGGCATTTGAATAATATTCGAATAAATTATATATTCATGTTTTTACTGTAGAATAAAATAAATTAGTAAATATGAAATTATTTGCTTAAACAATTAGTTATACTAACTAAGTAACATTGTTTATTATAACTAACTATATTTTGTAGCCCCATGTTAAGTCAACAAACAATATATCAGTAATGGTTATAGAGTTGCTTTATAATGTTAAATGGAGTTAGGTTAGGTTAGGTTAGTTTCTTCTCAAATGCAATATCGCACTAAGTTTATTTATGACTTGTTTGTTGTGAAGGATGGAGAAGTAAGCACCAATGAAGTGAGTGAACCATAGTGATCTAATAACTGCAGGGCTATTCTCGTGTGCTCAAAGTTATTGACGCTTATTTTGGACAGTCTGAAATAAGCAACACCGTTCACTGTTGTTATCGTATAAGATACTTTGGTTATATATTCGAACCGTAAAACGGATACGATGTCGGGAAAAGTGGTCATTCACTGCTTAGACCAGTGCTTCCCGAAAAATTTCACACCGCGGTCCCCTAAATCTGAAAAAAATAATCCGCGGCCCCCCTCAGTACATAATATGTTCTGCGGCGGCCCCCAATTCAGGAAGCATTAGCCATAGTATCTCAACCTTCTTGAGTCTCATTTCTTTCCGTGACCCCCTTACTTGTACTAATAAATTTTTGGATACTCGGGAAGAATAACCCGCTACGGCTTCAAACTCTTGCCGCATGTAGAGCATCCAATCTTGCACCTTTTTTTCGATTTTTTCGGGATCTGGGCTTTCATAATTTCGATTTGTTCGACTTTCGAATCAAAGATTTTTTTTTGCTTTTAGCTGCATCCTCGGAAAAAGTTGCAAATTGACAGATTTTACAATTACGCACCATTGAGAAATCTTCCGTATTTGTAGCCAACAACATTGACCCCTCAACCGGAATTGTTAATAGAGCTTTTCTCAATGGAAACTGTTCTACGAGAACTGCTTATTAACTTAACGCTTCTTGCCATTTTGAAGGTCGGATGGATGGAAGAAAATATAGATATCAGAAACTGTTTCTACAGCGATTTGAGGACGAACCACAACCAAAGCTTACGACGCTTACCGCGTCCTAGCGTTACCATGTCCTGGCTAATGATGGTCCAAATACAGAAAGCAACTAGCAAAACAGATTATTATGTCTTTTATTTATATGTATTAACCCGTCACCAATATACTATATCTGCGTATGGCGTGAATGTATTAACGACATGTATTTGATATTTGCTATTTGCAAATAATTTAATGTATTGATACATCAAACACTTTTCCAGCATTGGCTATGTGAATATTTGAATAACTCTTGATTTCATACAAAACAATTAATAAAATTAATGAGTTACACTGTATCCTATATATCTGGTCTCCGGCGCTATAGAGTGACCTCCGAGACAAATAGCAAATAGGGGAGCTTCAGCGATGCAATCAGCTGGTTTTTATTTCACCATGAAAAACAGTAGAGATTTTAATCAGTCCCATACAAGAACGCCTTGTACCGTGCGACAGAAGAAATAAAAGATTCCATAATCGTTTATAATCACACGATGGAAAGATTTCGTATTTTAATACTACATATCGATGAAATTGTTTCATAGAACGATAAGTAAAAAAATTTGATGTTTCGAGTTATATTACCCATTATATTTGAATAACTCTCTTCTATAGCTCCACAAAAGTACAAATGGAAAAAATTACTAGTTGTCTCTCGATAAGCAGATGTTTGCATATAAAATTATAAATAAAGAAATATAAAAAATCTTCTCTGAGTTTCATATAAATACAACTCGAAATATCATTTTATGGTTTTTGTCAACGTTTCAATCAATTTTAATTGAATTGAGATAAACGATGAGACAGATAGTAATAATCACTTTTTCTCAACTCAGTTCAGATGCATCAACACTTTGGACGAGCCATATCTCAAAACTAAATTTCTAGTTGTAGCACGAAGGAATTAAGTCATCGATCGATGAGTTTTCAAATAAAAAATTCTTGTGCCCGGCCATGATGAGTGTGCGGTACCGACTGGTGCCCGGAGGAGCAGACAGAAGGCAAGCGGGACAGCTCTGCCACTCCACTTCATATCAGATCAAAATGCATTGCATCAACTTCGCCCACATAACACATAATGTTTATGTATCTCAACTTTTAAATATATTCACGCCACACACCGATATCTACAGTTAGTTTTAATTTATGGCATTTAGCTGAACTTTTCAGACATCGACCGACTCCGAGTCCATTTTTAATTACATAAGCGTGTAGTCTCTGCATTAATACACTTACTAAGTGACATCTTTACCGTTATTCGGATCCATCAATATATAGAATGTAGCGACAGTAGGTATATTCAAAATCTAGCCGTTTCGCCGCAGTGGTTGGTGAAATTAAGGCCGCATTTACCTGGCAATGGGTTTATGCTATGAAAAGATTTTGTTTGACTATTAATATTTTATTCAGTATTGTAATTCACTTTTTAGCCCTTGCGAATAAACCTCCTTATTTTAGCAAAATTCAATTTCTAACTAGGAACGGAGTTTTTGCTGCCAAGCGTTTTCAGCACAGCTAGTTGAGTAATACACCATAATGAAAATTTGGCAGTACACATCGCAGTGCCTATCACATCTTATAGGAATGTCATGAGACGGACGACGAAAGTGAAGAATTACTCAACATGGTTTAATATCAATTGCATTCGAAGCAACTTCGCGGTGTTCAACCGTTCAAGCATGTATGCCTGGTCTTTGAATCTTCCCGTAATACAAAATGCGCTGTCCTGCTTCTCAGCATACAGCTAGCCTAAATCTCAACTCATTGGATCTTTCATATCGCAACCTATCTGTATTTTAGCACACATCAGTGCATGGCAACTGATGGTTTGTGATTGCTCCAGAGGCATTCCCATCACCAAAATGTTTAACAGTCATAGAGAGCCATCCCCATGCAACGTGTGCTGAAATTTTCTTTAACTTCTTAGAGTACTCAATGGTATACCCACCACCGCCCGTTACGGCTTTACACACTTCTTACATGCTCTATTCCACGGCGTAACAACATCATTTGTGTTCAAATTTCGCCAGAATGTCACAAGGAGAAATTCTTAAAGACTTGGTTTCACGCACTGAATTGTGCAGAATGTTAAATTAAATAAGACTATCAATGATTTTACCCCCTGCTTCCAGTAGAAAAGGAAAAATTCCCAAACTTTATTTGGTAATTTATAACTTCAATCAATTATTAGTTTATTTAATTTTAAGCCTCGCGATTTGCTGTCTGATGATGCTTCTTTCAGAGGCGAAACATGTGCCACAATTTGTGCCACAGCAAGTGTAGTAACAAAGTTATCAAATCTAATTTTATGTTAAAAATAAAGAGTTTACTTTTTTAAAGCTTTTACGAATTGACTTCCATTCTCTTTTCATATGAAGTTGTGAACACTTTGAATGCCTTTGAATTTGCAACCAAGTTGGTGTAACCAACGAAGCTGACAGATCCGAATGATAGTCATATCGTCTTGATCAATTTTCCCGTCCGTTGACCAAGTATATCTGAAGATTCCCAAAAGATGTGATCAGCACCCTGAATCATATTGCCGCATTCACTAACCGGCCAAGCTGAAAGAGCTTGACAGCCAGATTACATGTGTAATAAAATTCCCAGAATGGACGAATTAATGTATAAGAAATAAATAATAACATATCCCGATAATGAAATGAATAACCACCGAATAGATAATGTTGCACAAACAACCACTTGTGATGATTCGATGAAAGAAGGCGGAGAATATCGAGATCCGTTACTTACATAGCAGTCCGGCTCTGTGTCGCTCTTTGTTGATGATTATTTCATTTATGACGTAGGCCTCTCTTCGGATCCTGTCTCTCAAATCGGCGGACATGTCGGGGATCATCCATCGCACCAGTATCATAACGAGCGCTACAACGTTCTGGAAAACAAAAAGTTACATGAGAAGTTATCGTCCCTCTATTGTATTAACTAATATTCGAATGCGAAATTAGAAAATTACATCATGTATGGAACAGTTCTGCTTTTGATACCTGACGACTCATATATTAATTTATTTATTACAAAACGTTAATAGTTTGATATAATGCTGCTATAGTTCGTATAGAAGAGTGTTTCTTGTTTGTGTTATCTATTGTGCTCACGTGTTTGAGTTTCAATCAGCACATACACAATGCTATTTCAAATCAACATAAAGCTTCAAAACTCACCTCAAAGACTACGATGAAGGCCAACCGAGCGGCAAGAATATGCCAGTAAGTGGAAGTGTGTTCATAGCGACCTTCAGACCACGGTCCTTTGCGGTAATCTGGATATCTGAAATAAAAATAACAATAAATTATTGCGGCACTATTGAACTCTTTTCGGCAGGTGTAGCAGGTCTTACACGTACAGTAAAAGTAATAGAACACAACTTATCTGATGTCAACTTGTGCAATTATTCATACCTGCATAACGATTGATTGTAGATGGTCAGATGAGGTGCGGATCCTGGTTCAAAGTGCGTAGTGTTGAACAAGGCCATCGAATGGTTCAGATACCCTCGCAAACTTCCGTCTTCCGAGTGAACGTACTGGTACACCAGCCGGGGTATGAACTCCGACGTGAACGCTATGATAAAACCCTGGAAATATAAGCATTTTTTTGTTTTATGGACACCCGAATGAATGACTCCAAATGACCAAATGTTTTTAGAGAATAAGAGTCACTTGTAGTATTAGAGTAGAGTAGATTAGAATTTGGAAAAGTCGACTTTCCTGTAATGCTGCTTTGTCAGTGGCAGACAGAGTGAGAAACCAAATGACTTCTGCGGGGGCTATTCTTAAAATTACTAATTTCCGGACACTAATAGTGCCTCTAACGTTCAACACCTATAGCACAAGTGTTATGATTTTTGTATTTGCTGCCAACATGCTTTTTTAAGTAACATAAATTTTCATTCTAATATGTTTTTTTTTATATCCTTATTTGCTCCCTATTCAGATCATATGGCCACCACATGGTTCCTTTAAGATTCTGTCTCCCGCCGATCTCTTTGCTTCTCCCAGGTCATCCCAGTGTCAAGTAGCAGAAGGTCAACAGTGGCCTTCCACAACGGTGGAATCCACCCATTTAGTAAAAGACACAGGCAGTATTCAAGCTCTCTCAGATGCATTTGCAGCACGTGTCCAAGCCAGGCACCATGCCTCTTTTTCTTATTTTGGACATGTTAAGGCAGTGATGTTCCTAGGTTGTGTGCCGCCCCTAGGCAGAATTTACCATAGCACCCTAACTATATTTTGAAATATTTATTCATATTTGAGATATTGATTGAAGGTGCTTGGTGGAATTTTAATATTGAATTTGAATCATTCAAATTTTGTACATTCACAAAAGGTTAGCCGTGAACGCCTGAAGATGTTGAAAAGCGAAACTCGGGTCGTTAGTGACAAAACATGTGCGAATGTACACAATTTGAATGATTCAAATGTTAAACTTACATCACATGTGAATTTCTTAAACTTTTAGCTGTAACGCCGTAACTTAGTATTTAGTATTAACGCCATAATTTGCAACTATTAATTTAATTAGTTATTGACGAGATAACTCGTGTGGCGTATAACTCGATAAGGCGTGTTGAGCACATAAATTTTTACGAGATATCTCGTCTGTGGTAGCCATCGAGTTAAAGCAGTGACATTTTTTTCAATATTTCCAATTATTCTAGGAAAACATATACAAATATAGAAATTCGAATCTTCTCCCCATTTACATACTAAAAAAAATACTCCAAAGCTGCCATCTGTAGTGTCGCATCTCGTATATATTCTGAGCCAAATTCGTGTGTCAGAAATATTTAGTCAATTTAAAAAATATTCTGCGATCATTTACCACTCCCTAGGACTCGCCTATGCCCATGGGACGTCCCTGTGTTAAATGGTTGGTTAGTCCATTCTCTGGTGTTCCTGACAAAGTTAAACCACCGCACCCAGCATAAGTTCATTTGAAGATACTCACATTGGTAATCACGCTGAGTTTGCCGATGGAGTCCAGGATGCGGTACCAGACGCCAATGTCTCTCACTCTCTGCGGGACCGGTCTCCGGTGCAAGCGGAGCAATTTGAGAGCGTCCAGTCGCATCTCCAGAATGTTATTCAGAAGAGCGAAGAGCGGAGCTAACGGGAAGGCCGCCACGAATATGGTCACGAAACCGTACTGGAGGACTGGAAAATGGATCGTTAATAAATTGAGTACAAATTTCAAGAGTAATGGAGCAATTAAGAACCTGAAATATAGCAAAAACCCATAATTAATTTCAACTCAAAAGTCAAAGAACTGCTTTCTGACTTTCGCTGAGGAATGCTCACGGTTAATAGTTTGAATTGCCAATGAGAATCCTATAGCCACATATTTCTTTCGACTTATACGGGAACAAAATGGCAATTCTACCATTCTTGAAAGGGTGAGACTTCCATGTTCCTGATGAATTGTTGACATTGATTTTTGGAAAAAAAGTCTGTAACCATGTGTTTCATATTTTTAACCATGTCCACTCATAATGGAATCGTCACAGATGTTCTTCTACGACAACTGCTTGTTACTCAGATGCTCAATCTCTCTTTCTCAAAGACAGTATGGATAGAAGAATTTGTGAAGAATATAGAATACATTGTGTATCTCTTCGGTGCCAGTATATATAGCTGAGAAAAATGTAAGTTTATTCATAGTTCTGAAGATGGTGAAAGCTGAAATAGCTATCAACTAATAAATATAAAAACTGTAGAACCAAATACGTTGCTATTTTTACCCTATTATTAATAGAAAAATAAGACTAGGACAGGACAAGTGGTTAGCTTATCGCTCTTGCTATGTGCAATATTTTTAGGATCTGATGGGGAAAATATTAGACATCACAAACATCTATGCCTTCAAACAAAGCAAACGATGTTGACCACCAGACCACAGATGATATTGACAGTAGAAATCATTACCTCTTCCATTCCTTTCCTGGAATCAACTTCAACGTTCAATTTTATGAAAAATTAACTTAATTGGGGAACATTGGCATTCTCAGTGAGTATATGCGTGTATGTCACACGTACCCATTTCCAGATACTCTGCGAACAGTCCATTTGATCCCCACTCGACCAGCTTGTAGTCCTTCACCCATTGAAGGGTACTCTTCACACTGAAATCAAAATAAATCAGTTGCAATTAGACCGGCCAGTGTTGACTGAATCTTAGTTACTGTCAGTTAGTTGCAGGATGAGCATAACCAAAGACAATTTGTTGAATATTTTGAGGTGGGGCAGAGAATGGACCATACAGTGCCCTGTTACACCAACAGTCTTCGCTAGACTTGGACCTGCTATCATCTATCGATTGGCGAGGTTCCGGTTAACTGTCGGTAACTGGTATGTCATGGGAAGATACAAATTGATTGGCAAGTGACGGGGAAGGTATTGAAGGTATCACACGGTGCCGGATATTGTCCAAGAAGAAAAAATAAAACTGAAGACGAGACTGTGAATAGAGTATCCACAACCTGGAACTCAAAAAGTTCAAGTTTTCAGGAGACACATAAATGTACTTTATTCTACCAGTTTACAACATGCACATCCTTCGCCATGAAACACCACTGGAATGGTTTTGTCTTTGATATCTGTAATGAAGTTAATAGGGCAGGAAGCAAAGACGTTTCCATCCTTGTCACCCTCTCCAAACATATCGCATGAACATATTATTTGTTTGCCAATTTTTTTGTATTAGATTAAAGAAAGCATGAAATAAAATATTAGTATTGAAATTCTAAATTCATTGTAGAAAATTAACGACAATATGATATTATACTTAGGTAAACTATTCAAACAGACCTGACTGTGTGCTTCAAAGTCTTGATGGAGTTGTACCAGCGGTAGACGGTGGGTACCGCCATCTCCAAAACTGTGTTGACAGCCTGTTTACCGATCATGATGATGCCCAACTGGATGCAGAGTTCCATCAAGCAACCACCGGGACCACACTAAAAGAAAATTGATAGATAATGGATATTGGGTATTTTCAGCCATATTGAATTCATTAGTTCATTAGTTAGTTTGTTTCTAGAAAAATTGTTTTCACATAGCTAAGAGTTGAGTATATTTTATTTCAAAAACGTAAGCTCGTTTAAACAATAGTAATGTAATTAATAGGTGATTATACAGGTTCATTAGAGGTGAAGTGAGCCATGTGGTATTTTAATAGTGGTTATAATATTCTGCACGTCTTAAAGTATTGTAAAAGTGAAGTAACCTCATTCAATACACATTGCAATAGTGTTACATCGGTAAAATAAAAATATGTAATGCACCACAGCACAAAATAAAGACGTGATTGTACGAAAAAAGTTTTACTATTTTTGTAGTTGGCTCACTTCGCCTCTAATAGGCCCATATGTCTTACCTCTTCTTGCCGATAGCCAAAGAACCGGCTGTAGTCTCCTGGCCTGCCGACAAACTTCCCCTTGAAGAAGGCGATGTAGAAAATGGAGGCGTAATAATTGACGAATTGAAGAAGGTATATTTTTAACGTTAAAGAATCATCGAATTCCGTCTGCGTTCTCAGCAATTCTTGCTCGGTGAGTTTTTCAGCAAGCCACGAGTATATCTGAAACAACATATGTTTAGCTAACGGAAACGTTAGATCTGTGAAAAAGAGAAGTGTAGTAACAAAATATTCCTAATGATTCCAAATAATTCCTTATGATTTTTTGTCAGGTCCTATGGCGCAGCGGATACCGTTGTGGGCTTCCATGCCGGATCTCACGGTTTCGAGTCCCAGTACGAATAGCATTTTTTCGATTGATTCATCGAATTCTGTTTGAAGGCATTGGTGTTGTGATGTCTAAAAATTCTCTCCCACCTTTTCGATCCTTTAATAACTGGGCGTAGCGAGAGCGATTAGTTAATCATCAGTCCAGTTCTAGCCTTATCCTTCTATCTCTACTACTATCTTTGAAAAAGAGAGGTTGAGCGACTGAGTAACAAACAGCCCATGTAGAAAAACTTCTGTTGAAATACCTCCATAAGGTTGCAAGTCATGAGCCCTCACTTGACTTTCAAGAACAGTTGCTTACGTCAGATATTGGGTACAAAGTGATTCGGATTTGTTGAAAATTCGGAATGGTCTTGTTTTCTTGGGGCAATGAATAATCGTAGAATGACGTTTCGTTTGTAAAGAATTACCCAATTGAAGACACAGATCAGACACAGATTGATGCTGGCAGCAGTCGCCGTTGTGAACAAGATGGCGTAGCTGGTGATCACCGAGTCTCCCTGCACCGACAGGGCTGCCAACAGGGACATGCGGTACAGTGCTACAGCCATCACAGCTGCCAAAGCGAGGCTTATCTATTAGGGAAATAATGCAATCTTAGTCATAAACATAAGGAGTTTGGCTGTCAATTATTCATGATAGAAAGGCATTATAATTTCTTTTAACCCTTTGGGGGATATGGCCGGGTATGTGCGTCCAAATGTTGCCAGTCTCAAGTTTTTTTATTGGATTGATTATTTCTTCACATATTGATAAAAAACACAAATACATATCTGTGATTTTTAGCAGTGAAATTTTTATTATTTGTTGCTAACGAACAAAGAATTTTTTAAAAAGGTTAATATTTGTAAGCAAATCTGTAGCCATGTAATATTGAGCATAAAATTTCATTTCTGGTCTATTCCCTTCCCGGATTTACTGCGATGAATTGAGTAAATCGTTTTTTTAATTAATTCAGGGCTCAACATTATAAAATATACAAAATAGCTCACCAGCAAGAGGACGATGGAGAAGCTGAGGATTGTGGCGGGGAGTCTCATCCTCCAGAACGGAACGTGCGGCTCCAGTGTGTTGGTTATAACGTTGACCTACAAATATTCAATATCAAATGACATAGTCTCATAACTGTCCGTTCAGGTACGTATGCCTAAAATAGATTTCGAATCGGGGCTGATTCATATCCAAAGAAAAGCAAAATTTGTTTTTCCTTTTGAAACCAGTGGTTGTCTAATTTTTTGTTTGAAGTTATTACTCACATACCTGTGTTTCATCAGCGCTGATAATTCTAAAAAGCTTCAACTGTACGACAAAATATAATTTTTTCACTAGCTTGGATTTATAACCTTATAAAAATAATTCTTTAGTTGTGTAAAATTTGAAAGAAATGAATGTCTCGAAAATAGGAAATAGTATAGGATTCTCTAATTCTCGCTAAGGAAGGGTTGTCTCTACATAGTATCCCTAGTACCAAAAACTATAATATATGACTACCACATTATGGCTCTGTACCTGTTTTTTCTTCACATGCGACAGCCTGGCGAGATACTGCGGTCTGGGATGCTCTTCGTGGACATCGAATCCCGTCAGATCCCACCGATGTGTGATCTCCGCCGAGTAACGCTTCCACAACTCCAAAAAGAGGGCAGCTATACAACAAAAGTTAAACTGTAAATATTGCATGTTTTCATAATATGACCAACATTCTAGAAAATACAGGTTTCTTAGAGTGTTTGGGCATGTAGCTGAATAGTTAACGTAGTGTTTGTTTCGTTTGCAGAGTTCACAGATTCGAGTCCCAGTATGAACAGTTTCACAAATTGATTTTTGAATAGATTTAAATAGTTCGTAGGAATGCTTGCCTAAAATAGTGCAGGGTGGTCAAACTTTCAACATCTGTGGGTGGGCAACTTAATACCGAAATCAGTGGTAGCGGTCTACCAATATATGTGCTATGGTAAATAAAAATGAAAAACAATTTGCCGTCTCACCCCAGAAGCTCATGAAGATTGCAAAGAAGACAGTCGTGGGGTTGTCAAATAGATAGGCGACCCTTGAGTGCAGACACGTCTCCTTCAGCTGCCAATAATCACACCAATAGTCACAGAGCGGGCACATCATTATCGTTGAGTTGTCTTTGCACACGTCCTCGCTGAAAAACAAAAATCAATTAGTGTCTAGATCACTGATGAGTAACCTATGACACGCCGAGACATTTGGTGACACGCATCATTTACCGACATTTACTAGGGATGCAAAAATGATTAATATTCATAGATGTGACACAGCAGAAATGTGATGTGACGGAAATTCACAATTTTTCAATAGTATTAAAAATTACAAAAGTAACATCACTAAAACCACTTGTAACTTAAATAAACGTCGATTGTTATAGAATTTTGATACTTATTATTTGAAGGTTGGTACTTTCTAAAAAACATATGGATTTGTCAATAGTGGCGCGATCTCTACGTCATCCTACGAACTTATTGACTGATGTTGGTTGACGCCGGTCAGCGAGATATTTTTCCAATTTTTACCGGTCTGCGGATGTAAAAAGGTTGAAGAACACTTATCTACACGGCGCTAAATAATACCTGGGTTCGTTGCTGTACATGGTCGCGATGGAGTAAATAAAGCAGACGAGGCCGACAATGGACGCCGGCAGAAGCATGTGCGTGTAAAAGCCCAACCATGCAAAATATAGTGCTGTAAAAATTAGAAAAAACAGCTTTAGGAACATCACACTGAACGTTACCATATTAAACTTAGAGATAATAATATTATTAACACTTCGGCGGATACAACCGGAGATTGGGATACCGGACAAATATATTATTACCGGTATTGCAAAAAATTAACAAATTAGAAAAAATACGATCAAATTGGCGAGTAAATCAAAAACGGTATTCGAATAGTTCATATTATATACAACCATTAAAAAAATCTAATCATCATCAACAGTTGATTTTCATAAATAACTTTTTCAATTTGGTTTCTCAAAATAATAATACATCACTGAACGGCTCATCAATTCTGGAACCTGTCAATAATAATATTGACCCATAATCGGTAAAAAGAACTCAAGCGACACAATTCGGTAAATTGTGCTATAAGCCGATAACTGTTCAATATCGCCCAAGGCGTCGGTGACAAAATCTTTAGAGATTTATCTCATTCGGCTGACCTTTTTTAGGGCCTGTGCATTTTATTGTTTTGGCATTTTATTGTTAAGAAACGCTGATCTAGAGAACTGACAGTGGTCAGAAAATTTATTTAAAATGTCAAGATAGGCCACTGACCACACATTACTATTTACTAACCGCACTTTAATTTCTTAGCAGATTTAAAATAAATTAATTCATCGCCATCTATTTCATGAAAATGCGTTGTTATACATGCAAAATCCGATTTTGAATACCGGTATCCCAGGTTTGGAGAAGCAATCCCTAGATACAATGTCTACAGACGTCATTTTCACACAGAGATAATACGACACAACAATTGTACACATCGTTGTGACACTGAGATAATCTGACACAACTTCTATCATGTATATACATGTCGTAAGTATTTCATGTGTCACATACACCGTCAAATGTAATATACAGTGTCCACCAAAAGGTGAGAGGACAACTCTGCCGTCACGTTTCGCAGCCAATAATAAAAGTAATCATACCGATTTTGACACCAAAGTAATCTTTGATGTAGTCCAAGGGCTGGTAACGGAAACACTTTGACACCGACGCCCATTCCGTGTAGAGGAGATTTCTCATCGAGCCAGGAGTACGCACATCTCCCTAGAAATAAATATACATGTACAACTTTTTTCTTTGATTATCTTCTTCAATTGCTATGCTTCCTCTGACAGGAATAATTGTCTTATCTACCACTGTCTTCGAGTACGGTCAAAACACTCTTCAAACTTCATATTGCAACCATATAAATGTTTTTTTGACGTATATGTATATTAAAATAACCATTTGTGACAACACTCACGTCATGCAGAGGATACGCGGCTGTGTACACCTTGTCGTTGATGAGTCTCTCGATGCCGAAAGCGAAATCATTTGTTCTGTCCACCGAGAACCGCTGTCTGTCCAGCACAAATTGGACGATACGGGAGCAGATGGAGCCCGACCAGAAACCAGTTGCCTTGGTATCAAATCTGAAATAATTTTAGCACAGTAATGCAATATAGCTCATAGGAAAATGTAAGAATGTCAATGATAATTGAGCTGGCGCCTTGATCAATGATCCCTCTAAGACGAGTGGTTAGCTGCGCGGAAAATTCAATGGCTGCGCGGGCCAATCCCACGAATGCTCGGCATAATTTGTCATGTTTTTTATTTGTTTTGATTTGCATATTATCATTTGATAATTTATAAATAAGTGCATTAAATAAACTATAATACTTTTTACATAAAATAAAATCAAATACAATTTAAGAAAATAAGCAGAACGAAACCAATAATTAGTCTCTAATAATTTTGTTATCATATGTTTATTCAAAATTGTCTATGTTTCTATGTCGTTCGTTACAACTAATCCTTGTATTATATATTACATTTAGATCAATGTTTTGTTCGATTTTTTATTTATTTCAGTTAATTAGGATTATTCCAGTTAGATTTTTTTTTATTTGAATAGTTGTATTGGAAAGTGTGTCAACCTGGAATGAGTACGCAGAGGTTTTCAAACTGTTGTGTCAACAAACATGCGCAACTTAGACCTTGGCCTTGATTACAAGCCAGGCCTTCAAACCGGTTTTAAACCGAAACCGTTAACCGTTTTCGGGTGTTTTTTAAATAAACCGAAAAACCGTTTATTTTGGGCGGTTAACCGGATAATTAAAAAATCTTTCTCTTTGAACACCACAGCTTTTATTTAACTATACATATGTAAGTATAAATATATAAAAAGTTGTATAAATAATAGTATTATAAGTAGTAAAATATAATAAATTATTTTACTGTTCAATTTCTACATTTCTTTGACATATATTACAAGTATGTATCGAAATCATGGACAACTATACAGCTTCAATTAAACATCTGTAATACGAAAGGATTCTTAAAATATCAATGATAATAAAACAAGTGAACCTTATTGAACCAAAAAATACGTTAATCTTTTATATCTTTTAATGAAAAAATATCCGAGCCGAAACTGAGAGTTACACAGCAATTTATATATATAGTAAACAAAAATTTAAAATGTACATTTTTTCTCACGTATACATTTGATCTTTATTAGTCATAATTAAAATTTATTAACACTATAATATTGATATGGAAACTTGAATATTGTATAAAAATATACGATTGCTATCATTCCAAGAAAGTAAGTAGGGACCAGAACTTAAAAAGATCCAATTGTATCCACTTTTTTTTGCAGCATTCAACATAAAAAGTAGTGACTAAGCCCATGTTTTAATATATCTTTACAAGTATAAAACAATTCAATATTAAAACCGTTTTATTTTTATTTTCTAACAATCGGTGCCATAAATCATCGCTACTTAAGGGGTCGTGTCTTTCCAATATCACATGTGCAAACAATAATAATAATAAAGAATAGAGGCAAAAAGGTTTTTGAAGTGTATAACAGTGAACACTAGCTGAATATGCGTTACATTCTTTTAAACAATTGATTAAAAATGTGAACAATGTTAGGCTACAATCGGTTAAGGACACAATGCATGTTGCGTAAAGTGAAAATTAGATAGTTAACAGACAAAATTATTAAATATTTATATAGGATATATATATATTATATAGGGTTGTAAATAATTGCGCTTGTGGATTGGATGGTTTTCCACTGTACAAAGTGAATTTGATTTTTGATTTTGTTGAAAAAAGCACAAAAATACATATTTAAATATTTCAAATATGCATCACAACCATCTGTGCATATATATTTTTATATTAGTTCAAAAATAAAATATGCAGTCGCAATTTAAGTTCTATGGAAGCTACACATACATACATTATAAGTAAACTGATCTAACCGAAAGTTCATTTTAAATCTAAGCCTGTATTATTAATAAGTAAATTAATATACACATATGATACTCACATAAGTAATTCCATAAAAATGTTTTTTTTATATAGTTATAATTCACCATGACGAGTATTCTCACTGATTTCTAAAAATAATAAATGTGAAAAATTAGTATAAAGTAGCGTTTTATTAATTTAAAAAAAGCAAAACACCAGAAAAATCATTATTTGATGACAACATAAATAACATTTTTTATTAAATAAATATCATTCTTTAAAAATACAAATATAATTTTTAAACCATGCCCCACTCCCAATTAGGATCATATGACTCCTGGGGAGTTATCTCATGTTTTCACATAATTGTTTGTTTACTCAGCTGCCAACATCCTCTTTTTTCTAAAGATAGTAAAAAACGAAGTGTAAGGCTAGATTAGACAAGTGACCTAGGCTAATCGCTCTCGTTACGCTTCGTGAAAGAAGTCAAAACACACAAACTTCACACCCATCCTGGCCTCAACAGAAAATCATAAATCGATTGATACATTTAAAATAATATAAAAATTTATTATGCCGGGATTGATCCCGTGAACCTACTCAACAAAACAGCGAAATTTTTTATCCTACTTTCTAATTTATGTCACTTATTGATTGTTTTTTAAAGTAATCAAAATACTTTTTTTTGAAACATTGTTAGTGTGGTACTAAATTGGTTTTTTGAAATAAATCCGTTTTACCCGGTATATTTATTTGGAAAAAACCGAAACCGTTAGTTTAAATGTCCGGTTAATTGGAAGCCCTGATTACAAGTGATCAATGTCTTGGTTATTTGTCTTTTTCAGTTATGGTGTATATAGGTTCGTATACACAATTGGAGAATTTCATAATTTGATTTTTTTATTCGGTTTATGGTTTTGCGTTCAAAGCTTTAAAGGGCCCAACTTTGTTCCCGGAACTATATACGTAATTTCTCAGGAACTATGTTCCAGAGCATGTTCAATGGAACACACGAGGGGTCACAGAAACGTCACCCGTTGAGGTTATGTTGTACAGTGCTGCGTCCGAACGAACGTTATTCGATTTTATTTGATGCAAAAATGCGAGTAAATTTAATTACTAATGTCTACAAGCTTTCTACAATTAAAACACAATTATTTTATCATCCACTCTGACAGCTTATTCTTATACCATAGATAATTCCATTATAACTTATTATGGTCTATGGTTTATTTTGACATCTGTCACATAGGAAGACATTTCAAAGTCGAAAATTGATCTCTAAAATGACGCCCGATGAGTTGATGTCGACGAGTGCTGCCTCGAAAAAAGTATTCGGTTTTTATGATTATTATTAGATGTATCCCACAATACGTCATATGTTTGGTATAAAGTCATGACGAAATCTACTTTGACAGCTCGTCTGCAGCTGCGCGCGCATGCGTGTTCCCAAGTTCCTCGTTTGTGCTCGGTTTTAGACGGTGAACATCGGAACCTATATCGGGTCACGTGAAATGTTCCACAATACGGCGTGAACACGTGAATTTTGTGTTCCACGACATGTTCTAGAACCATTTGTTCCTTAATGTATGGCCGGCATTAGACTAGCTTAATGCAAGTCTTTTCCTAGCCAGTTTCAACAGTGATGTAGTGGGGCGCTGCCCTGTCACGTAATTTTTGAACCAGACATTTTTATACTTCCATCAAATGATTATTCGCATGTATTTGTAAGGTGGACAACACCTGATCATTATGGTACCCATTTCAATTTTGTTTTTTCCATTATCTAGAAACAGGTTATTTGTAAAAACTGGACAATTAATGTATTACAAAAGGACTGAAAACAAGGACCAAGAGCGTTTACCTGTTGAATAAAAAATTATGATGTTGCCATAAAGAAGTAATTAAAAATCTCACAAGTATTCCTTGTCCCTGGAATAGATGGCAGTGAAACGGTGGCTTTTCTCTGGAAAAACTCGATCGTCCACTTTGATTTCACGCATGACGCGATCGAAACAGTTGTTGACATTGCCGAGTAAGGAGTTGGTCTTTGTGTGAACCTGACGCAGGCCAGGCAGCTGAAAACATTCAACGTTCAAAAGTTTCCATCTCAAAGAGTGTGCACAATCTATCGCAAATTGTATTCCCATTTCTGTTAGACAACCCACAGAAGGATAAGCATATAAATATGTCAAGTGTACACGTTTTGAAATTGAGCTTTTTTTAGTACTATCTACTGTCAAGATAAAAAGACATATCTATAATATTAGATCTCCAGATGTTTGCAGTTCTAAAGGACTACCGCTTTCCCTGTAGCTCACTTCAGCCACATCATAAATTAACACAAAATTATATAGAAATTATAATATTCTTTCTCTATCTATTAAAAACATAAAAAAGAATTAATTAATTAATTTACTTGTAAGTTATGTTTTATATAATTGGGCCCATTAGAGGTGAAGTGAGCCAAGTGGTATTTTAGAAAAAAAATGTGTTATAATATTCTACATGTCTTAAAGTATCGTAAAAGTGAAGTAATCTCAGTAAATACTCACTGCAATAGTGTTATCTCCCTAAAATAAAAATATGCAATCCACCAAAATACCAAATAAAGGCGTGATTGTACTTAAAGTCCAAGATTTTTTTTAACATTTTAATAGTTGGCCTACTTCACCTCTAGAGGGCTCATATATTTTAAAAATTGTCACAGATTAAAAACAATATCCGCTATAGGATTCAAAGAAAACAAAAGAAAAAAAATAATTACAAAACCCAAAAATACAAAATACCAAAAAAAGGCGTGATTGTACGTAATAGTCTAAGAAAAAAGTTTGTATGCAGTATCCATATCTGAAGAAACGATAATAGCTCAATAAAAAATATGAGAATGACAATAGATAATATAATAGATGACAAAATATTTAGACGTCAATGTACGGCTTTACTGATCAAAAGGTAAAGAGATATAGCAGTATTAATAACATAAGGGCGTATCTACATTTTCAGTGTTATTGAAATTTACATCTTTTGGTACAAGGATTGTTGAAAATAAATTAAAAATGTTCAAAAAATTTGCTTCATATTCAACAATCCTTGTCCCTAAATATGTACATTTTAGTAAAACTGTGAATATGTAGATACGCCCGTACATTATTAAGCATGCAGTATCATAATTATATTTATGAAATTATCAATTTTCGGACTACGTACACTGGTGCGTTTTTTTTATGTACATCAGCTTAAGTTTCATATGTTAGATAAGCTGCGCTTTAAAATAAATCTATTCTAAGATATAGAAGCTTTGGCTAAGCATAATTCATGATTATTTATTTACCTACGATTAAAAACAAAAGTAGGCTAAAAAATTCGCAAGCGCAGCGTGGCACTGTCAGATTTAAGCCTTTCAACATAAGGAAACGTGTTAATAATCAATGATAAAAGGTACATTTAAAATGCAGCAAACACAATCGCATGAGTTTTGCAAAAACACAATGGAGAGACAGTTTTATCCGTGTACCCAAAAACAAGAAGAGGTGTTCATCCGATTAAAGATGGTAGCCGAATAGACTCAGAAGAAGCAAACCCATTTGATTGTGAAGGGTGTCAGAAAACATACAAAGGAAAAATGTTATAGTCATATTTAAACGCCTTCCTTCAATCCTTACCTTTCGTGAAAACGAAGACTGAAAAACCAACGATTCCGTTCTTTTGAAATGCTTCATTATAAGTTTATATTTAAAAAATTTTGGCGATGAAATCTCATACGGTGACTATATTAAAAACTTTAATTTAACTAAGCGTAAATTAAATGTAGTCAAAAAAATCATTACTGCGTTATATTAAAAAGTTTCAAAAGTCATGCGAAAAAGTCGATCAACAAAAACAAATCACAAAACGTTACAGTTTTATTACTTCCGTACAAAAGGTGACAAATTATCTTTTGCCAAAATAATGAGAAATCAAAAAAATTTTAATACAGGGAATAATTATATGCGGACAAGTCACCTTTTGACTTCAAACGATTTAATAATCATGAAAATACTGACACAAATTATGTTCAAAGACAAACAGCAAAATAATAAATTGCGACCCGAGTACTACAAGGTTCTACGTGAACATTTTTGACAAAACATAAATAACAATGCGGCAGTCGTCCGAGTACCATTTTTGGTATAAATTGTTATTTATGTTTTGTCAAAATTTTTCACATAGAACCATGTAGTACTTGGGTCGCGAAATGCCTACATTTAAACGAGACTGAAAACATACTAAAGGTGACCAAAGCGGACTTCGAGTGACTAGGAAGCTGTTATGATACTCCACTACGCAACGAGAAACCCAGGTACGTAACTTAGTATTAGAATATCAGTGATAGCCCGTCAATCAATACAATTTAAGAAGTCCTAATCCAACGAAAAAAATGAACAACCAATGAGAATAGTGAACAAAGCTTAAGTGATTTGCTTACTCGGTTATTGCAAATGGTTCGCATGAGACCAAACTTCGTACGGAATACCTGTGTAAAAAAGGTGAGATTAAAACCTGCGCCCTGATCCGTTTTCCTCTAGCATGTTTTCAGTCTTCATTTGACTTCAAATGGGTTGAGTTAAACAAAAGAGAACCAACTGCAAGTTTGCAGTGTTTAGAATTTGAGCTTCAAAGTTAAGACATGTTTATACTTCACTTAAATGAAATGTTAATTAAGCATAACAGATACTTTGTACTTGGTTCTTTCTTCATAATAAAAAAATAAATAATGCAGAGACTAGGCCAAATTTCTTATCAAATTAAAATGTTGAATATTTTTGACTAGTTCCTTTTCATAACTCAAAATATCTAAAAACGTCAGTTGGTTCCTTATTGCCTAAATCAAACCAAATGCACAACGTATGCTGATATAAGGACATATGTACAACAAACACATTTTTCATATACATTATCACGAGACTTTAGTATATTAGTGAAAACGTCAATTACTGTTACTTTTAAAATGCAATACACACTAAAGCAACAATCTTTATGATTTTTTAATGTACACGTTAAAACAGGCCTACTACAAAACGGAATATCTCTAAATGTAATTTTTTAAAAACAAATAAAAGTATTTTTTTAGTAAGTACAGCAAGTTTTAACGATACTTATGATTATATCATGTGATAATTTCGACATGTTAAAAGGGCATATCTATAAAAAATATTATTCAACATGTAATTCCTATAGATTAACCCGTTGAGCACAAATCGTTAACTATAAGTATCGTTATTTTTAAAAACTATTGTAATTAAGTATAAAAACAATACGAATTTCAATTGTGTATTAAAATAATGTATTTGAGCTCAACGGGTTAAGAATTATCGTACCATAAAGTCATAATGAGAAAGTATTTAATTCTGCAAGATTTATATTAGTTAATTGATAGTTGGTTTCGAAAGTGATGTGAAGCCACCTAAATAATTCCTGTAGAACTAAGTACATTGTTATTTTGATCTTAATCAAATGGAGTTCTGCAAATTTAATCAATATTATGGTAGCATCTGTTACACTTAGTTATAGTATACACTCTAGTTCCAATGCTAAAAGGGCGTATCTGTCAAAACACAAGTTTTGTTTGAGATGCGCCCTTTTAACACTAGACAATTATAATTTTTAACATATTATTAATAAGCTGCGTAGATTAATAGCATGCCCCAATTTATACCGATTATTTATTTTTTTGCTGTAGATAGTTGGTATACCTTTTGGGAAAGATAAAGTGTCGCATTCAATAGTGTGCTATTGCGGGAACCTTTCTCAATCGTACACAGTTCCTACGGGAATCAATTACACATGAAAATGAACAAAAAATTTAATGAACGATGAAGTGACGTAACAACTTACACATATTGGATAATTAAGTAAGTACTTTTGATTATATGGAGCAATATAGGGTCATTCGTAAATACAACCTTTTGGATATGTTTGAAACCATCTCCCTTTCATAACTATTCTCAATTTGACTAGTTATGGTCAGGGCTGTGGAGTCGGGTTAAAAAAAGACTACTCCGACTCCAAAGAATTTTTTTAATCATTTTATTTTAATTTAAATATCACCAATTTATATAACACCATCAGATCATCATTGGTCAGCTTAGCATGCAGTGGCAACACTATGGACTACTGTGGTTTAAAAACACATACCAGATATTTTATTTAAAAAAATGGGTCTGAATCGTAAGATTTTTTCTGACTCCATCACCGACTCCGACTCTGCGACTCCCGACTCCACAGCCCTAGTTAGGGCACATTTATAGTCGGGCAAAGGTAATAATTTTTGTAATTGCTGCTTACATGTTTTTTTTAGGTTGGTACAACATTAATGTAATAATTATATCTATGTTCACTGTTGTTATAATCGATCTGTCAAATTTCAAAAATGTCGGTTGTCAAGAACAACAGAATTGTGTTTTACTTTTTAAGGTTTTCTATGTCATTTTCACTTGCCGTAGAATGACAGTTTGTCTCTTCAGTCATTGTAAAATTTTATTAAACATCTCTCTCATAAGTCCCTGCGTATTTTTCAATACCTACTAAAATGTATAAAATGAGACAGGGTCGTCAGTTTTTTTACGACTAACTCCAACTACACAGCCCTGCCTTTTAGAAACAAATATTTTAGGTAAGATTGGCATAACATTCAGAATAACACGGTATATTAGATCTTGACCCACCCAGAGTGCGAGATCATATAAGATTACCATATCCATTAAATTATTTATATAATTAAAGCAACTACGACAACTATGAAAGCCTTTAATCTAAAGCCCCTTACGCACTAACGACTGGTCTACGGTAACCAAAACCAGAAAAAGAAATCTCAATTAGTGTGTAAACGCTAATTTGGTTTCTCCTGCTTTGTGGTTACCACAAACCAGTCGCCAGCGCGTAAGGGGCCTAAATGTTGTCAATGTCTACTCGCCACCAAACGGCACAGCAATGATCGGAAAACTTTTTATATTTTTATGAAATAATAAACAAATATCCGAATGAAGATAAAACTGTGTTCTTGTTATTGATCAAAGTAAAACACTGTTCAAAAATAAACATATTATAATGTTCATCATGTTTGCAACACTTAAGTAAACTCCTTATACATTCACTGTCAAATGATAGTTGTACAATTGTGTCTGGAAGCAAAAAAGTATGCCATTAGTGCAGTGACCATATATACTTGTATATAATCAAAAGTACACCGTATCTTAAGTTATACAGACAGATCATAATTTCAACAGACAACACAAAAAGGATTCAATTAAAGGTTCTCCATTTCATAACCTCAAAATGACACTTCTACAAGACTGACAGTGCAGTAGCCTGCATAAAGAAGAATGAAAACTCAAGAGAGAAGAGATTATCAAAATCACATTTACCATGTTGGTTTAACTGCTTAAAGACCTTCTGTTTAAAAAAAAAACATGGCATCAGATAGTCTCGAAAGAAATCTTTTAACCTCCCGGAGTCTGGCAATTTTTTTTTTTTTTATTACACTATGAATGAAATGTACATCCATTTTTTCTTGGTTTAATTTTCAAGGACATCTTAGTGAAACAGATAATGAAAAAAAGTTGATGGGATTTGTATTCCGGTTGTAAATTTAATTTTGAGCTTACTAGCCGTCATGCATTAATGGATGCAATAAAAAAATGAATGGGAGACTCAAGGGGATATTAAGTAAGTTATGGCTTTCGTATTCCCTTAAGATTTGAGCTGATTTGAGGATGATTGCTTCGAATTTAATTTCATAGTCACAATCATGTTTATCGCTTATATTATGCATATTTGCAAGATTGTCTCAATGATACAATTAACAGTTTTAAGTTTAATATAGAACTTTTATAAGTTTAATACAAAAATTGCAGTACACACATTATAAAATGATGATGTATTATATATTTCCGCCAAACGGAGTTAGCACTTTCACACTCTGAGAGTAATTTATTTCTCAAAAGTCAGATGGAGTTGTGTCATTGCTAAGGGTACGTTTTTATCAGGCTGTAAAAAAAATTAATGATGCAACAATAATCAGTAAATTTTGTACACCAAAAGGCCAAAAGTAATTGAACAATTTCAAAATTTCGAAAATGATGGCTTTAACCTAACGGTAAAGGCCTTAGTGGACACCATTTCGTAAGGCATCACGTGCGGAAAGCATAATCAAAATGCTGTCCAATGCGGCCTTATGCTAAGGGGAAAATAATAATGGAAACAGGCTTTAAATATTCAAAAATAAGAATAATCACAACAGTTTTATCAGACATTAACAGTGAAATCATAACAGGCGTTTTACCTCTTTCATTGGCATGCGGAGTTTTAAAATTTCACTGTATCTCTTCAAAACGTTGTGGGGAGCGTGTATCTGCAAACAAAAAGGAAACGTGTCAAGAGAATCCAAAAGGCAGGGCTTGTAGAAAATTGATCGTAGACAGTCTGTTGCATCAACTAATAACCAGTTTTTGATGACGAATTCTTCCATCGATTGGTTATATCCGTGCATGGCCATATATAGATAAATCTAAATATGTAATTCATTTAGATTATTTATTGTTTTGTAAAAAGTTTCAAGTTGCTCAAAAATTCACATAGGAAAAGTGTTTAATGGTTTGATATACAATAGGGCCTTGCTTAACGAGTAATTCGCATAAAGAGAAAAACAAATGACTCGCTTAATGAGCAACATTCCGCATAATGCAGTGTTTATTTTGGGGGCCATGAGTGACGAGGAGACGGGAAGTCCTAGACTGTGCGCTCACTTCTGCACTGAAGAAGCTTTGGCTTTGACTAACGTAACTTTGAGGGGTTTGAGACAGTACTTGTGGGACTTGTAGTCAACGTCATGGAACCGGAGGCGGATAGCAACTATATCAATGAGCTCGGTTGAGTTGACCAATTGTATGTTTCACAGCAAGAAATTTGCTAGGAGAGTTTGTCAGAGGAGGAAGTAACAACAGAGCAAAAATCTGGGAAACTGTTGCATCGTACTTTGAGAAGCTTAGAAGAGAAGATAACTCTATTAAGGCATTGGCTATGCGCACTACAAATATATTTAACTGTGTCGCATTTCTACTCCCAATGACTCGGGTATGATCCCTAATAGTTAATTTCAAGAAAATATGCTTTTAAAATTCAGTAAATTGTATTACAAACCTTGACAAAATTTAGCCCTCCGTGTGGGGGAGCTCTCTCGATTTGGAGTCCCTCCTGCCTTAGTCCCCTCTCGAACACGTCCCGTCTGATCCCGTGAGAAAGGTTGCACACATCGCCCGACGATTCCCAAACCAGGACAAAGTCCACGGTTCGAATTCCGTCAGTGAAGTACAAGGAGGGGTGGCGCAGGGCGGCATCTACTGGGCCGCTATAAACCAGAAAGAAATAATACAAATCAATGCTTAATGCCGACAGTGCAACTGAACTTGTCAACACTTGTGGAGAGACCACATGTTTGAATCCTCCACAGATAATTTCACAAATCGATATGTTTAAAAAAATTAAACACATTTTTTTTTTACTGATAGATATTAGGAAGGGTTTTGCCCTCACAAGCATAATCAATGTATTTATATATTATATACTGGTTTAAAAAAGATATTAATTCAGTAATTAGAAATAAGCTAAAATCAGTATAAACATAGTTTCGACAATGGGTTGAAGCTGAAATAGCTATCAACCATTTCATATGATTCCTATAGAACTTAATACTTAATTATGACCTCAAAAAGGGATTGTATTTCAATTAAATATATGTGTTTTGATTTAAAGTCATCGGATAAAATTTTGATAATAGCTAGCTATCTATTAATAAAAAGTTTGTCAGCCACTGTTAAAAAACCTCGACCATTGGGCTATATGGCCAGCTATATAATATTTTTAATTGAATGTTGATTGTAAAATCAATATAATTATAAAACATAAATAAAATAACTTCAAAATAAAATTCGACACAGGTGTATCATTTTCTTGTTGAATATCCCTTTGACAGTTCATGCCTTGAGACACAAAAATAAAAATGTCAATCATCTTTGACAGTGCGTAAATAGCACCGTAGCTTAGAATTAAATTAATCTGAACAAACTATATTCCTTAAAAGCGTCCTAAAAATATCTTTTAATAGTACGATTACTTGGATCAGATCCAAAATGATAATTCGTTCTCGGACTTCCTTATACCGGATGCGCCGTATAGCAAAGTACTTGTTTTAGATTATTATTAACCAGGCTTTTGACATATTTAATCCTTTCAAGAACAGTATCGTCATGGAGGGATATTATTACCAAACAGGAAAACTCCAAGTTATTTTTTTTTTTAAATAATATCATATATTTTTTCATATATCCATTCCTGCTCCCTTCTCAGAGGATAATCGACTCATAATATATTGTATAATTAGGCGATATTGAACAATTATTGGCTTAAAATACAATTTACAGAATTGTGTCGCTTAAGTTCTTTTGCCGCTTATGGGTAGATATATTGAACCTTGCTTAAATATGCTAACGACTCGAGCGACAAGGATAGAAGGATATCTTTCTAATATGTCCTTCGAAAATAGGCGCTTGCAATGAATGCTATGAGAACAATGTTTTGACTTTGTCAGGAACTTAAAAGTATGGAGCAAATTAACCAGCTTCTTACCTTCTTACAACCTGCTCTTTACGACACATAGTGAATAGTCCAGAAAGGCCTGAATTTTGTTAATATCTTCTACCAACTGAGTGAATTTCATCACCCTAGTTCTAGAAGAACACTGGTAATAGTCTTTAGCAGCGGTCTGCGAACTTTAAGACCTCACAGACCACTAAATTCATCATTTTTAATCCCGTAAAACTGTTATACAGCTTTGTCTTACCTCAGTGGTTCTTAACCTTTTCGAAGTCACAATGCACTTTTGATCATGGGAAAAAGTGGCGGTGCACCAGAATTGAAAAAAATATGTGGACATAATTTTTTTTTGACTTTTTCGGTTTTCACTATTTTGCGGATTTTACTATTTTGCGGATTTTTTCGTTATTACCATTTTTTTCGCAGTGCACTTGCAATAAGCTCGTGGTGCACCGGTTAAGAACTACTGTCTTACGTGATAGAGGTGATTTAAGATTTTGACTGATGATGCTTGATGGAATTTTAATATTAAACTTGAATCATTCATATTTTGTACATTTACACAAGTTTTGTCACTAACGACCTAGGCTTCGCCTTTCGGCATTTCCGGGCATTCAAGTCCAGAGATGAACTTGACCTGAACTTTCAGATTGATATGATCTAATGCACCTTGCATTGTTTACTCGTGTAATCTTTTTTTTTTGTTGTTTGCTATGGATTCAAAAATGTAAAAAAATCTGTGGACTTTTTCAGTTTTCTACTTTGGAAATTCTACACCTCTCTGTGGACCACCGAAATTTTATCGCGGACCACCACTTTGCCGACCACTGAGCTACAGGATGTATCAGTGTAGCTAGTGCTGGAAGTTGTGGGAGGAAGCAAAGAGACAGAATCAAGGGACGGAGGAGACTGCCAGGGAATGGTTTCATTGAGAAAGCACACTTACCGATCCTGTGAGAACATGATGGACTCCATATCCCTGGACAAGACTGGTGTCGCTTCTGGCTGCGCCAATATTGCAGCGCACGGGATCTCGTCCGCAAGTCTTGTCGAAGCAATGCTCTCATTGTCCCTGAAATATTTTTAAGAACTCTATAAATAAGCCAATTCGGAATCGAACCCAGACCCTCCTGATCGGTAGAGTAAACCCTAACTATTTAAATCACGGTAGGCAATGACGTTTCAATCAATTTATGAAACTGTCTTTTCTGGGTTTGAGCTTGCAAGCTCCATGACCGATGCCAGTGGCATTTACCTTCAAACCACGGACCCGCCCATATACATATAGCATAGTAAAAATGTCGGGTCCTATGGCGCAGCAGTTAGCGTTGTGGGCTTCCATGCCGATTCTCACGGGTTCGAGTACCAGTACGAACAGCATTTTTTCATTTGATTTCAGTTCCAAGGCACGGGTGTTTGTGATGTCAAAAAATTCCCTCCCACCCTTTCCGATTCTTTAATAACTGTGCAAGCGAGAGCGATTAGGTTACCATTAGTCTTATCCTTCTATCCCTACTAATCTCTTTGAAAAGGAGAGGTTGAGCGGCTGATTAACAAACAGTTTTCGTAGAAACAATTCTGTTGAAGCCATATGATCCACATTAGAAGCGGACATGAGTAACAAAATTTAAAAAAACCATAACTTACTTTAAAGCTTTATGCCAGTCTGTAACCAAAAACATGTCTTTTTGTTCACTTATCAAAACAACATTATAGGTGCGAATTATATTTGATGTTTATCGTACGGCAGCCGATTCTCAACTGCCAACACACTGTTAAGCTTTCAACCCCAGATGACCCGCCCTAACATTCACACAACAAAGCCAATCAATAACAACCTTTGCGAAGACAACAATAGACACCGATTTGCAATGTCATGACTGGCGGTGCTTGCGTAAAAAAATCGAGTTGACAGGCCTTTTATACTAATTAATACAGGGAAAATTAAGTGACCCTAATAGGGTTATTGATTTTTCCTGCACCCGTATTTTCGAAACTTACTTTTGTCACAATAATCCATCGATGCCACAACTCTGAGGGTTCCAAACGTAGTAATCTTTCTTGAATGTATATTTTTTTGTTTTTTAAATAAGAAATTTTAATAAATTTAACATTGCAGTTAATAATAACCACGGCACCAAACATTTTCAAATGTTTAAATCACCTTCTAGATTTACAACCGTCTGCCAAAAAGAAAAGAAATTGAGCAACTGGCTTACAACCAGTAATCGTAAAAATATGTTATATTGAAATGCTTTACCGGAGGTTAATATTCTTGATATTGGGCGGTAAAACAAATACTAAAATACTTTATTTTTCGTATCCCAGTATGGACATTTTTTATAAAAAAGCATCGTTGTCTTGAATTCCCTTCCCACCCATCCTATCCTAAAAACGGGCGCAGGGAGAGCAATTAGCTAACCACTAGTCCTGTCTTATTCCTTTATCACTATTAAAAGAGAGCTTGAGTAACTCTTAGTCTTATCCTTCTATCCCTACTATTCTCTTTGGAAAAAAGAGGTTGAGCGACTGAGTAACAAGCAGTTCTCGTAGAATATGTTAAGATACTTCCATTAGGCCGTCATACACTTCACAATAGGAGCGGACAGATGTGCAAAATGCATAATATATATTTGTTATTCAATGTTATTCAATAAATTTAAACACTAATAAAAATTTATCACATGCCAAGTCAATAAAAAAAAGTAAATTCACTAGACAGAATGATTTTTATTATAATCAAAATAATTTTTATCACATAAACATACTTATATTTAGCTAGACCAGTCAATGAAGACTGTCTACCAGAGTGGCGGTGAACCAGTGGTATTTGCTTTTTAATAATTAATTGAGTGCATTATTTGCAAACACGGCTCGTTCCAAAATGGTTAAAAAATGGAACTTGAATTTCATTTTGTAAAACAAGTATTTTTAGTTTTACATTACTTTAGAACATTGGTCGGTAAAGTGCGGCCCTTTGGCCCCTTAAGTGCGAACATTAATAGACAGATTTGGCTCCCAATGGCTCCCAATATTTTTTTAAATTGTTTGTAATGTTCATATTTAGCTCTTTGGCGAATAAGTTTGCCAACCACTGCTTTAGAACATAGGTTCCCAACCTTTTTCGGATGGCGACACCTTTTTATAAAAACCATGTGACCCGCGGCCCCAATGCAATTGAAAAGGGCATTTTTTTTCAATAGGGTAATTTTAGTTGACTGTAGTTTTAGTTTTGTTGTTCAAATCCAAAATCGAAAAAAATTGGCGACCCCCAGAAAACCCGTCGCGATCCATAGGTTGGGAACCCGTGCTTTAGAATGATATTTTGTACGTTATCAAGCCATATTTAAGACTATTGATTTCTAAAAATACTTTCAAAATTTATAATCATTTACAATCATGGTTCATGTTGGTTCAACAATTTTGGAACGAGCTGGGTTTGCAAATAATATCCAAAATTTATAACCAACGCAATGAAGTCATGAAATGAAACCGCCAGTACGACATTTGCAAATGGTTCGACTCCGTTTTTAGAAAGATGCAAAATTTTATAAATGGTTTCTGCGTATTTTTAAATATCGACTAAAAGACACAAGTTTTTTTATTATAATTTAAATAAAAAAGGAGTCACCTGTTTTTTACGACTCTGACTCTACACAAACACCACGATTCACAGCCCTGTTTCTAACAGAACATAGATAATACCACTTTATGTTGGACTTGACAATTCGAATTACTGAAATATAATACAATATTATTCAAATATTTTCTTTTCCCATTTCCGCTCCCAATGTGGAGCATAATATGGAATACTAATTGAGCTTATTTTTTCTATGAGAACTGTTTGTTACTCGGTTGCTGAACCTCTCCTTTTTGGAATAGATTTAGGATACAGGAAATGACTGGAATATTACTAGAAGCTAGATAATTGCTTCCACTACGCTGTTTATATTTTTACAATTCTTAAAATATGTATCTGGCGCATTGGCATTCATAAGCCATTGCGCCAAGTCGACCGCTGTGGTCTAGTTGGTTAGAGCGTGCTCTACCGACCAGACAGGTCTGGGTTCGACTCCTGGTAAGGTCAATGTCAAATTTAGATTTAAATTCGAGACCAAAGACATGTGTGTTTGTGATGTCAATTTACCTCGAGTGACTTGCAATAAATTCTCATTGAGTTTTTCTCGTATGATCTTTCAGCATTAAAATATTTGGTGCATTGGCATTACCTGTAATGCCAATTTTTTTTAATTATTCTAAAAATAAAAAAAAACGTATTTTAATATTATTTCAACAATTCTGTAAAAATTTTTTTTTAGAATGTGTCGAATTTGAAAATTCTACCATCTTTCCAAAATTACGAAATTAAGTTATAAGAACATTAATCTTGACAAACGTGCTCGAAGGGTAAATAATAAATCAAATAAAATTAACTTACTAACTAAAAAAAATCTATTTTCTCACTGACAATCATTACATTATGGTTGGCTACATCTGTTTCACACGTTTATGTAAATATTTACATACACCATCACAGAGTACGTTTATCTTACAAATATTTGTATTCTAACTTACTTTGAAGTGTGTATTCACAAGGAACAATTCAAATAAAACATATTGCAAGCTAATAATGGAGAATATTTGTATTTGAGTATAAAATTGAAAAGGGAGAAACGAAGTAAACAAAAATAATGTATTTTTGAATGGATTGAGCAGTTACTCTTTGGATATCATTTATGATCAATTTTAGATTTAAATTAATGACTTTGTTATTATTACATATGTTGGGGAAATAGATGGCGCAAGTGTTTCGCATCTTCAGACTATAGTCAAGATTTATATCCATAAGAGCCAGTGCAAACACGGCCAGTACAATAAAAAACGCAATCACTAGCGGCAGGTTTTGAAACAAACGCAACCATTCGGGCGCCTCAAGTGCAGAGCGTTCATTGAAACCCATTGAAAAATTCAATTGCAGCTGAACGCAGTCACTAATGGCCATGTTCGGTGACCGTGTGTGCGCTTGCTCTAATGTAGTAAGATTCTAATGTTCAAATAAACCTTCAAGCCCGTTTGACGTGCATAGCAAATAAATGCTCGGTTTCGACGTCCATTTATAATAGCAAAAGTTTACCGATTTTATTCAAATAACATGATTTCTTAAAAAGATGATATTCAAGTTTTAGTTATAAATATTTCTTATTAAAAAAAAACATTTGAGAAAGATAGTAGAACTTTCAAGTTTTACACATTATAATTAGTTTTTATGTCGATATCTAATTCATGAAAAAACATATCTTCAATATCACGGTGGGAGCTTTTAAGAGTTATAAAATTATGTTGCTTTAAATTGCATCGATATCGTATCTAAATTCCTGACACTGCGGTGGATGAAATATGTCATTGGGCAAACATTCACAAAGGGCAACAGTAAAATAACTGTCATAGACTCACCGTTCTGTGTTCATATCCACGGACATGGTATCTCCAAACATGCTGAGGACGGACATCGCTTGAAGGTCTTCAGAGCGGCTCTTCTTGGTTCCTCCATCCTAAAAAATAGAGAATTGATTACTCAAACAACTTATTTATTTCACAGGTTTGCCCAACACGTGTCACAATTTGTTACACCACCCGTGGAATAACCGAGTTATCAATTTTAATTTTACATAGTACTGTTAGTTTGTTATTTACCAAATACTGCCGGCATGGAATTAATCAATTTGACAATGTTAATATTTATATTTAGAGCACAGATAAGACCCGATCTATGCCCCTGTATTTTTACTGATACTGCAATTGCGGTCAGAATAAATACTGCAAACAATATGAATAGTCGAATGTTAAAGCTTTGCCCCTATCGTCGGGTATGGCTGCGAGCTGGTTTGTTTTCCAAAATGGTTTTCAATAACATTTCGATTCCTTTCCACTTGTTTGTTATCAATTGCTCCACCTCTCTATTTTTCGGAGTAGAGAGTAGGGTTAGAAACGATAAGGCTAGGATAGGACCGGTGGTTGACTAATCACTCTCGTTACACCCCCATTAAATATATTAAAATCTCCTCCACTTGATAAATTAACAATTATTAAAAAATGTAATTAATTCATTTGCTTCTCATATTAATTTGTCATCTTTTGGCTAACCCCTGACCTAACCTTACCGAATGTTAATGAAAATTAATTATTCACTGACCGTTTACGATTCTTCCAGACTGCTTTAATAAATAGTAACACAATTTATTCGTAATGCAAAGAGTGTCCATGAAGTCACAAGGTTAACAAGCATAGACAAAGTGTACCGTACACATTCAGCCGTATTTATTGTTAGGCCACTCAAAGTCTTCAACGAGATCAAACAACTCGTCTTTGTTATTTATGCCAGTCTCGTTTACATTAAGAGTGCCCGTCTAAATTGAATTTAGTGACTTCCCCTCAATTGTATGCATCATTTCAAAAAGAATTATAATTCAATTGCCCTTTTCATATTGTGTACATTGCATTCTTTTGTGTGGGTTTAGAAGATATCACATTGAGCCAAAGCAGCACATGGCCCAATTTGCAACATGAAAATACAGCAAAATGGAAAAAAAATATAATAATTAATCCTTTTTTCGATACGACTACACCAACTTTTTATCATTTTTTTACAAAACAAGATTAAATATGACAAGATTATGTGGTGCATATGGTATCCTAACAGAGGGATCTCAACAGAAGTTTTTCTAAAAGAACTGCTTGTTACACAGTTACCCAACAATTAAGGATTCTGAAGTCTCGGCCTTTTTCATGTCAAAATAAATATTTGAAGCAATATTCTATGCACGAAGTAGAGTAGCATTCTTCAAATATGTACATTTTTGAAAAACAAAATAAATATTATAAACACATACTAATAAATATACACCTAAAATAAATACTTCCGATTTATCTATTTTCTAAGAATTATTTATTTTCTTCCAAATTTAGGGTTGATTTTTGAGATGTTTTCATTTGACACTGTCAGTAGCTACTTAAGATTTTAAAAAAGACAATATTATATTGTAAATACTTAAATTGCTTCTCACTACACATCATTGGAAGTCATTCATATTACCGATGAAACCATTTTTTTTAAAAAACAATACATTGGGTCAATAATTTTATTATTATTATCACAAACTAAGTACCATCTGTCACACATCCCTACAATGGTCATATTTTATTTTAAAATAAAAGGAAAATTTTGAATGTTTCTTAACTTTTTTTATTCCTACCGATTGAGAAATATTGTTTTAAATTAATAGTTAATGAGATTATTCAATAGACATAATCAAGCCAATGACATGTTAAATAAACAAACAATTATAAATCTATCACCGCTACAAAATCCCCAAAAGTAACTAGTAATAAATATCAGTTTAATTTTGACTAATTTACGTTGAATAATTCCATATTTGTTACCATTCTTAGAAACACTAAAGTCATGTTTAATAAATGTAATATAAATTTAGGATGTTGGAGAAATAACAGGATATATTGTGCATCTCTTCCAAGCCAATATATTATAGCTGAGTAAATATAGATCTGATGAAGGCATACGCCGAAATAGCTATCAACTGAATTTAAAAATAATAATATTTGTAGAACTAAATACTTAAACTTATTAGAATAAAATCTTTTTTATACACATTATTTATAGTATTGCAATGATTTATTTAAATGTTTATGGAACCAAGAAATTTAAAGCAACGATTTCCAAGGAATTTATTCTAGAGTTGTCTCAACACAGAATCCCTAGTAGGGATAGAGGGATAGAGGTAGGGCAGAACTAGTAGTTAACTGATCGCTTTCGCTACGCCGGTAAGAATTTTTTTAACACATCACAGACACCCATGCCTTCAAATAGAAATTGATGCAACAATTGAAAAAAAATGCTGTTCGTAATGGCACTCAAACCAGTGACATTCGTCACAGAATCCATCAACGTTGACCACTATGCCACAGACTCCAAAAATCAGAACATCAAAATAAACATAAAGTATAACTCACCAGACTTGTAGAACTGACACTTTTTGCCTTAGGGATGGGCAATCCCTTGGCTTCATTGATGAATACGGTGGTGGCTTTTGCGGGATCCGAAGTGCCACATCTCAGTCTCAGTGGACTACCGAGAATGTACGCCGCCCTGCCAGCCAGGAGCGCCTTGACTTCAGGCCCATCCTGAGGGCTGAACTCCTCCAGGGAAGGGTCTCCGTCAGACATGATGATGAAGGAGGACTCAGGTTCCAGTCAGTCCATCAGATCTGGAAATTTCATATCCTTGGTATGCTGGTACTTAATAAATAATATGTGTTTCACAGTGTGACAACATATTTCAAGATTGCTTGATGGTAGTATAGTGTAGTGTGCAGTGAAAAAAAAAAGAGCTATCTTCTCGCTCTCCGTAAGACGTCGTTAATATTTTAAGTGGATTCACTTTTGAGGCAACCAGCTCGTTATGTATATCATGGTAGATAGATCTGACTGATAGTCAAAAGCAGGGGTGGGGAACCTTTTCTTGTCAAAAGGCCGCATTCATTTTTCTGATTCGACATAAGGCCGCAGTAAACATTGACTAGGGAATCTTTGGCCGGAAACAGGAATTTACGGTCAGAATATGTCGGGAATTTACGAATTTACATACATTTACAGAATTACAGAATTGGTTAGAAGGCCGCACCAGAGTAGTCAAGAGGCCACATTCCCCATGCCTGGTCAAAAGTTTTCATGAAATCTTTACTTTCTTTGGTCAACTTTGGACATTGGGAAAGGACATAAAGAGTTTCTTGAATTATATCCAGAATCGTATTGCCTATTAATTTAAATAAATTTAAGAAGTTTATAATTTTTTACATGAACATGGGTACACCAAAGATTAGTTACGCTACTGTTTATACAGATAATTTCCAATGATTTCAAATTATTTTTAAAAATAACCAAATTATTTTATCAAATGAATTTTACATGAATACTGCAATGATAATAATAAAAGCAGCGATTTTCCGCATTCAATAGAAAAACCAAAGTCGTTTATTAAAAATGCAAAGGTACACAATAAAATAAAATTGAATATTATACGAGATAATAAAATATGAGAAACTTTAGCACAATGAAAAATATAAAACGTTTTGTTTCACACCTACTACTAAGTGATTAAATTTTATTTATCCATTTTTTTAAAATCAAAGCCCACGTATTTAGTATTTATCTTCACTTTCTATCCACGTATGCTCACAACAGCTATTTTATTTACAATTAAAAAAGAACACTGAAACTTCGAACACATCTGGATTATTTTTGAATTCCGGAAACAAAAGAACGAAGTTTAAATTCGTACATACTGCAGCGAAATAAGAAAAAGACGAAACGATCTTTGACCGTAATAAAACAAAAGCACCAATTAAAACAAACACAGGTTTAAATTAGTTAATTAAAACCTTTTTTTATCTCACCACATTGATATTAATACGACATAAAAGCTTATTATATTACTAATCTCGATTTGTAAATATTATTACGATAAGGATTACGGAAGTAGAAAGATTATTATTATAGGTTATGTGAACTAATTTTGACAGATGCGAATCGGACTGCAGAAATAAGATAGGGACGGTATTTTTAAAACTCGCGCACTCGTATGAGAGATAACTGAGATGATTTTCGACGGAAATCTCGGCTGACACATTTATTTTCCGTTTATATTTATATGTAATGTTCCGATAAAATGGCTCACCTTTCTTCCCAGAAATGAAAAATGGACAGATCTTGATTTTGACGTCAGATGTCTCTACAGCTGACTGGTTGATCTGACAGGTTTTTGACCGGCAAAATTAAAAAAAAGACTAAATTATATGGCCTGAATCAGAAATAGCCTTGATTTGTTAAATCAAAACGTATTTGCTAGGCTTGGTTTAATACAAAATCGTAGATATTTCTTACCGAAAAGTAACGATTGCTTATGTAACATAGCGTTCCACTATTAATTTTGTCTATTTGAACTTCGAATAAAATTGACTGGGCCGCACTCAATGTATAAAAACAAAAGATTTTTTAATTACGAATGCAATACAAACATATATTTATTGCTGATGAATTATTTTTACAAACTATACACTGTTAAATAAACAGTGTGTGTTTCCATGTAACGCGGGAGAACGGCGTTTCGGCACCCTTTTTCTCGGCATTTTTAATGTCTTAAATCAAAATATAGGCAACATTTTTTTTTGAATTTTCGGATCTTATATGTGCTGAATTTTCATGTAAACATGAACCTTTACACAGCAAATAAAAAAAAAAACTAGTTAAAGTTTTTGAAGAAAGCATAGAGAATAGAGTAGAGAGAACCAGCTGCTGTGAGCGATACGCTTTTTCATAGAGTTACACTTCAGGAGACAAAACAAGAGTTTCTAACAACTGAGTATTAAGCAGTTCTCATTAAAACCACTGTTGATATACCTCCATTAGAAAGCCATATGCTCCACATAAGGTCGGACATAGATAAGAAAAAATGTTGACAAGGAGTGAGTTTCGGTACTTTTTTTAAGTACTGTAAAAAAATATAATGATAATTTATCATGTTATATGATATTTTAGAGGACGCCCCCCATAATAAAGGTAAGTCCAGGCACAGTCACTTTTTTCCTTTTTGGAATCATATGAAATTAATAAATTAAATGATAATTACACATCTCTGTTGCCCGTCCCACACAGCTTGTGCCACAAATATTTCTTATGATCACCTAACACAGTGGTCGGCAAACGTATTCGCCAAAGGGTCAAATATGAACATTACAAACAATTTAAAAAAATATTGGGAGCCAAATATGTTTATTAATGTCTGCACTTAAGGGACCAAAGAGCCGCACTTTGCCGACCAATGACCTAACACATACGATGTTGATAGACCGCCGTCTATAATTTTTTTAAAAGTCGATCGTAGCGATCAAAAGTTTGGCCATCCCTGGCTTAAAGGGTAACCTGACACTGCTATTTAGCTAAACCAAGCCATAGCTGATGCAATAATACTTTCACGCTAGACGATATCATAATCTATCAGCCCAAAATCAGCAGAAAAACTTAAGCGACAATTCATAAATGTTACAGAAGATAGTTGTTTTTTTAAGCTTTCTTTTGTAATAAACTCGCAAAAGAAGCTTTAATTGACCAAATATTACTAACTGCATTGAAGAAATTATTTTCGCAAACTTATTACGAGAGGAAGTTAATAAAATCTGGCCATTCCTGTAAAATTTATGAATTATCACTCACGCTGTTCTGCCGGGTCGATATAGTGCAGACTGCATTTTAACCTTAACATTTTAAAATTTCTTGCGACGCTAAATACTTAATTCGGCTCTGCAACAGTACTGTGTTAATAATCCGGATGCTTTTAATTAATACGTCAAACGTTTTGGGCAATATCTCTGGTTTTGAAATTAAAAAATTGCTCGTTGAAAACGGAATTAATTAGACGTAATCACTAATTTAACACAAAATGGAGAAGGAAATATCTGTCTAGTTTTTTTTCTTCGTATTTAATTGGTATTAAATATGTAAACTGTTATTTCTTCCTAATATTATCATACTAGTTCCTCCGTATTTTCCGACGATACAAAAATGCACAATTATTGCCATTGGCGGTTGTTACAATGCTAGATCAGCGTTTTCTAACCTTTTGAAACCGTGACCCAAACTAGTGTAATAGTTTACGATTTCGACTGGAAGTGCATTGAACCTTACAAGAAATTAAATATCACTAACCGTCGATTATCAGACTACTTCTACAACCTAAACTTTAGTTCAATTGGTTGACTGGAATCTTTCAATAAAAACGATAGAAAATATCAAAAAAAAAAACACTGGCTATCGACAGCGCTCACCTCTCATCCCATTCTAAAAGAAATCAGACTTAGTTTATCGCAATACGATGTACTTCGGTATTTCTACCGAATTGAATTATTTCGTCAATTCTACTAGTCGGTTATTCGACGGGCACTGTTGCCGATTCTTTATTTTTTTTGTAATGCGAATATTTCATGTTCAGCAAATTCCTTTTAATTTCGCAATGTGTCTTTGCAAATACCATTTTGATTTTTACTGTTTTTTTTCGTATTTTTACATAAAATTTTACCGGGTTCGTTGCAGCGGCGTAGCCACTTATGGCTCTGCCGTTAAGCAATGCATTAGGGCCCAGCAAATAGGGCGGTCGAATTTCTAGCTAAGTCACTGGTTCGTTGGCTTTGTTTGCGCTATCTCAATAAGGGCAACCATTTTTCTTCCAAGGCATGGACGTCTGTGATGACTAAATCCTCCTCCCACCCACAAGATCTGTCCAAGCCCTATCCAATCCTTAAACTCTTCGAAAAAAAGAGGTAGAACACAGGGCCGGCGCCACCATACAGGCGAAATAGGCAACCGCCTAGGGCGCAAACCATTAAGGGGCGCATAAATGGAGTATTCAAACTATTTTTATATACTCTAATAATAATAAATAAAAGTACGTTTTATTTTATTTTGTTCGTTGTGATTATTTATGTATCGTATTCTATGTGATTCGAAAATTAAATGTTGAGCGACTGAGAAGTTCACGTTCAGTAGTTCAGTAGTTCAACAGTTCACGTAGAAACACTTCTGTGGAGGTACCTCCATTAGGAGACCATATGCTCCACATTGGGAGCGGACATGGGTAAATAAAAATAAAAATTTCTAAAGATCTCGAATTGTTTTGTTTCATTATTTAGAAAAAAAAGACTATTTGTTTAAGGGGGCGCGCCAATAAGCGTTGCCTAGGGCGCCAAATAACCTCGCGCCGGCACTGGTAGAACAACAGTTTTTGTAGAAAAACTTCCGTTGAGTTCAGCTTCATTAGTAGTCAATAAAATGGTTCACATTGAATGATCGGCAAATATTAACTGCGGCCAAAATCTGTGTTTTTTATCCATGTCCGCTCCTAATGTGGAACATATGGCCTCCGAATGGAGGTATCTCAACAGAACTTTTTCTACGAAAACTATCCTCTCTTTTCCAAAGAGAGTAGTAGGGGTAGAAGGGTAAGGCTAGGAAAGAACTAGTGGTTAGCTAATCACTTTCGATACGCCCAATTATTGAAGTATCGGAAGGGTGGGAGAGAATTTTCAGATATCGCAAATACCCATGCCTTCAAACAGAAATCGATAAATCGATCGAAAAAATGCTGTTCGTACTGGGACTCAATCCCGTGAGATCCTGTACAAGAGTCAACAACGCTAACCGACAACAATCTGTGTTTTACGTTATCATAACTTTTCGTCTTTATTTAATATAATGATAAAATTATATTACAATACCCATACAACAAAATATGGACCCACCCTCTGTCTGAGCATTGTGCTAGGTTGAAACACAGCACAGTCATTATTATATTAACTAGGTAGTCACTAAATAAACCAGTAACACGTCAGCGGCGTAGCCACCTCATGGCAGAGTCATGTAATGCATGAGGGCACCGAAAAAAGAGGGGCCCACATTTTTACATATTCAATATAACAAATTGCGAGGGGAGCTTTGCGTAACGTTTGCAGGAGGACCCCACATTTTTAGCTATGCCACTATAACAAGGAAATTGAATTTACAATTTACGTTGATTGTATCGGGTACTCATTTGCATAATGTTATGTTAGCTTTTTCCTCTTGGGTGTTATACTGGCGAAGTGTTTCGACAGTGGATATCTGCAATGGCTGGTTGTGAGCAGGGGCGGCGCCATTAGTTTTAACGCCGCATGCAATATTAAGTTATCCACAATAGTGATTTTGAATCTGCCACTACAAGCGAGCTCCTCCTTCTCAGAGATTGAAATATTAGTATTATCGAGCCTGAGATCTCGGTATTCATGCTGTTAATTCAATACCGAAATATTGGTTTAGAGCAGGGTTTCCCAAACTATGTTCCGCGGAACAGAGTAGGTGTTCCGAAAAAAATTTGAATGGTTTTATACGCTGTAACACAGTTTTAAAAAAATCTTAGAAATTCAGCTAAGTGTTCCGTTATATTTTCCGGACTTGCGAAGTGTTCCATTCCAGAAAATGTTTGGGAAACCCTGGTTTAGAGAATGCAAAAATAACAATATTTCGTTATCGAATTTTGAATGTGTAGAAATATAGAAATCATCACATATTTTAATAAAATTATTCGCAATGAATTCTATTATTTTAACTGTGCCAAAGTTGTATCATTATTGCCAGTACGAGAATTCACGAACCTTTTAATGATGTATTTTATTATTTATAGACATCGTAATATTTAATGAAAATCACCAGTTTATGATTGTATGTACATATTTTTTAAATGCCAGTATTTTATTTGAAATATGGAAATACCGATTTTGAGTTTCGCGCTCGATTTTGCGAGCCAAATTGACCGTATTGTTTTTGTGAATATCGGCATTAATATATTCTTCCTTTTTTGTAATCCTACTACTATATCCTTACCTATGCGTGACGATATGGTAAGTATAATATAATGCGAAGAATGCATTGTTCCAACCAACGATCCCTTTAAGCCGCGCAACAGTTGGGAAACCCCCGCGCACTCATTCCGGGTTGGCGCGCACTACAAGACAGTTGGTCAATTAATATTTGATCGGTCCGCGCAGCCTTTGAAATTTCCGCGCAGCTAACCTCTTGCATTAGAGCAGGGGTCGGCAACCTATTACATCGGAAGAGCCAAAAGTTACAATTTACAAAAAATCCCAGTTTTTAAAGAGTCACTAAAATTTTTCGTTTCAATATTATAGTATTTAATTATATGTACATATGTATATACATATATATTTATATATATATATCGTGTATTGTGTATCGTGTATTTAATGTAGAATGTTGATTTAAAATAAACGCCTTAAAATACGGAATAATATTTATTCATTAAAAAACACAAATATAGATACATATGTAATTACATCAATGGAAGCATTGGTTTGGCATGTCTTTTGAAAGCTCGATTAAATCTAGCTTATAACTTGTTGTTTTAAGTTTCAAGCACGCTCTAGATTTTTATTTGTTAGTTGACTTCTTATTTTACTATTTATTATATTCATGCGAGAGAATTTTGTTCGCACGAATATGTTGACCCGAAGATCGTCAGTACTCCATATGCCAACTTCTTCACCTCACTATAGAATTCTGGAAGACTACTCCATGCGCCGAATATGAGGGTCTCAACTCGCGGAATTTCTTTTAGAGCTGTCCACTTATGCTGCGCGATGTGGATGCATTTCTGGATCTCCAACTCTTCCAACTTGCTCTTGAGTTTTGTAAACTTGCTACTCCACTAGTCTTTAGATTTTAAATCTAGCAATTGCATCTGAAGCGATCCAGCATCAATTCCAAATGGCTCAATATTGATTTCATTTGTATTTGTGTTGAGGAGATTTACTATGAACGCGAGAATACTTTTTTTGTTTTAAATTGCTCGAATATCTCAGCGAATCCATCCTTTATGTTTTCTAAAGCTATGCTGAAGTAATTCGTGTCGATTATTGCATTGGTCTCATCGCGATATTGCCTCAGATTTTTTAAATGAAGTAATTTACCGCTCTCCATGTCTTCAATAAAAATAAGTATTTTTTTTCGAAACAAACTACTTCTTCAAGCAAGGCGTAGGCTGGGTTGCCCTTTCCTTGCAATTTCAGATTTAGTTCATTTAATTTCATTGTAGTATCTACCATAAAGTTGAATTTTTGCAGCCATTTGTCTTCTTCCAATTCGGGATGCTCAATGCTTTTTTCATTGAGGAATGTTTTTATTTCACTCAAGCATAAAGCAAAACGTTGCAACACGTGACCTCTGGAAAGCCATCGTACTTTATTGTGCAGAAGTAGGTCAGAAAACTGGCTATCTATTTCATTAAGGAAATCTTTAAACTGGCGATGGTAGAGTGCTTTTGCCAAGATGCTGTTAGTAATCTTAATTACCAAGTTCATGACCTCTACTATTTCGGCCGAAAATGTTTGGGCACAAAGCGCTTCTTGGTGAATTATGCAGTGAAACGTCAGAATTTCGTGGTTTATTTTTTTCTGAAGAATTGATGTTACCCTTCTATGTATTCCTTTTAGGGATTCTGTGTCGAGACGTCCCGGGACTTTTAAGGTTTTTTGCTGTCTTAAGTCCCGGGACTTTGTTGTTAAATGTCCCGGGACTTAAGACAGCCAAATTATACATTTTAATTTTGAAAAAACCATTCTAACAAAATAAAATTGGATGCAAGCAATCGCTAATGTCACCTAAAAAGTTAATTTTGACTTAAAATAAATTTACATTGGTGTCTATCCTCGAGGTCAGTTTTGAAAAAAATGCATTATGTTCAGGCTAAGGATTAAAGGCCGGGGTTTTTACAAAATTAAGTATGGATATATATAAAAGGGATATTATAAAAGAAACAGCTGTTTGGATTTATAATTGTAGAAGTTCTCTAAATTCTCTATATGAGGGTGTATGGATATTACCCATGGCTTTATCCAACTGACTTTCTCTTAGGCATGCTTAACTTAAATAGTTTGAATGTTCGAAGAGAAATGTATCTGGCCATATATTTCTTTCGACTTATACGTGGCCAAAATGAGAATTCCACCATTCTTGAGAATGTTTATCTAAATGTTCCTGATTATTTTTTGAGAAATCGTGGACATGAATTGTTTGTTCTCCCAAGGTGTAGAACCAGCCTGCCAATGGGGATGCCACTGGGGAGAGCTTTAACGGTGTTCAACAATATTGCTTCGGATGTCGACATATTCCACGTAGACGTGGGTGAGTTCCGACGAATACTATTTTTTATGTATTAAAGTAGAGTTCGTCGGAGCTTACTCAGTTGACTTCTTTGCCATTTTTTTTTCTACTGATTTTAATATTAAATTGTACTATTTTTTTTCTCCATTGTAAAAGTTTTAAATTTATAATTTGTCAACCTTTTGCAATGTTAATTAAATAAATAAATAAATAAGTTTCAAATAACATCTATTTATATATTGTTATACGAAACAACCATTTTTGATGGGTAGAGACATGCAGAAATACAAAAAAAACTTAGACACGTGTTCGTTTTACTGCTTAGCATGGAGTAATCGCACAGAATTCCATGAAATAAAGAAACCCATAGTTATTTCTAGAAAATGATGTTATAAATCAAGGCAGAGCTTATAAATGTTTTATTACCAACGGTTCTGCTGGGACTAATTGATTTTCGAAAAGAATACACTACAGATTTTGACAAATGCTCCAAAACAATATATTTGAAATACGGAGATAATTTACTACAACGTCTTTTCTCCGTGGAAAAAGATATCGAGGTATCTGAAGAAAATATCGATGATGAGATAAATATTGCAGAACTGTCACTGGAAGAAAAATTAAGTAGACATATTACAAAAAACAAAAGATTTCTCCATTAAAAACGAAAAAACTAAACGAATTTAAGATTTTAAAATCAACTAAAGAACGGTCACAAAGATTATTTTTTTTATATAAAGCTTTGCTAAACATTAAACAAACATCGACTGAAAGTGTTAAGAGTTTTTTTGACAGCAACAACGTTTATTACAAAAATAAAAAATCGGCTGTCTGATTCGTCATTAAATTCATTATTATTTTTAAAAGCATATTTTGATAAGCAAAAATAAAATATTAACTTAATAATAATGCATACTATGTATGATTTGAGGTTGTGATTTTATTATTGAATTAATTTTATATTTTCATTATTAATAAATAAATGTGTTCAAAAGATGTATTTTTTTAATTAACGCATACTTTCGTCGCCCTTTTAAAGTACGCATGAAAAAAAAATATACGTTTAACTTTGTAAAAAACGCTCAAAAAAATAGTTTAATTGAAACAAAATATTAAAAAACGTTTGGGAGAAAGATATAAAGTTAAGTGCTGTATTTTCCACGTACGTTTCAACATTTATTGAATACATTAAGATTCATCATATTTATTCTAAGCCAAATTCGTGTGTCAAAAATATTTAGTCATTTTTAGCCTGTGATGGTTTGCCGCTCCCTGGTTATTGCCGCCCCTAGGCAACTGCCTACTCGCCTATGCCCACGGAACGTCCCTGTGACCAGGAATGTGTCAGTAAACAAAATAAAGAATAATATTTATGTGAGAATAAAATTAATAATGAAAGTCTAGGACCATAAACACAAAATAATATATTTATTCGAAATTCTTAAATAGTTACAATAAATTACAATTAATAGACATTTTGTTGTAGAACATTAAATTGAATATAGCTTTGCAGAAAGCAGCTGGCCCATATATATATATATATCGACTGTGGAAAGGAAAAAGGACGTAACCCTCAATTTTCCAAAACAGCTTTTTTTCGATAATCACAATGTATACAATTTGACACACATTCTATCAAAAGGATGGAAGCTAAAAATGCCGAATAAGTATCTAAATTTAGCTTTTAAGTTTGAAAAAGATGACCTTGTAAAAAATTAAAACCAAGAAAAAACACTGAAATAAAGGTTTTTCCGAGACAATTTATTAAATTAATATTAGGTTATGTCAATTATACACCAGTTTAGAAGTCTCCGTGCACTTCAAGGTTGAGTATAATTCATAATTTGCATATGTCACAAAATCATCAAAACACGTTTTTAGCGCCTCCTGTAAAATTTGATGTTTGTGTGTTACGTCCTTTTCCTTTCCACAGTCGATATATATATTATAATTAAACATTGTTTAAAAACTTATTTATTCAAAAGGTTGGTTTTAATTGTAATTGGGTTGGGTTCGGTACCTGAAAGCAACAGTGGAATAAATCAAAAATACTAGGTTCGAGGTACTTAATTGAACTATATAAAATAGTTTGTTTTATTTATTAATAAATTGAATTGGCATTCACTTGGTAGGACACCATTGTAATAAGGTGAAAAAATAACAAATTATTTTAATTATACAAATATTATTTTATATAGTTGATATCTATTTCAGTGTATGCCTTCATCAGAACTGCATTTAAACTTACATTAAACTCAGCTGTATATACTGGTTTTAGAAGAGATACACAATACATACATCATCTCATCTACTTTCAAATTCTAATTGATATTACAAATTATGGTCTAATATTTTTAAACTTGACTTTAGTATTTCTTGGAACAATAACAAATTTGTGATTATTCAAAGTAAATTAGTTTAAATTAAAGTGATTATTTATTATTAGTCACATTAACGTCTTGTAGGGTCTTTCATAATGGTGATTAATTAATATTTGTTTGGTCATTAAGGATGTTATAGACATGATTATGCTTATCAATTTGTAATTTATTGCTCATTTAGCTAAAGACCTTTACTACAAAGATGTAAACAGATAGGCGATGGAAAAGAATCCTATAACATAATTACAGTTTATGATTGGGGATAATTGTAAGATTTTTTGTATTTTTATAATTTCTATAGTTATCCCATTGTTACTTTGAAGTTACAGGACGAAATCAACTATAAAGGGAAGATTTCGTTTTTTAAATGGGGCACTCATGTTTTTTGAAATATATCAGTGTTTCATGACGTAGGCTAAGCTTTCCTTAGCCTTTTAGCTGCCTTAGATAATTAATAGTAATTACCTAGCACACCGGCTATAATTTGCAACTGTTAATTTAATTAGTTATTGACGAGATAACTCGTCTCTGGCGTATTGAGCACGACAAATTTTCATTGTTTTATAATAATAACTGACTTGCTGGAAAAACAATTATTTTACTCAATTACTTCAATTGTACTGAAATATTTGTTAATTTCAAGGTATGACCCACTGCCTTAACCTTGAGAATGTGTATTAGCAAGCAATGACAGGTGACGAGCAGGCATGGTTACATTAAAAGACCAATCTACAGGGGTGTATTTTTTTATTAGAATGTTACTCCTGAAACATAAAATATAGTGAACCACGAATTGGGTACTTTAAAAGAAAATAAAAATTGCAGCGATATTGCCCCTTACAACTGGTGTTTTGGCAGAAATGTTAGCTCACCCATCGATAAATAATCTTTAAATACTTAATTGTTACCCTTTTTCTCACAAAACTACATTCAAAGAAAAGTTTTACAAATACCTTAAAATAGAATAATGGTAAATCATTACATTTTATATAGTAAAATACATTGGTACTGTGATGGCAAAGTGTTTCAATTCCATAAGAGTTCCAAAATGTAACATTCATTGAAGTTACAAAAGATAAGAGCTGCAATTTGAATATTTACAAAGTTATACAAATATGTGATTTCTTGACATTTGACAAGATAACATCAAAATAATTGAAAAAAAAGGGCTGTGTTGTTATAATAATTGCAATTCTTTTGCATATCGATGGTTGGAAGTCAATTACTCGTAACCCAGAATCGTGCTAAAGTTGACCATTCATAACTATAAATATATATCGCTAAATCAATGCAACAGTAGGACAATCAACAAAAACATGTTGTGAGCTATGAATACCATTATAGGCATTGTATAATGATAAATCAAATGCAATGGTAGGGTAGGCTGTAATTTAAAAATACTACCAGCACGAATATCATCTTACAGTAAAATTTCAATCTACTGTTAATACAAGACTAACACAAAACACAATAATTGATAAACAAATATTATATTGTTTTTAATTTAATTGATACTACATGGTCTAATTGTCCAAGTGGCGGGCTGCCACTACGTTAACGAAGGGCTCACTTAATCTTCAAGCTATTTGCGGTGTTCCTGGGAAGGGGTGGATTTTTCACAGCCCTGGTTACGACTTGTCAACCTTAACAAGAATCTGGTTTACCATCGATATATTAACCCTCCAAGGACGAGCGTAACCATATGGTCACAGTAAACACCGTTGTCTATTGATCCCTCTATTCATCCTTTTTCTAGCTGAATATCGTTGCTTTCGCTCATATTTGGTTAAGAAGGGTACAGACTTCAGCCGTGGGGACAGAAACGGCCACTAAAAGCACATGCGATTTTTTGAATTTCTGTTTTTTTTAATTTACTTTTTGAAACTGTTAGTTATTTTTTTTATCAAAACATCAAATTATTTACAGTTCTTTTGGTAATATATTTGTATTGAAATTATGTTGATCTAAAGAGGTCAAATTTTAAATATTTTTATAAATTTCACGTTTAGTCATATTTCAACCCCGAATGTTTGCGTGCCGATACGGTGACGCTCGTCCTTACTACTGTCCGTACACAATATTACACAGTAATAAAAAGAAGAGCATGACCATATAGTCATGCGGGGTTTCTATACAACGACTTTTAATTTTAGCTTGGAATAAAAGTTATCGATGACTTCAATATGGCTTAAGAAATATTATTTTTATCGGAATAAAACTCTCGTCTCTGGTTAAACATAAAAATACTTTGAACAATAACTTTAGCTAAAACTGAATCTAAAAACTTAACTGATTTTAAAACATTGCTTTACTCTTGTGTAAAATTGTGTCAACAACAAATATGAACACTTTACTATCACAATGTGGACATTTACAAAACTTTTGTCATTGGTAAGTCAGCACAGAATGCAAGATTTGTGTCAAAATAAGTAACTATTCTAAAATATAAAAACCTATAAACGGCCATTTGTCAGTATATGTATTCATAAACCAGTGTTTCCCAAATGGTGTACTTCAGAACTCTTATATATGTACTGTAATGTAAAATTAACGGTTCACAGATACTTTACCACAAAAATAAAGGTTTGTATGGCGCTATGATACATAGAGTTCAATATTTTTAAATGTTTAATTAAGTATATTGGATGTCCAAACCATATAGTCCTCTACAGTTTTATCTGTTGAACACTTTTTCATCTGCGGTACATTTTCATTCTGTATTACGCAACAACAAACAAAATTGTTTTTCAAATTTAATAAACTTATTTGAGAAACTCTACTGTAGAAAAATCTACAAATAACTCTCGTAATTTTCTATCTATGGATTGGCATTTGAGAATTGGTCTGTTTATTTGAGGTTAGTTTATAACTAACCATACCCAATTTTGACTATTTTAAGCCCTCCCCCTTATACAATTTTTTTAAAGTAATAAATGACTGAATGACAAAGGAAATGAAGAATTCGTCGGCTTACTGCAAGAAGTTATTAAGTGATACATCGGTCAAAACTGAGTTAGATGTCACAATCTACATTTTGTCATGTTGAAAAACACGATTTTTTAAGCTAAATTCAATACCTCAATCGTCACTCAGTGCATTCGTTGTTATATGATTTTTGCAAAAAGTTAATTTTTGCGATAATTTACTATTAAAAACTTCTCTGAAATCGAGAGAGTAAGTATTTGTGAGACTTTTTGAAATGATTATCTCAGATTGATTGATAACTATACATCAAATTCTGGGGCTGGTGGAGCCGAGCTCCAATTTCCCTTTCATCTGGTGTATTTTGATGTTGCTTTTCGCACGTAGCGTCCTGGATTTACCTGGGTTCGTGGTCTTTGGTTTTTGTTTCGTTTTTGTAGTGGTATTAGTTCTCATTCGTAGGCATTACATGTGACACTGGTGGTTGATTCAGTAACCTCGAGCTGCAATTAATTGGGGTTATGCTTATCTGATCAGTGGACATTTTATTTATTTTATCTCAGAATCAACATTTGGTCATTAAATGACTTCTTGCATCGAACCGACAAATTATTAGTGAAGCTATTAAAAGGAAAGTGTTTGAAAGATTTGTACAAAAAGTTTATTAATATTATATTATTTAAGTATGTAAGTAATTAAAAAATAAGCTTTGTGCATTATCTTAGGAATAATAATTATTATAATCATAGAAATTTATTTGGATTATATAATACACTTCTAAGTATAGTAAAAACTAACAGGAAAGAAAGATATATAAATAATCTTAAAAAAGTAGATCAATTAAAATATTTTGTAGAATTGCAGCGGAATCAATTATTTAAGTAAATTTTATGATGCTTCTAAATATTCAGTTGATAAATTTAAAATTGATAACTTTGTTATTCCCTATGTCGAGAAGTGTTCAGATTTAATATAATATATTCATATTATCATCTATTACATATGAGGTAATTATTTACAAGCCCGGTTCATTCCAAAACTGTTGAAACATGAACCATGAATATAATTTAGTAGATAAAAAGAAAAGTATTTTTAGAAATCAGTCTTAAACATGACTTGATAACATACAAAATATCATTCCAAAGTAATGTAAAACCAAAAATACTTTTAAAATGTACATTGTTTTTCAAAATTTCATTTTTTAATCATGTTGGAATGAACCGTGTTTGAAAATATTACCCTCATACTATCCTTGATAAAAAGACAAAACTTTGTAAAAATATTACATCAGCAGTCTTGAAGAGGGGTTGGAACTGACTGGCCATCCTGGTGCCTCTTCTTCTTACTTATGAACCTTCTATGGTAGATAGTGCTTTTAATATATTCTTGAACAATCATTCTCTTATAAAACTGAAGCGTGGCATTTATGGCAAATAAATTTACAAGTCATGGAATCATGAAGTTTCTGCCAATAGCATAAGACTCATATTTGGTTACGCAGCAAGTGGAATAGCAAAATTATCGCTTTTATTTTAACAACAGTAAGTAGTATCATTAAAAAATATGTTGAGATAATTTTTAACAAATCAATATCCAACAATTTTCGCACCTTCAACCATTATCACATAAATATTTATCTGTTGCAACTAAATAAGTATAAGATAAAAACAATATTTATTCAGTAACAAAATTGTGAAGAAAATCATCATTTAATGGTGTAGTTCCATAGAACGATAAGTCAAAAAATGTATGTTTTGAATTATATAAAACTTACTATATTCAATTACCTCTCTTAGCTCCACAAAAGTACAATTAGAAAAAAATACTTGTTTTCTCTCAGTAGGCAGATGTTTGCATGTAGTAGTAATAAAGAAATATATAAACAATCTTCTCTCAGCTCCATATAAATTCAACTCGACATATCATTTTATGGTTTTGTTAATGTTTAAATGAATTTGAATTGAATTAAAATAGATGACTAAATGATTCACTAAAAAGATGAGACAAATAATAATTATTACTTTCTTTAAAAGACAGTTTAGATGTGTCTTCGATAACTTTGGTCAGCCATATCTTAAAACTACCTATTTCAAGTTGTAGCACTATGGAACTATGCCATCGATATGTCACTAGTTTTATAAATTATGACATAATAGTACAATTTTGAATATTAACTAACATTAATAAAAAAGTGTTATGATCTTGAATGTTATTTCAACAATTTATTAATGATTATTAGATACCTATAATATAAAAGTAGATAGGAAAATAAATGTATAAATATATTAAAAATGACTAGCTTATTCAGGTTTTTTGACAGTAAAATGTCACCATTTGCAAATTACTGTTGTTTGGCCGAATTTCAACTTTCTAGTGCAAGATATGAATTCAACTGACAAACAAGCCTCAGCATCAAACCTTTACCATTGATATTGTTGCATATATCGACCCGTAATATGCAGAAAATCGTAACCGAAAATTTATAAATTTTACAGGAGAAGGTTTTCTCGTAATACGTTCGAAAAAAGAATTCCTTAAGTGTGGTTAGTAGATAGTAAAATGTTATACATGGTCAATGTCTATCCTAAAATTATAATAAAATTGTCTAACTACTTTCAGTTCACTAGATCAGCGTTTCTCAACCGGGATCCACGTGGAACGAACGATAACAAGTCAAAACACTAAAATGCACAGGACGTAAAAAAGATCAGGCGAAAGAGACAACGCTCAAAATTTTTATCTCTGACGCCATAGGCAATATTAGTATTACCGTACCATACATTCATAGGGAAATATATCTTGCAACCAATCAATACGTTTTTAACAGATTTGACACAAAGGCATGATCGAGAGTATGTCTATCACAAAGATTCTATTTTGGCCAAATATTTTAACCCTCAATTAATGAACAACGCCATAACCCCACAGTAAAAACTGATTAAACGAAAGAATCAATCTGAAAACAACTCCTCATTAGTAACATTGTTATTTGCAGATTGATTTCAGTTAAAAAGTACAAAACTAACATCAGTTGTTGTGATAATTTATATAATTTGATGGTTCATAGTGTAATTGTTAACCTTTTCTCCAATTTTTCCATTGCGATTTAATTGCATTGTATTTGTAGCCGTATTTTTGTTACATTCATGACCTTCATAAGGTTTTATTAAATAATCCTTGCTTGGAGTATTTGGTAAAGCTATGATTGACGATTGACATAATTATTCACCAAGATCACCATTAACTGAATCTTTCTTAGATAGTTCTCAAGGGGACTTCTCCATCAGGAAACATTAACTAACTTGACATCTCTCTAAAGTTTAATTAAGTTGAGTACTAAAATGGAAAGTACTGGCAAAATGTACTTGGAGAAGAGGTTAACAATTGCATACCCTTAGTCAATCCGTTATCAGTAAAATGGTTTGTGTAATTTCTTATTCTACAGCGTAACAGTTATAAGATATTGTAAAACAACTCAAACATTAGTTCCTCTATTGAAATCATTATTTTTATCAACAGAACTTTGGTCGGACGACGAATTTTTAGTGTCCCGTCTCATCAGCGCCCTCGGAGAGATGGACACGAACCTCGCACCGTGCACGGGAGCTGGTAGATTATTCGCTTTGGAAGATTTAAGAACGTTTTTCAAGTTTTCTTTGAAACTGTAATTCCTCGAAGTGAAACTGTTCTTTTCTTGTGTCTCGTTGTTGAAACTGATGTTATCTTTGGTATTGCTCTCTGAATTGTTAGAGTTCTGCTTCACGACTTTCAACTTCCTGGAAGTGTTGTCTATGTTTATGACAACAGGTTCTGAGAACAGTCTCGGGACGGTGTTGTCGTTGAAGGGTCCACAGACAGGCGTGAGAGGTGCGGATGCGGGCGCCCGAGGAAGGTTGACGTCCGTCGCCGAGCTGGATATTTGGCGGATGCTATGCGGAATTCTGCAAAACAGTATTGTACTTTGTACGTCATAGTTTTACTACTTGTTCATATTTAAAGAATAGCAAACTGTTTAATTGAAACATATTTAACCACTCTCACGCCAATGACTCGCGAGTGCATCAAACGCTTACTGACTTCATACACCAACGACGCGCCAGTGTGTCAAGGTGTTTTTTTAATATCTAAAAATTATTGTGCTAATGGCATTTATTAATGAACCCAATGATGACTAAGCATTTAAAATTATCTTAGTATATTCATATTGTTTTAAAATAAATTCAACAGATTTTGCAAGGGCTACTGATCTTTGTATACGTGATATGCGAATCGTAAATGGAGGTATTTTTCACAATAGCTTGTAAAAAAACTGAATAGCGTTGATTCTTAGAGTTGATAGACGCATATGGTGTCGGTCATTCATCATTCACTGCATTCCTGGAAGCCTAGACTCATGCATTCATGATAAAGATAATGGTAAATATCTAAATCTGCAGATTTTTTTAACACAGTTCGAATTTGAATGCAGTTCTAAATACTCAAGATAACATTATTTGCATTTCAATATTAGCTAAAAATACCTAGGTCTGGGATCGAATGCCGATGCTCTAGTGATACATCTTCGCAAAGAGCATTCTACGGACCTTCGATACTCACAACGAGCTCAAAGGGGCTCGGTCAAATACCATTGAATTCTTTTAAATAGCTCATCGTACCTGGGCCTGGGATCATGTGCCGATGCTCTAGTGGTACTTCTTCTCAAAGGTCGCGCTCCAGATCTTTGTGATACTCGCAATGAACTAAAAGGCGCTCGACCCCCATTTGAAGTGTCTCTCGACGTCACCCTGCTGCCGATGGAATTCTGTTGACTTGGAATGACACTGCTTCCAGCTGAAAGTTGAATATTACTTTTTTATTTTGAAATCAAATATTTACATCTCTTGTTTTGTGATGTATATCATTGAAATATGTTTAAATAAAAACACTGCATATTTAATTTTCGACCTAGATTAGATAATACAATAAATATATTAAATACAGAAGAAAAACAAACACTTTTTGAGTCAACCAGAGAGAATATAAGTTATGAAACTAAACCCTTCATTTATCATATATAATATTGTGAAGAAATCAGAACAAAAGAATGGAAAATATGTAACACTCACAAGTATTCTGCCGCCGTCGCTGCTGAACCATCCCATAGACGACTGCCGCTAAGGTACTGTGATGAGACGGTTGTCTTCTGCACGTTGCCCCTCGAGGACCCCTGCGACCGACCACGAAGAACGTCTCCATTGTTCCCTTTCCTTTTACTTCAACTGGTCCCCTTGCTGTTACTTGGTACCCTCTTGATTCTAGAAGCTGTACGAAAAATAAATTGAGATGACTTTTTAATAGTATATGTAGATGAAATGAATAAGCTTAAAGTGTTTTTTTATGCGCTCATCGAGTGTTTCCTTCAATAAATTGATTGTGACCCACTCTGGGTCGCCTGTGTGTAATACAATAATAATGTACTTATAAATGCTGTTATTTTGTGCCGTTGGGCCTTTTGGGCCTCAGAGCGCCGATCTATCGTCGCATACTTTGGTGTATCATGTAGGAGACAATAGCAAAGGAATCATTGTGAAACAAAAAAGGGTCGCTAGAAGAACAAATTGTCAATAAAAAAAAACTCATTTAAAAACATTATTTTGCCGATATATATGTTTTTTTCATATCTATAATTTGAGTCTGATTTTCTTTCCAACTCACCTCATGGAAACTGACGACAATCGAAGAGATGATATGCTTTTTAGCTTGTATGGTGGATATGGAAATAGTAAAAGGGCCAACAAAAATAATCTTCACTTAAATCAAACAATTTTTGCTTAAAATATAAAAACATTGATTGCCACAAATATTGAAAAGTTGACATATCGCCTTTTGCAACTAGACGCTTCAAATCACAAGGGTGTTAGGCAGCGAAAGAGTTAAGCGCTTGCTTTCATTGATCTTACTTGTGCGGTATATTGCGGGACCTGCACATGTCCCATCAGCCCTGTGGTATCCATTCTGGATGCCTCATTCACAGTATCGCCCCAGATGTCGTAGACTGGTTTTCTGGCCCCTATCACACCACCAACCAGAGGTCCGCAGCTAATTCCTATAAATACATAAACATGGAAATAATTCTTTATTAGATTCGGCGGTAACTTTGTGAAAGTTCATTTTTAACATAAAATTAGATTTGATAACTTTGTAATTACACTTGTTGTGTTACAATAAGTGACACGTGTTTCGCCTCTTAGAGAAGTATCATCAGACCATCTTGGATTATATTTGATACTGGACATCTTATTATTGTACTGTGATACTTTGTTGGAACTGGCTGTGTTACGTGCTGCGGATGCCTCCGGAAAACCTTAATACTGACTGCCTCTTCTTCCAACCGGTGGAGTTTCGGCATCCTAAACGACCATCGGGTACTATCCATAATTGTACTCTGCGAATTTGAGGGATGATGTCATGTGAGGAAGCAAAGCTGTGGAAGACAGCGAAAAATGGAGGTACCGCATGGCGACCATATGCTCCACGTAAGGAGCGAATATGATCAAAAAAAATGATGAATGTATTCTTGAAAATCCTTTGTTTTACCAACTATTTCGGTTGCTTACCGACTCTGAGATGGAATGTGTTGTAACTATGAATATTGACATCCTCCAGTCTATGCTTCATGGCAGTCGCAAAGTCTACCAGGGCACACAGGTGATCCAGGTCTCCGTTCACAATCTGAAATCATAAATATCCATGTTTGAGGACAGGGTTCAGCATGACATTCAAGTAAATCAACTATTTTACTACTTTCAGTTCTCGAGATGCCTATGACACTGACAGTCTTTTCCTTGAGAAATGTCGCTTACGTTATATAATTCAACAAATTTACAGAAGCGGATTTGGTTTAATGCTTTTGTGCTGTCCTGTACCATTTTTAAAGAATATTTACCTCATTAAAATCATTCATGAAACAACATACCTTATCTTCTGGATTTAGCCCGGAGGCAGCCATGTAAGTCGCTGCGACTGTTTTAATTTTTTCAATACTCTTGAATCGTGGTTCATCGAGTAGCTCGTCGAAATCCGCTGCGAAATAAAATATTAAAGAAATCAGATTGATGTACATATCAACTGTGGAAAGGAAAAAGGACGTAGCCCACAGTTTTTTCAAAACTGTTTTTTTTCGATAATCACATTGTATCAAACTTGATACACGTTCTATCAAAAGGATGTAAGCTGCAAATCCCGAATTAGTATCTAAATTTTGCTTTTAAGTTTGAAAAAAGATGAGCTTGTGAAAATTGAAACCAAGAAAAAAGACTGAAAAAAAGGTTTTTCCTAGACAATTTCTTTAATTTTATTAGATTATGTCAATTAAACATCAGTTTAGAAGTCTCCGTGCACTTCCAGGTTGTGTATATTTCATAATTTGCATATGGCCCAAAATCATCAAAACACGTTTTTTGTGCCTCCTGTAAAATTTGCTATGTGTGGGTTGCGTCCTTTTTCCTTTCCACAGTCGATATCTAATATTTGGTTGAATGTTATTTATAAACACTACCAGTAACTCAAAACTCATGTAATCTTATTTGATGCACTCAGAGTATAATAATTCTCCAACTATATACGTTTTGATTGAATAAAATCTAATTTATTCTCGGGTTGTCTCTACATAGAACCCTTAGCTACTATAAAGCGGGTGTGTATTTCATTCCGTAATTCATCCCATCCCAGAATGTCACTAGAAATGTTTTTCAAAAACAAAAGATCAATACATTCCACAGTTTGTAAGTGTAACACAACAAGTGGAGTAACAAAGTCATCAAATTAAATTGTATATTAGGTTAGGTTGGATATAGTTTACTTACCGATAATTTCATTCAGCAGCCGAATGCATTCCATTCCTTTATTGATGTCTTCCGAATAGAAGGCGGTAAAATTTGGAATGCTTGCAAACATCACGCCCACTTCATCCTGCCACTGCGAATATAGCTCCTGAAATAGTCAAATATGATGAAGCCAAGTGTTTAGTGAAGATGGCAAACAGAGATGACCAAATTCTTAACCAATCCATTACTAAACACTGTAGTGGATAGGTCAGCATACAAAGGTGGCTCTATAAAGCAGGATACTGAGCACATCATATGTGAGTATCGTTTAATTCCCGAGGAGAGGAAAGGGCTGTGAAAGTCGATCCGATCGCCTGTTGAACCGATCGATTCCGCCGACTAGTTGACTAGTAAGAAGAACTTTTTTTTTTATCCATGTCCGCTCCCAATGCTGTGCATATGGCCTCTTAATGAAGGTATCTTAACAGAATTTTTTCTACGAGAACAGTTTGATACTCAGTCCCTCAACCTCTCCTTTCTTCAAAGAGAATAGTAGGAATAGAAAGATAGAAGGATAAGGCTCGAACAGGACTAGTGGTAAACTAATCGCTCTCGCTACGCCCAGTTGCTAAAAGATTGGGAATGGTGGGAGGGACATCACAAACACCCATGTCTTCAAACAGAAAACGATAAATCTCGACTCAAACCCTTGAGGTCTGGCACGGAAGCCCACAACGCTAACCGCTGCGCCATTGGACATGACGAACTACCAGATACCATCTTGAGAGATGCACCCCACCAATTTTTCATTTGTTTGTTACTATGGAATACACCCTGTAAAGTGTAAAGTTGTAATGCGTGGTGGTGAGTACAATGATAAGTTAATTCCTTAAGAAATATGAAATATATCTGCCCCCTACCTCTGACATCCTGTCCTCGGCCAGGAAATGATGCGCCACATGGTCGGGAAGAATATTCTTCAAGAGCTGCGTGTTGTTGTGCCGGCTCGCCACCATTTCCTCGAGCTCTCTTTCCGCCTGGCGTTTCCAGAGGAAATCGAGCCGGGAGGTGACTTCAACCAGCCTCGCGTGGTAGGCCACCATCACCAGGAAGACCAGGAGCAGGATCATCATTTGAGCAGACAGAGGCATGCCCATTCTGCGCACAAAAACAGTAATTCACTCATAAACACATTGTTATCTAAACTGTTTCCTTGCCCATCTGCCAAGCTTGATCTATTCTCTCATGCCCAAAATTACATGAATTAGTTAGGCAGTGAAAACATTACTTGAATTAAAAGAGACTACAGTGTTACTCGAATACATTCAATACTTTTTTTGCATAGAGAGTCCGAGTGATGGAGAAAGAGAAACATCCACTATATGCTGATTGTTCATGTATAACATATAAATCGTCTGTATTCTGCTAGAAAACGTTAAGCCAAAAAACATTATTTTTAGAATATTGACTATTTCTAATATCATGAAGCGAACTGAAATATAACGTCCTCATAAGCAATAAGACAAATGAATAAACAAATAAAAAGACAATAAATACATAAAGAATTAAAAATGAGTGAATGGTATAAATGTTATGTTTGAATATTTTTTCATGAAATATAACCGCCTCTGCATATACAAGGGGTGCATTGATTCAATGCCACATTGACCAGCCGCCACTGCTTTGATCAAGTCAAGCGTTTGGAAAAATAGCACAATGAACCCATTATATACGTAATAAAAATAGCACAATGAACATTATATATCGACAGTTGAAAAAAAAGGAGGTGTCAACGTTTTCTTTACTGCGACCTTATGTTGAATCAGATAAATGAATGTGGTCTTTAGGAATGAAAAGGTTCCTCACCCCTGTTCTAAAACATTCCATCAAATCTTTATTTAACATAAGCTAAATACCATTACAAAAATAAGTTCTGTAAAAAGGACAACCAACTAATAGAAAAAACTAATTTACTGAGAAGAAATACTACAATTTTATTATCAATTGATAATGCTTACTTGTAAAGCGAAACTGGTCCTGACCTTTGTGTATTAAAAATACGGAATTAGCTCTTTAAAAAAACTGTGATTTTCATTATTATAATAATTTCAATTCAATTCAATTATGTCAGGTCCGTGGTGCAGAGGCGAACATCATTGACTTCTGTTTGAAGGTACGGGTGTTTGTGATGTCTAAAAATTCTCTCATATTCTTCTAATACTAAAGCGAGAGCAATTGATTAAACACTAGTCCTATCCTAGCCCTATCCTTCAATCCCTACTATCTCGAAAAAGAAAAGTTGAGGAACTGAGTAACATGAAGTCCTTGCAGAATAAACTCCTGTTGTAATACATCCATTACGAGTCCATAAACTCCAAAGTGCGAGCGAACATGAATTAAAAATAAAATTCAAGGAGTATATCTTTTTGTTATTTTGTTATTTCAGGATTGGAAGAGTGGGAAGGAGTTTTTAGACAACTCAAAAAGAAATTGATAAAACAATTGAAAAAAAGTCTGTTTGTACTGGGACTCGAACCCGTGAGATACATCACGGAAGCCAACAACGTTGTTCGCTGCACCGTAGATCCAACGTTTTTATTATATATACATTTTTAAATCCATGTCCTCTCCCAGTGTGAAGCATGTGGCCTCCTAATGGAGGTATCTCAACAGATTTTTATTCTACAAGAACTTTTTCCTTTTTAGTTGCTCAACCTCTTTTTTTCAAAGAGAGTAGGATTAGAAGGATAAGACTAGGACAGGACTAGTGGTTGGCTTATCGCTCTCGTTTTCAGATTGGATAAGTGGGAGGTAACACAAGATACCACATACATCCTTGCAATGGCGGCCGGTCAATGTGGCATTGGTTTAATGCACCCCTTTTATATGCAAGGGGCGGTTATATTTCATGAAATAATATTCAAACATAACATTTATACCATTTACTCATTTTAAATTCTTCACATATTTATTGTCTATAATAAATATTTTACAAAATTTAATTTAATTTAATTTTAGACAGTTTTTTTTTTTTTTGGATATCAAATTTATGGAGCTTCAAGTACCAGGACGCGCCAGCGTCAAGGTTCTTCCAGTCTCCTTCATCGATAAAGATTTTGAAAAATTGTAAATTGCATCCCCTTACCGTCGTTCGCAGACGGAAGGGCGCGATCACTACAGAGATAAGAAGTTCACGGGAACTCCATATGCATTATTTTGCAAATCACATTACATATGCTTCCTCCATACTATATCCGTACATGTACACACACATGCGGATACATACATACACACATACAGTATACAAATTGTTTTTAAACAAAGAGAGTCATTTTCGTGATGCTAAGTTCGTTCTAAAATTGACAATTTTATACGTTTTTATACAATTTTAGACAGTAAATACATAAAGAATTAAAAATGAGTGAATGGTATAAATGTTATGTTTGAATATTATTTCATGAAATATAAACGCCCTTGCATATACAAGGGGCGCATTGATCCAATGCCACATTGACCGGCCGCCACTGCATCCATGTCTTCTGACGGAAATCCATAAATCTATAAAAATTGTCCGTACTGGGATTTAAATCCGTGACCTCCGTTTTCTAAGTCAACGATGTTGACACTCGACCACGCAGCCGGCTAAACAAAGAAAATAAAATAAACCTACATAATCTCCTGATCCGGATCACTGAATATCTCTGGAAAAGCCACCATCACCAAGAGAGCGTAGACAGTCACCAAGATGATAGCCAAGAAGGTCTTCACGAGGTAATATAACCTCAATGTTGTAGCCAAAGCGACTAGACACATTATCCACGTAAACACAACGTATTCAGGATGATAGCACTCATCGATGTCTTCAATGCCGTCAATTAAAGCGATCTCATCAGTTTTATTGAAGATTTTCATCCGTTTGCCGAGCTCGTTTTGATTCTTGGAGAAAGGGGCGTCAGACATCTTCGGGTCAGGTACTATAGAGTTTTTAGTCTCGCTGTGAATTGGCGTTTTCAGTATTTCATTTCTGTTACTGTCAACTTCGTTTGCCAACATTTTAATAATTTTCAACGGATGCGTTGACAGATCAACTTTTGTCTGATCTTTTGTCGTATTTTGTACATTATTAGGAACAGAACTAACGTACCTTTTCGATATAGCTTTATTGTCGTTATTATAAAATCCATTTATAATAATGTTGTTGTTATAAGTTTCAATTTTGACGGAACTATTTCTATAATTTGGCATATTTTTGGAACAGTCATTTTTATCTTTACAAATTCGCAACTGATCTCCTAACTTTATAACATCTGACATTTCAATAACAGTGCTTCTTTTGACATCAATTTTATTTTTTGTTTCTTTGGTTTTATTGAATTCATTTATCATTATTTCGTCTATTTTGTTGAAATCTGATGCAGCTTTTATAATATTGACAGGTCCCAGTGCAATGAGAACGAGCGGTTGAACATTGGGATCGTCGTTGGATGATGTTTCCACGTTGATGACATTGCGCACCATCTCTAATACGTTCTGAGTCGATATCTTGGACACACCGGGAGTATTTACGATGTCGATTTTGTTGAAGGCGGTCACGTTATCTTCTGTCGATGGAATTGGGCAAATGAACTGTCCAGGCGGACAGACTACGAGACTTACGGAGCTGGAATTAAAACAAGATTATTTTTAAATTAGAAATGTTACAGATTTTGTCAATTCTTTATTATTTATGGATTATTGTATTTATGGACCAGTTCATGATGCTATCAAATTGAGAAAATGTAAAATAAATTGTTACTATCATAATGATATTTTATCCATTGTTTGTTCAGAGATGTCATTGCAGAATGCTTGAAAAAGTCGGTTTTTGTATAAGTCCTACATTCCATGCCTTCAATTTATGAAACTGTCCATACATAAATTTGAACTTGTGAGCTTCTTATCAGAAGCCACCAACATCGATCACTTTTTTATATGTCTGCTACAGTTTACTTAAGCAGAATAATGTGGAGTGGCTAAGACAATATGACTGATTCAATAAAGAATACCTTGAGAGTGACATCATAATGACAATGCCGCACATGAAGAAAGTCCTCCTATTCCTGTGGTGCACCAGCATCGAAGACATGCGTCGAAGTTTCTGAGGAAGCTGTTTAAACTCCTCGGCCATTACCAGGACTACGGCGATCGTTAGAAATAGCGTAGTAAGGGAGAGAAATACGATCAGAGCTGTACATCTGCGGAATTGAAAGTAAATTTGTAACTCATTTATGTTATAGACATTATGGATATTTTTAGCTTTTACGAGAAACATGATTCTAATCCGGGAATGACGCAAATCATGGAACGTGTCGAGACTCAGAAAAACTTATACTGAAATTGGATGATACTAAACTGAATGACCTTTGAGTGCTTCAATCTTGCTTGCCTTTTCATTTCGACACCCTGGACAATTTTTGAGTATTATGAAAAGGATGTAATTAGTGCAATTTAAAGATTATGTCATGTCATGGAAGAAGGCAAAACCACTGTTTAGCAACATATAATGTTGCAAAAAGTCTTCGATATAATCAAAAAGGAATGAATCGAAGGCTTCTGTCAGAAGTTATTACTTCTAAGGTGTAACTGTAAACTCTTGGCAATTGAAATAAATTATATTCCTCCTCCTCTTGATTCCACCGTATTAAATGGATGAATGGGAACACAGTGATGGGCGGAAGAAGGCAAATATGTTCAAATTCAATCAATGGACTTACACTGGCAGTATGATAACTTGTGTAGGAACAATGAATAGCCAAATTATAAAACAGCACATCATGTTGGACTTGAACATGTCTTCCCGGAGTGTACAGAAGTCTCCTTCGAGTGACTTGTCTCTGAAGTGAAGAGTCCAGGGGTTAACGTTCGCCGTGCGCATTCGCTTGTTGCTCTCAATCTCGATGGAATGGTCGATCATCTCGTCCACCTGAATAGTCAAACAATCAAGTGTCAACCGTTTGATTTCTCTTTACACAATAGCAATTGAAGATATAAATACACTTTGAAATATAGGTGCTGATCGTGATAAGCCTTATCGCGATCAGCACCTTTATGACTCTAGCCTTCGCGATCATGAGTTTCAGCAGCCTATGACACCTCCATCCTTTTTCATATAAATTAAGATAGCCCCTTCATCTAGTTCTAGAATGACAAACATTGAGAAATTAATTGGTTACTTGTTCCGCTGTTGTGAGTTGAATAGTCTGCACGGTTTCAGTCTCCATCGAGTTGGTTCTGACACTTCTACGTCTCCTGTATGTATCCTGCCTGTTGCATTCTTCATCAGTTTTTGGTTCACCAGCTCGATCCGCTCCACATGGTCCATAGCACTAAGCCAAACAATCGGAAGAATGTAATGTGAAAATTTTTCAGTTGCCAACCGATTTTTTGAAGAAAGTGGCGATAGAAGGATAGGGGTAGGACAGGACAAGGGCTAGCAATTTACCGCCGAATGTTAATTACCGGTAAATGATTTTCATGTAATTTTATTGTAGATTGTGGACCAGCAATAAACATTCTCTAATAAAACAGTTACATATTGACTTTGGAAAGGAAAAAGGACATAACCCACACATAGCAAATTTTACAGTAGGCACAAAAAACGTGTTTTGACGATTTTCAGCCATATACAAATTATGAAATAAACACAACCTTGAAGTGTACGGAGACTTGTAAACTGATGTTAAATTGACATAATCTACTGTTAATTGAAGAAATTTTCTAAGAAAAACCTTTTTTTTCAGTCTTATTTCATGGTTTCAATTTTTACAAGCCCATCTTTATTCAAACTTAAAAGTTAAATTTAGATACTAATTCGGCATTTCCAGCTTACATCCTTTTGATACATTGAGATACATTGTTATTATTAAAAAAAAGCTGTTTCCTTTCCACAGTCGATGTATAAATTTCAGGTTCCTATCACAAATGTTTTTTTTTATCACAAAGCAATAGTAGAAATACTAAAAGGAAAAGAAAGAAAAAAAAAATATCTATAAGACCAATTTTACATTTTCGAAAGGTCTCTCTGGTGTCCAATCAGTGGTGAGTTCTTCTTCTAACGCCACTGTAGGTACCCTTCCTCTATCAGCCACATCTTCCTCACTCCAGAGTTTCTGGGCGAATAAACTGAAAGTTAATTTAAAATTAGATTAGAGTCAAACATATTAAACAAAACATCCTTCTGACAGAAGTGGTAAGTATAAAAACTAATAAAAATGAGCCATACAAAAAGATTCTTTGTCTGGTTAACTCAATTATGATTTATGTTAATTAAAGGCAGGCAGTTGCCCCTGTCTATTATTTTAAACACTTATTTGTGTCAAATTGGTATTAACGCATCTATATTTTGATATAATCATCTTTATAAGATAAAATATTGATGCTAGATGCTTTATCGTAAAAGCTGAAACTTTTCATTTGGTGTTTAATCAGAGCTATAGATCTATCAACCAACTTCTGCCAAAACAGTGACGAAATACACTTTTCAATAAATCTGTATTGATTTAGATTCTTTTCATTTCGACTGTGGAAAGGAAAAAGGACGTAACCCCCACATATCAAATTTTACAGGAGGCGCAAAAAACGTTGTTTGATGGTTTTGGGCCATTTGCAGATTATGAATTATACACAACCTTGAAGTACACGGAGACTTCTAAACTAGTGTTAAATTGACATAATCTAATATTAATTAAAGAAATTGTCTAGGAAAAACCTTTATTTCAGTCTTTTTTCTTGATTTTAATTTTTAAAAAGGTCAACTTTTTCAAACATAAAAGCTAAATTTAGATACTAATTTGGCATTTGCAGGTTGCATCCTTTTGATAGAACGTGTACCAAGTTTGATACATTGTGATTATCGAAAAAAACCTGTTTTGAAAAAACTGTGGGTTACGTCCTTTTTCCTTTCCACAGTCGATATGTATAATCAAATGTATTGTACAGAGGTATATTGGGGTGGGTGCGCTTTAGCGCTTAAGCGCTCTTACACTTTTTAAACTATGTATTGCAAGAACGTTTTGTTAAAAATTTGGTGCAGAAATTGGATAGGTACATGTATTAATGGGAGTATTCAAATATTATAATTCATCAATGCTCTCAGATTTTTTTAGTTAGCACTACATCACTGGTGTTATATCGTTGTATCCTGGCAAAGAATAATTGCAGTATATCGTGCTTAGCCTTTTAGCTGCCGTAGATAATTAATAGTAATTACCTAGCACGCCGGCTATAATTTGCAACTATAAATTTAATTAGTTATTGACGAGATAACTCGTCTGTGGCAGCCATCGAGTTAAAACCACTTTTGACAAAGACTACTAATTCGTTAAAAAGAAGACTCTGGAGTCGTATAGACAAAAGATGACTACGACTTATCAGTCAGTTCCATGAAGTGCGATAATCTGCTGAAAAGCAAAACTATAGTCATTAGTGACAAAATGAATAAAAATGTGCGAAATTTCAACAATACCAAAACAAGTGTCAATATTGCATTTATCGGAATATTCTTCAATTATATGTAATATTCTGTAATCCCTTAATACATAATCGTGAAAATACATAATTTCATTTCGTAGACAATATTTTCTCACCTGGGTCTTGAAGGAGCTCGTCTCCTGGGCTTAAGCGGTTCGGCATGCTTGACCAGGAAAGTTTCCACACTGTGCTCTCGGAGGTATGCGTTTCTTTTACCACCGCCTCCCGGTTCCACCTCGTATGCTCCTCCCAGCCATTCAAGAGTTGCTGCTGATATGTGAACTCGCCTTTATACAGAAAAATGAGGGTTACAGTACTTGACTCGAAGCACTTGTATTTGAAATCGTATTTGATAAAAATTAAAAATCATCTTTGTATCACAAAGTAGTGATAAAATTAATACAAACGTATACAAAATTAATAAAATTACAAGAATTTTTTTTTCTATCATTATTATTTTTCTACAAGCACGTACCTCAACTTTCATCAGTTTTTAGTTTTTTGATGTAATGAATTTAGAATATTAATTATGAATGCAATTTGACTTTGGTAATAAGTGAAGGTTATGTCAATTGGCATGTAAAGTGACAACATAATACAGTTGAACGCTTACCCAGGTATTCCTCCACTCTCCAATTGATTAGCGAGTGTGACATCGTAGGACCACACGTCGAACTGCCATTTCCTCAACCCGAGAACACCGCACAGCACAGAACCACTGTGGATACCTATTCTCATGTCAAGTTCCACCTGTAAAATAAACATCAATAATAAGAAATCAAGAGTCAAATTAATCTATATCGCCATCAATAACTTTCCAACTTAGTGATAATATTTCATTGGTATACTGGCAGAAACACGAAGATAAGGGAACGGACTAAACAGCCGTTTATTACGTCTAAAGTGAAGAAGCAACGCTGGACCTGGCTTGGTGGCATGTGCTGCGGATGCCTAAAGAAAGCCTGAATTTTGCTTGTCTCTTCTACCAACCGGATGGATTCCGCCGTCGTGTAAGGCCACTGATGATCATATATAGTATGTACTCGGCAGAGCTATGGGACGCTGGAATGAGATAGAAGCAAGCAAGAAGACTGGGGGCGGGGACAAAGAATCTTGGAGGAATCATCTGGTGGCTATATGCTCTGACTCATTTTGGATATACATTTTTTTTTATCTATGTCCGCTTCCAATGTGAAGCATATGGCCTCTTAATGGATTATCCCAACAGAAGTTTTTCTACAAGAACTGTTTGTTACTTAGTCGCTCAACCTCTCTTTTCCAAAGACAGTAGTAGGGATAGAAGGATAAGGCTAGGACAAGACTAGTGGTTAAATAATTGTTCTCGTTACGCCCAGTTATAGAAGGATTGGAAGGGTGGGAGGGAATTTTAAGACATCACAAACACCCATGCCTTTGAATCGATAAAGATTGAAAAAGTGCTGTTCATACTGGGATTCGAACCCATGAGATCCGGCATGGCATCCAACAACGCTAACCACTGTGCTATAGGACTCAACATTTTCGATAATAGCGAAACTTTAAAATTTCTATTTATGTTATTTAACTATTACTTATCGTTCCAACCACTTAATGAAATTCGATATTGGTTAAAAAATTCTATCTATCGAATTGAATCGATCTACGATATTGTTTTTTATGCAGCTCGCTAGAAGAAAAAGGTTGTGCACGCCTGCTGTAGGTGCTTGTTACCTGCGTGGTGTGGCTGACATCTCTGATAGCTCGTATCATGTGAAGTCCCATTTCGACGCAGCACAAAGCATGATCCACTCGGGCTTCTGGTAATCCACTCACGCAGTAGTAGCAGTCACCGAGAAGCTTAATTCGAAGGCAGTGGTTCTCCTGAAGATTATTTTGGAATCATTTTAATCTTGCATTCTACTTTTGTATATGCTAAGTAATTCTCAATTTTCCAACTGTACTTTTAGAACTATGTTTTTCTAAATTTTCTTTAAAAAAAAAATGTTAAGCCTGGATTGGTACCAACCACCCTTAATAGTTTATTAAGTATCTTCACCTTTCTGGCAGAAGTTGGTAAGTAACAGATTGATAGTTCTGAGTAAACAGCAAATGAAAAAAAAAATACTTTTAGGATAAAACCCTATAGAATCGATATATTATGTTACATAGAGCCTGAAATTAATAGACAGAGACAATTGCCTACCATGAAAACAGCATTAATAATAATTTCTTTTTAACCGTTTGAATACCGCGCAAATAAATCATAATATGTCCCAGAGATACTGTGTGTTTTTGAGAAAAATAATTTTGCCTAATATACACTTGAATTCGATATTTTAAAAACTTATATTGACTCAGTATAGATATTCATCCAAATATTGCTTATATTCTATTAGAATACCAAGTATTTGATTTTATAAATGTCTTGGACATCTGTGTTCGCTTGCATATGTTCCGGACACCTGTGTCCGCTTGGTATTCAAGTGTTTAATACATGCTTTTTATTAACAAACTGGTATAATAAATGCACCAACTGAGTTATCCCAGACAAAGAATTGATTTCAAAGAATCTTTTTGTTTAGGTACTTAATCAGTTTTGTCACTTTGTCACAGTAACAATATCAATGCTCTTGAGAAATAATTTATTCTTAAGTAAAATAAGTTATAATTAAATATTTAAACTGAAGGTTCTTGATGGAATTTCTAAATGAAATTTTGAATCATTCAAATTGTGTACATCGCATTCTCATGTTGTAACATTTTAACGATAATCGCATTAATTTAAAAAACCTACAAATACTATTTGCTAAGTAAATATTTCCCCGGCTAATTGAGCATCATTATAATAAAGTCATTAGTAAAGTTAATCCATGTCCGCATCGATAGTTTTTAACTTAGTGACACATTTATTTCTTACATAAACACGATACATTTATTTACTAAACGCCAGTTCAACTTCATCCGTGCATGTCGAAAGGCAAAACCCAGGACATTAGTAACAAAACTTGTGTGAATGTACATAATTTTAACGATTCAAATTTGAAATAAGTCATATTTTAAAACATTTTTTACGACCCCTAATCACAAATCGTCATAGTGTTTGAGATTATTTGTGATGACGTCATAAAACGTATAAGCGGCATCATACATATAGCATTTTATCTGTTATAGTAATTGAAAACAATTAAAAATAGTTAAATATTTATTGATGTAAAATCTACACATACGGCTGCAAGTTTGTCGAAGCGTGCAAACAAATCGTTTAGTACTTTGACAAGCTGTTGAGCACTGCAACGGCTCGCCAGTTCTGTAATAAATAAAGAAATAGTTATGTTACAATAATTAATTCATCTGTCACTATAGTAAAATAATTTTAAGGTAAATTCTTGCGTAAAGGCATTACATTTAAAAATAGACCACACCTTTTTTGTACATTCGCATATTTTAATTAAAAAAACCTTATTTTTATTAAAATGAGAGGTATAAGTTACTAAGTATTACTGTAATGTCATCTGTGTGCGACTTATCAAAGCAATTCTTACATGCTTAAAAGTTTAATCAATAGTTGTCTATTTGCAAAATAGACAATAATATGTATATTTGAAGCATTCAGTATTGAAAGTCTTAAACGAAATTTTAATACAAATTAAATTTAATAACTCATGTCAACTTATTAAACGTTTATTAGGCGTTTTCATAATATACAAAACACTGAATGACGTTCAGTCAGCTAATTCAAATCCTGCGATTTGATTGGTTCTCAATGATTTGGTAGGTATAATAAAAATATGTCTTTGACCTGCTCACATTTGATAGTAAAATCATTATTTATAGTTGATTTTCATACCCGTATTGTAGTACCATTTTAAAACTGAAACATATATTGAATAGTAGGTTTTTCAAATTCCCATACCGGAATGAAGCATTCTTTGTTAATAAGTTAGCATGAAATTTAGTACAGATACCGTATTTTGTACTCTAAAACAATCCTCTCAAATAATAAAATTTTCAAACAATAATCCTCATATTTCAATTCATTTTAATGGTTGATGTCCAAGGCCCAGTTGAAGATTTTCTGCGGCCCTATTGCAGTTTACAGCCTTCTACAGATAAATTTTGCATTTTGATATTCATTAATCAAACAAAACAAAGCAGTGACGTGAATTTGCCAAATTTATATCAGCATATTGTGTATGACATCCAATTGTTTTCATGATAGTTGGGTCACAAATGGAATTAATAGACCTCCAATCAAGCATCGAGTTTAAATGCATGTTTGAAGAAATTAAACGTGAGTTTGATCAGAACTATATCCTTGAGGATAAATTTCCAAAATTAAAAAAGCTGGCAATGTGCATTACAGCTGCATTTGGACTACATATCGCTTCGAATCGTTCTTCTCAAAATTGGAAATAGTTAAAACGAAATACGAACAGGCTAGCCGATGAAAACTTAACCAATCAACTGCGATGTGCATCAAATAAATTATCAGTCGATATAAAAAAAAGCAAATAGTATGAAAAAACAAGTGTCACATTAATTATGAAGTAAATAAAATGTTTTGATAATTGTTTGGCTGTTTTTAAAATAAAAAAAAGTATCATGGCAATTATTAATTATTAAACTGTTTTTTATGCGGCCCACCATATACCGAAAATATTTTATTTGGCCCATCAAACGATTTCTGTTGGACAACGCTGATCTAATATAACATTATTCGATAGAGAAATGAAATATTTGTTACCAGTGAATCCTTTGATGTCAGCGAAGAGTATAGAAACTTTCTCGTATCTGTGGATGTAAATCTTGTGGAACTGGTGTGGCTTAAACGAACCCTTTTCTTCCTCGTGGGCTATGTCTCTGATCATTTCTTTGGCCACAAAGTCTGGCAACACTAGAAAAGCAAATACGGTATTTCCTGGATTACAAAATACCACCAAATGCCTCATAATATTCATCTTTGTTTTAAATACCAATAATAGTAAAACAGCTTCAGTTTGGAAGCGAAGTGGTCAATGTTGTTGGTTTTATTTGAACAATTGATTTCTGTTCAAAGGCATAGATATATAGAGTAGTATTCAAAATTTCTTCTCACCAATCAGATACTTTAAACCAGCGTTTCCCAAACTTTCCCCCGTGACCCGGTTATTTTAATATTTATCCTTCGTGACCCACTAAATTTGGTATGACATATTACCGGCCTATAGGTAAAATAAAACAGTATATTTATGTCCATAAAGTCATATGATACAAAATACACAGATTTTAGAATTTTAGGAAATTGGCGTCGCGACCCATCATTTGAGAAACGCTACTTTAAACAATGGTTGAACAGTTAGATAGCAGGTAGTCCTGTCATACCTTTTACCTTCTATTCTTTCTATATCTTAATATAACTTCAATGCTCAATTTCTATGTTCAAAGTAATTTCAAATGAGAATGAAAATAAGACCTTGAAAGAGTGCATCTCACCTGACAACAGTAGCTTCTCTTGTCTGGCATTCTCATCCTGCGTTCTGCAACGAGTCTCCATGGCTCTGTGGGTCTCCAAGAAAGCTCGCCTCTGCCCCCGGTCAGTCAAATACTTGGTGTACATCCCGGCAAAGTTGACCGCGGTGTACAACATGGCGTTGGCTAACAGCTGGCGCACGGAGCACGACACGTCCTGGAACATTTTTTTAAATCTCTAAACATACATTCCTATCCTCACACCTCCTTAAAACTTTAACCAAAACTCCGATCCTTAAATATTTGGGTGTATCGAGAGCGATTAGCTAACAACTAGTTCTGCCCTAGTCTTATTTTCTATCCCTACTTCTCTCTCTTAATTCGATGGCTGCCACAGATGAAATATCTCGTAAAATTTTTCGTGCTCAACACGCCAGAGACGAGTTATCTCGTCAATAAATAATTCAATTTATTTTTATTTTTTACCATGTCCGCTCCTAATGTGGAGCATATGGACTCCTAATGGAGTTTATCTCAACAGAAGTGTTTCTACGAGAACTGCTTGTTACTCAGTTGCTCAACCGCTCTTTTTCCAAAGAGAGTAGGAATAGAAGGAAAGGGCTAGGACAGGACTAGTGGTTAGCTAATCGCTCTCGATACGCCCCGTACATAGGATAGGATGGGTGGGAGGGGGGAATTCAAGACATCACATACATCCATGCCTTTGAACAGAAATTCATAAATCGATTGAAAAATCAATTTATAAAACTGCCCGTACTGGGATTCGAACCCGTGACCTCCGTAGCGGTAGCCAACGACGTTGACCACTCGACCACACAGGCGGCAATTCAATTAATAGTTGCAAATTATAGCCGGCATACTAGATAATTACTATTAATTATCTACGGCAGCTAAAAGTCTAATAAGAGAGGTTGAGGGACTGAGTAACAAACAGTTCTCGTAGAAAAATTCTGTTGAAATACCTCCATCAGAAGGCCATAGGAGACATTGGGTGCGGACATGAATAAAAAAATGTATATCGAAGGGACACCGTTAATAATTATTATGTGTTTATAAATATGGTGTTGTGAGCCGCAAAGGGTTAAATGTAAATATTTTTCGAGTATTTGATGAAAGTAAGTCAACATTCCTGAATAAAACCGGGTAAATAAAACGATACTAAAATAAAAAAAATCCAAGATTAAAAATGATTTAAATATTTACTCTTTGTAAAAAAATGTTTATCATATTCGTTTTACATTTGAAATTATATTTGTTTATTACGCGTATTAAAGATATTTTAGTTTTACAAAAGACTTAATTAAAAAAGTTTTTATAATGGTTCTCAAAGTAAACAAAACCGCTAATTTGACGCAGTTTATCCTCTAAAGCAGTGCTCCGCAACCGGTGTGCCGTGAGCCAGATACAGGTGTGCCGCGGTCAAATACATAATGAAAAATTATTTTGACCAAGAACTTCCTAAAACCTTTGTGTTCATTGAAACAAGCGCAGGTATCAAATTAATTAGTTATTATTTTATAATAATTATTAAGATGGCATAAAAGTAAATATATTATAGTTTTATGTATGTATACTTTTCAATTAAAAAACGAAAATTCATTGTAAAATTTGTGTATCAATTTAATACCTATATATTTTTGCTTTTGGTGTGCCGCGGAAATCGAGTTAAATAAAAATAATCGTTTTCAAATTTGACCCACTTGCGAAAAAGGTTCGCCATCCCTGAACTAGGGTATCCAATCCCGGAGCCTTTTTGTGATCCCGGGATTTCGGGATTGATTAATTTTCAATCTCGGGATCCCGGGATCCAGGGATTGGGCACTCATCGTGCAATCGTGTATAATTTGAGTAAAGTTTTGGTGAGTCGTTTTTTTCTTATTTTAGCTCACCGAGGAATTTAAAATCCTCGATTTCCCATAATTTTCCCCCAAAACATCAACGTTTTTTTTGTTAAGCTCTTCCAATTCCAAAATCATATAAATTTTCGGCATTTGCTCAAAATTTCTCTTTCCCAAAATCCCGGGATCGCGACCATACCAATACCGGAATTTCGGGATCGCAAAATTGAACGGATTCCGGGATTGGAGATCCTAGTACCACACGACAAATCTGTTGAAATTATTTTACCCGCTGCTTATTTCCGAGTTGTTTTAATTCAGCACTTTCTCATTGTTTTGAACACACAAGTTGAGAAGCTCTGGCTTAGTAATGTACACAACAAAGAATATTACAACTTTTGCAACAATGTACCTACAATACGTAATATTAAATAAAAAAGAATTACTCCCCAGATGATGAAGGGAAAAATTACGCACATACAACCACTTGCGGGATATTAAAAAAGCAAGCCTGTTTATCCTTTCACGTCCTTTTGTATTTTTTTCAGGTTGGTAACTTTGTGCGAAAAACTAAAATAAAAGTACTTTTAGCATTATTGCGAGAACGTGTATATGTATTTAAGGCCAGGGGTTGTACACTGTCACATATTTTAATAATTGAGGGCTCGAGATACAGTAGAGGCTGTTTTCATAATCCTCAAATGTTGACATAGCTTAGAATTTCGACTGAAGGTGCTTGATGGAAATTTAATGCTGAATTTGAATTATTTTCATTCTGTACATAAAATTGTGTGCATTCGTATAATGGATAGAACCAGAAGATGACGAAAGACGAAACCCGGGTCGTTATCGACAAACAAATATTATTTTTAGTATTGTCTTTCTTTTTAATATGAGCCCATGAGAGGTGAAGTGAGCCAAATGGTATTTAAGGAAAAATTAAGTTAGATGCGTTATAATATTCTAAACGTGTTTCGTAAAAAAGCTCAGTAAATACCAGGGCTTCGAACCGGAACGGAACCGAAAACAAAAAATCTCTAAAACCGTTATTTTTTCCGGTACGAAAACCAGAACGGAACCGAAAAAAATATCGGTTTTTTTTTGGTTTTTTAAATCGGTAAATTACTATAGGGTTTCGAGATTTTCAAATTCCTCGGTGAGCTAAAAAAAAAAACGAGTCACGGAGATATTTTAGGCAAATCGGTAAATTCCTGGGCTTTTGGATTCGAGCTGAAACCGTTATTTTTGCCGAAACAAAAACCGGAACCGAACCGAACCGATATATTTTTTTTTTACTTGAATCAAAACCAAAACAGGAATGAAAAACATAGCGGTTCGACCCCTGGTAAATAAATACACACTGCAAATATGCAATCCACCAAAACACAAAGTAAACACGTGATTGTACTAAAAAGTCGAAGTACTAGACTCACTTCACCTCTTGGGTTGCAATCTACAAATCGATTGAAAAATCAATCTATAAAAACTGTCCGTACTGAGATTCAAGCCCGTGACCTACACGTTCTAAGTCAACGACGTTAACACTCGACCACGCAGCCGACAGCAAAGCAAACAAGAAAATTATTACATTGAAATATTTTTTGCTCAGCATAATAACGTTCATGTATTACATAAATACAAAATATTGTTATTATTAAATACAAAATTATGGCAAAGCTTTTCTTTGGACACCTCTGGTTTGAGGTAAATGTAAATTTTGCGTGTTCTTAAAATCGCACGTTTGGGACCACTGGCATTACGCTTTCATGATTATTTCAGTTTTTAAACTTTGTTTTTTATTTAATAAAATAAAGTTTCTGGTTCAATTTTTAATACATCTTAATAAGTTCGACATTTTTTAAAAATTCTATTCAACAGCTAAACGACCGCACGTTTTTTTTTTTATAAAATTTCACCTGAAGACTGACTGACTTGACTGGTGTGGGAAGATGGAGAATAAAGATGAAGATGGAGTGGAGAAGTTGGACTAAGGTGGCTAAGGACCCCGGACAGTTGCGCCAAGAATAAGAAGAGCAATTTGTAACATCTTCCATAAGAGTAGTAATGACAACTTACCGCATGCTTGCTGATCTTGGTCACGGCCGTGACCCCGACGTGGCTGAAGGCGGTGACCACCCCGGCGAGGAGGCACCAGCGCAGCGGAAGTGGCAGCATGGCGTACGGGACGAACACTATGAACAGGACGTACCAGACCAAGTACTCCCTGGACGTGAACCCCAAGCCTTCTCCGACAAAGCCTACAAAACAATTACAATAAGTATGAGTTTGTTAATAACGCACAGCACACATGCGCACGGTGTGCATAAAAGAAGTGTTTGTGTATTTAATGTGATACCCAGGTGGTCTCCAACTAAGCCAAGACAACTATTACAACATCTATGTTTGTCTGTAACACATAGCACAACACAGAGAGAGAGAGTTTTGAAAATTCCCCATTTTTTCGCAAATTCCTGGTTATTTGAAATTGGCGAGAGGCTTAAGTTTTTCGAACTCCCGGAAGAGCTAAAAAGAGGGTACCACATTTTTTCATTTTGGGAAATCCGTAAATTCCCAAGATTTAAAAATCCCCGAGCAAAAATTTCTCAATGCTGAAATCCCGAGATTACAAAAAGAACCCGGAATTTGATTCCCTAATAGTCTTTGTTACGATTTTTTCCAATTTGGTATTTACTAAAATTAAGATACAATAAACAATTATGAATTGTATGTTTTGATCCACCGTTATTTATTTTTATTTTAGTATACTTTTTTACACGGTACTGTGTGAAACGTATCCACCGTGTAAAAAGAGAGTCCAGTGTAAAATATAATTTGTTGAATTAATGACCTTGAGCGTTGAGAAGTAGCCACGTGCATACTGCAGCCCAGTGAAGATAGTTGTTGGCGAAGCACCTCCAGCAGGAGAGGACGCAGAGGGCCAGGTTGGCGACCGACCCGCAGGCCGTCCACGCGATCGCTTCCGGAGGAGCTGTGGCGTTCCGTCGCAGAGCCCATACCGTGGCCACAGCTGCCTGAAACATTTGTTTATTATATAAATAACATTGCGATTAGAGTATGCCATCCCAGGATTCCGAATCCCGAAATTACGACAGTATTGATTTTGGGATTGAGAAAATGAAACACGGAAGAGCTAAACAAATAAGAATGTCGCGCTGTTATTTTTGATAAATCCGTAAATTCCTGGGATTTCGGATTCAAAAATTCTCGGAAGACCTAAAAAAAAGGTCCCACACTGGTAATTTTGGAAAATCCGTAAATTTCTGGGTTTTAGAAGTTTACATGAAATTGGTTTCAAAATCCTATGATTTTTGACAAAATCGCTCGGGGAAAAAATGGGATGGCATCAGTGGCGGCCGGTCAATGTGGCATTGGATCAATGCACCTCTTGTTTATGCAATGGAGGTCATATTTCATGAAATAATATTCACACATAACATTTATACCATTCACTCATTTTCAATTGTTCATGTATTTATTGTCTATAATAAATATTAAAAATTGTCTATTATAAAATAAATATATAGACAATAAATGCACGAAGAATTTAAAATGAGTCAATGGTATAAATGTTATTTGTGAATATTATTTCATGAAATATAACCTCCCCTGCATATACAAGGGGTGCATTGATCCAATGTCACATTGACCGGCCGCCACTGGATGGCATACCCTAGTGTTAACGTTTTCTTTACTGCGGCCCTATGTCGAATCAGATAAATGAATGTGGCATTTATAAATAAAACGGTTCCCCACCCCTGCTTTAGACTGTTGTGATTTTAATACACATCATTAAATATTATTTTTTAAATAGGTCTGAGCCGCTCGTTTTTCACGACTCCGACTCCAGCTCAAACACCTCCACGACTCCGACTCCACAGCCTTGATTTATATTGTATTAATTTTCACATTAACGAGCTTCCAAGAAGTGAAATAAGCCAAGTAGTAAAATGGTGTTTGGATGTTTGACTATATATATTTATTTTAAGAAGCACTATTGCTAAGAAGACCACGTCACTTTTACAATACTTTAAGAAATGTAGAATTCCAAAACGCATCTGATTCTTTTGTTTTAAATACCACTTGGCTCACTTCACCTTTCAGCGGTTCATTTTCTTTAGTCACCTTGAGCAATATGTCGACTATGTTGACGATGATGAGTGACTTTTGTCTCTGCCTATGAGAATATCGAAGATACGATAACTCCAGGTGGTTGTCCTGCAACATAATAATTATTTAATACTTTTTAGGCAGACATTAAAAATAATATAAATATAAATTTTAAATATAATATCGGAGAGACTCGCTTACCTGAAAACTGTTTGTAAGTGATGGCCAATAGATTCCTTTGTACAAAACACCTCGCTTGAACACGGCTGATGTATCTAAAAAAATAATATAAACACTTTGTAAGCGGGCGTTTTTTAGCGATTAGCGCAAAAATATATTGCATTCTTAAAATCAACACAATTTCTAAGCCAAACAATATTTTCGGCTGAAATTTTCAAAAAAATCATATGTGACATTTAATCATTAAAAATAAAATAAAAACATTTTGAATACATCATAATTTCATTACTTTACTAAGCTGAATATAAAAACCTGTTATTAATTTAGTAGATAGCACTCCACTTGTTATCAATATGAAATATTCAAAATATTCTGTATAAAAAATAACATTAATGCATACCATACAATTATATAAATAATTATAGTATAAAATCTTCATTCCTACAAATTTACAATCACTGGAAGTGTGAAATCGGATGCCCTAAATATTCGAGAAACATGTGTCGCCTTTTACAAAAAAATACTATGTGCGATTGAACATTCAGGGATTAATAAATTGTGAAGTTTATTGCTTATTGTCAAAAAAGGTCACTTGCCGCGGCAGCTATTTTGAAGAAACCATTAAATTATGAGTCAATATACCAACAAAACCGACAGTACACGATAAATGTATTTTTACGTTTTCCGTGTGCTAAGTAATGCACTTATCACGATGCGTGTGCTTTAAACTAAATGTAACCCCTATTCAGCGTTTTTTAAGGGAGGTTTTCAAAGTAAATGATTATTTATTGTGTAGATATTGAAATAGAGAACACTTTGGCATTGGATTTTTCGAAAAATAATTGAAACTAAGGTCCTCATTTATTGGCATAGCAAAAGACCGATGGCATTTAACCACTTGAATACCAAGCGGACACAGGTGTCCGGAACATATGCAAGCGAACACGGATATCCAAGACATTTAAAAAATCAAATACTTTGTATTATAATAGAATATAAGCAATATTTTGATGAATATGTGCAATGCTATCTATACTGAGTCAATATAGGTTTTTAAAATATCGAATTCGAGTGTATATTAGACAAAATTGTTTTTCTCAAAAACACGCAATATCCCTGGGAAATATCAATGATTTATTTGCGCGGTATTCAAACGGTTAAATATATCTGATACAACCGTGACGTAAAACCTTCGTCCACACGTGACTAAAATTATTACCAGCTAGTCCAGCAGATTTGAGTTCTTCTTCGCCAACGGGCGGAGGAAGAAAGCTTCCACCGGTTGCAGACCAGTCCAGGTCTCCGTTATCCTTTTTGTACTGCAAGTCCTTTTCTTTCTGTCCAAACAAGCATAAATGAAAGTCAAATAACAGTTTGCACGGCTATCAGAAAAATAAAATACAAGACGACAAATGTATTACGTATTATGCGACCCCAAACATTGTTGTTGACAATGTATCTCTGGTTACCAGTGGCAGCAGTAACCAAAGTTTATATGGGTTGAGTGGGTCAAATTTTACCTGGATATCTTTTCCGTCGTTGAGATCAATTTCACAGTAGTCGTTGTGAAATTCGTCTGCGGAGCACGCCACTGATGATGATGCACCGTCTCCGGGAAACCTCTCTGGTAAAATTTCATCCTTAAACAGAAAAAAAAAACAAAAGTTATATATTGCGTGTTTTTTTATCACTGTTCGCTCCCAATGTAGATGATATTGCCTCCCAATAGAGGTATTTCAACAGAAGTTTTTTTACGAGAACTGTTTGATACTCAGTCACTAAAACTCTCTTTTTTAACCTTCGGGTTTCTATTGGGTGCATTTGCATTGCAAAACCATTCGCTAAATACCAATTCTCTGTTCCCCGGCAGTCTTCTTGCTTCTAAAGAAATATATTTCGGAGAAGAAGAAGAAGACCCCGGGACATAGAATAGACAGAGAATCTTGGAGGAATCATGTGGTGGCCATATGCTCCGACTAGGGAGCGGATATGGAGAAAACATACCAATAATATCTAGCTGATATCTATTGTCATCTATTACCAGTGGCGGATTAAGCACACGAGAGGCCCCAGGCGCAATACAATTTGGAGGCACTTTTTTTCTGATAACATAAGAACGTCAAGAAGTTTCATGTAAAATATGTACAAATCTGATCAAAATGTATATGGGTTATTTAATATAAATCATTTTTGAGGCCCCTACGATTCAGAGGCCTCAAGCGCGCGCCTCATGCGCCTATAGGATAATCCGCCACTGTCTATTACAATGTTAACTGTATCAATGAAATGAGAATATTACGCAAATTCGTCTGGGGCCATTTTGCACCTCATCCCTCCTCGATGCTATTTTCAACGTTTCGGTATTCGAGTGTTAATTAAAGAGAGTAGTAATAATAGAACGATAAGGCTGGGAGAGAACTAGTGGTTAACTTATTCACTCTCGCCACACCCAGTTATTGAACCATCAGAAGAGTGGGAGGGAATCTTTAGACATTACAAACACTCATGCCTTCGAACAGAAATCGATTGAAAAAATGCTTTTCGTACCGGGAACCGGACCCGTGAGATCCGGCACGGAAGCCAACAACGCTAACGACTGCGCCATAGACCGCCATATTGCGTGAAAGGAAAACATTATTAACCACTTGGATACTAAACGGACACCGGTGTCCGGAACATAAGCAAGCGAACACGGATGTCCAAGACATTTAAAACATCAAATACTTGGTATTCTAATAGAATATAAGGTATATTTTGATGGATATGTGTAGTGCTATCTATACTGAGTCAATATATGTTTTTAAAATATGGAATTCGAGGGTATATTAGGCAAAATTATTTTTCTCAAAAACATGCAGTATCTCTGGGACATATTAATGATTTATTTGCGCGGCATTCAAGCGGTTAATAATTGGAATTCTTTAAGAGGATCTTATTGTTAACCTCTAGCTACAGACCTTATCAGTAATCATTCCTTTAATTTAATACTTTCCTCATATTTATTTTACACATAATATATTATTAAGAACGTACAGTACGTGTTTTATTAACGACCGGATGATGTATTGTCAATACATTTAAATTGCAGTAACCAAGTGTTAATCAAGAGCTAATTGTTACAATGCCATTAAGGAACGTTAAGTCAACAGTATACGACACAATATACACAAACACCCTCAGCTAGAGATGGTATCAACATAACTAACGATCGATAAAGTATCGATGTTTAATTCGTTACTTTAGTACCGATTATGTGACATCCCCTTCAATCATTTGATTGAGAAAATCGCACATTTTTTGTAATTATAATCGCTAGTGAAAAGTATCACTGTCTTAAGATGCGAAATATAATATCGACTGTGAAAAGGAAAAAGAACGTAACCCACACATATAAAATTTTACAGGAGGCACAAAAAACGTGTTTTGATAATTTTGGGCCAAATGCAAATTATGAATTATACACAACCTTGAAGTGCACGGAGACTTCTAAACTGGTGTTTAATTTACATAATATAATATTAATTAAAGAAACTGTCTAGGAAAAACCTTTACTTTAGTCTTTTTTCTTGGTTTTAATATTTTAGAAGGTCATCTTTTTCAAATTTAAAAGCTAAATTTAGATACTAATTCGGCATTTACAGCTTGCATCCTTTTGATAGAACGTGTATCAAGTTTGATACATTGTGATTATCGAAAAAAAGCTGTTTTCAAAAAACTGTGGGTTACGTCCATTTTCCTTTCCACAGTCGATATAGAAACTACCAATATCGTAGGTTTTTTTATTCATATTAATGATGACACTACTGTGTCAACCCCTTCATTGCGTTTAGTACAGTGGTTTCCAATCGGTGGAGACTCCCCTATTGGGGAGAGTCGTTGAATCGCTAGATTGTTCTTTATTTTGTAAAGCTCTTTAAAAGTATTATTTAACATACAACATAGCATGTACATCAACCATTATTCATAAATCACTTCATATGCAGATGAACGACATTTTAGAATACCCTATGCTTCAGTAATTAGTTGGTAAAAAATAATTAAAATATTATGCACGTAAACACCTACATATTAAAAAAGAGTTTGAAAACTACGAATGTATATATAAATTTGAATATTACTTTTGAGTTGGACTATCTTGGATGCGAGGGAGAATTTTATTCTGAACAATTGTGAAAGGGGGGAATGGGGCGAATAAGGTTGAGAACCTCTTGTCTAGTAGAAAGCAAAAATCCCACCCTTCATTTTGTCAATAATTTGGATCAGCGGAATAACAACGTTATCTATTTTAATATTATTAAAGTGTATATTATATGATGAAAAAATCATATTAATTCATGACAATGCTACTAGTTACAAATAACACAAATTCACTTAGAAATGGCAGCCAGAATGACATAATATTCTTCACATGTCACGTTGCTACTGTTCACCGTTTGGGAGGAGTTGGTGTGACAGACTGGTAGACACGTTTATTTTCTGTATTTACAGCACAGCGAAAAAGTAATTATCACTATCATTATGAATCGCATTTTCACTACCTTTGCCAACGATGTGCTATGACCGCTAAATGTAATTAACACAATACTGTTTCAATATATTTTTAAGAAGTATTTTTCTTACGTACTTTTATTTAACTCACCGCAAGCCTAAATGAGATATTAAATTTGAATTTTAATTATTTTTCTTGGTTGATTCCCTCGGGTAAATTTTAGTTTTCAATCTGTCTCTCAGACGTTCTAAAATTGGACCGCCCTTCTATACAAAATAAAATTAACCACTTGTACACCAAGCGGACACAGGTGTCCGAAACATATGTAAGTGAACACGGATGTCCAAGACATTTAAAACATCAAATACTTGGTATTCTACTAGAATATAAGCAATATTTTGATGAATATTTGTAGTGCCACCTATACTGAGTGAATATATGTTTTTAAAATATCGAATTCGAGTGTATATTAGGTAAAATTATTTTTCTCAAAAGCATACTCTTGGACATATTAACCTTCCAAGGACGAGCGTGACCACATGGTCACAGTAAGCACCGTTGTCTATTGATCCCACTATTCATCCTTTTTCTACCTGAATATCATTGCTTTTACTCATATTTGGTTAAGAAGGGTACAGACTTCAGTTAGTCATCAGCCGCGGGAACAGAAACGGCCACCAAAAGCACATGCGATTTTTTGAACTTTTTTTAATGGACTTTTTGAAACTGTTAGTTATTTTTTTTTATTAAAATATCAAATTATTTACAGTTCTTTTGCTAATATATTTGTATTGAAATTATGTTGAAAATATAATGTTTAAAAATTTCACGTTTAGCTATATTTCAACCCCGAATGTTTGCGAGCCCAACTGTCCGTACACAATATTACACGGTAATAAAAGGATGAGCATGACCATAAAGTCATGCGGGGTTTCTATACAACGACTTGGCTTTTTTATGGATATAGTAATTTAGGAATAGAAGTTATCCGTGATTTCAATATGGCTTAAAAAAAAGCTCTCGTCTCTAGAGGGTTAATGATTTATTTGCGCGGTATTCAAAAAGTTAATTATATTTCCATGCGACAATTGGAAGGTGTCGCTTCTATAGTTTTTATTATCTTTGTCAAAACTACATTATACTTTTCACATTCGTTTATTTTCGTCATACAGTTGGACGTTTCTGGCCTTTACTAGATGCTCCCTCCGCGCTTTGTCCTGCAGTAATAGTAAACACAGTGTCGTCATTTTCTCACCCCTATACGTAAACTGTCCAAACAGCAAATAACGAACGTGGTATGTTACTAATAGCACCCCACCTCAGTCACAATACAACCAATCAACTAAATAACACATACCTGAGTATTTGCTGATGGCCTGTTTACCAGGAAATGAAATCGTTTATCCCCTACAGCAAAAATGCGTTAACTGCTACTAATAACTGCCTGAGACAATAAAACACGGTTGTTTTTTCAGTAATTTTAATCAATGTAATCAA